>CM040626.1:8498738-9213993 GCA_022817965.1 Solanum lycopersicoides
AACTCGAGTTCGAACTCACTATGTCAAAATTAGGCTTGGGTCCGTCTATCATTGTCACTTTGCACAAAACATGCTCGTCAGTCGTGTGGGTCGTGAAACCGCATTGACATAAGGTGGACTTCTTAAATGTTGAATCGATACCAGTGATCGATCCACCTAAGGCACATGCATGGCATGACATAAATTGAGGGGTGGTTTAGCTCTATCTTATGTTTCTAAGATTTGGCTTTCTAGACACAAGGTTCCCGAGTGGACAACTCGAGTGAGAAGGCTACGCGGTTACACGAAAAAAGATCCGGACACCGCCGTCATATACCAACTCTCCTAACTTTAGGAACTTTGAAGAAGTTTGCGGTGCACAAAGCACACCTCGCGTGTACGTGTGATAGTGTGAATTTCCAATAAGTGGAGAAATATGAACGGAATGACAGTTATAAAGCAATAACAAATATACAATTTATAAAAAAAAAATAATAGATAAAACAGTTTATATCACATAATCATAAAAAAAAAAAATAAGGCATTAGGCATGCAATATAAGCAAACAAATAAGCATATGCTAAAACATTAATAATTAATCTAAGTCTATTATGGTTAGAACCTATTAAGTCCCCAGCAGAGTCGCCATTTCTGTTATGCCGTAATTTTACTATCTTTAGAAAAATCACTTTTTTTGAAAATGTTTCTAAGTATAAAACAATTTGAGAAAATACTTAGAAAAGAGTCGCCACTTAATTTTTTAAAGAAATTAAGAAAACTTAATTTAAAAAGATTTTAACAGATTAATCTTAATAAATTTAGAGAAAATGGGTAAGAGGTTCTTATTTACGCTTCAGAAGGTTTTTAAGGCATTTGAAGCGTCCGCTAACATGCGGTTATCCTGTGACTTAGTTAATTATTTTGATTATTTTTTTTAAAAATTATTAATATAGAAATAATATTATTAATTTACAACACTCGATTAACTTGAAAAATAATTAAGAGAACAATATTATTTATTTTTTAAGAAAATGGAATCTTAATTGAAACATTTGAATATAATACAAGTGACTAGAATTTTAGCAAGACAAGATTTGTTAAAACTTATTTGACGTATTTTTTAAAAAATATTTTAAACAAATTGGTCAATTAAGCATAGAGACTATTTTTAAGTTAATTAAAGGTTAAGTAAAAGTTTTCAAATAAATAAAAATCAAGTGTTAACAAAATGAAATTTGTTTAAACATACTAACATAAAGAATATAGTTCATCTCTTGGGGAATTAATTAAGTTATTTAATAATTCTAAATTTAGAGTTAAAAAAAGATAATAATAATAACAATTAAATAATAAAGGAGTAAAGGATAAGATCGAATTTGGCTCCCTTTTGGTCAATTTTGCTGGAAATTTGAGATTTAACCCAATTCCCGTTTTTGTATACACTTGTCGTATATCAGTGTATATCAAATGTATACGATTCGTTTTGGCCTCCCAATTCTGTATTTTTGCTGAAACGTGTCCCCTGTATTTCCTTCCTGCATTTTTATATTTTTTGCAACCTGTATATTGTATTTCCGACTGTATATCAGTGTATACAGCCGGTATATCGACGTGTTCTTCAACTTTTGGGGGGGCTGGAAAATTAATTTTCAGCAATGACTTTACTGCTTTCGACCTGCATATCATGTTTTCCAGGGGCTTTTTTCGGGCAGCAAACCGGGACTAAGAGCTAGAAAAAGCAGCAACTTCACTACCACAACGACATTCGCGATGAACTCGAAAAATTGAAAATTATATTATTATATTTTTTTTTTTGAACTCTTGACCTTAAACTTTTGAAGACATTTGAGGCATGTATTATTAGATGGAAAATCTCCCTATCAATTTCTTCTTTTCTCTTCTTCTAAAAAAAATTCCCCTATCAATTTTTATTTTTTTCAAGAAAGATCCGATCTTCTCTAACTTTTTTTTTTCTTCTTTTCAATTTTCTCCTCCTCTCTTTTTTTTTTTTTTTTTTTTTAGTGAAAAATAGGATGTATATATATATAGGGGAAGATTAAAGTCCCTTTTGGAGAAAAAAAAACGGATAGGAACATGGGGCAAAATTGAGAATCCCTCCATTCCCAAATTCAAACTAAATCCCCAAAATTCAAATTAAATCCCCAAAATTCAAACTAAATCCAAAATTCAAACTAAATTCCCTAAAATTCAAACTAAATCCCAAAATTCAAACTAAATCCCCCAAAATTCAAACTAAATCCCAAAATTCAAACTAAATCCCCCAAAATTCAAATTAAATCCCCAAAATTCAAATTAAATCCCCCAAAATCCGGATGGGGAAATATATTGGGATGCAGTAATTTGAGGAATGGGCTGGAATTGCATTGGGCTTGGCTGAAAGTAAAAAAAAGATTTCTTGGCTGAAGAAATTGAATTGGGCCTATTTAAAAAATTGGATGGGCTGGAGGGGGTAATTTAAGTTTGGTCGGCCGAAATATGAAATGGGCTACTGACAATTAAATTGAAGTTTGGCCCAATTTTTTCTCAAAGTTGAGTTAAGTTGGAAGTCTAGGATGGATTAAATTTAAGAAATAACCAAATTGTGTTACATTAGTAATTTGGCTAAACCTTAAATAGATAAATTAATATTAATTAATTAACGAGCTTCTTAATCTTAACAAAAAAATAAAATAATTATTTAATCGTAAACTTAGTGATTCAAAAATATAACCATGATTTAAACTAATTTAAAAGACTACTCACTAAATTTAAAATGTTTTTGAGATTTTTTTTTTTTTTTTTTTTTAATAATCATAAAATATATTGATTTATACATAATTATGTAAAATATATATTATCTAAAACTTTAAGAAACGGCAAAGATTATTCAAAATAATGCAAACTTTATATTTATTTATTTTGAAATTTACAAAACTAATTATTTTAAATTGTTTGAGAATTTAAGAAGCTCATTAATTAATTCCTACTGGGGAGGGTCAAAATTGGGTGTCAACAGAGGTAATTTTTCAATAATTGCAGCCACTTGAAAAACATCATTCACAATCAATCCTTCATTAAAGATTATGTGAGTATTAAGAAAAAACTTAATATTTCTAACATAGGCATTAAATAAATTTATACCTTCAGCAAGGAGATCATGAATTATGACCTGCAGTTCTTGAACTTGGGTGACGACGGTCTTACTGTCTATCATCTTATAGTCCAGAAATTTTGCCACAATGAATTTCTTCATTCCGGCATCCTCTGTTTTGTATTTCTTTTCTAAAGCATCCCAGAGTTCTTTTGAGGTTTTGACATTGCTGTACACATTGTACAGATCATCTTGCAGGTCACTCAGAATATAATTTTTACACAAAAAATCTGAGTGTGTCCATGCTTCTGTTACCAAGAATCGTTCATCAGGCGGAGTTTCATCTGACATAACAGGAACATTCTCATTAATGAACTTCTGCAGATTCAACGTAGTGAGATAGAAGAACATCTTCTGCTGCCATCTCTTAAAGTCGACTCCAGAAAACTTTGCAGGTTTCACAGCCGGCGCTAAGGCAGCATTTGAACGATTGTGTGCAACCGATGTTGTTGCAGCACTTACTGTTGCAGCACTCATTGTTCCAGCATTCACTTGACTTGAATTAGTCATTTTTTCTGTCACAAATGACAGATAATTTAAGTATTTAAAATACTAACAGTAACGAACAAATCTTTACACAGATTGTTTCTGATTTAACGATAAAGTTTTTATGTTCTTTTAATCGTTAATCGAATGAATTTTAAAAATTCAAGCAGAGTAGAAAACCATAAAGGTTTTAATCTCCAGAAACCTCAAATACAGAAATTGTTAAATTTTTTAAGATTGTTATTCAACCTGTATTATAAGGTTAGCCAAAAAGACAGAAATAGAACAAGATGAAACAGAAAGTATAATAGAAAACAAGAAGTAATCCGAGTCCACAGAAACTACTGTGTCTCCTTAAGAAATTTAATCCCCTCACTGTACCCGAGGTTATGGATTAATTTCTCCCAAGATAAAACGGATTAATCCTGTTAAAGAAATAGCGGTACCTCAAATTTCTTTAACTTCAGCGAACTGCAGAACAGTAACAAGTCACACAGACTCAGTCGATCGACACTTTGATTTGTTTGAGAGAAAAAAATTTATGCAGAGCAGGAAAAATTCAGTGTTTGAAAAAACGAAAATTGACTTCCTTTTATAGCCATTTTCAGCAAGAAACATGTCTGCTCAGAGAAATCTGTTCAGACCCATTTTATCCTTCGGAAAGAGTAACAACTTTTCGGAATGTTACCGTTACCCGCAAATTTATAAAGAGATAATATTAACAGGATTTTTTTGATTTAACAAAAACTGATTAAATAAATTTTGTCCAAAAAATTTATCAATCAAATCATTTGCCAAATCCAAAGCCAAAGCCAAAGCCAAAGCCAAAGCCAACGACGACGACGACGACGACGGCGCGAGGGGGCATTTTCTTCTTAGCTCTTTAAGAAGTAATGGAAGTGTTTCCTTACATAAGGACAACAATTTCCCTTTCTTTTGCCGATATGGGAGAAATGACTATTTTTATTTGCACTTTACAAATGACTTTTTCATTTTCCCTCCAAAATAGTTCCCTCACTTTTCATATTCTCTCTTTTCTTTTCTCATTCATACTTGCTAAACCCAACAAGTCTTCCGCTTATAGTCAGCCAAGATGAAGGTTCGTTTGGGGACCAACAATGACTCTTGAGTGTTGGCCACGTCCAGGGTGTAAACTCGGATCGTGATATTTTTTTTTCACTCCAAATAATTTATTTTTATGTTATATAATATTGATTTAATTATAGTATTTTTCTTTAATATTGATTTAACTATAGTATTTTTCTTTAATATTGATCATTGAAATTCTTTTTTTTTGTGCTTCCTTATTTATGAAATTATATTTGATTAAATTAGAATCGTTTAATTTTGCAATATTGAACAAGAGAGCAAAGTGCTAAAGAGGTTTCAACATGTTTTGCAAGTTACATTTGTATTTTAGCTAAACAGAGAATCATTTTTTTTGAATACTAAATTATAGATTAATCTATGAATTTAAGATTTAATTAACTAAAACAAATATCAATTAAACACACGTCACATATGTTGATTAATTTTTATTGTACTACAAGAAGAAAAAGTTGTTAGAATGATGTTTGGTGTCTTTGAAGAACATATCTTCATAGCATATAGATTAAGGTAAATTTTTGTTGGCATAAATATATATATAAAGTCAAAACATTATATATGATCATACATGCACCTTTTGTTACTCAATAATTCATAATTCATATTAATTATTTAACTTTAGCTTCAGTGTTATCTTTCACTCTTCTCTTCCAAAAAACACATTTTGTCTTTGCTTATATATCGTCTCTCTCTAGCTCTACTATTGAGTAGGGTTCTCAGTTTCATTAGCTATCAGCTATTGTTGCTTTACGCTGAACAAACAAAATGGATGCACATACGGTGCATCTAGCGATGGCGGCACTAGTTGGAGCATCGATTGTAGCGGTATCCGCTTACTATATGCACCGGAAAACCCTAAATCAGTTACTAGAGTTAGCAAAACCATAGAAAAGGGTAAGGACCTTGATGGCGTGGAAACGGAGGACGACGGCCGCGGATACTCGAGGAACTATGCTGTGAGGAGGCGGAACCGTAGCCGGAGTAATGGATATTATCGCGGTTCTTCTGCGTCATTTCGCGATGTGACTATGGCGAATTCAGGTGAAGTTGAGGAAAGGAGGAATGGTCGCGATACATGTGGATTCTTCCAGCCGGCTTACCAGGCTTCATACTCTTCTGAAGGTATGCTATGATGATTATACTTATTTAATGTACTGGATATATGTTTGCTGTGGTATTTGTAAGTCAGTAACTTGTGTTCATTTTTGAAATTGATCATTTTGTATTATGAATAAAATGGAGGATATTCAAATGAGAATTACATGGTTGAGACATACTTGTCATTGCAGTTTTAATGATTTGTGCCAATTGGTCTATTATAAAGTTCGTGAGTTTTTTTAATTAATAGTTTGAATTAACAATTTGGTGTCTGTATTGTCCTGATGTTTGATGTTTGAGTTGGGATATTTTGATACTTGGTTCTTTAAAAAAAAATAAGAAATCCTTTTGTTTCCTTTTGAATTCCTGAGATGTTTCATTTTTCAATTAAATTTGAACAATCTACTTTCATTTGTTTGCATAGAATAAACAACAACCATATACCCACAACTGTACTTGAAGAGTGGCGTGTATGCGACTTTACCCCTAAGTTGTGAAGGTGGAGAGATTGATTTCAATAAACAGTAAGAAAAGGAAATACAATAGTGAAGAAATCATATAATAATTAAGGAGAAAAGAATGGCAACAACACAGCTAGTACGGCAATCAAATCAGAGGAAGCAACGTGTAGTAATATAATCTAAGAATAAGGTAGTAGGGGAGCGTTAATAATAATGCTGATAAGGGAAAATTATATTTTGATATGGCGGCTCAAATTCGAGCCTAGGTGTCCACGGTCACAGCGTGGAATTCTTACCACTAAACGACAACCATACGTTAATGATGGTGCATTATTATGTCAGGGATAAAGGAAGGATTCTTTTTACATTTCTTGTTTATTTTAAGAACATATAAATATAATTGGTTGGAGGGATGTAGATGACCTGTACTGATTTGGCGTGAATGTAAGCATAATTAATTGATTGATGGAAAATTTCCTCTAATCACATTTAGCTCAAGAGGAAGTTTTTTCCTCCACCTCTAACCGTGAAGTTGCGGGTTTGAGGTGCAAGTTAATCACAATTGATTCATGTGAAGAACAGATCTAGGTGACCATATCACAAAATAATAAGTTGTGGAGAAACTCAAAGAAATTATCCATGTCATGCACAACATTTAGTTTATACCAAATAGAGAAGACTCAAACTGACATATTTAAACTATATGCAAAGATGTCATACTCCTATTCCAGAGAGGATGACACTATTTCTTGTTAGTCCCTTAAAAAAAAGAACACTTTTAAGATTTGAAAACAATTTCACTTGAAATTCCATTTAAACTTTAATGACAAGCTTTAATATCAACCATATTTAAGATCAAAGTTCTGGAAGTCTTTCTTTCTTTTTTAAATTCTATACTCAGTCAACACTCAAATTATGTCATATAAATTGAAACAGAAGGATTACATCCTTCAAAGTAGCAACTGTTTTGTTCTTTTCTGCACTAAAGACATTTTAACGTACAAAGGAATAATATTTAAAGTTTTCCTGCTATCTGGATTTTGCTTCCCTTCCGGTTGAAAAAAAGTTGCGTTAAGGCATTAGGGTTTCAGTTGTTTTTATTAAGATTTAGATGCTTAAATGTTGATATATAGTTGAATTCATTAAGATTTTATATTTCTGGCCATTGAATAATTAAAATTGTTTGTTTTGTAGCTTCTGAATGTGGATTAAATATCTTTATTTAAACAATAATAAATATTAGAGTATTTGATTTTCGAAACATCTTTCTACCTTTTCTCCAAAAAAAAAGGAACTTTCTCCGAACATCTTTCTACCTTTTCTCCCAAAAAAAAAGGAACTTTCTCCGAACATCTTTTTTTGGAGATGTAGTTATACTATGCATCTGTTTGGCTTTTGACATGCTACAAATTTGTAATGCAACCTTTCTGAGCTTAGGTGTCAATTGTCATATACTATTGGTAAAGAAGAGACTGAAAAAACCAAACGAGTTGCTAGTGACAAGTTCTGTAGTTTGAGCTATCTTAAAAAAAACAAATGAGTTGCTAGTGACAATTTCTGTAGAGGTGCTATCTGCAATGACAAGGAAATTATCCTTTCTTTACTATTGGAAGATCTGCAGTAGCATAACCATTTTATGGGTGGAATGTTAGTAGCCTAACTTTGTACTCAAGTGCATTAGTAGTTTTTTTTACACGGATACAATTGCCAGATATATGGAAAGTGCTCAGGTACATCGTGTTGTCCTTGGTGTTTCAATGTCCCAGTACTTTTGAATACTGTAACTACAGTAATGCTAATAATGTCTTGCCATATGCTTACTCCATTATGTTACTTCCTAGAAGTAGAATCTTGAGTAGGAAGTAATTATAAAACAAATGAGGCCATGGATTATCCCTGATTTGAGTTCAATCAAGCATTTTTTGAGTAACTTATTTCTGCCTTATAAGATAGTGTCCTAACTCACATACAGTCAGGATATGAAGTTTGACATTACTGCAATCAGTTTTTTAAAATGGAAACCAAGGAACGGAGAAATTTTGACTTGAATGTGCTGTGTCCTGGTTCATTCCCTAGATGCTTTAGTGATCCTATGACATTCAAAAGAGGCATTGAAGATCTTGTTCCGGTATAAGCGTGTGTTTTTGTACTTGACTCTCCCCATATGTTTTGATTCAGAATCTTACAAGATATGTTGCTTATTTGTCTCTCTTTTTTTATTAGAACTGATCTCTACTTGAAGTCAGTTTTCCACTATGCCATGTTCACCATTTTTTAAAATTTTTTTGGAAGGGAAATCAAGATCTACACATTCGCTTAGACCAACTTCTCCGAAGTCTCCAGTTGCAAGTGCAAGTGCATTTGAAAGTATAGAAGGATCAGACGAGGAAGACAATATTACGGACACTACTAAACTTGACACTGCATATCTACAAACTAATGGGAATGCGGTACTGGTGGACTTCCTCCATTTTTTTCCACTCCCCCCCCCCCCCACAAATAAAACAAGAGAGGAAAATATCCATCATAATCATGCTCTTCGATTCCAAGTATATTACTTACCATGGGAACATGTATTTATTTTAAGGTTTCGCAATGACTGCAAGGACAATTTTATTATGTTCTTCATGAACGTATCAATCTTTTGATTACTTTTAACAATTTGCTAAATTGCTAAACAGGGCCCAGATGCTGACGGGGAACAAATAGCTCTGGCTGCAGCAGCAAGTATGATTCGCTCACACAGTGTCTCTGGTGACCTGCATGGTGTTCAACCTGATCCAATAGCTGCAGATATTCTACGGAAAGAGCCAGAGCAAGAAACATTTGTACGACTGAAGATATCCCCTGGTGGTAATTTTCCCTTTTGTATTCCAGTCCTTGGCATGCTATTGAAGGTTCTTAAACCACTATGCCTTTTTTTGAATCTCGGAGACTCAGCATAGGATTTTCGTATTCAGAGAAAGCAAAATAACACTGAGTCTATACTTAGATGTGCATCATTACAGCTTTTTCATCGGTAGCCTAAAGTATGTCATGGTCACTCGAAGCTTGTTGAAAGGAAGTCCTATTTGTCTTTCCTCTATCTTATCCTGAAATAAGAGTAAAATAAATCAGAAATAAGGTAAAGAAATTAGAAACATGCGACCCAATTCCTGCATATACCAAGTGAACCAGTGATCTAACTGGATGTGGGAAAAAACAGGAGGAGAGGCAACTTACTTTTATTGACCATGCGAGGCTTTCCTATAAAACATAAAAAGTTTCATTGTCAAGCATCATCATAGTTCAATATATCAAAGGGCAAAATGAACATTCTTTGAGTAGTATCTTTTCTCTCCTATCTATAATAGCCGATCTATATTGACTCTTTATTTTCCTTTCTTGGGGCTCAAAGTATGCCCTTGCAAAACCTGAGAAACTAAATCACCATGTCCATCTACTTTGTCATTTCTTTTTTGTTCTCTTTTGTATTGGATAAGTTATGTTGCTGTTGTCTTATTGGGAATGAGCATTGAATTAGTGTACTCTGTGCTACCTGAAACTTAAATGACTAATTGGCCAATTTGGAGTGTTTATACTGGTATCAGGAGTACTATATTGCTGTAGTCTTGATGAGAATATGTTCTCATTGTATCATTCTCCAAATTTTGGATCTTGTTACCTACTATGCAGAACCAAAAATAAGAACTCCTTGTAAGAAGAGGAAGTATACTTTCTGTACTGTAGCTGTTCCTTAGCAGTAAAAAAAGAGTAGTGATGTCTCGTATGTGTTAAAGGTTCCAGCATCCTTTAAATTTTTGTTGATGCAATTTCTAGAGACACCATCTGCCGATGAAGCGGAGGTCTACCGAAACTTGCAAGCTTGTCTTGAAATGAGACAGAGTTACGTATTCAAGGAGGCTGTTGCTCCTTGGGTGAAGGAAGTAATCTCTGATCCATGCACCCCAAAGCCAAATCCAAATCCATTTGAATTCACTCCTGAAGGAAAATCTGATGTAAGTTTTTATGTGTAAGAAACACTACCATCTATCATTAACACTAGATTTGTGGATATGGTATTTGTTGCTACTACAATTTTATTTTCAGGAATAGATGTATGTGTCCTATTACTGATGATTTCTGCTGATTAACTTCTTGATTACGTCTACAGCATTATTTTCAGATGGAAGATGGAGTTGTTCATGTATATGCAAATGAAGATTGTAAGCCTGGAAAGCTCTTGTACTTCATTATTTCTTACCTTTATGGTTCCTAAGGACTATCTAATTCGTGGTCTATTCACTCTTAATCTCCCTTGCACTTGGACCAGCTACGGAGAAACTTTTTCCTGTTGCTGATGCTACTACCTTTTTCACCGATTTCCATCACATCCTCAAAGTAATAGCAGCTGGGAACATCCGAACTTTATGCCACCATCGCCTAGTGCTTCTGGAACAAGTATATATACCTCCCTGCTCGCTTTTCTTTCAGATAATATGACAAGTAATTTGGTTATGACACTTGAGTTTTATCCAGAAATTTAATCTACATTTGATGCTTAATGCGGATCGAGAGTTCCTTGCTCAGAAAAGTGCACCTCATCGTGACTTCTACAATGTGAGGAAGGTTGATACGCATGTTCATCACTCAGCATGCATGAATCAGAAGCATTTGTTGAGATTCATCAAGTCAAAGTTAAGGAAGGAGCCTGATGAGGTAATTTTTTGTTTGTATTTCTTTGCTGATGTATGCTTCAGTTCTCTGATTCTCTAGACATCTCCTGATTTTCTTCAGGTTGTGATATTTCGCGATGGAACTTATATGACCTTAAAGGAAGTCTTTGAGAGCTTAGATTTGACTGGGTAAGAAAATAGTGTCTAGGAGTTGGTGTTTGAAAGAGCATGTGATTTGACCTAACTATTAACAAGATTTCATGGTTCTACTCTTCTTTGAAAAGGTATGACCTCAATGTTGATCTGTTAGATGTTCATGCTGACAAGAGCACTTTTCATCGTTTTGACAAATTTAATCTGAAGTACAATCCCTGCGGTCAAAGTAGGCTGAGGGAAATTTTCCTTAAGCAGGATAATCTTATACAAGGTATTCTTGTCATATCTTTCAATTCTTTCTAGTTGGTCCTGTTATCACTTTATATTCATCTTCTATAAGATCAAGCACAAGTTGTAGTGTGGTTTCAAAGTTATCAAGTAACTATCCTATCTTACCTGAACTTGGATATGTTTAAGTATCTGAATGTGTATAGCTATGTGTGTGGTATGGGTATGTTTAACTTCAGCAAATTCAAGTTTTTTCTTGAAGGATGTGCATTAAATATGCATAGCACATACCCATGCCATACAACATTCAACTCAGCTGACTTAAGGAAAATAAAAAGTCCGCCTAGATATTGGGTAACTCAGATTGTCTTATCCCAATTGAACTGACGTCCAATTTATTGTAGTTATTTAATGATGTTTTATGATTTCTGTTGCAGGTCGTTTTCTTGCTGAGCTGACTAAGCAAGTATTTTCTGATCTTTCTGCAAGCAAATATCAAGTAGGTTCATTTTTGTAGAGGTTCATTCTTGTAACTGATAACTGTTATCCTCTTTCCCCATGTTTCTTCCTAACATGTCTCATTACTCTCCTGACCATCACTAAAAACTGGTGTCTCTGATAACTTAATTATTGCCAAATGCAGTCTGAAAAATCTTTGTGAGCTTGGGGTGACTCTTGTTATGCATCGGTCCAAATTGCATTGTTACAGTGCTTGCAATACAAATTTTTTCTCTAGTTATTAAAACATGATCAGAATGATGTTGTATCTAAAGGTACATTTAGTTAAAAAGAAGAATTATATTTCCCATGGTCGAGCCCTGTCCTTTCCAGTTTCTTAATACGCAAAAAGCTCAAAAAGTGGCAAGGTCCATGGGACTTGAAGAGAAAAATGGCAATTGAAGCACACACTTCTTTTAAGTAAAATGGATGCTAAAATTGTGATATTAGAGAAAAACCAAACGTGTAGTAGTCATATTCTGGTACCTGATACAACTATGTTGATATTTGTTGTATTCCTCGAAGGTGAGATTCAAAGAACCGACTGCTTCTGATTGGGATCACTCTGCGCCTTATTGTTTGCACACATACTTCTATCAAGTGTGTGGCCATGAAGCAATAACTCCTCATGTCATATCACTTTAAGCAACAAACCGATGTCAGAATATACTGGTTGTCTGTCCTTTTCATTTGGCTTCTCTTAATCTTTATCCACTTTGTTGTAGATGGCAGAATACAGGATATCAATATACGGCCGAAAGATGAGCGAGTGGGACCAACTTGCTAGCTGGATAGTGAACAATGAACTGTACAGCGAGAATGTTGTCTGGTTGATTCAGGTATATGATGAAATATATGCAATTGCTGGTCAATTGTAAGCATTTTGGTTTTCAAGTCTTAACTAGTTGTGACTTTAGATTAGAGCTGGCACATTTCTCATGATCTATGCCACTCTTTCTCTTGTTACTCTCTTAGGGGAATGTAAAAGCATATGAGTTGTGTCTATTTCCAATTAGTTTAGATGATATATGTGCAATTACAAGGAGGCATGTGATTGAGGTAAGATCATGAAGACTGTCTAAATATAATCTTAACCTTCAACCTTAGTCTGACTAAGCTAAGATTCCTAAGATTGAAAATTAAGATTCACAACTTGGTAAACTTGGATTAGGCAGATTACCTATTAAAAAGCACTTCAGTTATCTTACGCTAGATCGTCTTAATCCATTTAGTGACTTGGTTTTATTGCTGTCAATAGTGACCATTTAACTTCCATTTGTATGAAGGAATGGATGGAAAATATTTTTTACTTTTGCTTTTGTTCTTATTCTATGCTTTCTTTGTCTCCAGCTTCCTAGACTGTATAACATATACAAAGAAATGGGGATTGTGACATCATTTCAAAATATCCTTGACAACATCTTTCTGCCCTTGTTTGAGGTCACTGTTGACCCAGATTCACATCCCCACCTGCACATCTTCTTGAAGCAGGTATGATTTACTGAACTTTAGAATTATCTTCCTTGTATTTACTGACGGGACATGCTCGGCCCATGTTCGGTTGTGGACTAAAGATTTTGGTAGTCAAGTTCGAGTCAGACTTGTGATGCGTATTTTAGGAAGTACCAAGACTGCTCCTATGGTAGTACGTGTTGGGATCGAGTTGGATATGATCAAGTGTTGTTGTTTTTGCTATTTATTTTTCCCTTCGCTCCATTCTGTGATATCAGGGAACACATCTACATTTGGCGAATGTAAAGATCTTTGTTGAATACATGATAAAATAAAGTAGATGACCCAAAATATTATTGTGAAGGAAAAAAGGGAATGGTATGTTAGATATAACTGTGCAGCATGTTTCTTCAGTTTCAGTGCGCTGCCTTTGGAATTATTTACAGCAATCATCCACTTCTTTCTATCCTTTACTCACAATATGTTCTTACTTGCACGTCTTGTTCTGTTATCTTAAAGGTTGTTGGATTGGATTTGGTGGATGATGAAAGCAAACCAGAAAGAAGGCCAACCAAACACATGCCTACGCCTGCTCAATGGACTAACGTATTCAATCCTGCATTCTCATACTATGTCTACTATTGTTATGCTAATCTCTACACCCTGAACAAGGTTCGTAAGTTACTTCAGTTCTATTTCTTCCTTTCTGCTTTTATTCCTGTCATCAATCACTTCTTTCTCTGATTGGAAACAGACAATAGTGCTACAACCTTTTCATAATTATCTTGCATTTGAGGTTGCTTTGGTGATAGATTGGTGAAATGGACAGTGGGAGAATTAGTTTGAATGGACCACAATGTATGAAGCAGTATCTTATTTGCTAAATGAACCTAGCTAAGGCATTATGAGTCCATTTGAGTTAGCTAATTAAAAGTAGCTGATAAGCATTACATATGCGTGCTGAAGCTGATTTTATGAGTAAGCAGTAATGTATTTGGATAGATTGGAACTGATGATACATAGGAAGTGTCGTCGGTAAAAAAGTGTTTTAAAATGACTGAAATATCCTTAAAGCTAATTAAAAAATATAAGTTTTTAGTATTTTTTTACATGAAAAGGGTTGTTTGACAGAAACAGAAAGATTTGAGAGTTAATTGAAAGTTGTATATTAAGAAGAGTATTTCAAAGATTACAAAAGGTTTCAGGGATGGAACTGTAAAAGGTTTGGTCAAACCAAAAGTTCTCATAAGCTTTTAAACTATAAGTCAGGAGTGACAACTGATGGATTTTGGTTTACAAGCTCGTGATGTATATTTTTTGGACATGAATATTTGGGAAAAACAAACGCATGTATACAAGAAGTATACCAAATAGCCGAAAACCTACTAAAAGATGTGGTTTTATACAAACGAAACCCAATCTTCTCTACCTACAAGGGCCTCATGGGTGCTTAAAAAGGAAATAAGGATAAAGACGCTACTCCTCAACCATACAGGATTCATCTCTTATCTCTTCAAAAGTCTCCTGTCTCCTACTTCTTTCTCCAGACAGCCCACATAAGTGTTAGTGGAGCAACACTCCAAGCCTTGCGGAGGCTTATCTTCTGTTTATCACAATTTTGGCTAAATAGTAGCACTTTCAGTGTCTGGCATCATTCAATGTTTCATAAAATGCTGCCATTACAACATTTGTTGATTGCTTGAGAAAAATGGTAAGAAACTCATATTTAAGACCATTAAGTAAAAGGAAGTTGTTTAGAATCTAGAGACGGTCTGTCTCAGCTATCTTCGAGATAACATTCTATTTCTTTGTTGGTCCTTGTCTTTTATTTTTTGACGTGTAGGAAAAAAACACTCAATTGTTATAATTGTATTTCTGTTTCATGGTTGTTAAAGGAAGTTGGGATGGTTTCATATTACCTCATTAGCAAATCCATTTTCACACTAGAGGGTTTGGTCCTAGTCTACTATGAATGTGTTGCAAGTTCAGGATCACAGCTCTAGGTTTGTCTACCACAATATTGATAGAGAAATGATTGCTCTACCACACAGATATCTTGTTGATATATTTGCTCTTTACGTTTTTCATATGTTCTGTTCTGACCCTTTCAATATTTACATCTCAGTTGCGTGAGTCAAAAGGCATGACGACCATCAAATTCCGGCCACATGCTGGGGAGGTAGTCACTCAGGCATATCATTATAGTATGTGTTAATTACGAGTTACTTTTGTTTGATGATTAGATGTTTTACTATCTACAGGCTGGAGATATTGACCACCTTGCAGCAACATTTTTAACATCCCATAATATTGCTCATGGTATTAATTTGAGGAAGTCTCCGGTTCTTCAGTACTTATATTACTTGGCTCAGGTAAATGAAGAGATTGAAGTGAATTTTTTGTGGTCATGTGAAAATGTTTTTTTTTTAGCTGAGGGTGTATCACAAACAACCTCTCTACCCTATAAAGGTAGGAATAAGGTCTACGTACACCCCATCTCCCCAGACCCCACTTGTGGCAATATGCTGGTTATGCTGTTGTTGTGTGTGTTTTCTGATTATCAATCATGACCTGTTTTTGTCAGATTGGTTTGGCAATGTCTCCTCTTAGTAACAATTCTTTATTTTTGGACTACCATCGGAATCCTTTGCCCATGTTCTTCTTGAGGGGCCTGAATGTTTCTCTTTCAACGGATGATCCCTTGCAAATTCACTTAACAAAAGAAGCCCTGGTTGAAGAGTATAGTATAGCTGCGTCAGTGAGTATTCTTTGTTCTTGGTTGAAACACTTGATGATGTCACTTTGTCAAGGGGTTTAAAAGTTTTCACCATGCAGGTTTGGAAGTTGAGTTCGTGTGATTTATGTGAGATTGCCCGCAATTCAGTTTACCAGTCTGGTTTCTCACATGCGTTAAAGGTTTGTGTATCTCCAAAAAAATTTAATTGCTAATAGCATGGTACTCTGATCTAGCTTTCAATATTCAGCAAAGCTCGTGCCTTTTTCCAATTGCTACCAATCTCTGCGTTCACCAATTTTCGTTAATCAGTTGATGCACACTTCCTATGTTTGTAGATCCACATGGATGCCTCGAAGTGCAATTCATTCAACTGAAATCTAAATCTGATTACATCTATATCTCATTTGTCTATGTTTTATGTAGACAATATCGGTTGTAGAGATTCCATTAGGGGTTGCCTTCATGTTACCTTTCTAAAAAACAACATTTCATTGGGGGTACCCTTCTATTCGTTGTCACTGCTCATTTTCTGTTTCTTCTTGTTAGGATGAGTACATGGAATATTGAGGTTCAGTAGTGAACTCGTAATTGTTTGATTGCAATCATGTTTTGATTTTCCCTGTTTCCTTTTTGGGTTTGGGTGTTGGACTGTCGGGGTCATTCCAGGTCAGTGGGTATGGCAATGACATCCAGCTCCTCTGGCTTTGGAATCGATGACACTTTCTACATATTTTACATGTTAACATTCTATTGCTTATCTTACCTAAATGGCTGGTGTCTGCTAATTTCCCTGGTTGGGAATTTTGATGCTTGTATTATGTGTTTTTTCCTGACATATTTCACTTCTATGGTTAGTCCCACTGGATTGGGAAGGAGTATTACAAGAGAGGACCAGATGGAAATGATATTCATAGGACAAATGTGCCTCATATCAGGCTTGAATTCCGTGATATGGTAAGGTTTATTTCTGTAGTATATAATGTACCTCAATTTAGATCCTCTTAAAGTGGAGAATTGTTTTGGAATTCTACCTGTATAGCTCCTTTCTAACATTCATTGCACCTTACTGGGTGAGGGAATTATTTGTTCTCTAAAGCAGCTTGAAGATTGCGTTTCTCCTTGACTAGAATTTATATCTTATGGTGTTGGCAGAAGAGCACAGATCGTCGTTCTTGTTATTCTTTTTTCAGTTGAAAATTGTAAAACTAAATTTTCATACTGTGATGTTTCTATTTATTTGATATTTGGGTTTTAAGATACTCTCTGTTGACACAAATCTTTAGTTTTTTTAAATAGTTAAAACCCTGTATTTAACCTATGAAACATCATTGTTCCTAGATATGGAGGGAGGAGATGCAACAGGTTTATCTAGGCAAGGCTGTATTTCCTTCATTTGTTGACCCATGATGTGCATTGGTAATGCATTTATATCACAGACAAGAGTATAGATTCAGAATATCTGGAGGTAAGGAACAATTAGAAGTTCTTGTCACCAATCATCACGGCTTTACGTATAATATTAACCAATTTTTTCGATTTCTGCAGGCTTGGCCATCCAGCGACTCTAAAAAGCTTCTCCACTATGGGATATATCTAGAATTTGGATGTTGAGGAAAAAGAAGGTTTGATGAATGCTAGACCTTATTAGTTGATGATGTGATAGTAACATTCAATAAGAGTGATCTATGAAGACCGGTAATTGAGGAAGCAACTGGAGCTCTAGCATAAATAGCACAACTGCAAAGCAATCCACTATCTGAATAAGGAATTATGTATAATATATCCGAATGGTAGGTTAACAAACTTCAGATGCATCGTAAGATATATTCTGAATGTTGCATGGTCCCGTTGTACAATATTGAATGTTGGCTAAAAAAAAAGGTCGATTGCACCAATTTTCTTTTCTCTACCCTTTCGGGTGCAGAGTTGCAAGGCTGTTGTTGGGAACAAGGTAGGGTTGGATTGTGATCTGTTGTATGTTAACGTGCTTTTTAGTGCAATTGAGTTGGAGAATCCTGAGCTATCCGTATATTGCACGAAAGTGATATTTTGATGTCTAATTACCAAATATAGAGGTAGTTTGGATTATTATGGAATGTAGCACCAAACGAATTTCTGCCAAAAAAATTGATGGGTGCATGTGTCATACAAAATTCATTCTTCAAATTGACATATCACTGTTTGTTTTTCGTTCCAGGAATTGATCGAACTTGAAAACACCCGCATTTACTCTTTTGAACCGACACGTGCTATTTGATAGATCATTATCAATGTAAATGGAAAATATTAGACAAAAAAATCGCTGGGCGCACATATCACACAGAATTTATGTATTATTACAACCCACGAAAAATGAGAGGAATCTTAATTTTTTGGTTTGATTCTGGTTTAAACTTGAAAATATCTGTGTTTGCTCTTTTGAACATGTGTGCCATTAAGCAAGTTGTCCAGGACGCTCACAAAATTTTTTGTCAAAAATTGTTGGATGCGCATATTACACATAATTCATGGACTTGTTATTTTGGTCTTGTTTAAATTTTAAAATATAGATATTTTTTCTTTTGGATCAACGCACACCATTCATAAGGTTGTCACGAATGCCCATGAAAAATTTCAATTAAAAATATGTAGGGATCACATATTACTCAAAATTCATGGGCTATATAACACACATAAAATTTGATATATTTTCATTTCTGACTTCATTTGAACTTGAAAATGTAGACATTTGCCCCTGCGGACAAACCCACACCATTAATAGGTAGTCACGGGTATCCACAAATTTTTTTAGCCAAAAACACGTCAGGATCAGAGATATATCCCAAAATCCTTGGAGTATAGCACATGTAAAACGAGACGAGAAATTTGGAATTTTTTGTTTCAGGCCACGTTTGAACTTGATAATGCGAACGTTTTTTTCTCCGGACAAACCCACACCATTAATAAGGTCGTCACAGAGGCTACATAAGCTTTCGATCAAAAACACGTCATGATCACATATTATCCAAAATCCATGAACTATAGCACAAGTAAAACGAAAAATTTAATTTTTCCCATTTTTGCCTCGTTTGAACTTGAAAATACGTATTTTTGCTCCTCTGGACCAACCCAAACCAACTTGAAATGCAGATGTTTGCCCCTCCGAACAAATGCATGTCATTAATAAGGTCGTAACGGATGCCCACAAAAACTTCCGATAAAAAACACGTCTGGATTACATATCACAATCCTTGGACTATCGCACACATAATACATGAAATTTGGTATGTTCCGTTCCGCGCCTCGTTTGAACTTTATAATGCAGACGTTTGCCCCTATGGAAAAACCCACCTCATAAATCAGGTCGTCACGGACGTCCACAAATGTTTTTGACCAAAACAACGTGGGAATGCCATATCACTCAAATATCCATAGAATAGCACATATAAAACAAGAAATGTGATACTTCTTGTTCGGGCCTCATTTGAACTTTAAAATGTGGATGTATGCCCCTTCGGACCAACGCAAACCATAAATAAGATTGTTTGGGATGCCCACAAAAAATTTCAGCCAAAAACACATCGGGATCACATGTCACTCAAAATACATGGACTATAGCACACATAAAATAAGAAATTTGGTACTTCCTATTCTGGGCCTCGCTTGAACTAGAAAAAGCATACGTTTTCTCATTCGGATCAACCTCCACCATTAATAAGTTTGTCACAGACGCCTACAAAACATTCGGTCAAAAATACACCGGGATCACATATGACCCAAATCCATGGACCATAGCATACCTACAACGAGAAATTTGGTTTAACCTTTTTTGGGTCTCGTTTGAACATGAAAATGCATACTTTTGCCCCTCCGGACCAATGCACATAATTAATAAGGTTGTCACGAACGTTGACAAAAATTTCAGCAAAAAAACACGCCACAATTACATATCACCCAAAATTCATAGTTTATGACACACGTTAGATGAAAAATTTTGTATTTCCTGTTTTAGGTCTTGTTTGAACTTTAAAATGCAGACGTTTTTTTCCTGCAGACCAAATCACACCATCAATGGGTTGTCACAGACACCCACAAAATATTTCGGCCAAAAAAATGTTCGGGTCACATATAACCCGAAATTCATGGACTATGAACACCTAAAATAAGAAATTTGACATTTTCTATTCCGTACGTTGTGTGAACTATAAAATGTAGACGTTTGCCCCTCCGAACTAACACACACCATTAATCAGGTTGTCGCAGATGCCTAACAAAATTTTCATCCAAAAAACTACTTAATAAAGAATGTAATCAATGATTATCTCTCCTAAAGACAAACAATTTAGAATACGATATCTTTTAGTATATATTGAATTATGTAGCTTTGAACTAACGCGTGCTATTAAATAAGTAGTCACAGACGCCCATAAAATTATATAGCCCAAAATAAGTCCGGACCATATATCATTCAAAATCCTATAGCAGACGTAAATTGAAAAATTTGGCATTTACTTGAAAATGCAGACATTTACCCCTATAGATCAATGCACACCATTAATAAAATCGTCACGGACAACCACAAAAAATTTCAGCGAAAAACACGTTGGGATCACTTATCACCCAAAATCCATGGACGCACACACAAAATGATAAATTTGCTATCCTATTCCAGGCCTTGTTTGAACTTGAAAATGCAGATGTTTGTCCCTTCAAACCAGTACACACCATTATTAAGGTCATTAGGGATAACCACAAAATATTTTGGCCAAAAATTGATCGGAATCTCATATAAACTAAAATGCAAATGTTTACCCTTCCGTACAACGCACCCCATTAATAAGCTTGTCAAAGATGCATGCAAAACTTTTCGGTAAAAAACACATCAATCACATATCACCCAAAATTCATGGACTATAGTACACGTAAAATGAGAAATTTATTATTTCCCATTCCGCGTCTCATTTTAACTTGATAATCCTGACTTTTTCCTTCCAGACAAACCAACGCCACTAAGAAGGTTGTAACAAACTCCTGTGAAAATATTCGGCCAAAAACACGTCATGATGACATATCACCCAAAATCCATAGAGTATAGCACAAGTAAAATGAGAAATGTGGTATTTTTTATTCTTGGCCTCATTTGTTGTATAAAATGCAGATGTTTGCCCCTCCGGACCGACACACTCCATTAAACAAATCTTCTTGGACGCCAACAAAAATTTCTTCTAAAAAACTGCCTAATAAATAATGTAATCAATGATTGCCTATTCTAAAGGCAAACGATATATACTACCGTATCTTTTAGTACATAATGAATTTGGTGGATCTGAACTAACGCCTTCCATCAAATAGGTCATCAAGGATGTGTCATCCGTTGAAAAAACAACCTTGTCCATTCTCATTGGAGGAGTGCACTGTCCTTCTCACCTAACAGTTGACAAGTTAACTTTACAACTGTTCACCATTCAAACTTGGACGGGGGCAATTCTACCTTGGACCAGGTTCAAGCCTTTGTAAGAATCATCAGAACACTGATACTACATTTCTCCCTTTTTGATAATGACAAACAAACAAATTCTACATGTAATTATTCATTCATATCATTTTTATTCCACCTATCTCCGTTCCCTTGTTGTCATAGTCCCTCTGTCACTAATACCCTTAATGCACAAGCAACATATTTTTCTTTTTGACATCATTAAAAAGATAAAACAGTAAACACATGCAATATGTTAAGCAAATAGTAAAGAATCCATAGCCATAAGCAACACACTACATGGAAACATGCAATACAGTAAAAGAAAAAACATAACATAAAGGGCATTTCATTAGGATAGAACAAATATCACAAAACTATCTGTTATGAAAACTATAGAACGAAGAACACAATACCACTGGAAAAACAAAAACATAGAGGGACATTTTTAAGAGGGGGAGGAAATATTTTCACAATACTTTCACGATTAGACTATATCTTTAACTTATGTCAAGACGTGTCAACATATATAAATCAAAAGAATCTATATACAATGTAATATTCAACGAAAGGGTGCCACTTGATATCCCTCGGCTAAGGGTGAGTCTCCCCCTGTATTGGGTGGTTCAATAGATAAAAATAATATTCTCTTCATCTAATATTAGTTTATTATCTTATTAAAAATAATTGTCTCATATTAGTTGTCCACCTTAATAAATCAAGAAAACATTAATTATATTTTCTTATATTACCCTTGCATTTATTTTTTTGGAAGTCTTCACATTTGTTTGTAAGATTTCTAAGAAGTTTTTTAAAGGACAAATTAGTGGAATTATCTTCTTATTTATGATTTGTTAATATATGTGAAAACATTATATTATTTTTCTACTATGAAGAGTATCTACTTAAAACTTATTATTAATAACGAGTAAATATTTTCTTTCCTGATTATCAACTTATAATAGTTTTAATTTTTTTTTCAGTTTCTAGAATTATAATTTATCTCAATCACTTTATTAATACTATTTTATCTCCTATAGTTATTATGTATAGACTTTGTATATATTAGGACTCTCTCTATTAGTAGGGCATAACTTTTATACACCGCATAATATAAACTAATAAATAATCGATTTATTCTCTTATATCATTTCTCTTTATGGTATTAGAGAAGATCTAACTCTCACGAGTACATTCTCTATTCTCCTACAACTCATGCTTTCATCAAATGCAATGACCTCCAATGCTTCTGTAATCAATTATGATTCTTACAACAATGTCATTGATGTCCAGTTCAATTCTATCATGCAGTTATCCATCAAATTAGCTGAAAATCATAACTTCTCCGTTGAAAGCTCAAGTATCAGTGTTTATGTATGGTCACAATATCTAAGGCCATCTCGATGGATCCATTCTTTTTCCCCCTCAGACGACTTCTCAAAACAATCAGGATGTCGAATATCCTACATTTCTTATTTGGTTCTGCCAAGATCAGTTAATCTAAAATGCTATCTTATCCTCTGTTGAACCAACTCTTGCTGCCACTATAGTCGCTACTTTCACTGTCAAAGTCGATGCTCTCACATTGCATATGCAAATAAGTCTCAAACGATAATCTTTAGTTTGCGTGACTAATTAACCCGTATTACTAAAGACACTCATCGTGCTCCTGATTATCTCCATCAAGTTATTTCACCGTGTGATAAAGTTGCAACCTTTGGAGCACCAATATCTTATCCATAACTCATCTTTAAAGTTTTTACTGGACTTGGATCTAAATTTTGCAAATTTTATGCCGCTATTCGTGCAAGAAATCCACAATCTTTTGCGAATAATTGTATTAAAAGATACATGACCATGAGATTTTTCTCAAGCATGATGAGGCTAGGAAACCACAACCACCTACAATCACTACTGCCATAGCTCAATGAACATGTACAACTCCTCCTCGGAACAATGCCAATAACAACAATACGCATTAACGTAACAATGCTTCCAACAATCAATCTTGGTATTCACAACCATAATATCAAAGAAAAAATCAATCACAACCATATAAAAATATTCGCTGCAACCTTTGTGGTCATCCTGGTCACTCAGCCAAAGTCTGTCGTTCTTAGTCGCACAACCATATGCAATCCCCAATCAACTTTATTGGCTGCTTCAATCACCAACAAGCCCCTTGGTTAGTTGATAGTGGAGCGAATTATCACATTGCTTCTGATTATTAGAGCTTAGACATCGTGCATGACTACCACGGTCCCAAAGATATAGCAATGGAAAATGGTAATACAATTTCAATTACTCATACCGATAAAGTTAACATAAGTCCATCAAACAATGATTTCAAACTTCTTAACACTCTATGTTCTTTTGCCATAAAAAACAATCTTTTTTTTATTTCTAAATTTTGTCGGGATAATCTAACCTCTATTGGATCTTATCCCTTTCATTATTTTTTGAAGGATCTGAGTACGGGGGCGCCTCTACTGCGCAGGATGAACAGAGATGGGCTGCATGAGTTATCACTGGGTAGCACACAAAGTTCTCCTAAATACAATGTAGTTGTTTCTCTCAATCTATGACATCGACTCTTAGGACATCATAATAACCATGTTTTGAATAAGATTTTGCAGAAATTTTACATTCTTGTTTCTCATTCAAGGACCATTTCAAGTTGTAACTCATGCTATATATTTAAATAAAATGCACATGTTGTCATTTTATGAAAATTCTTTGCGAAGTAAAAAATTATTGCACTTTACAGTGATTTATGGGATCCTTTGCTTGTTTTACCAATTGATAAAAAAAAGATGTTATATTTCATTCATTGATCATCTCGGTAAATACATGTGGTTGTTCACTTTAAAATCAAAAAAGAAAGTTATGTACATTTTTCAAAATTTGCATCCATTGCTTGAAAAATGAATTCAAACATAAATTTTATTCTTGTAAAATGCTGATGGAGGCGATTTTTCAAAGTTTGTCATCTTATCTAAAAATACATGCTATTTTACACTTAGTTTCACCTCCATATACACCGCAACAAGTTGCTTTAGTTGAACGCCGACATAAACATGTAATTGAGTCTGTCAGAACTTTATTACATAATGCCTCATACCATCATCTTCTTGGAGTTTTGCTTGTCATCAAGTTGTCTATCTTATAAATAGACTAACCACTACAAGTTTGAAAGATACGTGTCCATATGAGATTCTATTTTAAGATGCACCAAAATATGATTTCATTAAAGTTTTTCGTTGTCCATGTTATCCATGACTTACACCTTATGCTAGTAAACGTTAGAGCCTCGTTAAACTCCATGTGTTTATTTAAAATTTCAAATAAATATTATTGCTACCAGTGGTTTGATCCAATAAATTCTAAAGTTTATTTGTCTAGAGATGTCCTATTTTTGGAAGATAACTTTCCTTTTGAAAATATATTTTCTCATTTGAAAAATAAAAACACATAACATATATCTTGGGAAAACTATTTTGCAGAACAACCTTTAAAGGATAAATCTTTGGATTCAAATATTTGTTATCAGCTTTTGTATCAAGTTGTGTCACTGCCTACACTTTCACTCTCGCTCTCCTATGCAACCCATGTTGCCTCCATTGGCTCAGGTTGATAAGTCTTAATGATCCCAGATGTTTTGATGATCTTCTCACAAATGCAGAGACCTAATCTTCTGTAGAGTATGTCCGTCCAGGTCCATATGCTATACAACTGGAAGGTTGTCCGCGTCAGAAGTTGGTGAGGTCGTCAGTGTACTACACCAATCAGAAGGGACGAGGATGTTTGTCCGATGTGTATTAAATCTTGATGTTTGATATATTCAAGACGACAAACAACAAATTAATCATTCATGCAAAGAGAATTATTCAAGCTCATAGATTGCTAAATTACTTCTGAACCAGTTGTTACTTTGATTGCTTGTATTTGTAGGATTCATTTCACTTGTGATAGAAATGTTTCAACCTTGGGTGAATCATTGTAAGAATTTAGTTTAGGAGAATTTTGTGTTTCACGTCAAAGTTTATATTAATCAATTGGGTTAGAATAGTGGGCACTGCAGGCATTGCTTTGGCTCATCGAGTGATAGTGTATAACTCATAATAGAGCTTAAGAGGTTAATCTCGTGTGTATTATAAACTGGGTTTTACTTTGGCTTGTGAATTTTAGTAAAAGCAGTTTGAAAATTCTGTGAGACAGGTCGTGGTTTTACTCCCTTGAGCATGGAGGTTTCCATGTAAAGTTGCACATGCTATCTTTACTTTGAGTATTTATTTTTTATTCATTGTAATTGTGTTAAGGACCCGTTCTTATCAAAAGTAGTGCACGTATACATTCCATCAAGTGGTGTCAGAGCTTGACTTCTATATTTGGGTAATACCAAGAAAAGAAAAGATCCTGAAGAAATGTCTGCTCCACCCAACGTGGAAGAAGGTCAGTCAACCACCAGACTACCTCATTTCAATGGACAGTTTTATGGTTGGTGGAAGAATCGCATGCATGACTATATAAATGCTGAAAACACTGAGCTGTGGGACGTTATTCTTGACGAACCTTACATTCCCACCAAAGATGTATAGATGGAAATATTAATAAGGTGATTCCCAAAACCAGAAAGAATAAAATAAATCGGACAAGAAAAAGATAGAGAAGAACTATAAAACAAAAAAAATTCTGGTACGTGGAATCGGCTCAGATGAGTACAATGGAATATCTGCTTGCGAGATAGCTAAAGAGATATGGAAATGTCTCAAAACAGTCCATGAAGGAACAACACAAGTTAATGAGTCTTGTTAACATCCCCACTCTATTCAAATAGGGCAAAACATCGCGGCAACTCGAAAATAATGTATTGATTCAATTTTGAAAGAGTTTTAAAAATAAACGAGTTTTAAAAAAGAGTCGCCACCTAATTTTAGGAAAAAACTAGGAAACCATTATGTGATCTACGAAACCAATTTGATTCTAGGTAAGGGGTTCAAATTATTCCGAAGGGAAGGGGTTAGGCACCCTTCGAAATCCACAAATGTGGTTCCCGACTGAGTTCATTTTTCTTTCAAATTGAGGAAAAAATAAAATAATGTACAAATATAATAAACATGCAATATACACCAATAATAAAATAAGAAAATAAAAGAAACGGCCTAGAGTTTGCCAACGTAATATATATAAAATATTGAATAAAGAGTATAATTCGAACTTAATTCGAACAACTTCAATGGAAAGCAATTCTAGGGTACCTGTATACACACTTAGTAAAAGTGTTAGTAATAAATAAATATGAATAAAATTGAATAACTCAAATAATAACTTAAAAATAAAAATCCGTCTTATTAACATTGGAGGCCTTGAAAATCGACAGTAATTTCTTCATCGGCCAATTTAACAAATAAACATATATGAAGTTAAATTTGATTTCCGTCTTTTAAAATGGAAAGGCCTCTAAACCCGACGGATAGATTTTTCATTGGCCAATTTTATATTTTTCAAGATAACTAATATTTGACAAACTACACTATTAAACATATGAAAATTTTGATATAAACTCAAACTAATAGCCCATGACATATATACAACATAACAATATTACTTAGAAACAAATGACCTTAAACAATAAAGCTAATATGGCAACAAAATCAAATACCATATTAAGATTTACGGAAAAAAATAAATATCTAACCCACAACATTTATCTATATTTTGTAACAAATAATAAAATAAAAAAAAATAAAAGAAATAATAAAAGCAACAACAGTGACCAATATCAAATGCCAACAATACGTGATTGAATATATAATACCAAACAACCATTAATTAATAATATAATCATTATATGCATATCACTTTATAAATTAATAAAAGAAAACAAACTAGCAGCTAATAATGATTCACAAACAAACAAAATAATAGAAAATAATCAAAACAGTAGTAAAAAAAAATATAGTCAAAAACAAAGAAGACAACACAAGTAGTGATTTATCGGAGGTGGTTTCGAGTGGTTCTCACCGGAAAATACTAACAGTCCCAATGAATGGTATATGATAAACACAACATAATGAAAAGAAAATACAAAACAACAATAAACAAAGAGAAAGAGCGGATTCACCAGGAATTCGCGAATCCGGTCAGATCTGGACTTAATTAGTGAACGCGGAGGCAGTAATCGTGCGGTGGTTGCAGGTGGTCGTTTGGATGGCTTAGAGGGTCTGGTTAGTTGTGTTCCGGCGAGTTTTCGCCGAAAAATAAAGAAGAAGGAGATGATTTTGTTTGGTTTTCTGTTGGTGTTAGCTTTGTGTGTGTTTGTTAATGTTAATTGGAGAAGATGGAACAAGGTGAGGGAAAGAGAGAGGGATGCCGCCTCTGCTGGGTGGCGAGTTCCGCCGTAGAGAGATGGGGAGAGAGAGGCGGCTGGAGAGAGGGGAGGAAATTAGGGTTCTTTTTTTTTTGTTATCCTCCTGTATTTATGTTTTTGGCTTGGAATTGAAAGGAAATGGGAAAGGGAATTGGGTTGGGTTGAGAAATAAAGAAACTTGGGCTGCTGTAATTCCAAAATGGGCCCCAAATCTTGTTCTTTGATGGATTTTATATTGAAACAATGGCCAAATAATCTAAACTAAAACAAAATGAATTAACATAAATTAGTTAACGAGCCTTTTAGCATTAACGAAATAAAATGATAAACTTGATTATAAACTAATTAAATTAAAATATATAATATTATATAACTAAACTAAATGATCAAATATTTAACTAAAACAAAATATTTTGAGATGATTCTCGAATTATCATAAAATACATTAATTACATACATAATTATGTAAAACATATATATTATCTAAAAAATTTTTTTTTATAAAAAGTGACAGAACTATTTAACATAACTTGCAAATTTTATATTATTATTATTACTATAATTTATTTTTTTATTTTTATTTTTTTTTGAAAATTTATAAAACTAATTATTTTAAATCGTTTGAAATTAAAGAAGCTCGAAATGATTAATTTATATTGTGGAGGTCCAAAATTGGGTGTCAACAGCTGTCCCTTTCGTTGTGTATGATTGATGAAAGAAATCGTGGACAACGAAAATTGACAAACTCAATTTTGGCCGAACACATGACCTTTGTAGAGAAGTGCGATTGAATGTGGTGGAAGTCGCTCACCTGCTTGCGTCCTAAGAGTTTGACACTCCTCTTTGGACTATATCTCAGTCCGCTGCTAAGAAAAAGTTCCACGTTGTGTTGCATCCTTTTTGATGTCGTCCGCATCTTTTTTTTTTTTTTTTTTTTTTTTAGAATTCATCCTTTCGGATGCTCTCGACAAAGACTGAGATAACACTCGTCAGCATAAAAACTCAATTAAAAAGGGAGACAGTGTCTTTTACCATGTCGACACTTAATTGCTCTCCTCGACATTTGACGTCAACTCGATTGGTTTGACGTAAAACAAATAGAGCTTATGTCTTATGTATGCAATGTAATCTTCAATGTATTCTTCATTTGATGTCAAAAAATAAATAAAACAGATGCAGTGATGATACTTTCTTTGTCGTTTTTTATGATTCTTTTGGCGTTCACTCTTGCCAAATAAAGATGCAATTGATGTTGAGGGGTAAATATTTTCCTTGAGATGCACGATTCCTTTTCTGGCAGTGCATGATTGCTTGCGGGGCATGAATATCTTCCCACGATGCGTAAATTTTGCGAGGGATAGAATCTTCTCGCGATGCATAAATTCCGCAAGGTATGAAATCTTCTTGCGATATGTAAACTTTTGCGAGGGATGGAATCTTCTCGCGATGCATAAAATTTTGCGAGGGATGAAATCTTCTCGCGATGCATAAATTCCGTAAGGTATGAAATCTTCTTGCGATATGTAAACTTTTGCGAGGAATGAAATCTTCTCGCGATGCGTGAATAATAACACGCGATGCTTGAATATTGACTCGCGATGCATGATTTTTTGCAATGCATGGATATTGACTCGCGATGCATGATTTTTGCAATGCATGAATATTGACTCTCAATGCGTGATCTTCTGCGGGGCATGAATATCTTCCCGCAATGCATGAATTTCTGCGAGGTATGAAATCTTCTTGCGATGCATGAATTTCTGCGAGGTATGAAATCTTCTCGCTATGCATGAATTTCGCAATGCATGAATATTGACTCGCGATGCATGATTTCTTGCAATGTATGAATATTGACTCTCGATGCATGTATTAACTCGCGATGCATGATCTTTCGCAATGCATGAATATTGACTCGCGATGCATGATTTTCTGCGATGCATGATCTTCTACGGGGCATGAATATTTCCCGCAATGCATAAATTTTGTGAGGGATGGAATCTTCTCGCGATGCATGAATTCCGCAAGGTATAAAATCTTCTTGCGGTATATAAATTTCTGCGAGGTATGAAATCTTCTCGCTATGCATGGATTTCTGCGAGGTATGAAATCTTCTCGCGATGCATGAATATTAACTCTCGATGCATGAATATTAACTCTCGATGCATGAATTTCTGCGAGGTATGAAATCTTCTCGCGATGCATGAATTCCGCAAGGTATGAAATCTTCTTGCGGTATATAAAATTTCTGCGAGGTATGAAATCTTCTCGCTATGCATGAATTTCTGCGAGGTATGAAATCTTCTCTCGATGCATGAATATTAACTCTCGATGCATGAATATCGACTCTCGATGCATGATTTTTTGCAATGCATGATTTTTCGCAATGCATGAATATCTTCCCGCAATGCATAAATTCTGCAAGGTATGAAATCTTCTTGCGATGCATGAATTTCTGCGAGGTATGAAATCTTCTCGCTATGCATGAATTTCGCAATGCATGAATATTGACTCGCGATGCATGATTTCTTGCAATGTATGAATATTGACTCTCGATGCATGAATTAACTCGCGATGCATGATCTTTCGCAATGCATGAATATTGACTCGCGATGCATGATTTTCTGCGATGCATGATCTTCTACGGGGCATGAATATTTTCCCGCAATGCATAAAGTTTAACTCGCGATGCATGATTTTTGTAGTTGCTTATCAAGTTTCTCGCAGTACTTATCAGAATTTTGAGGTCTTCCTCAAAAATTCTGTCCCAGTTAGAATTTTGACAAATCTCAAAATGATCTTCAATCTTGACTTGTTGGCGATAACACCTCTATTGAGAATTTTTGAGATATTTTCAAAAAATTTGTCCCAGTTTTTATTGTAAGCACTGGTATATGACCGAGCCATTGTGGCGCCTACATATCCTGTTGATCCAGGAATCAGGTCAAATGTAGTTCCAAACTTGTAGATGATGAATACTGTAAAGAATCTGAGAGAAGATCATCAGTAGAAAATGCACAGTATGAACATGATGAAATATGAAAATGGTATTCCATGTGATATCAAAAGCCTAGAGATAAAAAAAACATGTCACATTTTGGGACGGACAATCCATGAAGTAAAAATAGGATTCTCACACATACAAGATCGACCCGATAACATTTTTTTACAATGAACAACTCAAAAGGCAATTTTTTTTTTAGTTTTTTTTTTTATAAAATTGAAAGATTCTTAAAAAGGTTTTAAAATATTAAAGAATGAGTGTTTGCTAACTTTTTTTTTTTTTTTTTTTTAAATAAAAAATGTGATGAGATAGTCAAACCTTCACTACAATTGGTACCAACAGTTAAGATTGCAAGTAAATCTTTCATTCCTTTTTTTTTTCTTTTAAGATTGAATTTAAGGTAATTCCTACAGCTTCAAGTGGTACCTCCAATATACCTAAGGATCAACAAGATCCGTTCATCTTGCTTCAAACAAAGGTTTTGAATTGTATCAATCCTCATGTTTCAAGTGCCCTCACGAAAAAGACTTGTCCTATTTCACACATATTTGAAATATTTAATTTTAGGACATTTTCCAAAGTGCACTCACACTCATAAGAATGTTCAATGCGTACAACTGTGATACCATATGCTTGACCCTTATGTAAATCTCCACTAATGTGAGAACATTTGGAATGAGATCATGTAGGGCTTGTCATTGGCTTGTAACGTAGGCTTAGGGATGGGTAGGATATTTATTTGGGATAAAAATGACTGAATTCCTTCCTGAGCGTCACCCAAAATTTGTGCTCTTAATGATTGGTACGCCTTTGCGTTAGATCCTCTTCATTGTTCTCCCCCCTTTCAATTTCTTTTGAATTCTCATTTTTGACTATTTTCCCTTCTTCTTCTTTTTTCTTCCTTTGTTTCGACTTCTTTTGAGTTCTCATTTTTTGGAGCTTTTCCATTCTTCTTTTCTTCTTCTTTTTTTTTCTCTTTGTTTTGACTTCTTTTGAATCCTTATTTCTCGGAGCTTTTCTTTTATTTCACTCCTTTCTTATAAATTTTTCTCCTTTTTATTGGAGTATTTTCCTTCCCACCTTTCATTGACTTTGTAAAGGATATTTTTGCCTTTCTTTATTTCTTTCCCCTTTTCTTTTTTTTCTTTATTTCTTTTTTCTCTAGAAGTCTTTTATTTTCTTGACTTTGGAGATTCGATATCTTTGCTTTCGGAAATTTCAAACATGGATCTTCTCTTATAATTTGCACATTCTTGGTGCACTCAAGAAGGTTGGGCCAAGAGAGGATAGTGCTTTTAAGCACTTAAAAGTGTAGTGGTTAAGATGTGGTTGTCCAAAGAAAGGTTTCAGGCTCAAAGTGGGAAAACTAGGGATTAATGTAATTTGGTAGGCTTTGAAGGTACAATCGGGTCAAAAAAGGCCTACAATCCTTTCTCAAACCAAACATTACTCAGGATTTCACCTCGAAAAACATTCAGGTCAAGTTCTAGATCAACAGTGTAACACAATTGAACTTTGATCAAAAGCTCACCACACAATGCACATGAAACATAAGGTTAGTTTTATTCTTATCTAGATTGAGTCAAGAGAATTTTCAAGCATCACAAAAGTACAGATAAGAGGTACCACGAGAATCTATAGTTTACCGCAAAGTCAATCTTTTCCATCATATCAAATATATTTACATGATCTTAACTACATAGGTCCCAATCGAGCTGAAGATATGACTCTTACATTATGTACAAGCTATTTTTTTTTTTGAAAGAATGATTACCGAACCCTGAGAAGGGCTGCCTACGTATCTCATTAAGATGAGAATCAGGTGTGCGTAGTTCATGTAGATAGAACTTTGAAAATATTAACAAACTATTTTTTTTTTACCCTTTTTTTTTTTTTTTTTTACTTTTGAAAAAATAATACCGAACCCAAGAAGGGTTGCCTACGTATCTCACCGAAATGAGAATCAGGTTCGCGTAGTTTGTGTAGATATAACTTTGAAAATATTAACAAACTATTTATTTTTTTTTACCTTTTTTTTTTTTCTTTTGGAAAAATAATACCGAACCCAAGAAGGGTTGCCTACGTATCTCACCAAAATGAGAATCAGGTTCGCGTAGTTCGTGTAGATAAGGCATATAATAATTTAAAGATTTAAACAACTCAAACAAATTCCTAGGTCTAGAATGTAACCTACGAATTTCTACAGTAATGATTTGTTGTACTCTTTTTGGATGTTTTCTTGGACCTTTGTCTCTTCCCAATTTTCACGAGATCCAGACATTGTTATGACAATCCCCGACTGATGTCGGGGACGGTATTCCTACAAAAATATGAGAAATATGTGAGAGCAGGACCATCATGCAAAATAATAATAAAATAAATGGGTGCCACCTCATAGTCAAATACTCCCCTAATTTATCGTTTTGACTTGATATAATTGAGAAATGCAAGGACTTTAATTTCGCTAATCCTCTTGTCTCTTGCAACTTCGAACAAATAATGATTTCTGAATTCGGACATAAATCAACATTTCGCTCAGGAGAAGAACAACTCAAAAGGTAAGAGTGTTAGTTCTTGTTCGTAATGGATAATGTAAAATATCACAAATAATGAATTAAACACGTAAATACTATTTTATTAAAGACAAACTGAAATATATTACATAGCATACAAATAATGAATACAAGTCTTATACAAATGTGCATCGAGTCTTGTGTTATGCTTAATATAAGATTTTGGCTTCGCTCTACACTAGATGACTAAGAGTGGGCTTTGAATGACTGGGAACCCAAGCGGACAACTTAGGCTGGAACTCACGACAACCATTGGACGCATGACGAACCAATAAATTGCCGATTATTCCAAAAAAGGGTGAGTATAAAAAAGTCTGACTGCGGTTCCGCAAACCGTCCTTTAATATACTATACATACATCAGAAATATGCCATGATATACAATGAAAATATACAATAACTAATGAATGAATACTGAGTACAATATGCAAATAATCAACAAAATATATAAGATATAATAAATGACACAACAAAAGAATAATATCCTCAATTTGAAAAAAAATAAACACATAATGGTTAGAACCTCTATATATCCCCAGCAGAGTCGTCATTCTGTTTACATCCCCACTCTATTCAAATAGGGCAAAACATCGCGGCAACTCGAAAATAATGTATTGATTCAATTTTGAAAGAGTTTTAAAAATAAACGAGTTTTAAAAAAGAGTCGCCACCTAATTTTAGGAAAAAACTAGGAAACCATTATGTGATCTACGAAACCAATTTGATTCTAGGTAAGGGGTTCAAATTATTCCGAAGGGAAGGGGTTAGGCACCCTTCGAAATCCACAAATGTGGTTCCCGACTGAGTTCATTTTTCTTTCAAATTGAGGAAAAAATAAAATAATGTACAAATATAATAAACATGCAATATACACCAATAATAAAATAAGAAAATAAAAGAAATGGCCTAGAGTTTGCCAACGTAATATATATAAAATATTGAATAAAGAGTATAATTCGAACTTAATTCGAACAACTTCAATGGAAAGCAATTCTAGGGTACCTGTAAACACACTTAGTAAAAGTATTAGTAATAAATAAATATGAATAAAATTGAATAACTCAAATAATAACTTAAAAATAAAAATCCGTCTTATTAACATTGGAGGCCTTGAAAATCGACGGTAATTTCTTCATCGGCGAATTAACAAATAAACATATATGAACTTAAATTTGATTTCCGTCTTTTAAAATGGAAAGGCCTCTAAACCCGACGGATAGATTTTTCATTGGCCAATTTTATATTTTTCAAGATAACTAATATTTGACAAACTACACTATTAAACATATGAAAATTTTGACATAAACTCAAACTAATAGCCCATGACATATATACAACAAAACAATATTACTTAGAAACAAATGACCTTAAACAATAAAGCTAATATGGCAACAAAATCAAATACCATATTAAGATTTACGAAAAAAAATAAATATCTAACCCACAACATTTATCTATATTTTGTAACAAATAATAAAATAAAAAAAAATAAAAAAAATAATAAAAGCAACAACAGTGACCAATATCAAATGCCAACAATACGTGATTGAATATATAATACCAAACAACCATTAATTAATAATATAATCATTATATGCATATCACTTTATAAATTAATAAAAGAAAACAAACTAGCAGCTAATAATGATTCACAAACAAACAAAATAATAGAAAATAATCAAAACAGTAGTAAAAAAAAATATAGTCAAAAACAAAGAAGACAACACAAGTAGTGATTTATCGGAGGTGGTTTCGAGTGGTTCTCACCGGAAAATACTAACAGTCCCAATGAATGGTATATGATAAACACAACATAATGAAAAGAAAATACAAAACAACAATAAACAAAGAGAAAGAGCGGATTCACCAGGAATTCGCGAATCCGGTCAGATCTGGACTTAATTAATGAACGCGGAGGCAGTAATCGTGCGGTGGTTGCAGGTGGTCGTTTGGATGGCTTAGAGGGTCTGGTTAGTTGTGTTCCGGCGAGTTTTCGCCGAAAAATAAAGAAGAAGGAGATGATTTTGTTTGGTTTTCTGTTGGTGTTAGCTTTGTGTGTGTTTGTTAATGTTAATTGGAGAAGATGGAACAAGGTGAGGGAAAGAGAGAGGGATGCCGCCTCTGCTGGGTGGCGAGTTCCGCCGTAGAGAGATGGGGAGAGAGAGGCGGCTGGAGAGAGGGGAGGAAATTAGGGTTCTTTTTTTTTTGTTATCCTCCTGTATTTATGTTTTTGGCTTGGAATTGAAAGGAAATGGGAAAGGGAATTGGGTTGGGTTGAGAAAAAAAGAAACTTGGGCTGCTGTAATTCCAAAATGGGCCCCAAATCTTGTTCTTTGATGGATTTTATATTGAAACAATGGCCAAATAATCTAAACTAAAACAAAATGAATTAACATAAATTAGTTAACGAGCCTTTTAGCATTAACGAAATAAAATGATAAACTTGATTATAAACTAATTAAATTAAAATATATAATATTATATAACTAAACTAAATGATCAAATATTTAACTAAAACAAAATATTTTGAGATGATTTTCGAATTATCATAAAATACATTAATTACATACATAATTATGTAAAACATATATATTATCTAAAAAAAATTTTTTATAAAAAGTGACAGAACTATTTAACATAACTTGCAAATTTTATATTATTATTATTACTATAATTTATTTTTTTATTTTTATTTTTTTTTGAAAATTTATAAAACTAATTATTTTAAATCGTTTGAAATTGAAGAAGCTCAAAATGATTAATTTATATTGTGGAGGTCCAAAATTGGGTGTCAACAAGTCTAAGGTCGATATGCTAACAACTCAATATGAGAACTTCTGTATGAAGAAAGGTGTAACCATTCACAAAATGAATACAAGATTCACTTCCATAACCAACAAACTAAGATGTTTTGGTAAGCCTATTCAACCAAGCAAATAAATTCGAAAGATTCTAAAGGTGTTTCCCAAGTCATTGTAGAGCAAAATGAATGATATCACTGAAGTAAGAGAATTGACGGTTCTCACTATGGATGAGCTGATTGGAAATATTCAAACCTACAAGTTGAACCGAAAACAGGGGTCAACCATGAATGAGGGAAAGAAGGAGACACCAGTGGCCCTTAAAATATCTTCAAATAATGGAACTGAAGAAGAAGATGAAATGACATACATCTCTAGAAGGTTCCAGACGATAATCAAGAAGCATGGAGGCTTTCAAAAGAAAGGTTCGACCAGCAGAGCAACAAATGCAAATGATCTTTGTCATAAATGTGGAACCTTGGTCATTTTATGAGGGACTGTCCAAGCCAGAAGCAGGAAACTCAGGACTTTAAACTCGGAGAAGGGACCAAGTCTTAGACCATGCCAAGAGAAAGGGTCATGCTGATCAACTAGTGATGAAAGCCTTTGCTGTCTGGGGAAATGCATCCAGTGAATCCGAGGAAGAGGAAGATAGTCATGAAGATGTCTCAATGATGGCTATCAAAGATGCTGAAACTGTGTTCAATTTGTATTCTCTCTCTAATGGAAAAATTTGACGATGAGGAGAATCATGATGAGGTAACCCTTTTTGATATCAAAAGTGACCTAGACACTTTTTCCATTAAAATATTAAGAGAACTTGCTACTGTATAAATTGACTAAACTTTCGATAATTTGATGATAAGTGAAAAAATGAGTCTGTGCGAGGATGAAAATGCATCTCTTAACTCTGAAATGAGTGTTAGGATAAGTTTTCAGCCCAACGAGGAACCTGGTACCTCTGAGGGTGGGAAGCAAAAACGCAGTAACTTTCAGGTTGATCTAGAAGAGAAATTGAAGGTCTCTGAGTTTAAGTTAGTTGCCTCCCTTGAAAGAAACTTTCAATTAGTGAAGAATATATGGAAGATCAAAGAAGAGTTCCACTCCCTCAAATGGACTGATCCATTTAAGATCCTTTCTAACTTAACAAATCTGAAGCTCAACAACAAAAATGGCTTAGGTAATAGACAGATAGAGCCTCCCTACAATCCCCATAGTAAATATGTATGTGTTTCTTACAATCTTATGTGTATCCATTGTGGAAGAAATGGTCATTTGAAAGAAAAATGTGAGACTCTAAAAGGAGTAAAAGAAAGGAAGGAGAAGTTTCTCAAATCGAGAAATGTTTTTGTAAAAGAGAAAATGGTACCTGGTCCCATATACCATTTTAGCAAGAAAACTTTGCCCCCAAGGACAGGAAGGTTTCTCATTAAGACATTTGACAGTTTTTGGGAACTCCATCTTAAGTGGGTTCCTAAGTCTAATAAGTGATTCTTGTGCTGAAGAGATGAAACAGTCAATGTTGGTACATGGATAGTGTATGCACAAGGCACATGACTGGAAACACTCAAAACTTTCTCTCTTTGGAAGCACATCAGGGCGGTGGTGTGTCTTTTGGTGGTGGGAAATAGGGTTTCATTCTCAAAATTGGAAAAATAGGAAGATCAACAGATCATTCCATAGACAATGTAAATTATGTGAATGGTTTGAATTACAATCTCTTAAGTGCATCTCAAATTTGCGATAAGGGAAATGAAGTTAAATTCTTGTCTGATAGGTGTTTGGTTACTAACAGTGTAACTAACAAGGTTGTTATATCTGCCAAACGATTCAAAAATATGTATGTTGCAGATCTTGACTTAGTAGAAGGGAACAACCTTTCATGTTTAAGTGCTCAAGATGACAATGCAAATCTATGGCATAGGCGATTGGGAATGTGAGTTCATCCGTGCTAAAAAAGCTTGCTGCAGGGGACCTGGTCCGTGGATTGCCAAAACTGAAGTTTTTTTACAATAAAGTTTGTGATGCTTGTGTAAGATGGATAAAAACGAGATCATCCTTTAAAACCAAGAAGGGTGTGAGCACAACCAGACCCCTAAAACTCCTCCACATGGATCTATGTCGACCTGTCAAAGTAGAGGAGGTAAGAAATATATTCTGGTAGTTGTTGATGATTTCTCCACGTTGACCTGGAACATGTTTTTATGGACCAAGGACGAGACAGTCGGACTATTAATCACCTTTGCAAAAGATCCAATTATGGATGCAGATCAAACAGTCATCTTAGGGAACCTCAATATGCCAAGAGAAGTACATAAAAGAACTACTCAAAAAGTTCAACCTGCTTGAGGCAAAAGTTCTCGATACTCTCTTGAGCACAAGTATGAAACTTGATAGGGATGAAGAAGGAGTTGATGTCAATCAGATCATGTATAGAGGAATCATTGGGTCACTTCTTTACCTCACTGCAAGCAGGCCTGACATAGTCTTCAGTGTAGGAATGTGTGCCAGATTCAAGCAGCACCAAATGAATCACACTTTAAGGCAACCAAGCGAATATTGAGATACCTAAAGGGAATATAGGACGTCGTCCTCTTCTACCCTTCATGTTACTCTTTTGATCTAACCAGTTATGTTGATACTGACTATGCGAGTTTTCTTGTTGATCGAAAAAGCACGTCAGACATGGCTCATTTTCTAGGATCAACACTAATTTCATGGTGTACCAAAAAGCAAAACTCAGTAGCCTTGTCCACAGCAGAAGCAAAATATAAGGCTGCTGCTCATGGTGTGTTCAACTCTTATGGATCAAGTAACAACTCAAAGACTTTGGTGTTCTCACATACAATATTCCCCTCATATGCGACAAAACTAGTGCAATGAACATCACCATTCAACATAAGAGGACTAAACACATAAATGTGAGGCATCACTTTTTGAGGGATAATGTTGAGAAGAAGAATGTGTGATGAGATTTTGCAAGACAGAAGACCAAGTGACTGATATCTTTACAAAGCCTTTGAGCAAAGAAAGTTTTTTAAAAAACCGACTGAAGCTTGGGATGCATAAAGTCACCTGATTTCATGACCAGTTTGCATGAAATTCCTCATGTTGACTATGCTAAGAGGGGCATGTATCCATGCAGTTTATTTTGCTTTTTGTTTGAGAATTCACATCTGGTACCTTATTGCAGGTACACACTCATGGCATGTTGGCTAGAGGGAAGATTAACTCATACATGCAACGCCATATAAAGAAAGGGACTTGGTCCCACAAAGGTTAGTATCACTTATGCTACACAGTTATCTGTCAAGGGTCACCGCCACAAGTCCTTCCCCCATTCATCATGTCAGTTTCAGATGTCCTTTCACTTTAAATCCAAATATCACTATTGTTCAGGGACTTGATACATTTCTTAAATATAGCCCCTTAAGTGAATTCAACTATCCTATTCTTCCTAATTTTTTCTACGAATTTACTAGTTGTGTTATTCTATATTCCCCTCACTTCAAAATGTCTAATTCTTCTTCATCTTTGAAGCTTCTGTCTCCCAAGAAATCAAAAATCCCAGTTCATGTAATTTCTCAATTCCTCTCAAGAAGAATCTCCCTCCACACCAGTTTGTGGTGTTGGTGAGACTGGAGAATCTAACACACCCCACACTGAAATGGTGGCATCTCCTGCTCTTCTATATAGGGAAATCTTACCATGTTCTCCCACTTTAGTTCTATCCGGTGAGAAATTTGAAGACTCTGAGGCCCAGTCAGTTGTGAAGCCCAATCTTGGAACAACCTCTAAAGAACTTGAAGTTGCATCAAGAGTTGTGTCATCTGCTATGTCTGAGAGGATTTTTGAAGGGTATTTGCCTAAAGGGAAGAGTCTAGAATCCAATATTATTGTAGTAGAGGCAAAACTAGTTATTGTACAAAGTCTGGCCTCCCTCATAGGAGATGTTCAACCAATCTTCTTGGAACAAGAGTCGAGATCGCTGGAACAGTTCCCCTCCATGCCCAACCCATGTTAGACCAAACTTCTAAGTCTTTTGATATCAATAGTGAATAGGGGTAGAGGAAGAAGAAACTCCCTTGGTTTGGCATGGAAAGGGAGTTAGAGGTGCTAATGCCTCAACACTGGCTGTCCAGATATAGGAGAAGTTGATGATGTTTATAAGCCTAAACTCGAAAAAGAACCTGCTGAGTCTGAGCAAAAAAAAAAAAAAAAAGGGCGAAGGGAAGATGGTAGAAACTCACAAATAAGGGGACAATAAAATATATGCTACAAGGGGAGAGGTGCATAATATGATGGGAAGTGGCATAGCAACAAACGAAATTCAAATGGAAAGAAACATGAAGAGGCGAAAAGTTGGTCTTGTACGTGAGGCTCCTACCTCAACTCTTCTTAAGGTCTAGTGAGACTGAATCTGATGATATTGCTATAGTTGTGGATAAACGAAAGAAGCAGAGATTGAGGGTTGAATCAAAAAGGGGTCAGAAGTCAATTGTAAGATTTATGTCTCATCTATAAATAAACACATCGAGTCTTTTATTTATGCACCAAATACACAAACATAGGTAGACTTAATTGTGTGTCTTGTAAGTAAAGTATATATTAATCAGAGTTAGTTAATATAGTGGGCATTGGAGGCATTCCTTTAGCTCGGTCAAGTAATAAGGTTATTAATTGTAGTAAGATTAAGAGTTTAATCTCGTGTGATGTATTTGATGTTTGTATTCACTTATTTCTTTATATAAGTGAAAATAATTAGAAATCTTATGAGTACATGTCGTGGCTTTACTCCTTTGAGGAAGGAGATTTCATGTAAAAACTTCTTGCCTTTACTCTTTTTTGAAATTTCTTTTACTGCATTCCAGTATACCTTCACCCTAGTACTATAGCACAATGTGAGTTAGCACATCTCAACAACTGCTATTAGAGATTGACCTTTCTAGTTGACTAACATCAAGAAAGGATCCTGCAAAGATGGTTTCTCCACCAAGGTTGGAAGTAGGTCAGTCCAACACATGTCCCCCTCGCTTTAATGGACAGTAATATGGGTGGTGAAAGACTAGAATGCATGACTATATCATGCAAAAGATAGTGAACTTTTGGAAATAATTCTTGACTGTCCTTATGTTCCTACTAAGGATGTTAAATAAAGAGATTTGACTCATGTGGTTCCTAAACCAGAAGGGAGTATGATGAAACTGTTAGAAAAAAATAAAAAAAATTACAAGGCTAAAAAACTACTAGTTTGTGGGATTTGAGCTAATGAATAAAACAAAATCTCAGCATGTGAAACAACAAAGGAAATTTAGGATTGCTTGAAGACATCCCACGAAGGAACTATCCAAGTGAAGGAATCAAAAGGGACATGCTTACCATTCAGTATGAGAACTTCAGCATGAAAGAATAAAAGATCATTCATAAGATGCAGACCAGATTAACTTTTATTACCAATGAGCTTCGATGTCTTAGTGAGCCCATACATCCAAGAAAGTAAGTTCGAAAGATTCTTTGAGTCCTTCTGAAGTCATGGGAAAGTAAGGTAAATGATATCATTAAAGCTAGGGACATGAAGACTCTCACCATGGATGAGGTTATTGGGAACCTCAAACTTATGAGCTACACAATCAACAAGATCTTTCTAAAACAGAAGGAAATAAAGACAAGTCCCTAGCACTAAAGGTTTCCCAGATGATGATAAGGAGATGTCCTACCTGACTAGAAGATTCCAAAAAATAGTCAAAAAACATGAAGGTTTCAAAGAAAAGAAAACTCTAGTCGATCTGCAAATGCAAATGATCTTTGTCACAAGTGATGAAAGCTAAGACACTTATTGAGAGAGTGTCCAAATCACAAGCTAGAGTACAAAGATTATGTTAAAGGAGATAGAAAAAAATGTAGGACCAGTTCCTGATAATTCAAGGAGAAAAGTAATTGTTGATCAGATGGTAAAGAAAACCCTTGTTGTATAGGTTAATTTCTCCAGTGACTCAAATGAATCAGATTATCATAAAGATATGTCCATGATGGTGGTCAAAGCTGATGAAGACATCTTACTCTCTTTTTTTGTTAGTGGAAAAGTTATATGATGAAGACATCAAGGAAGAGGTAACCCTTCTTGACCTTAAAACTAATATATATATATATATATACATACTTACTCCATCACCCTTCTTGACCTTAAGAATAGTATATATATATATATATATACACACACATACTTACTTCATCAAAAGGTTAAGAAAACTTATTGTTGTGCTTATTGATTCGGTAGATGAATTAAATGTTGAAAAGAATTCCTTGAGTGAGAACTTAGACTTTTGTCAAGATGAAAAAATAACTCTTCTGTCCCAAGCGTATGAAATAGATGATAGACTGATGGCTCTGCAAACTGATTTTTTGTAACTTATGGAAAAGTCAAAAACCACTATAAATGGTAAAAAGAAGCTTAGTGATTTTGAATTGGATCTAGAAGAAGAATTAAATAAATTTGAGTTAAAACTAATTGTTGCACTAGAAATAAACTCTCAGTTAGAAATGAATCTAGGTCAAGCTAAGGAGGAATTGAACATATCCTTAAAATGGACTAACTCTTCAAATATTTGTACAAACCTAGATAATAAGAAATACATCAGTGGGAAAGGTCTAGGATGTAGGAAGATAGAGCCTTCTTACAATCCTCATAAAAAGTATGTGTTTGTATTTTATAACTTGTTTTGCGCTCATTGTTGTAGGGATCGATCTGATGTAACGACCCGTCAAAAGAATAAGTGAAACTAAAGCCTAACTAGTGAGTGTGTGAGTTTGTATTGAGGTTTGAGGGTGTTTAATGTTATCCCGATATATGATTGAGGGGTTTAAGGGTTAAATGTCAAGGTACGACTTCCCAAGGACCACCCTAGGGGTCCTTGAGGAGGACCTTTAGTCTAACCCCAAGATCTCAAAGAACCTTAAAGTTGGCCAAAATGAGATGAACCACGGAAGGGGTCCACACCCCGTAGGTCTATCCACTGTCCGTGGATGGCCTTCGTGGGTCAGACCCCCATGAGCCAAGCTGCTTCACTAGACCACGGACCAATAACACGGTCCATTAGTGGACTCATGGTCCATGAGTCTAGGGCGTGAGTCACTGCCTGCTTTGCTGTCAAAAACTCGGCCAAGGTAAGGTCTAATTTGTGATTGCTTAATTAATTATTTTAATTTGAGGGACGGTTATTTTAGGTTTATTAAGATGTTTTAAGATTATTAAAACACTTACTTAGATTTCATTACTCAAAATCAAACCTCCCATCCCCTCCAAAAATTCTCTCGGCGAAGACTTCAAGCTTCCAAGGTCAATTCTTCAAGTTTTTCAAGGGATTTTCGTGTGATTATTCTCGTAAAGATATGGTATTTTTTATCCTTGTCTAATTTTCCATTCAAGGAGCCAATTTCAATGTGATTTCAAGTCTTCAATGTTTCCCCAAAAACCTTAGTTTTCAATCTTGGCATGAGTTCGATTCCAAACGATTTTTAAAGGCTTTATGAATTAATTGTGGATTTAAATATGAATTACCAAATTCTTTAATTATGAATTGTTATTGGGAATTGATTAAATTGTGAACTATATTAAATTGATTTAAGTTTATAATGATCTAGTTGATTGAATCATGTCTCTATTATGCCTGAATGAAGTATTCTAGGGTTTGTTGGTGACTTGTGATCATGACCTTGATTCGACAAGTTATGATCTAATTACATGTTGTAGTAGAATTGTTCTTGAGTTATTGATCTACTTGAAAGGTGGAGGTGGTTAATTACTATGTATATGTGATCATGGTCTTGAAAGGCAAGGTATGAATGATTAATGTATGATTATGATGAGAATTATATATGTGTGATCTCTATGAATGCATTATGAATATGTCTAGAATGTAATAGTGTTATGATTGAAGTCTTATTCTCAATTAATACTTATGAATGATGATGTTCTATGTGAAAGGTCATCATCACATACACACATTCATGAATGACGAATGAATGAAGTTTTTATGATTATGTTGATGATGATAGGTTGACTTAAAGACTATTCTCAATTGAATTCTAATGAATGAAAATGACATGTTATGAAAGGACTTTCTCACAATATGGGTATTCTTAGTTGAAAGGCTATTCTCAACTTTGAATCTATGATCTTTCCAATGAATGAATGGTGAGTTGAGATAGATGCCCTCACGTAAGTTGAGGCGGGGTATCTAGTAACAATCTCTTATCCCATAATAATGACTAATGCAATGAATGTTAAATACTCCGTGGGGAATATTGTTAAGCACTGAGTGGATAGTGATATGAGATGGAAGCCCTCACGTGAGTTGATGTGGAATTTCTTGTAGCAATCTCTTGAGATGGATGCCCTCACGTAAGTAGAGGCGGGGTATCTTGTAGAAATATCCTTATCCTATAACTATGTGCCCACATAGGCCTATCTAGTGGATCCACTTAAGTTATAAAACAATGGTTCAACTTTAGGCAAGTAGGAATCCCTAATACGGTGAGGGTGACACCGAAATTTCGTGAATTTCTCACATGGTCTATGTCGGTTAAGGCTTACCCCTACAAATAATGTTTATTAACTATGACTTCTTAAGAATGCACTACTTAGTGTGGGTGGTCGTATGAAGCGTCATCTATGCATTGCACAAGTAGGCTTTGAGAGTAGTCATGGTGTGTTTCTTTGAAATGTTAAATGAAATGAATGTGCTCTTATGATGATGCTATTTAGAATGTTGATTTAATGTCTACTGAATTGAGGTGCCCTTAGCCAAGTTAACTAAGTTGATGAAGAAGGTTGAATTATATGCTTAGTGAGATGATGTATGTCTTACTTGGATTATATTATGAGTTACTTCCTTGCTTGACTTAATGAATATGAATGTGTCTTGTCTATGGTGGCTTCAAGGAGTACTTAGTGTGAGTAATATTACGGGATGCTACTTATACATTGCACAAGTATGTCTAAAGGTTATCTTAGATGATGGTCCAAATGTGATGATCTGACTTATGTAATATTTATGTCTCTTATGATTGATATTGTGTAGAGATGGAAAGCTTGAATGGTAAGTTCACTTTGGTGACCTTATGGTGGTATTTTGTGTGGATAGTGGTATGAGACGCTATTCATACATTGCACAAAGTATTGTTTTAGGGTTAATTGAGGTGAAGGCTAATGTGAAGGTAATGACTTATATTTTGATTATGTCCTAATGTAAATATATGATGTGTATGTTGGTCATGTTTGGATATTATGCCTCTTATGCTTATGTTCATAAGTTTTATCAAATTGACATATGCATGGATTTCAAATAAAATGTCTATTTTAAGCATTTGTTTTGCATGGCTATCATACTTAGTACTTAATTGTGCTAACTCATGCTTCTCTTATTCTACTACAAGTGTAGGTCGGGCCTTTGAGTGTTTTTTCTCTAGTTGAAGCTTTGATTTGAGATTCTTCCAAGACTTGGTATATCCTCATAAATCGAGGACAAGTTCTTGAAGTTCATTGTCTTTTACTGTAATAGACTATGTCTAATTTTGTTTAAACTTTCGATTATAAAGGGATTGACCCTATTTTTACGTTTCATTGTCTTGTTTAGATGGCCATGTGAGATGGTAGACTTCCGCTATGTTTTAAATAAAGTTTTGGAATGTATTGTTTTAAATAAAAAGTTTTAATCCATACCATTTTCCTTATAATCGAATGTTATAAATGTTATGAGGCTTGTATGAGGATCTTTAGAGTCTTATACGTCGTGTCGCGTCTAGGGTGTAGACTCATGGCGTGACATCTGAAAAGGAATTGTGAATCTTTAAGGAAAGTCGAAGAAAACATGAAGAAGTTCTCTAAACTAAAAGAAAAAAAATGAACCTATCATACCTATCAATTCAATGAGAAAAAATTGCCTTCTTGGACCAGAGAGATTCTTATCAAGCCCTTGTCTAGTTTTTAGGAACTCCATCCCAAGAACGTTCTTAAATCTAACAAATTATTATTTATCTCTAGAAGGGAAAAAGTAGTCAATGTTGGTTCATGGACAACGGATACTTCAAGCATATGAATGGAGAAACACATTACTTTTCTATCTTGAAGCACACCAAGGTTCTGGTATGTTATTTGCCAATGGTAAGAAATGGTACATTCTTGGAATTGGAAAATTCGAAAGTATGTGGAGCATTCCATAGATGATGTTTACTATGTGAATGGTTTGAAGTATAATTTGCTCAGTGTTTCCCAATTTTGTGATAGGGAAATGAAGTTAGATTTTCATCCAACAAGTGTGTTGTTACCAATCTCATCTATCAAGAGGTGATAATAACTGCAAAGAGGCTCAAGAATATACATGTAGTAGACTTGGACTCAATAAAAGGAGGTAATCTTACATGTCTCAATGTTCAAAGCAACAATGTTGATCTATGGCACATGAGGCTTGGTCATGTAAGTGCATCACTTCTAAATAAACTTGTCTAAGGAGACCTGGTCCTTGGTTTGACCAAATTGAAATGTGCAGATAATAAGATGTGTGCATTTGTAAAATGAAAGCAAACCAAATCCTCTTTCAAACAGAAGAACGGTGTAAGTACAACCAAGTCATTGGAACTTCTTCATATGAATCTATGTGAACCTGTAAAAATTTAGAGTAGAGGTGGAAATACGTACATTCTGGTGATAGTTGATGGTTTTTCAAGGTTCACATGGACCATGTTCCTACGAACCAAAGATAAAACAACTAAAGTGTTGATGATTTTTCAAAAAGAATTCAAACAAAGCTGAATTGTAACATTGTCGGGATCATATCAGACCATGGTATAAAGTTTTAAAATACTCAAATTGAAGATTTTTATGTTGTACATGGAATCAATCACAACTTTTCTACTCCTAGAACTTCTCAGTAAAATGGGGTAGTTGAGAAGGAAAATCTGGTGGATATTGCAGGAACCATGCTTATTGAGTAAAATCTGGCAAAACACTTATGGGAAAAGGCAGTGAACACAATATGATGTGTAACCAATAGATGCCTCATCAAATCTATGCCCAAAAATACATCTTTAAAAAGTCTAAACTTAGTTATCTTAAGGCTTTCAGATGCAAATATTTTGTTCTTAACAATGGTAAAGATGATCTTGGTAAGTTTGATCCTAAAAGTTATGAGGGAATTTTTGTGGGATATTTTTCAACAAGAAAATCATATAGATTTTACTACAATAAAAGAACTATATGCATAGATGAGAGTGTTCATGTCATTTTTGACAAATCTAGTGGAATAAATAATCTTGAAGATAGAAATGAAGATGAACTTGAAGAGTTGCTGCAAATCCAGAGAGACCGTATTGTTCAATAAACCACTCATAAAGTTGATCTAAATGATGAAAAGAATGCAAATCCCGAAGAAGGACCAGGTCCACTTAACTCTTTAGTTACATTGACAAAGAGGAAGCCAACAAAGAAAACTCTTAAGATGGAGAACTAGTTGTTGAACCTGACAATGAAGCTGCAACGAAATCAGGATGGAAAGATTACTCATCCTATCCCATTAACAATCTTGTTTCACCTCTGCATTCTGGAATGCACACTCAATCAAAAATAAGAAATGTAGTTATATTCTCAACATTCATATCCACGTTTGAACCCAAGAATATGAAGAAAGTTATAAAGGATGCAGATTGATTAATTTAATTAAGGAGTAACTTCATCAGTTTGAGAGAAGTCAAGTTTGCCACCTGGTCCCTAGAACAATAAATAGAACCATAATAAGGACCAGGTGGGTCTACAAAAACTAGCTTTATGAGCATGAATTTATTTCAAAAAACAAAACAAGGTTGGTAATGCATGGATATAATTAGGAGGAAGGGATTGATTATGATGAAACCTTTGCTCCAGTTGCTAGAATGGAAATTGCATTAGCCATATACATGGAATTCAAGTTATTTCAGCTGGATGACAAAAATGTCTTTCTCAATGGGTATCAGAAGAGGTCTTTGTCAAACAACCTCCAGGTTTTGAAGATGTTGATCTGCCAAATCATATGGTGAAGTTATGTAAAGCCCTATATGGTATGAAGCCGGCTCCAAGAGTGTGGTATAAGAGGTTGACGAAGGAGAAACAAGAGTGTGGTATAAGAGGTTGACAAAGTTTCTCCTTGAAAATTGATTTAAAAGGGGAAAGATTGATAACCCTTCAATTCTAAAATCAAGGGGTAGGGAACTTCTCATTGTACAAATGTATGTTGATGACATAATTTTTAGAGCTACATCAGAATCATTGTGCAAGGACTCTGCCTCCTTGATGGGAAGTAAGCTTAAAATATGCATGATAGGCGAACTCACCTTCTTCTTAGGCTTGCAAATCAAGCAGTCCACTCGGGGTACTTCTATTTACCAAGAAACGTATATCAAGAAACTTCTCAAGAAGTTCAATATGATGGAGGCTAAAGAAATTGATACCCCCATAGGAACAAGTGCCAAACTTGATAGAGATGAGACAGATATCGAAGTAAATGAGATGATGTATAGGTGAATCATTGGATAACTTCTCTATATCACAATAAGTAGTTCGGATATGTATTCAATGTGGGAATGTGTGCAATATTTAGGCATCTCCAAAGGAATCTCACTCAAGGGAAGGGAAACACATTTTAAGACATCTAAAAAGAACTCAAGATTTGATCCTATTCTATCCTCAAGAGATTGTTTTGATCTGATTGGCTATGTTGACGCTTACTATGCAGGGTACCTAGTTGATAAGAAAACACCTCAGGAATGGTTCACTTTTTGGGATCATCACTAATCTCATAGGAAACCAAGAAGCAAAACTCAGTGGCCTTGTCTACCGATGAGGCTGAGTATGTGGTTGTTGTATCATGTTGTGCACAACTTTTGTGGATCAAGCAATAACTTAAAGACTTTGGTGTCCTCTCAGATACGATCCCACTCTTTTGTGACAACAAGTGCAATGAATTTGGAAAAAATTGCGTTCAACATAAAAGAACCAATCACATTGATGTGAGACATCATTTCCTCAAAGATAATGTTGAAAAAGGAAATGTTATGAAGTTCTGCAAGACTGAAGATCAAATAGCTAATATATTCACCAAAGTGCTGAGCAAAGAACACTTCATCATGAGTTTGGGGGTGCTCAAGCTGAACTGATCCCTCAACAACCATGAAAGTGACCCTCTTATCGACTATACTCAAGAGCAGGTATCTATGCTTGTTTGTTTTTGAAAATTGTGTGAGGTACTTTAGTTAGAGGGAAGACTAATTCATACTAATCAGGGCTATTTTAAGCTATGGACCAGGTCCCTGATCTAGGTTAGTATCACCTCATTATGTTATGTTATTACATAACGATCACTTTCCACGTGTCATCTCTCTGTTTTTTCGTATAGAAACATATTTTCATTTCACATCCAAGGGTCACCTCTATTGGCGACCCGATTCAAGTGTTAAAAGACCCCAGAAACCCTTATTTCTTCCAAAAAAAAACTCAAAACACTCCTTCTAAGAGACTCTTTTGTGTTCAGAAAAAAAGGGTCTATTTTTCGAATATCCATTCTTTTTTCTCTTCTAACAATATCTAAGTCATCCTCTCCTCCAAAGGATCTTATTTCCCCAGAAATTGAAAACCCTGGTTCTTTCCAGTTCTCAAATGTTCTTGAAAATCCCTCTCATTTCACTCCTGTGTGTGGCATGGGTGAAATTGGCGAGTCTGAAACGCCTCAAACAGAATTATTGGCATCCCCCACACTGAAAACCATTTCTAATCTTCCTTCACTAACTAAGGCGTTTCCCTGTTCACTCACTCTAGTTCTTTTTTCTCCAAGTGCCTCAAATCACTTTGAGGCACAATCTATTGTTAAACCCTCTATGATATGTCTGCCGTAGAGTTAGATGTCACTTCATAACCTGACCATGTTTCCTTAGTAATGTATGAGAGTTTGTAGGAGAGGAATGAGTGGTTCAATGTTTAACTACTTTAAAGGCAGATATCCATCATCCTATCGCTGAAGTTGAGCCTAAATCACCTGATCAGGTCCTCAACAGTTCAGAACCCTTGTTTGACAATACCCCTGAAATCAAGGCACAAATCGACTTAGTTCAGGAAGAGGTTGAGAAATATGAAAAAACTCTTCTCACTTGGAAACAAACAGGAAGGAGAGGAGCAAATACCCCCGAAGAAGTGAATGTTGAATAGAAATCTCAGGAGTTGACTGACAAGGTTGTACAAGCATCATATGTACCTAGTGTGGCCACAAGAAAACATGATGAAAAAAAGAAAGGGAAAGCTCGTTGAATCCTCTTCTGCTAAGGTTGTTCGAAAGTATACAACCCGGGGATCAAACAGAAACTAATGAGGGTTGCAATGGAAGTGAACAAAGCCCAAATGCTTTGCAACAGAAGAAAGAGGAAAACTACCATCTCTAAGGATGTTCAGACAGCGGATCCTACAGATATAACGAAGGAGGGTCTGGTTGTTGGGTCAAGTGAGACTAAATCAAAATACATTGTAAGGTTTGTGGCTAAAAGACCTAGATAAATTGAGGAGAAGAAAAATAAAGTCTCAAAGATCAAGAAAATCAGTAAGAGGAAGGAATCAAAGGAGGCTTATGTTGAACAAAAGACTGCATCCAAGTCCAAATCCACATAGGCACTAGGTCTCCCTGTTATAAAAGGCGAAGGGGATACAGTCTTGACTACGAAAGAAAGAATTGGACCCCTCAAAACCCATAATGTGTTGAATGGAAGAGTTTTTTATCTTGAGAAACTAACCAAACTAGGTATGTGTTACGTAGTAGATAGTGTAACGTTGCACGACTGGGATCACTTGTTTGAATTGCTAGCACCTTACTTCCATGAGCCTAAAGTACGCGAATTTTATCATAATATGGAACTTATGCAAGATGGAGGTATCAGTACACGGGTTCATGATGTGGACATATACTTAAGTGAGGAAGTTCTGGGCATCATTTTGGATGTGCCCTGCAAATGAACTATGTCAGTGGATGGTTGTAAGCCATCTAAGGATTTTGTTTATATTCAACACAACAAACAACAATGATTATTCTTTCAAAAAGTATGATATTTTTGTTTGAAGAACTCAAGCTTTAGCACACAAAATAAGGGACCTGATAAAGCTATTAAGGGCATTTTCTAAGTGTTTGTTGTTTAAACGCTTGTAATGTGCTAAGATTCACTTCTCATCTATAAAAAAAAACACATCGAGTATTTTCTTTGTGTACCAAATACAAGAACACAAGTAGAGTTAATTGTGTGTCTTGTAAGTGAAGTCTATATTAATTAGAGTTAGTTAATATAGTGAGCAATGGAGCTAGGCATTGTTTTGGCTCGTTTAAGTAATAAAGTTATTACTTGTAGTGAGATTAAGAGTTTAATCTCGGTGTATTTGAAGTTTGTATTCACTTATTGCTTGATATTAGTGAAAACTGTTAAAAATCCTATGAGTATAGGTCGTGGTTTTACTCCCTTGATTAAGGGGATCTCCACTTAAAAACCCATGGCCTTTACTATTCTTCTTAATTTCTTTCAGTGCATTCCAGTATACCTTCGACCTGGTACTATAGCACACTGTGAGTTAGCACATCTCAACAATATGTAATGTTTTTTGCTTTCAAGCGGGTAGTAATTTTTTCTTAGTATATGCAAGTAAGTAATTAATAAATCACTAGCAATCAAACTAAAATGTCATCGGAAAATAATTAAATTAGGCTTTCAACTAATTTAATATACATGTTTTCTAAGAAGAGTCTCTTATAAGAAAAAATCAAGCCACATCTTTTGCATACGTGAGTCTATTAGATAAAACAAAAGAAGTCTCCTAGTCTAATGTTGTAGGGTTATTATATGTATTAGTACTAACCATTGTATCTGTAGATCATGAATTGCATATGTTTTATTATTACTTGATGTTATGTAATCATTTATCTCACAATCATATAAATTTAAGGATAAGGTCTGTATACATCTATTTTTCCAAGACCCCACTTGATGTAGTATATCGGGCATGTCGTTGTTAACGTTGACGTTGCATCTCATATTATTTTTCTCTATAAGAATGGCCATTAAATTTCTATTCACTTAATCTTAGTTGAGGACTATGGAAAGATAATCTCAAAAATATTGTATACTTGACTACATGTATATATGATGTTACACACTGATTCTTGCTATCTTAAGATGATTTAATTAGCTATATACTTGTTGTTTAAAAAGCTCTTTGCATCTTGCACCTATGAATTTTAATCATAGAAAATTCTGATGAATGTGTGTGGCATTTGATGGTTAACTCATTAAATATTTTTCTGTAATAAATGCTGCAAACAATAAAGGTTATCCATGTTCTGTAAGATAGAGCAGAGCACAAATTATGGATAATTAATGTAAGTTAAGTTCCCTACAAGTTATTGACCATGATTATATGTCATTTACATTTAAGTTTGGTAATATTATTTGTTTTAGTATTAAAAGAAGAAACTAAATTTGAAATGTGTCTTCATACTTTATTATTTTGATTACGTTCATCGTAAAAATATGGTGAAAAAAAAATTCTTAAAAATATGACAATTGGAAAATTCAAGTATATCTAGAGTTGAGAAATATCTACTTCTGATTTTTTTGAAAATTAATAAAAGAATATTAAAAAAAACCGCGTGAAGCGTGTGGTAAAGAGCCCGTTTGGATGGGCTTAAAAAATAGCTTTTAAAAAGTACTTTTGTAAGTGGTAGAACTTATTTTTAAAATAAGTAGTTATGTGTTTGGATAAAAATGCTGAAGTTAAAAAAAATGTTGTTGATGTGTTTGGCAATAAGTGTTGGTAAACACTTTTTTTAATCAAAATATCTGAAATACCCTTAAAAGCTGTTAACATGATAAAAGTTGATTAATTTAATAATAATAATAATATATAATATATAATAATAATAATAATAAATAATAATAATAATAAAATAATATGAAAATAAAAATAATAATTATAATTATTATAATAGTAATAATATAATAATAATAATATTATATAATATATAATATATAATAATATTAATATATAATAATAATAAAGAATAATAAAATAAAGAATAATAATAATAAAAATAATAAAATATTAATAATAATACATAATAATAATATATAATAAAATAATAAGAATAATAATAAAATAAATAATAATAATAATAATAATAATTAAATATAAATAATAATAATAATATAACAATATGAAAATAATAATAATAATAATAATAATAATAATTATAATAATAATAATAATATAATAATAATTATTATTATTATAATAATTATAATAATAATAATGATAATATAATAATAATAATAATAAATAAAATAAATAATAATAATTATATAAAATATTAATAATATTAATAATAAAGAATAATAATAATAATATATAATACTAATAAATAATAATAATAATAATAATAATATATAATAATAATACTAAATAATAATAATAATAATAAAATAATATGAAAATAATAATAATAATAATAATAATATATAATAATATATAAAAATAATAAATAATAATAATAATATATAATAATAATAATAATAATAATAATAATAAATAATAATAATAATAATAATAATAATAATAATAATAATAATAATAATAATATATAATAATAATAATAATAATAATAATAATAATAATAATAATAATATATAATAATAATAATAATAATAATAATAATAATAATAATAATAATAATAATAATAATAATATAATAATAATAATAATATATAATAATAATAATATATAATAATAATAATATATAATATATATAATATATAATAATAATAATAAAGAATAATAAAATAAAAAATAATAATAATAATAAGAATAATAAAATATTAATAATAATAATAATAATAATAAAAATAATAAAATATTAATAATAATAATAATAATAATATATAATAATAATAATAATAAAGATTAATAAAATAAATAATAATAATAATAATAAAATAATAAAATATTAATAATACTAATAATTATAATAATAATAATAATAATAATAAAATAAAATAAGAATAAGAATAATAAATAATAATAATAATAATAACAATAATAATAATAATAATAAAATTAAGGGTAAAATGTAATATACACGGTCAACATAAATGACTTTTAAGTTGGAAAAAAAAAGCACCCCTCACCTAGCTTTTAGCTTTTGGCTTAAAATAAGTCATTTTTTACTTAAATAAGTTACTTTGATATTTGTCTAACAGTCTAATAAGTCAAAAATTGACTTTTAAGTCAATTTGACCAGCTTTTAAGCCCATCTAAACAGGCTCAAGTTTCTAGTTTAGTAAATATAAGAAAACAAAATTTTACATGAAAAGATTTATTATAATATATATATGCAAGGTAAACTATCAGTTTTAAAGTCATATTTAATTTTAATTGATTTCAGATTACTAAATATTTAAAAAAAAAAAGTTAAATGACGATAAATATAAATTAGTACATTAATATAATTTCTTAGAATTTTTAATAACTTAGAAAATAATACAAGTAGTTTTAACAACTTTTTGCAAGTTTATACTCCCAGGAAAAATACATATTAAAGATAACAAATTTTATTTCTAAAAAATTATTAATGCATATGCTCGATAGAATGGATAAGGTTCCTCTCCATTAGTCGTTCTTTCCATTTCTTCAAATACCTACTTGGATAGTAGCCACATGTCATAATTAAGAATTAAAGGTTTAAAATTTAATTACCTAAATTAAGGATTAACCATGATTAGAATAACAAATAATTTCTTCATTTACATTTTAAAAAATGTTAATTCCATAATTCTAGCAAAAAAATTCTCATTCATGAATATATATTTAATTCTTTAAAAGTAATTAAAGAAACTAATTTGTGTATTTTGATCATGGTTAGACCTTAATTAGTAATTAAATCCCAACATTTAATTCTTAATTATGACATGGCTGCAATTTAAGTAGGTACTTTGAGAAATGGGAGGAAGAGCAATAGAGAGGAGCCTCATCCCGATAGTCTTTTTAGTGTGGCATATGTATTATAATAAATTATTTTTAAACTAGTGAAATTGTCCGCGCTATGCACGGTTTTTTAAAATATAATTGATGAAAAACTACAATTAGATTATAAAATTTAAGATATACTTATGCAAAATATAAAAATTAACTGATCGAATATAAGAAAATGCATATAAAAAAAGAATAAAAATGTCACAAAGTTATCGCAAAAAAATCATCTCATGCGGAAAAAACAGAGCAACTTGTATTATTCATAAAAGAGGCACATTTAGTCTCAAAAGAATAAGAGAATTTTAGTCCAAGAAAAGACAATCTTAAAATTAGAAGTAGCAATTGCAGGAAGGTTAGAAACAAATAAAAATAATTACTTATCATTTATAATAAAATTATAAAAAGCTAATACATTCTTAGAAATATATACACTAAAAAATGAAAGTCCAGAAATTGATATAACAACTGGTAAAGTCATGTAAATGGAAAAAACATGTAGATTAAGTGATCACAATAATAGTTTGTGGTTGTAGTTATTTTTTTAAAAATATTTGTTACTTCAAAAGATATTTACTCATGCATAAGTTAACTTGTATTGTGAAAGGCCCTTTAAAGAAGGAGATTGAATCCATATATCATGTTCGGTTGCTCTCATCATATTCCATAAAGAATCGTTTAGTTTGTGGACAAAGTTATTTTAAAATTATAGTCCAACCTAAATTTATACTTATATAAATTATACCATTAATTTCAACATTTGATCCTAGATATTCTACCTTATTCTTATACTAAACGAATAATTTACAACAATTGTCAAATAATAAAAGATTGTAAGTTTGAAATTCCAATTTTGCACTAATAAAAAAGTTTAGTCAAGCACAAAAATTTACACATTAAAACTAATTTACACATACAAAGAAACATGTTAAAACTAATTTAAACATACATGAAAATATATTAAATCTGAAAAAAGGAGGGGAAAAAACAAATCATATATAACTAAGAAATTCATTAATTACAAAGTTAAAAAGATAAAAATGAAATGTATATAAATTTCTTCACCACACCAACTTCAAATTCTTTTATATCTAATGAACAGTAATAAGAAGGATCTTCGATTTATTATTATAAAATCAAAGATAAAAAATAAAATATAAATAAAAAACGCATATGTAAAGAAAGGTTGTACGACACTTTAGTTCAACCTTTTTAAAGACCATTTAATTAGAAGGTTATGCATTGAAAAATCAAAAAGAAAAGGATATGTTATTTAAATAGAAAATCTCAAACAATTGGAGAGTTTTTAGAACTCATGAGATATAACTAAATGTAATTTATGCGATAGAATTAAGTTTAATTATTTAACTAATTGTATGATGAAAAAATGAGGAAAAATCTCAAAAAAAAGAAAAAAAGAAGGAGACTTAAGATAAATCATTTTCTATGTCATTTTCTATGTCATATATATATATATATATATATTAATAAATAAAAAATAGATCTAATATGTTATTAGTTAATAAAATATAGAACTAATATGCTATTAAGCATAAGAACTACAACTATAAATTCTTGTTTGTTAACATTTAGGCATGTAATATATCAATGATACAATTCTGCGTATATTATTCTACTTCAAAAAAAAATTAAAAAAAGAATTTAAAGGAAGAATAAAGAATTTAACATAAGAAGAGCTTTTATGTGAAATACCTTTAGCAAACTATCAAACACTTTTCACGTCACCTTTTGACTCTCCTTCTATCAATTCATTATGAGAAAATAAAAAAATAGGTTTCTTGGACTTGGAGAGCGCCTCATGAACATGTCTAACAATTCATCATGACCTTAATTTCCAGAGATCCAAGAAAAATGAAATACTCTGAAATATCAAAATCTTGAGAAAATATTGGTGTCTGGTCCACTCTACTAACCTCTTATTTAGACGAAACATTGTTCTTTTTCTGAAATTCAAAAAAAAAAACTATTGGAGATTGGATTGCACATGAATTTTAGCTTCTTTTTCTTTTAGCAATTTTTAGAATATTGATATGAACAATTTTGAATAGAGACCTTTGCAAATTTCTGATTTCCAAAATGTATATAAATAATTAAATACTACTCTTAATAAAAAAAAAAGGGATAATTGAATATTGCTATTGAATAAAATAATTATTTATTAATAGAAGATGAAAGGGTAGACGGTTATCAAATTAATCAGGTAGATGTTTGGATTTGGAAGAAGGCAATTGAAGTGTCATAATTGACTGGTACAATGAAAAAGGCAAGGGTTGTTAATTGGGAGAGGAGAATTAATGTGTTTTACTATTATCATTCGGTGTTTAATTAGGTGAAGAAAATAATTATCTAGCAATGATATATTAAAAAATATTTTTTAAAAAGGAGAAACTAGATAAATAGGTTTTTTGGCCTTAGAGAGCGCCACATCAGCATGCCTTTATAATGTGGAGGAAAAAAAAGACTATATCAACAGGTAATTATATGATAATTAAAATAGATTGTACAAAATGTATAAAAATAATTTGATAATATATAGAACTTGTTATGTCTAAACATAAAAATGAGCATTTGTAAATAATATTTTAGATTTAAATTGCTAAGTATATTTGAATTGTCTAGCTAATTATATTTTTATAGACATGAAGAGGACATTTAGATAATCAAAATGTTATAGTAATTTTGATAACTTTACCGATAATAAAGAACGTTTTTGAACTTTTTGAACTTTCTTAGACTACATACTCCCTTCATTTCAAAAAAATGTTTTATTTTTTTATTTTTCTTCGAATCGTGTTTTACATAATTATGTAGAATTTAATGATTTTTTTTTCAATCTTACCTTTATTTAATCAAAAGAAATTTATATAATTAAAAAAAATAGGTCAAAGAACTATACCTTTTTCAAGATATATTTTAAAGTTTTTAGTAAAAGTATCTTACTTTATAGCCCCGCCTCAAACTAAAAAAGAAATTTGACATACTACGAGAAGGTAAATATCATAGGACGGAAGAGTACAGAACAGAATAAAAAATTAAAATACACTTTCTATGTTTAAAAACTAAAACTTTTCATGAAATGAAAATCTAGCGACTTAAAGTAAAAATATGGTGTAGTGTAGTTTTAGTAGTAGTTAATACTCTTCTTCAATGTCCGTGATTTACGTTGAAATAAGAAACATATAGGTGTCTCTTTGGCTCTTCAACTTATGTCTTAGTAGTTATCTGAGAAACATTTTTAAGAAAAATTAAGAAAAACACTATTTCAAATATGAAATAAAAAAGATAGATAATCTCAAATAGGGGTTTCATTAAATAAAAAATTATGAACTTAAACAAAATTGAGAAATCTTTAAAGAAAAAATATAAATAGTTCTTTGTGCAATATTTTTTTTAAACCCTTTGTTAGTAGCTAGTATTATTACACACAAAGTCACAATAACTCATTTACATCTAAACAAAAATACATATTTGCAATAGTAAAAAGTTATAAAAATTTAAATTACAAAAGTTACATGAAGAAAATAAACACACATTCATCTTCCTTGGAACTTATCAAAAGAAAATAGATAAAAAATGAAAATACAAAATCAATGCCCACTTTTTCGATCTCTTGTCTAACATCTTTTTTGACAAACTAATCAATGTTCAAGAGTTTTCTTCACCATGTCAAGTAGGGGCGGACCTACCTTCATACAAGGGGGTTCATCCGAACCCCCCTTCGACGGAAAATTATAGTATTTATACATGGTTAAAATAAGTCTATATGTATAAATAGTAGATGTCGAACCTCCTTCGGCTATCTATTTCTAGAGATTTTGAACCCCTTATTGAAAATCCTGGCTCCGCCTCTGATGTCAAGTTAAAGCATAAATTTGATAATATAATAATATTACAAAAAATAATGAAATATAAGAAATAATCTTAAGTTGAAATTTCATTAAACAAAAAACTTAGTGAATTTATTTTTTCATTAAAAATAGAGAGATATCATAATGTAATAAATTTTATAATTTAATAGTTAAATTATGAATATGAAAACTTAAAAGTCACGGAATTAATGATATTATAAAAAAAATTAAAAGTTTTATAGATTTACTTTATGGAGGTAAAACATAAATATTAAAATAAAATGAAACAAGACAAATAAAGTAGATAGAAGAAATACATTTATATCATATAAAGATATAAGATTTTCTTTTTAATAAACAAAAAAGAAAAGTCAAAAAAGGGGAGCAAAGAATGGAAAAAACTATAAAACAAATAAAAATCATAAAATTTAAGTATTGTAAATAGTTTGTTGGAATTTTTTTTAAATCAAATGAAATAGTTTGTTATAATTGATGAGAATTTGAGAAATATTATAGGAAAGAGAATAATAATTTTAAGTGATTTATAAAGCCCAAAAAAGGAAGATAAAATGGAATGAAACCCTAGGGAGGGTCACGTCACCATTTTTATATATATCTTTATTGTTATATATAGGTTTATAATAAATTTTATATTTTATTTTTACAGTAAAATAATTAGTTTAAATAAAAAAAATATATAAATACAAGTAATGTTATATAGAAATGTGACACTTATACAAGAAAAGACAAAGAAATCATATTTTTACAATGAATTATGGATTCACATCATGGAAAATATTTTAGATACATATTTAGATAATATATTTTTCGCGTAATTAAACATATATTTATGCAATTTAAATATGGAACATCTTCATTTTATCTTTTTCTATATTATCAACTGTTTTTTTTAAACGTCCAAATTCAAAATCATAAATCTTTACCTATAAAATCTGAAAAAGAACAAAAAATTATGTTAGCATAATTTATAAAATTATTATAAAATTTAAGTAAAAGAAAAAATATAAATACAAATAATGCTATACAGAAATGTCACAAATTATACAAGAAAAAACAAAGAATCATACCTTTATAGTGAATTATGAATTCACTTCATCAAAAATATTTCGAATACATTTTTAGATAATATATTTTTTATGTAATTAAATACACATATTTATGCAATTTAAATATGGAACATCTCCATCTTACCTTTTTCTATAGTATCATTTGCTTTTTTAAATGTTCAAATTTTACATCACAAATCTTTACCTGTAAAACCTGAAAAAGAATAAAATTTATGTTAGCATAATTTTATAAAATCTTTTCAAATAAAAATGTAAACAAATGAAGGATGAATTAATTATTAAAAAAAAATATGTAAAAGGAGTTACAGAAGAAAAAAAAAAGTATGTATATTTAAATAAGGAAGGGAAGTGACTAAAAGAAGGAGAGGAATAGTAAAATGATGCTTTCAGATTTCAGTGGTGGTTTTTATGGACTTGAATTGAAATAGTAATAAATGTTTAATTAAAAGGTAAGAAATTAATTAGAATTTGACTTTTAGTATGGTTATATTTTAGCAAACGTTTTAAAACGGTATTAACATTTATCTTGTGTATTTATTTATTTTTAAAATTCTTATCGGTAAAAATGAAGAAAAAATGCTAAGAAAATTAAAAAATCTAAAAGATAAATAAATTCACTTCCTGAACAATGAGGCATGCCACATCAGCGGACTTAGGTTCCTCATTTATATATATATATATATATATGATTCTATATTTTATATACTCAAATAAGCAAAAGAATTAATAATCTTCAACTCATAAATATTATAATAAATTTGGATTCACAAGTACCCCTAGTCTATGGTCGAAATTTCATATATCCTTAACTAAACTAAAGTCCTATTGCTCTCCTGAAATCATTCTTTTTTGTAATTTTATACATCTTTTGGTTTACGTGACACAGTTTGTGACTCCATATAGTTAAGGTACGAGGGAGATGTTTGAATGTCATGTAAGACAAAAAGGTGTACAAAATTATTGTTAAAAATGGGTTCATTGTGGTAATAGGACCATAGTTTATATAAAGTGTGCCTCTGGGATTTCGGTAATAGTCTAGGGGATAATTTTGCCTTATCCCTAATAAATTTCTTTCTCTAACTCTTCTTTGGGTTCTCTATCAATGCGTGTATACCTATTTCGTGAAAATAGATTTGGATCAATGTATGTTTATTGCTAACTCTAGGAGAACCTATATTTTGAGAGTCTAACTGATTCATTATATTTAGACCCAAAACTTCACTAATAGCAATGTATTAGGAACTAAGGTACCTTTCGCTCAGTTTATAGAAATGGAGTTATTAAGCTATATAAGCTTTCACTTTTCATTCTATAGCTCTTGTTTGGGTTCTCTATTTATGCGTATATGCTTTCGTCGAATAAATAAAGGAAATCACAAGAAATATGCATACACCTAAACCTAATTTCGGGGATGAACATTAAAAAAATAATTATGAGGCTAATCTAAAGTGAGTTAAGCTGGGATTTTTGAGGAAATAATTTTACCTTGAATTCAAAGCTCTTCAATATGTCCATTATACTTAGAGCCTGTTTGGATTAGCTTTAAAAAGTAGCTCTTTCGTAAAAATAAAAGGTCAAACTTAAATGATTTTTAAGTCAAAAAATAAAAAGTAGGGGGAGACTTACTTTTGGTTTTTGACTTATTTTAAGTCATTTTTGACCTTTCCAAATACTTCCTTACTTATTTAAGTCATTTTTGTTATAAACATATTTGTATTATAGTGAATGTCTAATTGTGTGGAGTCCTTTTAGGATATGGTTAGAAATTCTACTTGGGGATCAAGTCAGATTTTTCCTATAAATAGAGGATTTTCCTTCATTGTAAATAAGATTTATGAATCTTGAATATACTTCAAGATGAATAAGAAATCTTTTCTCTTCTCCCTACTTTATTCTTCTTCTAAATTCATATAGTTTCATAACACGTTATCAGCATGATTGTTCTATTTTTAAAGAATTATGATAGAAGACGGAAAAAGTGCAAAAGAGAACTTGCATAAGTTATGCAATAAGGTTGCAATATCTTCAAGGTATGATATATCTTTACGTTATAATTATTATGTGACAGATCTGGAGGTACCATCTGAAGTAAGTATTTAAAGAGACTTGTGAACTTTTTATACGTTTAATTTTAACCGATTGGGAAGAGAATTCGTTAATTTATTTTAATAATTAAATAAGCACAATTTAGTGAGAGGTGTGTTTTCAATCTTTATATGAGGTATGTGATCTATTAAGCTATACCTATTAACTACTAGTGTTAATTATAAGAAATCAATAATCTCAATTTTGTGTGTAATTATAATATATGATCATATTAATGATTATCAAAAGTGATAAAATTGCAATTATTTTGAAGGCTTGAGGTTGAGCCTCATTGTGGGTAAGACGATAAATTTCAGTTTTATCGCACCAAAAGAATAAGACGATTGATTTACGTTCAATCGCACCAAAATGGTAAGACATTGGGTTAAAGTCCTGGTGCACCATGATGATAAGATATTCGGTTCAAGACCCATCGATTTATGGCTTAAGACAATTTTATATGGATAAGACATTGAATTTGAGTCTTAATGCATCATATTGATGATATAATAATGACTAAAGAAAAACTAATGTGTTTTTGATGAGAAGTGATGAAATTTACTGAATTTGCTCCATTACTAAAGTGAATGTGGTAGTGCATAATATGTTTGAAAGAAGACAAGTGATTGAATAATGCACATAGATATGGAATGAGGTACTAAAGCTATCATTATTTGATATGCTCACATATTTGTGTTTCATTCATGAAGAATAAGAACTTTTGATAAATGCTAAAAATATAGATCCCTTCTCTAAAGGGAATGAGGTGTAAGCCACCATGCTAGACAAGGAAAATATTGTGACCTTTGGTCAATGATGTGGTATCACCAAGAATGTCTCTAAGAAGATATGTATTATAGAAAAGTTTCATACTTTATCTTCAGGCTTGTATTGGACAAGAATTAATGCAATTGAGGCATATTCTATAATAAATAAGAAGTTTATTAATTTCAATAATTTCTTAATTTGGCATGATTGTTTGGGACATCATTAGTCTATAATGCTTAGACGAATTATGGAAAATTAAAATGGACATCCATTGAACCTAAAAATTCTTTTAAATGGTGAATTTTCTTGTAATGCTTGTTAGCAAGGCGAGTTAATTGTGAGACCATCATAAATGAAAGTTGAGATTGAATCCCATGCGTTCTAGGAACGTATAGGAATATGTGTGGAACTATTTATTCACCTAGTGGATTGTTTAGATACTTAATGGTCCTAATATATGTTTCTTCTAGATGGTCTCATATGTGCATATTGTTATGTCGCAACTTGATGTTTGCAAAAGTATTGACAGAAATTATATGATCACAGACACAATTTTCTAATGATTAGATTAGTCTATTCGGTGATGGGATCACGACTCACCTTTAGAAGAAGTAGAGTAATTGAGAAGAAAAAATATAAAATTTACTCCCGGAGTATTAAAATAGAAATTTACTCATATAATAGTAAATTAGAAATTAAAGCAAAAGACACATGGCATAGTAAACTTGGAGTTTATAATTTTATTAGTTGGCATTAATAATTTGACCATCTCAAAGATGTGCATATTGAGTAATATACATACATTGAAGAACTAGAAGATTATTTATGAATTGTTTATGTTGCTTGTTTTAGTGATAAGTTGATTGGATCAACTAAAGTTGAGACTAAATCTCTAAATTCTGAAAAGTATAAAAGGTGAATATGGGCCCGTTTACCTATCATGTGATACGATAAAGCGATGCATCTATAATATATCACATGTGCATTTGTTGTCAACTTGCAATTTGACATTCGCAAAATTATTTGTGCAAGATAATTGAGCTAAAAACGCAACTTTCAGAATATGAAATCAAGATAATTCATCTTGATAATATTGATAACTATATAAGATGATGTGACATTAAATGTCTCACATAGTGAATCATTGCTTATGAAAATAAAGTTTCATGTGTTGATCTGAAATATGATATTACATACAAACATAATTGTATGAATCAAACCAATAAATTATGATCAATTTTTCTGTTACTTGATTTATGGTCAGGGACCAAATAATTTTCATCTGATAATTTTGATGTGCAATATATGATTAATAAATATACTATGATGCACAAAGATAGATTCTCTAAAAGATTGAGATATATGTTAGTTTGTCTAACATAAGGGGGAGATTAGAAGAAACACAAAAGTTGTAAATACTCCTATTGAATATCCCTTAAGGATAGAGTCTACGACATGCATGAAGCATGATAAACTAATCAATTCTAAATAAAATAATTCTTGAAAAAGGGGGAGGATTTAAGAATCAAAATGATCATAATAAAGAGACAATGTGCTCTTGAAGAGCCTACGACATAACACTTTATGAAACCTCATGAGAGGGGTAGCTACCTAAAAATAATGAAGTGAATGAGATCTCAATAAGTTATGTTGTATTGTGAATTGATACAAAATGATATATCGTTGACGATATCTTTGATACAATAGCGCGCAATATTGTAAAAGATTATGAGGATATGAATTCTACATCTATTAAAGCATGCTGGTGTAGAAATAATTATCAAGTGAAAAGTGAAATGGTGCATCTTGGTAAGCGTAAAGCTTATATGACTTGAAATCTAGGCACTAGAAGATGTCATACATCTAATATTGAATGTTATCACTTGACAAAACTGATATGAAAATATCCAATGTGTTCGAAATCTAGCATATACAAGGTTTTGGAAAACTTGTTTATCATCCTCATAAGGATTAAATAGATTCAAAATGCATAGAGCATATACAAGTATTATTATGCAAGTTGATGACTAGAATTGAAACTCTTGATGAGTTTTCAAAAGGCAATAGATTATTTGCTTAAAGAAGTTGAAGTAAGTAACTTGCAGAAATCTTTGATCATGAATGGAGGAGATAGAAGGAAGCATATTTCGTCAAAGTTTTTCTACACTCATGAGCTCCCAAGAATGGCAATATCAACCTGCAACATGTTTGTACAAGTTATAATATAGTTGATTTATCCACCAAGTCTCTACCAACTACAACTTTCAAGAAGATGATCCACAAGCTTGGAAAACGAAGATTCAAGTCTTTGGATTGATGTTTTCATTAGGGGGAGTTAATACGTGATGTACTCTTTTTTCCTCACAAGGTTTTGTCCCATTGGGTTTTCCTTGTAAGGTTTTTAATGAGGCATCCATAATGCGTATTATTAGATATGTGTACTGTTTTTCCTTCACTAGATTTTTTTCCCACTGGTTTTATCTAGTAAGGTTTTAACGAGGCACATAATCTACCGACACTCAAGGAGGAGTGTTATAAATATATTTGTATTATAGTGAATGTCTAATTGTGTGGAGTCCTTTTAGGATATGGTTAGGAATCCTACTTGGGGACCAAGTCAAATTTCCCCTATAAATAGAGGGTTTTCCTTCATTGTAAATAAGATTTATGAATCTTGAATATACTTCAAGATGAATAAGAAATCTTTTCTCTTCTCCCTACTCTATTCTTCTTCTAAATTCATATAGTTTCATAACAATTTTAAACTTATTTCAAGTTATTTTTCATATTTATCAAACACTTCCAGAAGTCAAGAATTGACTTAAAAGTAGATTTTGATAAACTTTTAAGTCATTAATCCAAACGGGCTCTTATTGTATTATTGTTCTTTATTACTTTGTCTTTCACTATCAAAAATAAAAAGAAAATTCATTGCGAAACAATATAGAAATTTGTCTACAAAACATGATTTTTTTTTCATTCATTCCAAACTAGCTCATTGGAAAAAATGAAACAAAACCTCACCTAAGTAGTGTGAAATTTGCTGATTTTTTCGTATGAAAACAGTATTAATTTTTTCTTCTCAGCGACTTAAATAAAATATCTATGAAAATAATCATCAAATATTTTTTCATAAAAAATAATAATTTTTTAGTAATGTTTATCCTCCAAACAATTGAGTTTACAGTGGACAAAGCTTTATTTTAAATAATTTTGATTACAACAGAAAAGTTATAACAAAGTTCTCTTTGAAAATATTGATTTCAATAGAAAGGTTTAATCAAGTTATTTGAAAGATATTCTCTTTTTTTTTTTATATATATAGAATTTATTGGTTTGATTTTTAAATCATGTTACCATATTGGTGGAATGCAGATCTTTTGAATTTAGATGAGTTGTCAATATCTCAAGTAATCATTTAGCAACACTGGAGCAAAAATCACTAGAGGGAATCCCATATGTATATAATATATTATATAATATAGAGCTTAATAAATAATAATGTCATTTAATAATAATTAAATATAATTTTAGAAAAATAGTAAATGACAAGTAAAGTTTTTTAAAGAAGGATAAGAAATTCAATCAATATTTCTAAGAATCTTAATACTTTTAATATAGTTAATTTAGTATATCAAAGTACGTATCTTATTTCTCAACAACAGTAAAAAAAAAAAAAACTCGTCTACGAATTCATCATCAGTGTTATGAAACTATATAAACAAGAAGAAGAATAAAGTAGGGAGAAGAGAAAAGACTTCTTAATCATGTTGAAGTATATTCATGATTCATATATCTTCTTTACAATGAAGGAAAACCCTTTATTTATAGGGTAACTTAACTTTGTCCCCAAGTAGGATTCCTAATCATATCCTAAAAGGACTCCACATAATTAGACATTCACTATAATACAAATTGTTTATAACACTCCCCCTTGAATGTCGGGAGATTATGTGTCTCGTTAAAACCTTACTAGATAAAACCCAGTGGAAAAAAATCTAGTAAAGGAAAAAGAGTACACATATCAAATAATACGTATTATGAATGCCTCATTAAAAACCTTACAAGGAAAATCCAATGGGACAAAACCTTGTGAGGGAAAAAGAGTACATCATGTATTAACTTCCCCTAATGAGAACATCAATCCAGAGACTTGAATCTTCGTTTTCCAAGCTTATGTACCATCTTCTTGAAAGTTGTAGTTGGTAGAGACTTGGTGAATAAATCAACTATAGTATTACTTGAACAAACATGTTGCATGTTGATATCGCCATTCTTGGGAGCTCATGAGTGTAAAAAAAAAGTTTGACGAAATATGTTTTCTTCTATCTGCTTTTATGAATCTTTCCTTCAGGATCAAAGATTTCTTCAAGTTCCTTACTTTAACTTCTTTAAGCAAATAATCTATTGTCTTTTGAAAACTCTTCAAGAGTTCCAATTCTAGTTATCAACTTGCATGTCAATACTTCTATATGTTTCATGCATTTTGAATTGATTTAATTCTTATAAGGATTATAAACAAGTTATCCGAAAACTTACACATAGTTTAGATTTTGAATCCCTCGTGACTTTTCATATTGATTTTGTCAAGTGATTGAAAACATTTAATAATAAATGTATGACGTCTTCTAATGCCTAGATTGCAAGTCAAATAAGCTTTACGCTTACCAAGATGCATCATTCCACTTTTCACTTGATAACCATTTCTACATCAGCATGCTTTAATAGATGTAGAATTCATATCCTCATAATCTTTTACAATACTGCGCGCTATCGTATCAAAGATATCATCAACAATATATCATTTTGTATCGATTCTGATCAATACTACATAACTTATTGAGATCTCATCACTTCATTATTTTTAGGTAGCTACTCCTCTCATGAGGTTTCATAAAGTGTTATGTCGTAGGCTCTTCAACAACACATTGTCTCTTTATTATGATCATTTGGATTCTTTGATCCTTCCCCTTTTTCAAGGATTATTTTATTTAGAATTGATTAATCTATCATGCTTCATGCATGTCGTAGACTCTATCCTTAAGGGACATTCAATAGGAGTATTTACAACTTTTGTGTTGCTTCTAATCTCCCCCTTATGTTAGACAAACTGACATATATCTCAATCTTTTAGAGAATCTATATTTGTGCATCATAGTATATTCATTAATCATATATAGCACATCAAAATTATCAGATGAAAATTATTTGATCCCTGACCATAAATCAATTAACAGAAAAATTGATCATAACTTATTGGTTTGATTCATACAATTACGTTTGTATGTAATATCATATTTCAGATCAACAGATGAAACTTTATTTTCATAAGCAATGATTCACTATGTGAGACATTTAATGTCACATCATCTCATATATTTATCAATATTATCAAGATGAATTATCTTGATTTCATATCCTGAAAGTTGTGTTTTTAGCTCAATTATCTTGCACAAAAAATTTTGCGAATGTCAAACTGCAAGTTGACAACAAACGCACATCTGATGATATTATAGATGCATTGCTTTATCGTATCACATGATAGGTGAACGAGCCCATATTCACCTTTTATACTTTTCAGAATTTGGAGATTTAGTCTCAACTTTAGTTGATCCAATCAACTTACATGAGAACGAGCAATAAAAAGAATTCTAGAAGAATCTTGTAGTTCTACAATGTATGTCTATTATTCAATATACACATCTTTGGATGACTAAGATATTCATGCCAACTAATAAAATTATTAGTATTAGTAAACTTCATATTTACTATGTCATGTGTCTTTTGCTATAGTAAATTTCTTATTTATTACTATTATATGAGAAAATTTCAACTTTAATACTCCGGGAGTAAATTACATATTTATTTTTCTCAATTACTCTACCTCTTCTAAAGGTGAGTCGTGATCCCATCACTGAATAGACTAATCTGATTATCAGAAAATTGTATATGTAATCGTATTATTTATGTCAATACTTTTGCAAACATCAAGTTGCGAGATAACAATATGCACACATGAGACCATCTAGAAGAAACATCAATTAGGACCATTAAGTATCTAAACAATTCACTAGGTGGATGAATAAGTCCACAAATATCTGTATATGTTCCTAGAACGCAGGAGATTCAATCTCAACTTTCGTTTATGATGGTCTCACAATTAACTTGCCTTGCTAACAAGCAGTACAAGAAAATTCACCATTTAAAAGAATTTTTAGGTTCTTCCATAGATTGTCCATTTTAATTTTCCATAATTTATATAAACATTATAGATTAATGATGTCCTAAATAATCATACCAAATTAAGAAAGTATTGGAATTAATAAACTTCTTATTTATCATATAATGTGTCTCAATTGCACTAATTTTTGTCCAATACAAGCTTGAAGATAAAGTACGAAATTTTTCTATAATACATGTCTTCTTAGAGACATTCTTGGTGATACCACATCATTGATCAAAGGTCGCAATCTTTCACATGCCTAGCATGGTGGCTTACACCTCATTCCCTTTAGAGAATGGATCCATATTTTTAGCATTTATCAAAAGTTTTCATTCTTCATGAATGGAACACAAACATGTAAGCTTATCAAATTATGATAGTTTTAGTACCTCATTCCATATTTATGTGCATTATTCAATCACTTGTCCTCTTTCAGATATATTATGCATTACTACCACATTCACTTTTGTAATCGAGTAAATTCAATAAATTTCATGACTCCTCATCTAAAACACATTAGTTTTTCTTTAGTCATTATTATATTATCAATATGGTGCATTAAGACTCAAATTCAATGTCATATTCATATAAAAGTGTCTTAAGCCATAAATCGATGGGTCTTGAACCCAATATCTTATCATCATGGTGCACCAGGACTTTAACCCAATATCATACCATTTTAGTGCGATTGAACGTAAATCCATCGTCTTATTCTTTTGGTGCGATAAAACTGAAATTTATCGTCTTACCCACAATGAGGCTCAACCTCAAGCCTTCAAAATAATTGCAATTTTATCACTTTTGATGATCATTAATATGATCATATATTATAATGACACACAAAATTGAGATTAGTGATTTCTTATAATTAACACTAGTAGTTAAGAGATATAACTTAATAGATCACATACCTCATATAAAGATTGAAAACACACCTCTCACTAAATTGTGCTTATTTAATTATTAAAATAAATTAAGGAATTCTCTTCCCAATAGTTAAAATTAAACGTATAAAAAGTCGACAAGTCTCTTTAAATACTTACTCCAGATGGTACCTCCAGATCTGTCACATAATAATTATAACGTAAAGATAAATCATACCTTGAAGATATTGCAACCTTATTGCATAACTTATGCAAGATCTCTTTTGCACTTTTCCCGTCTTCTATCATAATTCTTTAAAAATAGAACAATCGTGCTGATAACGTGTTATGAAACTATATAAATAAAAGTAGGGAGAAGAGAAAAGACTTCTTATTCATGTTGAAGTATATTCATGATTCATATATCTTCTTTACAATGAAGGAAAACCCTTTATTTATAGGGAAACTTAACTTTGTCCCAAAGTAGGATTCCTAACCATATCCTAAAAGGACTCCACATAATTAGACATTCACTATAATACAAATTGTTTATAATAATCAAATCATTATTAAAAAATTTTTAGCCAATTTTTTTTTATTTGTTAGGTACTAATTTATCACTAAATAAAATTAGTGGTGAATTTTACCTTTTGAAATATTTTTAATGTAGTCAATATTTAAAGAAAATTTCTTAGAAGAATTAAAATCCAATGTGAGATGAATCCTCGGGGAAATTGATATGATATATATTATAGTCACTTTAAATGATTCAAACAAGGAAAAAAAATTATGAAATAAGATTTTAATTGATTAAATGTATTAACACTAGAATTTCCTGCAGATCCAAATAAGAAAATATTTAATAAGCAAAATTTTAGTTAGACTTTAATTTTAAAATATTTAGAAAAAAATTTACATGTTTAATCAATATGAAATCTATTTTTAAAAGCTAACCCTTGATCCATGGATAGTTTTCTTTTAAATTTGATGCAAAAAAATAAATCAATATCTGATATTAAATAGAACAATCTTAAATAACAAATAAACATACATCTCTAGTTAAAACAATCAACAATAACCCAACTGTAGGAAATTGATTTGTGATTAATTATATACAATTTGACCAAAAGATTAAATCAGTAATAAAATTAAGCATCTACCTATGCATCAAATGTAGTAAATTTAACTTAAAAATATAGTTTTTTTAGAGCATAATGAAATTAATGTATCTTCAATTAAATAATCAAGCAGCCAATTTTTTTAGGTTAAAATATACACATATAAAAAAATAAGAGACGTCACATTAGAAAATGTCAATGAATAAAATGAAAAAACACATAAAAATTATTCATAACTAATAAAAAAGAAAAAAAAGGATATTCATAATATCTTCACTCTATGATCTATCTGGTCTAGGAAATATATAAATGTTAATATGTCTTCTTCTTTTAAATTTTTAATCCGATGATTTTGTACTTGTATGAATCTTGACTAAATTCGAATTCACGTTGAAAGGTCCATATTAAGTGGAGATCGCGCTCTAACAAAAAAGAATATATATGTTGGACAATTCAAATATAAAATTTCTTATTAAAAATAAAAAATAATTATCATTTCACCACAATTTTTATTCGTAAAATTAATATATCTATATCATAACATATAGAAAATCAAACATCAAATCAATTTGAGAATCAATACGTGTTTGCATATCAACAATTTGTAATCATAAATATATCATATGAAAGACACATTAAATTTTTACACACATTAAAAAATTAGACTCTTAGATAACAAAGAAAAACAAAATTATAAAACAAGCAAAGAAAAAATAAATTAAACTAAAGATCCGAACTTAATCAGTGACCATAAATACATTAAAGTATGTTATCTATAATAAAACAACTATCAAGAACTATTGAAGTTGAACTTCAACCATGTCATACAATTAGGTGGGTGTTCGTGGTCAGACGAATTCACTAGCTTTTTCGGAGAGTACTTGTATTAGAATTATATATATATTAACTTGTGAACCCCCTAACAAAATTGATTGACAGCTCAGTGATAAAGATGGGTGATGAAAATATTTTTTAACCTAGTGTTGTGATTCCAACCCCACAGTCAAACAAAAAGAATATCTCTAAATTTTTTTCTTCAACAATCATGTTTTTTCTCTTCTGTCCTAAAATTTAGAACCCCTGCCTAAATTTCTATTTATATTTAACAAATTTAAAATATTTGATACATATTAAGAAAAAATATATAAATACCCTCTAAACTATGATTGAAATTTTAGCAACACACATTAACTTAACCAAGAACTTATTACGACCCTGATCTATTTCAAAAAGGGAACAAATATCATCCTAAATGCTGACATGGAATACATAACCAAATGAGTACATTTTGGTGTATTACATGTGTTTCACCTTTATTTTAAAAATCATTTTCTGTGAATTAAATTCTTCTCTATATGAAAATTTCTAGGGAAAGTGACTAAATCCTTAGCTTTTTTATACATATTGTTGGAGTGAAATTAATTTCTTTCACATAATGTATGCTTATTTAATGATTGCACTATGATGATACGTTGCAGAAGAATGAAGTTGATGGAGAATAAAATGATTTCAATGAGAAGAGGAGGTTTAGACGATGAGGAAACTAATTAATTATATGTAATTAATTAAGTAAAATATATGCATGTAGATGTTATGTAGGATAATAAAAATGGAGACATGAGACTTAACAATTAAAATGCAAACATGTGCTGAAAGTTGGATAACAAAAATAAATATATCAAAAATATGTCGAATGATACAAATAACCTTTTTGAGAGTAGAGGGACAACTATGACACTTTCTTGATCAATTTATGTATATTAGTCCTATTTAAATTCAGATAAAAAAAATTTTTACCAAAAAATTAAAAGTCAAAACACATGATTTCATGCAAAATATAACATATTGAGAGAAATTCTCATTTTTACTATCGAGATTATAATAAAAGAGAAAGACAAACACACTAAATCTACAAGCATAGAAATCAATCCATAAATAAAGATTCAGAATTATCAAATCAATCGTTTAAATCTATATATCACAAAATTCATGAAAAAAGTTGGTTCACACTAATCGCCATGAATAACTAGATACATATTAAAAAGAATACAAACATCAAAACGAAAAAATAAAGACTTTGATAGATAAACTTAATGGAATATGTGATTTATAGCTTAATAGATCTTATCACAAGGATGCTTTCAACACTAGGCAGTGCAAGAATTATTCTTGCGCGTCAGCCAACAATATAAGGCAGTTTGGCCTTTGACACAATTCTTTTTAGACAAAAATATGAATGTAGAACAACATAATATAGTTTTACAAAAAACAATCATTTCCCATTTTGTATTATTTAAAGTAAAAGCACACTAGATCTCGTACCACCCTTAACACTAAGATTATGTAGAACTTACTTAAATTTTGCTCTCAAAAGTATTTCATATTGTTCTACGCAACATAATTCATTTTTACCCAACCATAAGACAACATGCACACTTATAATTTGTGTGATAGTCAATTATTGATATGTGACGTACAATATTAAGAGCATTTGATCCACACGACTTATCTTATCTTAATGTAATTAACGACCAACAAGTTTTTTAAACAATTATTGATTTGTGTAAGAAAGCTTTTGATTTGAAGAGTTGAAATTTTAGATAAGGTAAGACTTAAATGAAATTTGAGCGAGACGAGGTCTAGGACAGTTCGTGAATGGTATTAGTTAAAACGTCAAAGTGGGGTATGTTTTTCTTAACGTTAAGATGTTAAGGAGTGTATATGACTTTTCAAAAGTGAATTTGGGTAAGTAAAACTCTTTATATCAAATTTGACGTGAAGGAGTAAGTTTATAACGTCAAGTTGTGAATTTGATATTTTTTGAAGGAACTCTGAGGTTCTATCTTGTGCAAGACTGTACAACGAATGACATGCCGCTAATACAACCCAAATTAATTTCCATTATAGTGGAAGATCCCGCTATAGTACCGTCACTATAGTGGGATTGTGCCACTACAAAAGGGTATGTCGCTAAAAATACAGAAAACTACCAAATATTGCTCATTATCAATTAAGAACGTTTTAGAAAAATGCAGAGGCGATATAGAAAAAATTTCATCTATTTTCTATTAAAATCATTCGTAAATCTAAGTAAATTACTCTCATATTTTGTTAATTCAATTACTAAGCCTATGGTAATAACATTAGGGGAGTGCGCGTTTGGTTAGACTAAATGGTGAGAAAATCTTGATTTTTTGGGTCTAATTATATTATGTGTTATATTGATTGTTTGTAGATTAAGATTAAGCTAGGTATCATATAACAAGGGGAAACAGAGGCTCAATAGAGTATTTCAGACTTAATTTGAGGTAGGTAATAATTGTTTGTTTCTTGTTTATGTTATATGTGTATGCTAACGCTTCAATAGTATTGCATGCATAGTGTATAGTTAGAAAAATGGAAGGAGTATAAATTGAAATGTTATGGATGTGTTTATTTTGGGGGTACAAGTGCGATTTTATTCATTATGATTGTGACGAGTGATTGTCGGTTGGCTCGGGTACCAAACCTAGTACATACCAATAGTTACCATGTCTTGTATGTGATATCACTTGGTTGGATCATGTACCACACCTAGTACAGAATATCCTTATGATTGTCTCAGATACCAAGTCGATACAAGTTACTAATGATTGCTTAGATTATCGCAAAATTAGACCTTGGCTCGGATTATCGCGAAATTAGACCTGCTATTAATATCGGCTTATCTGTTAGTCACGTCGGATCTATGTGATTATTTGTTTATGGATTTCATGAGTGAACCGGGTTGAGTTTGTTGTAGTGTTGTTGATATGTTTATTGTGAATGCTGAGTCGGGAATAGGATTGAGCGTCTGGGTTATCTGTGGTTATAATTATATGTTATCCATTTTACCAAGCTGGGTTATCTGTTCAAATTCGTAAAACTGGAACTGATAGTTGATTATATTAGTACACTATAGATTTTGTGTATTGATAATACTTTTGCTCTGTCTTTATTGAGTACAGAGCATATTTAGACGGCTGCTTCGCAACCTTAATTGTGACTCGAACACTTTTTGAATTCAAGAGTGTTCTGCTTTTTTCGATCCGCTATAAATTCCTTTTTTTCCTCTGGTTCATTTCCCAGACTCAGACTATTTTTGTTTGTGGGTTGCATCCCCATATTCTAGATTACATGGAGTTTGGTATATGACTTTCAGGTTGTAGAGATTTTTCTGCAAGTATTTTGACGATGGCTCACATAAAGACTTGTTTTATTTATTAAAAATGTTGTTTTAAGTTTATTAATTCCTTGTGTGTTCGTAGATAGTTGATTCTTCCACCAAGAGTTAGTGTGAATGCCTCTCATGACAGATTAGGTCGTGACATTGCCCAGTTTAAATGCTATCAAAAATATTAGTTCAATTGCTATGCATTTCTTTCATTTCTCTCTATCAATATCAATTAATAATTTTAAAACAAAAATTTTAAAATGGAAGAAAGACTATTTTTTAATTTGGCTCGAAATTAATAAGTTATGCTTTCGTTATTTTTAAGTTTTTCCGACATCTAGCATTAAATTCTAACTTTTATATACTCGTCAAGTTAATTAGGATTTCATAATTTATTTAATTATAAAGTTTAATTGCAATTATTATTACTATGTATTTATTTCATTTTTAAATAATAATTAAATAGGTTTTGAACAAATTTTTGAAAATGGGACAACTCATTTATTAATTTAATTCGAAACAAATTACTTGTGCTTTCTTAATTCATTTAGTTATATAGTTTAATTGCAATTACTATGTATTTATTTCATTTTTCTCTAATAATTAAATAGGTTTTAAATAATTTTTTAAAAACAAGACAAATCATTTATTAATTTGAGTCGAAACAAATGATTTATGCTTTCAATTACTTCAAATTTCTCATACAACTTATGTATTCCTCCAAATGCTTTAAATTGTTATCTTTTCTATACTCCTCAAAAGTTAATGAATACTTCATAATTCATTTAATTGTAAGAATTTAATTTAATTTCTACTTTAAAAGAAAAAATAGGGTAAAAGAAACAACATATTGCTTATAATTTATACATTTTTTTTTAACAAAACAACAACTCTCTCTTTCTCTTCTTTTTCTCGTTTTGTTGCTTCAACAGCCGCACTGTCCTCCTCCTCCTTGTTGTTGTTCTTCTTCATCAACACCATTTTCTAGGGTTTCTTTTAGGGTTTTCCAGAAGCTTCTTGAAGCTGGATTCTCCTTCCTTCCTTCTTCCCATCTCTCACCGTCGCTGGTTCACTGGTTTCATTGATTAATCCTTAAGAAACAACCTTTTTCAATCTCCCTTTACCGTCGCTACTGAACCCTGATCTGTATTGTGAATTGCTGGATAAAAACGGTATCTTTAGGGTTTTTGGTATCTGGGTCGATCTGGGTTATGAGTTTCACTCCAAAATCTGTTCGATTAGGGCAAGGTTAGGAAAATTTACAGCTTTAATTATTGCGATTTGAATGGCATTGGGGGATTTGATGGCGTCAAGGTTTTCACAATCATCAGCTGCTTTGGATGAGTTTGGAAATGAGGATGGGGAAAGGAGTAATGTTAGAGATTTGGACACTGCTAGTAGTAGCTATGTTGGTGGTGGGGTTGCTGATAATGCGATGACGACGACAAGTATGGCTTATTTTCCGCAGACAATTGTGTTGTGTGAGCTTAGGCATGATCGTTTTGAGGATTCTGTTCCTTCTGGTCCATCTGACACTGGGTTGGTCTCTAAATGGCGGCCTAGGGACCGAGTAAGTTGTGCTCTTTTTGTGTAACTTTCATTTGTTTATATCAATGTCCTTAGTTTGCCATGAAAAATGTTACTTACCAATATTCGAATGAAATGAGCGTGAATAGAGCCAATTCATGAGGATTTATATCATCAAATTGATGAGTTGTTTCTTGATTGTTACACAAGGAGTATGAGTAGGGTGGTAGTGGTGCAGTAAAAACATCAACTTGTTGCTTGATTTGTCAGCTGGGTTTCCTCTGAAAGTTGAATGTTACTATGCCTTGTAAGAAAGCCTGCTTTCTCTAGAGTGAATCTTATTCTAGGATCGGCTTATAATTCAAACAATTGGAAGAAAAAGTAGACATCAATGTCATTTTAAATTGGGTATCCTGAGTTTTAATTTAATAAAACAAGTTTGTTTCTAACAGCCAGTTCAAAGATGGAGGTTCGAACAAGAGATTCCAGCCTTTGCAGTTTGTTGGTATGACTACTCTGCGATCTGCAAGGAATTGGCGGAATTCGGATATTAGATTAATTTAACTCTTCTTGATTCACAGTGAAAGATTAATACTGTATGGGAGCATGAGTTCTCATTTGTCACCATTGCAGAAGAAGTATTTTCCTTTGTGAGCGAAAGTAAAGCTGAAGCTTATTTTCATCCTGGATGTTAACTTGGGGAGCTAGACTTGATAATTTCCGTTAAACTAGTTGCTTATGTGCTCTTATTAGATGCGTTTGGCATAAACTTATGTCGAAAATTACTCTGTTGTTACTTTGATTAGAGCACTTTGAACATGCCAGTAGTGTCTTCCAATATTGCAGAATCCGTAAATCAATATCAATCTTGACTAAAGACATCAACATACGTTTCCTTAAAGATTAAGAGTATGAAGTGATTCTCCTCTTGAGATTAAATGTTTATGTGGGTTTCTTAAAAAATTTCCTCGGTTTCTATAGTTCTGTTGAAATGTCATGTTTTGACTTCCAACATGTAGGATACTAAGGAGTCAATGGGACTAGATACCAAAAGGGGGAACTCATTGGGTCATTTTGTTCTTTTAATATTTAAGGCTTAGAACATTGGACTTTAAGAGGCATTCTGTCCACTGCCTTCCCGCAGTGGGGGTTCCCGTAACGTGTACCAGCTTCTAGAAAGGGAGAAATTGATGTGTCAAGTAAGGCACTTGTTGATTAAATGGGAGGGATTTCGCGGGAAGGTCTTCTGGTAAGAGAAGTAGAGTGTGTTTTAATTTGGTTAGAGTACAATATATGGTTGAACACAATTTTATGGCTGTACGGATATTGTCTTTAGAGGGACCAATAGAGAATTATGGACATCCAATTTGAGGCAAAATGGGATAATGGATTTTATTAGGAACAGTTGGAAAGAAAAGAACATAGGAATAGCTCATAGGACTTTAACATATTTTAATATCAGAAGCAAATGTTAAATTGTAAGCACCCAAGATTGTGGTCTAGCTGTCAATTTAGTGGGTGAAAACCATGAGAAACAACAGGTCAAATCTCAGCAGAGAGAGAAAGCACCAAGTGATCTTTTCCCGTCTTAAGACTTGATGGGCAGGCTACCCGACACCTGTGTTGATGGGAGGTGGCAGGTACCCCTTGATATAGTTGATGTGTGTGCAAGTTTCCGGACACTGACTTTATCTTGTGTTATTAAAAGTTATCGCTTCATTACTTAAAAGCTATTGAAGCAGCGAAGCGAGGAGTTATCGCTTCATAAGTGAAGCTATATGCTTCAATGAAATGTGTGCTTTAACCAATGAGTGGCGAAGTGATCCAAACAAGAAGGGGTCGGTGCCTTAATCTCAGCTTTGAAGTTGGATTAATATTGACATTGCTATATATGGATGTTGGAACAGTTATATTAATTGCAATTTGATTTGCATAGTACTAAATTCATGTATTTGGTGTTCTCTGATTTTCTCTATTTGTGCACTTTACCTTAAAGGAGCCTATGCTTCACTTTTCGTTCTCTTCAAGCTCCCTGGACTTTGTTGCTTCTTTTGCACTTTTTGCTTTTAAAAACATAGCCATTACAAAAAAACAAATATTCAATTTTATGGATAGTGATAATTCAGATACCCGAACCCAACTAATTTGGGATTGAGGAGTATAATAATAGGTTCTTCGGAAAGAACAATTGCTACTATTACACTTCAATAGTAGTAATGGTAGAAGTAGTTGTATCAAAAGCCAAAATTTTAATAACAATGGCTGTCGAAGTTAGCACACATTTGACTTTGTGAGGTCCTCTTTTAATGTTAATCTGAACATTTAAGATGAATTGGAGTATAGTTTGAAGATGTAATTTTTCATTATGCCCCTCAATAACTAAAATATAATGCATAATAGCATATACATAATTAGGGTTAAGAATTTGGGCAACATATTGGATATGAAAACTTCAATTTGGATTTTGGTTTCTGGATTCAAGGAATTACAATCCAAATAAGTTCGGATTGGATCGGTTTTTCAAGTTAGGTTTTTTTCCTAGTTAGTTTGGTTATTTTTAGATTTTCAGTTTGAGCCTATAAGTTGAGCTTCTTCTTCTTACAAACAATTAACATACAAATAAAGTTATTCATATTAAATTGCACCATCCATCAACCACAGTAAATGCATCTCAGTTTGCACCATTGATTACCCTAATAGGGTATATTAACTGATTTAGCAGGGTACTTAACTTAGTATTGAGATTTGGCCTCATGTGTAATGGGTAGGGATTGATATAAGGTATAGAACATCCAAATTATCAGATATCCGAAAATTTGAAGTCCCAAATTCCAAATCCCAAATCCATTTTTTTAGAATTCCAAAATCCAATTAGCGTTACGGAAATTCAAATAAATATTCCTTAATATTTGGATTTCGATTTTGCCCAATCCCCTAGAGATAATACAAGCATTGAGATGGAATGATGTTTATCTATAAATCTGGGGGTTAATTAAGCTTACAATAAAGAGTGCCTTTACCTTAATTCTGAAGTAACATCACTTTTTTTAGCAAGTAAAACACTTTATTAGTTTTTCAGATTATGAAAAGGGAGTACGGTGTATAATACCATGTCGGCGTCAAAAGTAGGTGTCTGATGAGCATAGGACTGCAGTGAAGTCATCCAGATTCATCTATCAAGGTTGACTGTTTATACAAAGTATAAAAAAATATATATTCAAACGGACTGTACTAGAGTCATCTTAGTTTGTGAAATAACTAAGGTATTACCTCCCCTCTAATCTGAATAGAGGTCCACTACATGAGCAGCGGAGGTGATTATGGACCAATTTTTTTTAATTTTTTTTTTTACATATGCATCTTTGGATTATGTCCAGGCACTATGATGAAGTGTATTCCTTCAATAATATATTGCTAATGGTGTACCCTTGTGTGCTAGTTACTGGTATCTAGATGTGATTGTTTTCTTCTTTGAAGAAAGAGACAGCTTTAGTGCTGGTGGATTGAAACAGCAGTTTTGCAAAGGAGTCCAGAAGTGACTTTGGATTCTTTGTTTGATAAAATTTGTTTTTACTGGTTGCGTATTAACATGTTAAGTATTACTTGACACATGCAATGCCTGAGGAGCAACATGTTTCAACTGTATTTTGCAAGCTCGCTAATATACTTGCATTTAGAGCATACCCTCCATGTAGTAAACATGCCCAATCTTTTACCTTCTTGTCCATCTTAGCATGCAAAATTTTCTGCAGATGAAGACAGGATGTGTTGCCCTTGTTTTGTGTTTAAACATCAGCGTTGATCCACCTGATGTTATAAAGATATCTCCTTGTGCTCGAATGGAGTGTTGGGTTGGTAAGTTTCTTCTTCTTCTTCTTCTTCTTGTTCTGCTTGTACAATAATCAGTTACTGTTCTTCTTTTTGCTATATTTCATTTAAATGAATGTTCTTTATTTCAAATTATTTACTTTTAGTAGTTTCCAGTGTATTTTATATTCTGAAGGTTGATTGTTCATAAATTCCCCCTTTTCCCCTAAGAAAGAAATGTTGGTGGTAAATTTGTTTTAAAGTGAGACCTTTTCTAAAGGATTATTACTTTTCAATGTTCTTACTTGCATTGTGATTGCGATATTTGTTGAAAAGATATAGAAGATAGCTACAACTTCTCAAGAATTAGCTATTGAGGAAGTTCACAAAGGAAACTGGAATTTGATATGCTCCGGGAGGACTTGTTACAAAAGCAACCTGGACTTTCAGGATAGACTTCTCCTGAAGCCATGGAAGTTTCATTCTTCAACACTTTGTTCCTTGATAAATAACCTTCGTAAAGTTTTTTTTTTGATAATCAACCGTAGTAAACAGAACTTAATGATAGGTTATCCACTTTTAGTAGAAAGCTTTAAATGCATAAGTGCAAAATTTAACCATCTAGAACCTCAGTTAATGCACTCTGAGATCTCAGTAGTTCTCTGCGTACCAAAGGGGGGTCTGCACAATGGATGTGACACACCATCAAGAATGTATGCTTTTCCAGTAGTGACTATTCACCTTTTACAAACTTTCCGCCAGCAATAGTTGAATGTGTTCATGGACTTAGCCAAAATTATAGATCCAGCTAAAACCTCATCTTTCTTTTGTTTTACTTGACTGAGAAATCTGTCTCGAGGCATCCCTTTGGGCCAACCATAGTGGTTTTGGAACTCAGGGATATCAGATCAATGGCTCAGAGAAGTGCCATTCTTGACAAGTAATTCATAGGAACAGAGTCTCAAGCAGATCCACTTACCCTGTGAAATTTCAAAACCATCTAATCTAGGCTTCTCTAGCAGTGTTTTGCTCCCCCTGTCTGACAAGAAGTGTCAACGTAAGTCTGTCTAAGAGAAGTGCTTTCTCCCTATGATATACTTCAGTTGAAGAGGATCTCGGACATTGTTAGCATCCAGAGTCAAACAGAGATGAAGACCTCAAGCCGAGTCTCTGGTTGGCTTTTCTCGGGGAGAAAGTTTGAGGAAAACAAACAACAGAGTACCTGGACTGTAGTTCCTAATCTTAACTTTCTGCCTTATCCTTTGTTTCCTCCATCATGTGGTTCAGTTTGTCTTCTTCGGCTTCTCAATGTGTCCCAGTCTTCTGTCTACTTCAATCTGTTCGAAGCATTTGTCGTACTTTAAGTGGATCCAGTAAGAGCCGCTTATTGGCATCAGCTTCATGTTTTCTCTGTTCATGGTAGGGGATAAATGAAGGATCTGATTTTGGTAAGTGAAGGATCTGTGCAACATAGGTTATTACTTTAGCAGAAAAACAAGTAAAAAATAATAATCGATGATGGTTCTTTTTGGTGGAGTCTGTTTTACTTGAAGCAATCTGAATATTTTTATCTCAGCAAAATGGTGTTGGTGTCATATTCTCTTGGTCTGGGAGGGGGGGGGGTATAAGATGTAATTTGAAAACTATAGGTTGTTTAGTTTGCGTCCTTAATTTTAAAGATTAGTGCTTGAAATTCTTCAACAGACAAATAATTACTGATGGTACTAATTACTGTCTCTTATTTGACAGATCCATTTTCGATGGCACCTCAAAAAGCACTTGAGACAATTGGGAGAAGTTTGAACCAACAATATGAGAGGTGGCAACCTAGGGTAAGTAAACGTTTTCACCACCAATTTGATATCTACAGTTGATAAGGTCTTAGCCTTGTTCATATGAATGGGTAGGTCATGATGACCAAATACGACATGTAACCTTGTGCAGGCTAAATATAAGATTTCCTTGGATCCTACTGTTGATGAAATCAAGAAGCTTTGCACAACTTGTCGAAAGTATGCTAAGTCGGAACGAGTTCTATTCCATTATAATGGACATGGTGTTCCTAAACCTACAGCCAATGGTGAAATTTGGCTATTTAATAAGGTTTACTTTCTTACCCAGATTGCTTTCTCAGGGCTGAGGGTGATTTCTGCCTTTTCTCTTATTTGGGTGTTTGTTTTAGAGTTATACGCAGTATATTCCTTTGCCAATCAGTGACCTGGATTCCTGGTTGAAGACACCATCGATCTATGTGTTTGACTGCTCTGCTGCTGGGATGATTGTTAATGCCTTCATAGAGGTATACTCTTAATTGCCACTTTACGTCATTTATGTACTTAATGACATGTTAATGATGATCTATCCATTCCTAATCACACACTCTCATTAATTTCGATGCTTTTGTTTGTTCAGCTTCAGGACTGGACTGCTTCTGGTTCTTCTGCAACTTCGACAAGGGATTGTATTCTGCTTGCTGCTTGTGAAGCACACGAGACACTTCCACAGAGTTCTGAGTTTCCAGCCGATGTGTTCACTTCCTGCCTCACAACACCCATCAAAATGGCGTTGAGATGGTGACATGCTCTCAACAATTGTTTCTCATTTCTTCCTTTTCTCTTATGCTTCTTTCTCCTACACTTGTCCAATTCTTCAATGGAGCAGGCATAGCTGCAATTCTTGAGTGATGGAAATTAGTAAAGTTTCCCTTGTCATTTTCATTTTATGATGTTATCTAGTTTCTCTCTCCCTCTAAAAAATATTATAGGGGTCATCCCCATGTTCACTGTTAATGAATAGCTTCTAGCCAAAAAGAAAAAAGAAGAGAGGAAGAACTCAAAAATAGTGGTTATCTCTCTTGCCAATCTGCGTTATAGGTAAAGCTATCTTAATGAGTTTCCATGTACAGTGTTTTAAGTAAATACTTAACTGTCTCTTAGTTGCCTCTGTGTGTTTGTGTTGCCAAGTCCTTAAACCTAGTATGCTGCTTCTTTCTTGTTTAAACTGATATATTTTCTTCTATCAAATAAGTTGATTTTAGTTTTCTTTTTCCTCGTATTTTTTACGTGAGAGCATTTTTTCTTGTAACAGTTGTTAACCATTTAAATCTTTCTTCTTCATGTGTTTGGCTTCTAGGTTTTGCACCCGTTCGTTGCTTCATGAGTCGCTTGATTACTCTCTGATTGATAGAATTCCTGGACGGCAAACTGATAGGAAGACACTTCTTGGCGAACTGAATTGGATTTTTACTGCAGTTACTGACACAATTGCCTGGAATGTTCTACCACATGGTAATGGAATAGCTTATTTGGATTGAAGTATGAGTTTCAAACATGCACCATATGTGATAACTACATTGAATATGCATTTTAGTCTCTTTCTGAAGTATGAGTTTCAAACATGCAGATCTATTTCAGAGACTGTTCAGGCAAGATCTGCTAGTTGCTAGTTTGTTCAGAAACTTCTTACTTGCTGAAAGAATCATGCGCTCTGCAAATTGTTCACCAATTTCATACCCGATGCTACCACCTACTCATCAGCATCATATGTGGTAATTACATTGAATATTTCCACGTTATCTAAAATTCATGTTTACCTTTCTCTCACCTGTGGTTTACATGTACGGTAGGGATGCATGGGACATGGCAGCAGAAATCTGTCTTTCACAGCTTCCAACTTTAGTTGAGGATCCCAATGCAGAATTTCAGGTGGGCTTAATGCTTACCATCCATTTGATATGTGTAGTCATAGTTCCAAATCCTCAAGAATATTATGCAGCGATTAAATATTCCGTGTTTTGTATGTCTTCAGCCAAGTCCATTTTTCACAGAGCAGTTGACAGCTTTTGAAGTATGGCTTGACCATGGATCAAAGGACAAAAAGCCTCCAGAGCAGTTGCCCATAGTGTTACAGGTATGAAATTTCTCATGGTCCAAATAAAATGAGGGACTGTCCGTGGTTCTTCTTGCCATCTTGTAGGGATTTTAAGTAAATTTTCTAGGATGTAGGTTCCATTTATCCCCCATCTCCTGTTTCTTTAATAATTTGATGAATAGGTGGAATAAAAATATTGGATATCCCTGCTGTAGTCAAATTCATTGGTCAATATTCCCTAATTATCAAGAAAACCGAGGAATTGTATTGGTTGTTCCTTGATAAAAAGCATTGGCTGCTGTCTCTTCCAATTTTGATATTAAATGGTTTTTAGGAAAATAGTTATCATGCTTAAGATTTAGCTTTATTGAATTCTCTAAAGAACTTTTAAAAAGAAAAATGTGACAAAAATGTTTTGGCATGATGCTGAGAATGTTTGAACCATCCCTCGTATTACGTCGATGCGGATATGATTAAACTTTTTCCTGTTGTCATTTCTAAGGCCTCCTAATGCTGGTTTAATATTCTTGGCACATCAACGCACTCTTCATTTCTTTCATAGGCTTTTTCAAGTTGAACTTTTGAACTTCCTTCCCATGTTTCCTGAAAAAACGGAAGTGATCTATCAATTCTAGTAGATTAGTGCTCTTCTTTTGTAATTTGTTTTTTTAATGATCATGGTGAATCTTACTATCAAAGTTTTGGGGTAGAAGTAAAGTTTTTCTAGTGAAATTGTTGAGGTACAAAATGCATCAAAGCTGTCGGAGCCAGATACTGCGGTTGGTCTGTTTGCTGGTTGATCAGAGCATTTTTTTTATTATGAAGTAGGTTCGACTTACTTGATGATTGTCCTCATGACACTAAAGATATATACTGAAACAGGAAACGATAGTTCCCTCAAATATGAGCTGCTAGTGGTCATTGCTATTTATTGCTGGCTATATCAGGGTTACTTTTACATTTGGTAGTTTTGTTACCTTTGTGCATTTTTTCCTTTTGCATCCCTCTGTAACCAATTTACGTTTTTATTAGGTGCTACTTAGTCAATGCCACAGGTTTCGTGCACTTGTACTTCTTGGAAGATTTCTCGATATGGGACCTTGGGCTGTAGATCTGGTACTTACAAATTGACTTCAGTTTTCCATTTTCTCTAATTGGTTGTGGCATCAACTTTGTGACTAATATGTAAGTGAACACTTCCAGGCCTTGTCTGTTGGAATTTTTCCTTATGTTCTAAAACTTTTGCAAACAACCACTCCAGAACTTCGACAAATTCTTGTCTTTATCTGGACGAAGATCCTTGCTCTCGATAAGGTATATGATTTGGTTGAAACTCGACATCTATGTTGTCTAATATATCATTTCCAATGTATTTCATCTTTGTGTTTATTTTCCTCTATAAGAAGTTCTCCATTTTCCTTCTGTTATTTCTATCTAAGAAGCACGTACACCAAAATTTGGCTTAATAGGTCAAACACACTGTAATCCGTGTCTTGTTAATTTTCCTCTTTTTATTTGTTTTATTTTGCAACATTTCATCATGTTTTTGGAGGACCAATAGAACATGAGTTTGCAACTTTTGTGGTATTTAAACTTTTAAAGTTCTTTCATTCAGTGTACAAAGCAGAATTTTTGAAAGAAAGGAGTGATACTTTTTCTGAGATGAAACTTGTGATAGACCTATAATCTTGAGCCTGTTTTTGTTGAACCAAGTCCTAATTGGGGAGCAAGAGGCGGAGTTCTTGCTTCAGCTTTCTGTTAGTTTGTGATTTTTTTTTTGAATACTTCAAACTACTTTGAAGAGGTTGTAGTCTTTGTTCTGCCTTTTTCAAATTTAGCAATTCTAATTTGGAATCTGTTACACCTAAGGAGTATGTGTTTATATTGATACTTATTCTCTTCTGTTTCTGTAAGTTATGATATTATAAACTCTACCATCTACTTCTATACTAATAAGATTATGTTTTCCTTTGAGTCAAAAGTCTTGTCAGGTTGACCTTGTAAAAGATGGAGGACATACATATTTCATTAAATTTCTTGACAGTGTGGAAGCTTATCCAGAGCAAAGGGCAATGGCTGCATTTGTTTTGGCAGTCATTGTGGATGGTCACAGACGGGGTCAGGAGGCCTGTACTGAAGCGGGTCTTATACATGTCTGCTTGAAGCATCTTCAGGGATCAACGCCTAATGAGGCACAAACTGAACCACTTTTTCTTCAATGGCTGTGCCTTTGTCTGGGAAAACTGTGGGAGGATTTCACAGAGGCACAAGTACTAGGTTTGCAGGCAGATGCACCAGCAATATTTGCACCTCTGCTGTCTGAGCCCCAACCTGAGGTTTGTGTCGCCCCTCTTAATAGGAATAGGATGCACGTACCGACCGGTGAAAGGAAAGAGCTGGTTTATTTAATTTTGTGTTAAGGGGTTGCAAGTGGGTCTTCAATGAAATATTCAGATTTTGACAATCAGATTAAAAATTCATTATTTCAGGTGCGCGCTGCAGCTACTTTTGCTCTAGGGACTTTACTTGATGTTGGATTTGACTCAGCTAGGGATGGTGTTGGAGGAGATGAAGACTGTGATGATGAGGAGAAGGTTAGGACTGAAGTCAGTATAATTAAGAGCCTTTTAAGTGTTGCTTCTGATGGAAGCCCTTTGGTTCGAGTGGAGGTTGCTGTAGGTATGCTTTTGCTGAATCTTCTCCCTGAAGACTGTTCCTCTTGATACACTTACTGTTTTCACACACCCAGTTCCTAATATTTGGTCTTTATTTCCTAGAAGGAAAAATACTTTTGTTGCAATATTATTTGAAAGGTTTTGCCACAGTTCTGTATGACGAGGTGCTGCATGCATGTTATCTGTCCCAATTATGAATTTTGCTTATCTTTCACTTTGAAGGATCCGTTATTTTCCTTTCATTCCTGCTTTGATTACATTTCTTTTGAGTTGTGTCTACCGGAAACAACCTCCCTGTCCCCGCAAAGGTAGGATGTCTGTATACATCCTACCCTCCCCAGACCCCACTGTGGGATTCTATGGGTTTGTTGTTGTTTCACTCTGTAGGAGGAATCTTATGCCAAAATATAATTTTTTTGCTGTCATGTCACTTCTTTGTCCAAAAATATGTTTTTTTTTGGCTGTAGAATTAAAAACATAAATAAAAGAAGTGATATCCATGTCTAGATGGTGAATGTTTACTGTGGTTGCTTGATTGTATACTTAGTAGTGCAAGTAATTTTGCCTGAAAGTTGCTTCTTTCATGTTTGGCGAGTTCTGATTGTTGGATGTGAATATCAGCTGCCTTACAATATTGTCTAGTTCTCTGATTTCCCGTTATAAAAGTCCCTTCTTGATGTTTATACACCATATAGTATTTTTTTTGTGTAGTCACAGCTATGCACAAAATTCTAAATGGTAGGAGTTGGGTTCATGTTCTACCATCTTTTGCAGCTTTGGCACGTTTTGCCTTTGGACATAACAAGCATCTGAAGTCAGTAGCCGCTGCATATTGGAAGCCTCAGGCTAATTCTTTGCTAACTTCCTTGCCTTCTTTCGCGGTCAAGAGTTCTGGTAGTGGGTATACAACCCCGACTCACAGTATTTCACATGGAAGTAGAGTTCCATCTCCTATTGCTCCTTTATTGAGAGTGGGGGGTGACAGTCAGTCCATATCTCGGGATGGGAGAGTCTCGACTAGCAGCCCTCTTGCAACACCCGGCGTCATACATGGATCACCTTTATCTGATGATTCCTCTCTACTTTCTGATCCCGGAATCTTGAATGATGCTGTTACCAATGGTGTTGTGAATCATACAAGATCAAGGCCTTTAGACAATGCACTCTATTCTCAGTGTGTACTAGCTATGTGTGCCTTGGCAAAGGATCCGTCACCACGTATTGCAGGTCTTGGCCGGAGAGTCCTTTCCATTATCGGGATTGAACAGGTCGTTGCCAAATCTGTTAAGTCAACTGGTGAATCCCCAACAGTTCCAAACACTGGTTATGCTGGATTGGCTCGATCTTCATCTTGGTTTGATATGAATGGAGGTAATTTTAGGGCTTCTGGACGATTTGGTCCATTTCTTTTTTCTGGATGAATGTGATTATGGTCCATATTGTTACAGTCTATATGCGTCCGTAGTCCACTAACATATCATTTAAACACCTCATTAATACCTTTTTAGTAACTTTTTTGAAGTGATTCTGGCCTCGTTTAACTGATGTTGCAGGACATTTACCTCTGACTTTTAGAACTCCTCCTGTTAGTCCGCCGCGGCCTAGTTACTTGACAGGAATGCGAAGAGTTTGTTCTTTAGAGTTCAGGCCCCACCTAATGCACTCTCAAGACTCGGGATTAGCTGACCCGTTGTTGGGGTCTGCTGGATCTTCTGGACCTTCAGAACGCAGTTTTCTTCCCCAATCAACTATCTACAACTGGAGTTGTGGCCACTTCTCAAAGCCACTTCTTACTGCAGCTGATGATAGTGAAGAGATGGTTGCCAGAAGGGAAAAGAAGGAAAAGATGGCCCTTGACCTCATTGCAAAGTGCCAACACTCTTGTGAGTCTGTTCATGGTCTTACCCTTTTGTATCCATACCTTCTCTTGTTATGTTTTCTCATAATTTTTAAATAATGAAATCCTTATCAAAATATTCTCTATAAAACGAACTTTAAAATTTAATATGAGCAATGTTTTCTGTTTCAGCTGTAAGCAAACTACACAATCAAATTGCTAGTTGGGATACTAAGTTTGAGACTGGCACCAAAACTGCTTTGCTGCAGCCCTTCTCACCTATTGTTATTGCTGCAGATGAGAGTGAAAGAATCAGGTAGAAGAATCTCATCAACCTGAATAATCCAGTATTGCTGTATAACTTGGTTCAGTTTATTATTGAAAAATACTGGATAGGATAGGTTGGTTCAGGTGCTATCTTAGTTGGAGCTGCATAATCTGCAATTTCGGCATATCTAGTTGTCTCAGTAAACAGTCAATATCATGTTGAAAGTTTGAGTGCAAGTCAATCTAAAAGAATACAATACATACTGGAAATATGCTCCTCCCACCAAAAAAACTATTAACTTTTCTTGGAGCGTGTGATAGCGTTGAAACTTCTCTTAGAGTTGGTGCTTGAGTTAGTTTATATCGGTTATAGCAAATTAACAGAAAAAAGGTTAGTTAATGACGTTTCAATCTGTTCCATCAGTGGCATTCTCGTTGCGGATAAAATAATGTGTTAAAAGGAGGGTAATTTGTGATGTAAATTATTCCCATTTTCTGCTTCACTAATTCTGTATCAGTTCATGGATTTTTTTCTTTCAGTTGCTTATATTTGTCATTCTCTTGTCAGTTTCATATCTTTTATTGTGTTGTGTCAAATCTTCTAATGTTTTTTGCCATTAAGTTTGTATGTGATGCATGAAATATGATGCTCCTCGTGTTTTTATGAACAGGGTATGGAATTACGAGGAGGCTACGCTTCTTAACAGCTTTGATAACCACAGTTACCCTGATAAAGGAATTTCAAAGCTGTGTCTTGTCAATGAGCTAGATGAGAGTTTGCTCCTTGTTGCTTCAAGTAAAGCTTTTCTGCAACAACTTTTAATATATATTGTTCATTTATGCCTAAAGTTTTAACAAACTTTGGTTTATAAAAGGTGATGGGAACATCCGGATCTGGAAAGACTATACTGTAAGAGGGCGACAAAGACTAGTTTCTGCATTCTCTTCCATTCAAGGTCACAGACCTGGTGTCCGTAGTGTGAGCGCTGTTGTGGATTGGCAGCAGCAGTCTGGATATCTGGTAATACCGTGTAATATTAGCTATTCAAACATTAATATATGAATGCACAAGTACCTTCATTTTCCATTTTGGTTAGATGTATTACTTTTGATAGTTAAATAGTTTATTAAAAGAAATTCAAGGGGGATCTGTAGTACAATCATGTATGGAAGACCCAAGCAAGAAACTCAAAAATCTAAGGAATAACTGAAAATGACTCAAATCTATATGATGTATTCTTAAAAATGCCTATGGATTATAATTGTAACTTCTCTACAATTACACTGTTTTCTATTTGTTTGATGTTAGCAGACTTATCGACTTATCGTAGTTTATCCTTGTGGATTTGTTCTCTCTCTGTACTATCCTTTTTTTTTCCAAATAAAATAAAATTGGTAAAGCGTATTGTATTGAAAAGCAGCAAAACTGCTGGCAAGTATTTACAGAGGGAAGTGTTCATCACAAGTTGTGTACTGAACTTTAAAAGCATCAGTGGTTTCTGAGTTCTGTATTATTAGTATTGCTATGTTGCACCCCCCAAAACAGTAAAGACATGCATCTCTGCTTAGATAATTACAGATTCTTTTTGCTTTTAAAAGTTCTTGAATTTCTTTCCTTCCAATTCGTTACCAGTTTTCATCTGCTGAAGTTTCGTCAATCATGGCTTGGGATCTTGACAAAGAACAACTTGTTAATACAATTCCAACATCCTCAGATTGCAGCATCTCAGCATTGGTCAGTTTTCGGAATTTCCCTTAAGATTTATGGCATTAATATATATGATCAATTACCATTAAGACTCTAATGCTCTTTGTCTGCAATAATTATGACTAATAGGTAAAAACCCAGCATCAGCTCATATTGATGCAGCATGACATGCCACAATCCCATTTTTCTTCAATTGCTATTTAGACTTCTTTGTGTTGTCCAGAAAAAATGACCAAAATGGTCCCTTGTGTTTGAGGGTAGGTTCAAAATAGCCCCTTAGGTATGCACTTAACAATTTTGGTCCTTTAAGTTTACCACAAGTTGGCAAAAATAGTCCTCAAATATGCACTCAACGTTTTTGGTCTTTTTAAGTTCCCCAAAAGTTAATACTTAAGTCTTTGGAAAAATATTTATCGAACTTTATCTGTTAAATTTGGCTGGATCTATGATTTTTTTAAATTGTAAACACAAAGAAAGTTGCATCAAATCAGCACAAAAAACTACACAAGACACTAAAGAATAATTTCACTCACAAAGCACTCCAGATCTCTTCAAAATCTAGACTATCTGGCGTGTCTTCTTTTATGCACAAACTTTTTTCCAGTATATATTTTTTTGTCAATAACTTTCCAAAAGATGTTCAAACCACTTTAGTTTATTATGTGTTTTTTAGAAATTTTTGTGCCCAGGGACAACACTTTGAAGCGGGTTGATATGGCAACTCTTTAAATTATTCTGTTATGGTTAATGTATCCCTATTTAGGAAGGCGTGGTTGTATGGGGAGCTGATATGTGGAGAAAACAGTGGTCTTGTCCATTGCAATGCCTTGAACAGGGAAATAACTTTAACATATTTGACTAAGTTCATGCTAAATTTAGTTTGATGTATCACCTAAGTTTGGGAATAGAGGTTGCATCAAGAGTTGATACTGCTGTCTAAAAGGCATTGCTTTTGAAACACACTATGATTCGGGTTTGGTCAGAGGTGTATGCGTCTTGAATTGAACTGCCTTATAATATGGTTAGTCAAATAGATTTTCAAGGTTATAAAAAAACAAGTCATACAGATGTATTTGTAATGCTTACGGTAGGATGAAAGAGAGGTTAGGATGCTTCTGCTGAGTCCTGCATTAAGTAGGCAGGGCTAGTCTGCTGAAACGAGTTGGTTGTGGATGAATCCTTTCCCCCCTTTTCAGTCATCCACAGTTTCTATTATAAAATAAAAAACTCGTGAGTTTTTTATGCCTTTACAACTAGGCGGCGATGTATGTTGCTTGGAATTTGGATGTGTGTTCATTCCATCTCTCTGATAGATGCTCACATTTTATGTCTTTCTGATGTTCTGCAGTCAGCTTCTCAAGTTCACGCAGGACACTTTGCTGCTGGCTTTGTGGATGGATGTGTCAAACTATTTGATATTCGAATACCTGAACTGTAAGTTGAAGCTTTTTCTATATTTGGGGGATTTTCTTTTCTCCTTTCTACACATCTTGTATTGGATAATTGATGTGATGGCATAGGCATTGCATTATCCAACTTTTAGGTCTGTTCTCTTTTTCTTGTTTGAGAGTGGGTGGCCTGTAGGAGAAGCTTGTCTTTTGGTGTATGATTTGTAGGCTTTTAGGTGATATTGTTCTTTTTCTTGATTCTATTAGGTGGTGAGTTCAAATTCAGTACGCCATGATGGGTATCCATTCTAGTAATTTGTCTTGTATGTTAGCAGAGGGACTTACATGCATACATTTTTTGTTTTTACATGAAATACTTGTGTCATTTCTCATTTAATGCTCAAATTGTATATATTTAGGCTTGTTTGTGCATCACGACCACACACCCAAAGAGTAGAGAGAGTAGTCGGGATTGGCTTTCAACCTGGACTTGAACCAGCAAAGGTGACCACTGTTATCTTCTTCAAATTTATTCTTTGATTTTCTTCTCTTTCGGCATACCAGTAGTAATCATTAAAAATATCTTTTGTTTCTTAGATCGTCAGTGCCTCTCAAGCTGGTGATATTCAGTTCCTTGATATGAGAAATCTCAAGGAAGCTTACTTAACAATTGATGCTCATAGGGGATCGCTAACGGCACTAGCTGTTCATCGTCATGCACCCCTTATAGCAAGTGGTTCAGCTAAACAGCTAATCAAAGTCTTCAACCTGGAAGGTGAGCAATTAGGCACCATAAGATATTTGTCCACCTTCATGGCTCAGAAGATAGGTTCAGTCAGATGTCTTACCTTCCACCCCTATCAAGTGCTGCTTGCTGCTGGAGCAGCGGATTCTTGTGTTTCAATCTATGCTGATGAAATCGCCCCGACAAGATAATTTTCTGAGACATTCACAAGATTGAGAAACAAAAATGTTTACAAACATAAGTTGAGGTGGTCAGCTGCAAAAATGGACTGTTGACATCTCTGAAACATATCAGCTCATTGAGGTCTTGTGCTACTTATTCATTGAGCCTCTGCTGCGACGAGTGTTGCCAAGTTGGGAAAAAATTCAACATATTGGAGGAGGCTTTAGCAAATAATTTGATAAATAGGTGGTAAAAGAAAGGTGTAAATATCTGTTATTCATTGTTTCTAGTTTGTAATTTTCTCCGTGTGCTTCCTTAGTTCAGCCCCCTCTACTTTCTGTTCTCCCTTGGTTCAATTTGTACAGCTGAATTCATAATTTATATATGTTGTTGGCAACCAGTGTTCTGTGTACCATTGTTTGTGTTTTTTTTTTTGGTTTCCCACCCAGTTTTCTGCCCACGTTGGAATCCAACTGTTCCGGATTCGCACTGGGTAGGCCCTCATTTGGGAGGTAGCGCTCCCTACCTAAGATTTTTACCTTTTCCATCCAAAGGTAGGGGCAGACCCATTCATTGTTTTAGTTACAATCTTTAATTGAATCTGAATGGCCAATCAATGTGTTAATGTGGTGTGTACACAACGTTAATCCTACTAAATTGGCCATCTATAAAGTCCCTTTAGAATTAGACACATGTAATCCCAAGTCATTCACATTAATCATTCTAAGGTTGATTCATATAATTATCGTCTAATGCAAGCCACACACATGCACGTGATCCTAATCACATGTTTACAAGAACACCATTTCCGCCGGCCTAATCATATGATGTCTCCATCAATTCCATTATGTATCTACCTACATGTGACTGATCAAAGTCTATACATGGAGTAAACCATAGCCTACCTCAGACTAAATAAAAGTTCTAGCACAACCTCACCTTACTATTTGTTCAAGCTTCTTTTCCTAGCATTGTCAATTTTTACCTATCCAGTTTGGTGCTCTGAATCAGCAAAAATAACTTGTGAATAGTACTAACAAAATACTCAAATGTGAAGTCCCATTAGGATGCTTCTAGCTTTCGACAAAGCTTCTTGTCAATGGAGACGTCCAAGAGAAGTCGTGAAAAGTGTTGCATATGATATTGGATGAAGTTGCAGACTCATCAGCATTAAGTTTTGAAGATAATAAAATCCCTTATTGTGAGACAAAGAATATTGTTTCAATCAATGGCAATATCACCAATTCAAGTTATTCGCTGCCAGTATAGAGACATAAACCTAATCCCATAACAAAGAAGGGAGAAAAAATCAATCAACTTCAATGGTAACTTCAGTAACAGATTTCAAACCTCCATCACCCTAAGAGATTATTTAACTGTGGCATAACATAAACATTAAACACGGATAATGTAACAGCCAACAGCCAGAATTAAAATCAATCTTATAACACTATCCTGCCTGCAAACTCCAAAAAAACAAATCAAGTGAGGGTAGAAGGGGTGGGGAAAGGTCCAATCATGTACATCATATTGACAGCATGGTATAGGAGATGTGCCACAATTGCTTCTCATTTCCGTCCACCAACCATACTTTGGCTGTTAGTTCCTGATAAACCAGAAGATGAGTTGTGTCTTTGATCGCCGTTGCCGAAAACATTAAGATCTTCAAACAGCCTATAAGATGGAATGAAAGTTTTTTGACCAGAAGCAGGAGTTGACTTGGGGTTGGGATGAACTTGAGTGTTACCATTGATAGCTAAACCATTGCTTCCCATATTAGGGAACGAGTTAACATTCTGTATGGGTCTACTGGCTTGCAAAGATACGGGTGTATTTGTGGCTGCTTGTGGAGTTGAGTACATGTAGGTTGGTCTAGACGAAGGACTTGGATTGCTCAGATAACCGGGAGTTGCTGCCCAAGGTGGAGGTGGATAAGCAGAGTACTGTGGGAACTGAGTCTGAGCACGTGGTGATAATGGTTGAGACTGAGGATGAAGTTCTTGCTGAGTTCTAGGTTGTTGGTTCAGTTCAGGTTGCATAGGAGATTGTGGAAGCTGTTGTGATGTATGCTGAGACTGTAATGAAGATTCTTGGGGTTGCTGCGGTTGAGGCTGATTGGATGGTTGGGGTCGGGATTGATGATGAAGTTGTGATTGAGGTTGTTGCTGTGGATGAGGCTGAGGTTGCGGCTGGAACTGGGCTTGGGTTGGGTGTTGAAATTGAGGATGAAACTGAGGTTGGCCTTGGTGTTGATATTGAGGATGAAACTGGGGTGGTGACTGATGCTGGGGTTGGGGCTGAGCCCAAGGAGCTACATAACTGTTAAAGCTCTGATCTTGATACCCAATATAAGCTTGAGATGCATATGGATTTCCATGTGTGGTTGAGGCAAGCGGCTCCTGATGCGTGTTTTGAGTAGCTGAAGCAGAATTTTGTGATGTTTCGGGATAAACACTTGTTGACAAGGTGAGGCTCAAGAGGTCAATTATGTCTTGTTCTTTCGTGGATGTTGCAGGTGGGTCACGAAGAATTAATGCATTGCTTGCAACAGGATCCAACGGTTCTCCCATAGAATTGCTAACATTGGCAGAGACCATTCCTTCACTTGTTTGGGCTGCTGGACTTGTTTTTGAATGTCTGCATCAGCACAAGCATGAAAGTCATTAGAGAGGACAAACTACAGCCATAAAACCACCATACAGTCGCCAAAAGAAGAAGTTCTGATTTCCAAAAACTTCAACCAAATCCAACTAAAAGTTAATCTTTCTGCTGAGCACTACCCACCCCCTTATCTTTCATCTCTTCATACAGATGAACTTTTGGGAAAATCAACATGACAATTAAAAAGTACTCTAACAGTGAGTCAAGGTCTCAAGGACGACTATTTTGAAATTTCCTTGACATGGAAGTGTAATACAGTGAGTCATTGTACATAAATGCAATGCGGTGCTTACAATTAGGAATAAATGCATCTGTTATCTCCATATTTACCTTCGAGCTAGTTGAGCAAAGTCATCTTCCTCATCTTCCTCTTCATCAATTTGACCTGCAGTTGCTACAAGAACTGGTGCAGAAGGTTTGACATCTGCTGTTGGACTGGGTGGCTTAACTTCAACAGGTTTGGGGCTTGCATCATGCATTTCTCTTGCAGAGAAGTTGTTATTTGGGACTTGAGTTGGGAGTGGAGAACCAGAAGCTATTGCATCATGTTTAGCCAGTACAGTTTGGAGGTTATCATTCAATTCGAGACCCTGGGCAAGAAGTTCTTCATCCCTAGGATAAATCAGAACAAATTTTAACAGAAGAAAATATACTGACAAAAATGAAGGAAACTAGCACCAGTCTAGTTAACATTTGTATCACCATTTTCCCCATGAACACTACAAGACACGAAAGACAGAATTACCCTGTTGTTGTTAACATTTGCATCAACTTCTTCTGGTTAGAGCGACACCGGTCAACAAGATCAACTATAACTTCGTCCTTTACAGCCTAGACAGATAAAAGATAGCAAAGGATTATAGATTTTTTATTAATGAGGTACATAAAGGAAAGAGTAAAGTATGTACATACCAAACGATCGCCTGGGGTCACAGCTTGTAGCATATCAGCCAACAGATCAGCAACATCCCTCATAGAATTTATGCTGGACAAGCTGTGAGGCAAAAAGTTAGTTTACAAAAGAAATGAGAGTGCAAATCATAACACAAACCACCATAGTACAGCAACGTACGATCAATAGGTCTGCAAAGGCTATTTTAACTTACCTTAAGTTTTCCACGTCTGCTGCCATTGCCTCGTCAAGTCTTGTAGAGGAATTGTTTGGCATTCCATAACCAGGTTGCGCTTGTCTTGGTGCAGGATGAGTAACAGGAGGAGTAAAGATGGGAGCTGTATCAAATGAACGCTTGGGAAATTCAACACCAGCACGCTGCCATGATCATGACAACAAGATGGTTACTAGAAAAGATAACTTCAATACAAAATGTTTAAGCATGGGATTTGACTCCTTGGACAAGGTTTCTTTTGAAAGAAAGAGACACCCCACCCACCACATAGGGGAGAAAAACAACAAACAAAAGAACCAAAAAGAAAACATCCGAACAATTCCATTAAAAATATCAAAACACAGAAATGAACAGCATAAATCCCTTTCCCAACTGATCGTTGGAGGAAGAGATCATCTATCTTAAAGGTAATATTTCAAGCCAACAAATCAATGTCATTACAAGTATCTCAATGAAATCACAAGCCTATTAACACATAAAAAATGATTTTGAACTAAAACATAATATCTGAGTTACTAACCCTCAATTCTTCATAAGCCCAATAATACTGGGGATACTTTCCTCCAGGGCCACCAAATGCCTCTTGCCAAGAGTCCAGTAGTACTAGCACTTTATCTCTCACATGCATATCAGTCTGCAAAACCATCAAAAGAGTGGCAGAGTATTAAAATAAAAGGTCAAGAAAGTATGACATATAATATCAAATGCAAATTCAGCTTGAGATGATACATGCATCTAATCAGAGAAAACTGAAGTAGTTTGAACCAAAACTTGCCTTCTTCTTTACAATTTTGACCATGTCTTGCAGTATGGTTCTTTCAGTAATTTGAAAATGTACATTATCACCACAGTTCTTCACCATTGTCTCCATAAGCTGTAGGCAGAAGGGTAAGAAGAAGAATCATTAGAACCATCAAAAGTTAGCGCAGCTTGACAACCTTAAAAAGAGATTGGATATCAATACCAGGAAAAAGGAAATACTATTCTGCTTAGTTCTATTATAGTCAATAATATGGCCCTCAGTTTTATCAAAAGCGAAAAGCGTTTAAAAACACTCCAGGTCTATTGGGACTACAAGTGCAATATAAGTGTGGGCTTCATTTAAAAAGGTGCAACGAAGAAAAAAAATGTAATACAAGAATTAAGTAATAACTAAACAAAAAGAAACTTCATTCATATTATTTTCTTAACTATCATAAATATCTTTGGATTTCATATTTATTGTTCATTACAACTCTGTTTAGGATGGAACTTGTGGGCAATAGGACAAACACCATAGTGCCTTGTGTACACTGAGGCGCAACCTAAACGAGGTGAGGTGGAGCTCTTACCCTGTTCTTCAAGGCTTATGTGTAGAGCCTCTAATACCACTGATGGCCCTAATTGCTAATGAAATTTTACAAACTGTAAATTATATAAATAATAAAGGAGAGGTTCTAACAAACGTACTGTTAAAGCAAGTAGCTGAACTTTGGGGTTCTTGTGCTGCAACCTCTTTTTCACAGCTTTGACAACATCTTTTGCCAACCTGTATAGAGTAGGGAGAATTAAATCAAACCTTAAATTATTTTCCACTTGTTCTAGCTCTATGCATGTAGTTCACATCAACTTCAAAAGCAATGGAGAATGGAGCATAGTAACTGAAACTAAGATGATAATACAACACATCATTGGATCCGATGTTCGCCAGAGTCCTTTAATCAAGTTTGATGTTTTGTGAATCCTTCTTAGATAATAGCTCAACACCTAGAAAAATCTTGGATACAACTGAAACTCCATTAATAAACAATTAAGAACTGGCTCCCCTTGATAATTCTTGGATACAACTGAAAATCCATCCCTGGTTGCTAAAAACTGTATACATATGTGTAGCTGGGTGATTCAACAACTTTGAACCTAAAAAGGTCTTACTTTGCTCCTACATGTTCCCTAACATCCAAAAGCTCCCCAAAGGCAAATGAAACACAGTAAAAATCAAAACAAAGTTCACTTCTAGACTGATAATTCTTAAATAAAACATTAAAACTATCAGAATTCAGAAAAAAGCACAGAAAGAAAATCCCAATACAAAAACAACCCTAATTTCTATTGTCTCAAAAGAAACCCACACATGAATCAATAAGCTCAAACAAAACTGACTTCAGAAAAAAATTAACCCTTTTTTCCATTAACCATCAAGAAAACACAGAAACAAAAACCCACCATTAAACTTACAAGAAACACAGAAAAAAGTAAACCCCATACAAAAAAAAGTCAACTTTTCCCCCTTTCACCATAAAAACAACAACAACAAAGAAGTAGAGAAAAAGGGGTTTTGCTAATTATGTAAAAAAAAAAAAAACAATTTACCATTGGTTAGAATTGATTGTATCACAAATATCAATATTCATAGTCCAATCAGGACCTATCAAGAACTCGCTCGTTGCCTTCTCAACACGAACAGCAGCTGATGAAGATGATGATGAAGACGAAGAAGAAGTTGCACCCAATGATGAAATCATTTTTTTTTTTTTTTTTGAAAAAACTCAAAAAAAAAAAACTTTACAGAAAAATCTCTTTGAGGTTTGTTAATTTCTTGGGAAAATATTTAAATTGTATATTTTCCGAGAAAAACAAGGGAATTTTGGTTATTTTGTTCGTATATTATGGTGGGTGTTTGGTTTTTCCTTTTCTCTTTCCGGGAATTTCGTCTTAATTTCCTTCTTCCTTTTTCTTCTTCTCAATTATCACATTTCTTCGCTCTGGAAAAGGTCTTTCTTTTACTAATGATAAGTCACGCGCTATTATAGCAAGTTATACATACGCGCCTAAATTTGCTAAATGGTCCCTCTATTTATTACTATATATTACCCCTTTCTATCTTTTTTTTCTTCCTTTTTTGGGTTCCGGGTGAGACTATATTATTTATCAATTAAAATGTTATTTTCGTATTCAAGATGATATTTTTGTTCCATTACGATTTGGATTAATGAAAAAGATAATAAAAATAATATACTTTTAGAAGACTTTATATCAATATATGGTTCTATTAATATTATAAATTAACATTTTTTTAAAGTACAAATATATCTAAGACAATTTAGTGAAATATGATTTTACTGTATTTGTTTTATTAAAATTGAAATCTAATTAAATTTATCTCTAGTTTATATTATTATATTCGAAAGTTTCGATGTTGCCACGACGATAAATCTCTTTGAATGCATGTGGAATGATCTGTTTTGTATTCTCATTATGCTTTACTTATCTGATATTTCATTGTTAATTTTGTGATAACTTTTAAATGAGATGTCATTTTTGGATATTGTTTCAACAAATTTCTTATTTTTCTTATATAGTTTAATCTTGCACCTACATGAAATATTTTTAGTAAAGATACAATGAATAATATTTGATTATTAAGAAATAATGACCATTATGTACGAGAATTTAATTTTACTATTTTTGAATTTATTTTATAATGAATCATTTAACAAAAAATATATATTAAAATGAATCACACATATACATTGTACTATTTGATTATTAAGAAATAATGACCATTATGTATGAGAATTTAATTTTACAATTTTTGAATTTATTTTATAATGAATCATTTAACAAAAAATATATATTAAAACGAATCACACATATACATTGTACTATATGTATAATGAATTCATTTTTTTATATGGATTGTTGAATTCTTGAATTAATTTTACAATGAATCATTTAACAAAAAACCATGTTACAATGAACATACATATACATTGTACTTTATGTATAATAATTTTTTTTTTATATGAGTTCAATAAATATGATATATAATTTAGTAAGATAGTAATAATTTTGATTTTTTCGTTATACTTTATGCATAATATTTTTTTTTTTGTAAATTCAATAAATATGACACGTAATTTAATAAGATATAATGATTTTGATATAATCAAAATTAACTTCATCGAATCTCTAAACAATTTTTAAATTAATAAATATTAATTTCTCGATTAAATAATATACTATAAAAAAATATTCATGGTACATTTATATTAATTTAGTTGGGATTTACTATATACTCCCTCCGTTTAAAAAAGAATGACCTCTTTTCTTTTTGTAACAATTTTTCACGTGGCATGTTTAAGGCCACAAGATCAAAGGGCAATTTGGTACATTTGACCTAACTTTAATTTAGGACCACAAGATTTAAAGTCTTCTTTATATTCTTAAACTTCGTGTCAAGTCAAACTAGGTCATTCTTTGTTAAACGGAGGGAGTATTTTTTTATGATGGAATAAATTAGAATTGTACATGATACATCAAAATTGTAAGAATTATCCATGTAATTAAAAAAAAAATCCTATATAAAACGTTTGATATGAACATGTCAAAGCCAGATAAACATAGGACCAACACTATTCAATGATCCTTCTCCATTTTAGATAAAAACACTTGAAATTTTTTTTAAAAAAATTACATCAGAATTCAAATTAGCTAATATTATAACAAAATGAGATTTCAAAAAGATACTGTAATTCAATTTAAAATATTAAGCTAGTTACTATACATAGTAACTGCTTGTTATAGTATATAATCGTTCCTGATATATGAAAACGAAAAATAGAAGACAATTTTTTTATTACAAAGTTAACACCATAGAAGTGTTGCTCTATTATTATTGTGAGAAAAAGTATACAACGGGTCACAAAGTCTAAATCGCCGCCTCAGTTATTACTTCTCACTAATGAATTACAGACAGAGTTATCCATATCGGAACCTCTCAACTGTCTCAAATACTCATATAAGTAAAAAATAATATTTGCAATACACTTCTTTAAAAAAAGAATTTTTGCAAACAACTCAACTCTAGCTATCTATGAAGTCTTTAAGTTCAACATGGACGTCGGGACAATATCCTAGACGCCCCAAAGTAAATACTGAAAGGAAAATAGGGCTCTCCGGAATGCAAGGAGGACTCACCAAAATTCTCAAATAGAAAATGCAACGTGATCTCAACGAAACGCCTATTGATGATCCTGAACACCAATATCTGCATCATAAAAAGATGTAGGTCGAATGCCATCAGTACATTGAATGAACGAGTATGTAATGAAGTTGTAAAATGACCGAATGAAAGAACTGTAATAGATATAAATATGTACACAACAGAATGCAAAGAAATAAAGGAGTGAAATCGTTGAAACTTTACAAACACTTACTCACCTCTAAATTCAACATATTACGTGATAAGATAAAATACACTTTTAATTCTAATTAGGAGATTCTCTAATCGACAACCATTACTATGAGCAACGTGATGATACAACGTCTCCTTCACATTGTTTGAATTGTTCTATACCTTGCCAGAATATAAAATATCTCAACTAAGTAGATCCACTAAAGCACTACTCAAAAGCAATAAGGTTTCGTCTAAAAATTATAATCCTTTACTCATGTTGGCTACATAGCTTATGAGGAATGTGAATTGTCTGAACTCATCCCATATCGGTGTTCAACACTACTTCCAATAAATATACACTCATGCTCAAATATATAAAACATACTCTTTCTCAATTTGAGATAATTACTCAAAATATCCTCTTTAAAAATGTGACTGTGAAATATCTCTAAATTCATCAACCCATTTAGAAATAAAAAATATTCTTTTTTCAATGTAAAAAATGATACAATTAGGAATACTTAATTTCCTTACACTCTTAGTCAAATCATTTTGAAAACTCTTTTTCAAAACTGATTTTTGTTCTCCTCACAAATCAATTTAAAGACAACATTTGCTTTGAAAAGATTTTTAAATTTAACTATACAGTAGGATTCATGGTGGAGTATAGACATGAATCAATAAAATCAAGGATCTCAATATAATGATAAATAACTCAACACTCTCGAAATAAGAACTCATAACTCAATCATATAACTTGTCCCAAGAATATTTAAAATCAAGGATAAAATCTTAGATTACTCTTTTACTGAATTTAGACATATATAGGGTGTGAGGACGAACTAATCCAACACTATGAGAGCCTTACATATCTGAAATGACGCTCTAAGGCTACCCCTGGACGTAAACACGGGGCCTAGGATCACGAGTGACCCTAACCCTGAGTTGGCATATCATAAGCATACTAAAAGATTACTGAATAAATAAATATACTATGCGGAAGCTTAAACAATGATAACTAAAAGTGAGGAATACCCAATGCTGATATGAATATATAAGACTATGAGTTTAATAACAACTGGAGGATCAAACTCAAAACTAAAACTGAATCTAAAACTATAAAAAAGCCTCTAATAGACTAAAGTTGTTGAGACATGCCTCCAGTTAACTCTAGCAAAACTGAAAACTAAATAAAAAGATTAAAATGTAAAGCATGTTTATTGTCCTCGAAGTATGAGGACTCACTACTCAAGCTACTAAACTGGAGATCGAGAAACTATCTATGTGTACCTAGATTCTGAGTACCTGAACCTATATCATGAAACGATGTAGCGCAGAGTATGCTTCAGTACTTGAAATGTACTAAGCATGTAAAATATAAAGTATAGTTAAATAAAATACAAAACTGAACAAAGCATACTAGCAATAACATAATTTGAACCGAATATAAATGCTGAAATATACTGAAGGCTGAGCTAAATGTACTAATCAAGTACTAATCCTGAACATGATGTACTGATACTGAATGTTGAAATATAACTGGAGAACTAATCAAATGCACTGAAGCCTGAACGTGGGAGCTACTATTAATCGACATAAAACCACGTAAGCTAAACATGGAGTTTGATGTATACACCCCATCGAAAGGACCCAATTCTTGCTAGGGTTATAAATGCATGACTGTTCTATGTAAACATCATATCGAGATGGCCCAATATACCTTACCAAGGGTATAACGACATGAATGACGTGATCACTAAAGTTAATGCCTACAGAGGGGACTTATAAACCTACGGGGACACGTAATTCTGAAACCTTATGGGTACGCTAAACCCTAATCCAACTCGGTATTAAGTTTACTCCCAACTGAATATGTATGTAACACATTATGACTGAATTACTGAAATGTTGAATAGCTAAAATACCGTCATGCAAAATCTGAGAATGTAACAATTATATACTGATAATAAAACATTCAAAATGTGAGGCATGTATATTTATTTATCTAACCTAGCTAGTGTAATTCATGAACTAAATGAATCTACACAACTAGAATTTTGAGTTTCATGCAAGGAACTAAGCAATGATTTCACAAAAACATGATAATCTGATTATGAATACAATAACAGCTAAATTACAACCAATATTCAAGGTTTTAGAAAGCCTAGGTCTAAACAAGATAAAGAGAATCAAGAATCTGTCTAAATTTTAGGGACCTAGTGAATGCAATGACCCACTAGTGAAACTTCACCATACTTAGTGACGAAATTTATGGCAAAATCCTTCGATTTCGGGGTTGAAGCTTTGAAGAACACAACTGCTTGTTCTGGGGAGTTTTGGTCGACTTTTGGTTTTTTTTTTGCTCCAAATTTGGATGATTTTAGGTGAATGGGGATTCTGGGTAAGTCTCACTAAGTTATTAGACTTAGACTGAGAAAAACGACGTAATTTAGGAATAAAATGACGAAGTTTAAGTCCCCAACGCATGGAAAAAAGACCTAAATGACCCTAGCTTAAAATCTACTGAAGGCCACCCACAGAGGGACCTACTGGTCGTAGGTCGACCTACCAATCGTAGGTGGGGTCGTCGGTCAAGTCTGTCCAATAGGGCTTCACTAAAATGAGTATAACTTTTTACTCAGTAATAAGATTTTAAAAAACTTGATGACGTTGAAAAGAGGCTTCAATTATCTATCATTTGGTAGGTCATGTGCCAACTAATTTTTTTTGTGCTAAGGGTAATGACCATTTTAAGTTGAACCAACATCAATTTCCCTCTAACAGGTTGCTGGCCATCACCTACGGTCCAACTACGAACCGTATTGATTGCCGTGGGTGAAATCAAAGACCACAAATATTTGATCCTCAACGATGGACCTTACCTACGGACCGTGTGTCAGACCACAGACCGTCGATGGTTATCGTGGTTCTTGCACCGATCTGGAAAGCTGCAATTTTTCCTATTTTCTCAAATTTTTGGTGTTATATGGAAGAATAAGGTTCTTGAAATGCTTGAAGAAAAATTTGATTGCAAAACCTTGAACCCTAACTTCGGTGATTCTTAAAAACCTTGAGCTCATTTTTTTTTTTTTAGAATTGAAGGGTTGAAATAATTAGGACTGATTGACTTTGGTTTTTGGAAGAAATCAATAGTCATTGGTTGAGGTTTGGGATGAGAAAAAGACATAACATAGTTCCTAAAATGTGAAAAGAAGAGAAAACTAAAAGAATTTTGAAGTAACGTATGCAGTTGCGCAACTGAAGCTTAGTTCATACAACACTTTGCACAACCTTAATGGTAGCCATGACCTTGATGTATGGCCATGCAGAGGACGTATACTTCGCATGTCAATTCGCGCAGACAATGTAGTGTCCAGAAAAATAAACATACCTTTTAGCTTTTAACTTGAATTGATGAACGGTCAAACTCGATTAAAATAATACTTCAAGGCCTTTCATATGGTTGGTATTAAGAAAAAAATACTCTTTATATATTATGAGGTATGATTGATTGAGTTTTATCTTTTAATAAACTTACACGAAAAACTTAATCATTAAAGAACTTCTCAACTCAACTTTGTATTTAAGGTTCATTATGACCTTAACTCACATCCAAAGCACTTCTAATACTTAGGACTGAACCTTAACATATATGAACAAATAGTTTATCACCCGATCCAAGTTGATACACTTGTGACAATTGATTTGAATTCTAAGAGTATAATTGTGAGGTGTTACATGTAGGATTTTTTACGATCCGTAAGTCTTTTCAAAAATTATTTTAAAGAATATTTGGGTATTTTTCTATAAATTTAAGGCTTATACTATGTCGTTTTACCCCTATTTCTAAGTCCTATAACTATCCTTCTACCCCAAATATAACTCCAACTCTCTCATCCACTGAATCTCCAAATTTTCTCAAGATCAAGAAAGAAGAAGTCAAGATTTTCAAATAAGTCTCCTTTTTCACCATTTCTTTGGGCTTTGAATAGCAAGGTATGCAGGGTTTCATCAATGAGTTTCATTCACCCATTGATTCCTAATATTATTCAATTATCCAAGTCAAATTTCAATAATATTGATTAGATTTTCATTCAATTCCTCACGGGTTCTAATTTTGTTGATTCAGTTGTTTGATTTTGTTCTTATTATGATTGTTTTGACTCAATTACATGCTTTCCAATTGATTTCACACGAATCCATAAAATTATCATGATTTTGACTAAGAACCTAAATGATATGGATTTATGAAAAATATTTAATCTATGAATTATGTTTATATGAAGACTATGCATGATTTATGAAAAGAAATATTTTATTATTTAGATTGATTTAAGATGAATGAAATTGTGAAAGAATTTTCTCATATATTAAGAAATCATGGCTTGGTGAAAGGTTTTCTCCCACATTCTTGATTTCAGATTTAATGAGCTACTCTATGATACTTTAAGTTTGGAGTAACAAATAAATTGTAATTCTCCATGGGTGATGATATGTTTATGAATATGACTATTCCATTAGGATTTAACTTAGCACTAAGAGAACTTTAAGGTGGATGCTCAAATAGGATAGTCTCTAGTAGCAATCTCTAGTTTCAAACTACGTGCCCCGCATGATTGTCTTAAATGACTTAACTAGTGGATCCACATATAGCATATGATATGATCTAGGCAAATAGACTCTTCTTTTCGGTGTGAGAGTCACATCGAATTACATATTATAGCTTATGGTCTATTATCGATTAAAGCAAATATCCCACAGAATGAACTAAGTTACTTTTAAAGCTTTTATGCAGCTTCATTAAGTTCTAAGATGCATTGATCATGTTCATGATTTATGATTCTTCTTTATAAAATTTTACTTAGTTTGGACATGTATATCATATTTTCGATTATGTCTTCTTATGCTCATGTTTCATATTTTATTGCATATTCCTCATTCTTATAAGTATATTCCATGTACTAAGCCATATATACTTGTGCATACATTATTTCACGAATGTAGGGTCTAACGATCTTCCTCCTCCCGTTCGTAGCTAGTGGATTGCTTAGTAGATTGAAGATTTGGTAAGTCATCATGTTCTCAGGAACTTGTCACCTATGTTTACATTCTTTGATTCTTTAGTTTTCAGAGGTTGTCCGTGGTGTCTAGATACGTTCTGACCACTTATTTTGAATTTAGAATGGCTTGTCGAGACCATGTTAGACTTCTGCTTTTATGTCAAACTCCCTCATATATGAAATATTCTATATTGTGTATATGTGTATCAAGTGGCTTGTGTAGGGCCTCTCGGGGTCTTATACGTCATGTCATGTTTAAGGTGTACTTTGAGTCGGGACAATGGACTACGTTGGTACGATTTCGATGATGTGGGTTTAAAGATCATTTTAGGCCAAATTTTATTCTTGGCTTAGAGCCTGTTTGGATGGGCTTAAAAGCTGGTCAAACTGACTTAAAAGTCAATTTTTGACTTATTAGACTGTTTGACAATTATCAAAGTGACTTATTTTAAGTCAAAAATAACTTATTTTAAGCCAAAAGCTAAAAGCTAGGTGAGGGGTGCTTTTTTTTTCCAACTTAAAAGTCATTTTATGTTGACCAAGTATATTACCTTTTTGCCCTTAATTCTTTTATTATTATTATTATTATTATTATTATTATTATTATTATTATTATTATTATTATTATTATTTTATTTTTATTTTTATTATTATTATTATTATTAATATTATTATTGTTTTATTCTTGTTATTCTTATTCTTATTATTCTTAATTTTTTTTAATTTTTTTTTTATTATTATTATTACTATTACTATTACTATTATTATTATTATTATTATTATTATTATTATTATTATTATTATTATTATTATTTTTATTATTATTATTATTATTAATAATAATAATATTATTATTATTATTATTTATTATTATTATTATTATTATTATTTTTAATATTATTATTTTTAATATTATTATTATTATTATATTATTATTATTATTATTATTATTATATTTTATTATTATTATTATATTATTATTATTATATTATTATTATTATTACTATTATTACTATTATTATTGTTATTTGTATTTTATTATTATTATTATTATTATTATTTTATTTTTATTTTTATTATTATTATTATTATTATTATTATTATTTTTATTTTTATTTTTATTATTATTATTATTATTATTATTATTATTATTATTATTATTATTATTATTATAAAAATTTGTGATGATAAAGAAATATGTGAATGATAGGAAATATTATTACTTATGGATGTAAAATATAAATTAATTTTGTTTTAATTTTTTTAAGTATAAAAATCTTAAATTAATCAACTTTTTATCATGTTAACAGTTTTAAGGATATTTCAGACATTTTGATAAAAAAAAATGTTTACCAGCACTTATTTGCCAAACACATCAACAACTTTTTTCCAACTGAAACACTTTTATCCAAACACATAACTACTTATTTTAAAAATAAGTTTCAGCATTTTCAAAAGTACTTTTTAAAAGTTGTTTTTTTTAAGCCCATCCAAACGGGCTCTTAGTCCTCAAATGTGTGTGTTCATCATTCCATGATGTTTGTGTTTTAAAGGCAGAACACATAAGCGGCCCCTTGAACTTGCACGCTTTTTTCGTTTAGACACCTTAACAAGAGGCCCTTTCTATTGAACACTTAAACCATTCAAAAAGTGTACCTATCAAACACACGTGACTGACTTGTCACCTGTCGTTTGAGGCATTTATTTTAAGATGGAGCGCGTGACATACTCACCCTCCTACGTGGAAAAATCTAATCTATGTGGTAAAACACCCAACCCACACCCAACCCCTCAGTCATTCCCCAAAATCCCCAAAATTCATTTTGAAAAAACCCTAGAATTTCATTCACGATTCCCGCTCAATGTGGTCGATTCTCTAAGGAAACGTTGCATTCATCTCTCTAATCTTCATGTATTCTTCTTACGGCGTGCTCGATTGAAGAAAATAATTGTTGTTGTTGTGTTCTACGACTGATTCGAGAAAGTTAGGAGATTTTGTGCTGTCAAAATCTTGAGAAGTAAGTCCATTTTTGAATCTCCATGACTATTGTTGCAGTTTCCCCTTTAAATATAGCGTCCATTTTTGTATGTTAGTACTGTGATAATGTTTTGTACGCATGTGAATAAAGTTTGATTTTTTTAGGATTTCTTTGTCAGTAATTTGTCGGCTTTATTTGAATTTTTTTCCAGGGAATCTTATGGATATTATTATACTAACTCGTTTTCACCATGGGGGTAAATTTGTGAAAGGCATATCTGGTGAAGGTCTCACTTACATAGGGGAAAGTGAAGTGGAATATCTAGGTATCGATAAAGACCACTTTTCCTTAATGGAATTGCTTTTTTATACTAGAGATCTTGGGTATGTTACTGTGGGTGGGTTTTATTTTAAAGACCCTACAAGCAATAACTCTGTCTTAGTGGATAATAATTTCAGTTTACTAAAGCTTATAAAAGACCTAGGTTATGGTGACCTTTTGGACTTATATGTTGAACATGTTGTGGATGAGGTAGAGGTTGTTAAAGATGGGGTCCCTACAGGTTATCTTTGTGGGACAACAATTGGTGAAAGTGTTAATAAGGATGGGGTAGAAAACTCACATAATATTAATATGGATGAAGGGGACCAACAAAGAGCTGCTCAATCTGAGAATATTGATATTGAAGTTGGTGTGGATGAAGAGTTACAACAAACTGTCCAATCAGAGAATATTAATGTTGAAGTTGGTGTAGATGATGCATCGGATCTTGAAGGTGTTGAAACTGATTGGAATTGGAGTGATGATTCACACGAGTATTTTATTCCAGATGAAGATGACTCAGAGACTGATAAAGAGTTGAGAAATCTTAGAAATTAAAGGAGAACCAAATTGCAAGGAAAAAAACCAATTCCTACAGAGGAAATAATTGTTGGAGTCGCTGGTGTTGATAGGGGATTTGAAGACATTGGAAGGAACAAAACTGCTAGGTATGTAGAAAGATTGGGGGGAGATGAACAATATATTGATAGTTCAGAACTGGATAGTGATGATAGTAGGGATGAATTAGATCTTGAAACTGTGGAAGGTATTGATTTACCAGCTAGAAGAAAAAGTAAAAAGGTTAGATTTGATCATGATTGTGTAGTTACTATATTTGAGCTTGGTATGGTATTTGTAAAATGCTATAGAATTTAGAAAGACTGTAGCATAATATGCTGTGGAATATAAAGTCAAGTTAAAATTGAGGCCTATAGAGTCAAAGTTAAATGTCAACATAAGAAATGCAAATGGTTGTTGTATGTTAGTCTAGACAAAGACTCTGGTGACTTTATTGTTAAGAACTACTATCCTATTCATCAATGCCCTACCACAACCAAGAACAAGTTGTGTACATCTAACTTTATTGCAGATAAGTTTAGGGACATAATAGTTTCTCAACCTCATATAAAGTTGTGGAAAATTCAAGAGTTGGTAAGGAAGGAGACATGATTGTATGTTGGAAGAACTCTTTGTTATAGGGCAAAATTGATGGTTCTTAAGGAATTTATGGGTGATTGAAATATGGAGTTTGCAAGGTTGTGTGATTATGCAGATATGATAAAACAAACTAATCATGGTAGTTCATGTTGGGTGAGGTCAGACAGAGAATCTACTCCACAAAAAAAATTATTTGTTTACTTTTATGTTTGTTTTGATGCATTAAGGAGAGGTTGGTTGGAAGGATGTAGAAAAATCATTGAGTTTGATGGATGTTTTCTGAAGGGTGCTTGCAAGGGTGAATTATTGGTTGCAGTTGGTAGAAATGGAAATCAACAACTGTTTCCAATTGCTTGGGCAGTTGTTGATCAAGAAACAAAGAACAATTGGAGTTTCTTCATCAATTTCTTGATACAAGATCTAAACTTAGGCACTGGACATTGATTGACTGTGATGTCTGATATGCAAAAGGTTAGTTAAATGTTAACTTTATTTATTTTGATCTCATTGCCTATTTATTTAATTATTACTACTCATAAATTTTAATTATTTTGATATGTAGGGTCTTGTAACAGCCATAATGGAGTTGCTGCCAGATTGTGAGCAGAGGATGTGTGCTAGACACATTTGGTCCAATTGGCAGAAGACCTGAATAGGAGAAGAAAAAAGAAAACAATTCTGGAGATGTGCAAAATCAAGTTTTGAGGTAAAATTTCAAGATGAAATGGACAAACTTGTTAAACTTGGCAATAAGAACATCTGTCGGGACTTGTTACATTATGAAAGAAAGACATGGTGTAAAACATATTTTAAGGAGCATGCTAAGTCTGATGTTGTTGAGACTAATATGTGTGAGACATTTAACTATTGGATATTAGCTGCTAGGCATAAATCAATTATCACCATGTTAGAGGAGATTAGACATAAGATAATGGATAGAAATGTGGAGATGAGTTCTCCTATGGCTAGTTTAGTACTTGAAGAAAACAAAGATTATGCTAGAGATTGTCAAGTTAGGTTCAATGACCAATTTGGATATGAAATTTTAGAGGGTCATTATAGGAATATTGTTGATATCAGAAAAAAGACATGTACTTGTAGAACCTGACAGTTGAGAGGCATACCATGTCAACATGCTGTTTTGGCATATCAGCATGCTGGCCAAGACCCTGAAGATCATGTTGTACATTGGTACAAAAAAGATACTTTCATGAAGGCTTATAATTACTTTATCCAGCCAATACCTAACATGAAAATGTGGCCTCACACTAGTGATATAGTGATTGAGCCTCCTGAACCAAACAAATGCCTGGCAGACCACCAAAATCCAGAAAAAAGTCAAGGGATAAGCCAAGAAAGAAGTATGGGAAGTTATCTAGGAGAGGTGTAAAAATGACTTGCTCCAAGTGTCATCAACAAGGCCACAATAATAAAGCCTGCAAATATGTGGTAATACTCCAGCCAACCTTTGATTACTTCAATTAAATAAATAAAATGCATTACAATTTTTCTTCATCTTATTTACACTATTAAATCCTCTGAATTGGGTCAGCCTGGAAGCTCAACCCAACCTGAACCTGGAAGGTCAAGCCAACCTGCAAGCTCAAGCCAACCTGCTAGCTCAAGTCAGCCTGGAAGGTCAAGCCAACCTGCTAGATCAAGTCAGCATGGAAGGTCAAGTCAACCTGCAAGCTCAAGCCAACCTGCTAGCTCAAGTCAGCCTCATACCTCAAGGCAACCTGTAAGCTCAAGCCAACCTGTTAGCTCAAGTCAGCCTCAAAGCTCAAGGCAACCTGTAGGTTCTAGCCAACCTGGTAGCTCAAGTCAGCCTCAAAGCTCAAGGCAACCTATAGGTTCTAGCCAACCACCAACCTGGAGACCATCACAACATGTCAGCTCAGGACAACAATCAACTTCTATTTGTGATGATACTTCAACTGTTGGAAGAGTTCAACAAGCTGGAAGAGGCAGGGGAAAAGGTAAGGGGAGAGGAGGTGATAATACTTCAACTGTTACAAAAGGGCAACAAGCAGGAAGAGGTATGGGAAGAGAAGGAGAATCAACATCAACAGGAGGAAACAAAAGGCCTAAGACTGTGGGATTTGACATCTACATTAATGATACAAGTGGCAGACAAACATTAAATGTAATAGTATAACCAACTTTAATTATTTATAATATACCTACTTTGATAATAGGCGCTTAATTTTAGTTTCTTGTATATAGCCTGGTACAAGAGGTGAAAGAGTTGCTACTCCAGCTGTTTTCAAGTGTGCAGCACCAACAAACATTGATATTGGTTATAAGCCTCGTGGACTGAAATGAAAAGGTAAAGATGCTGTTACCACTTCACAATTACAATGCAAGTCCAAAAGGGGTGGATCTGCAAATGTCTAGTGTAACAAAAACAAGAACATGGGTGTGACTACTTTAATGTGTCTTGGGTGTTTTTGATGTACTCTTGGGGGTTGTTTTATTTTGAATCTGTAATGCAAGCAGGAAACAATACTGAGACTGCTTTAATATGTTTTTGATGTAAATTATAACTAATGATTTAACTGTGGATTTTCTTGCAAGGAAATGCAAAGAATTTTTTGTCTATCATTCATGCTTGTTTGGAGCTTATTGTTGTGTTGTTCACTTAATATGGTTATTGTCGTTTGGAGGTGAATAAGAGGAATAGAAATAAGGCAATACATAGAGGTGAATAAACAACAAAAATATGATAGATTAATGAACAACTTATCTCCATTCCTTAGTCAAACATCAGTACAACAGAAACACAAGACTACTGATACAATCACTCTAAGTCTACTAACATAAATATTGCCATATAGCAAAAATCACGAGTGCAATAGCACATATGATCCTGATTTTTGTTGCCCGCTTCCTCTCTTGTTCATATGATTTGATTCTTTTCAATAGGTCCATATGATCTTTTTTGCTTGAGGCGGTAGATCATCATCGTACCATAAAAAAAAATCGCATCCACCTCTTCTCTACGCAATTATTAAAATAATTAAACTATAATTAACTATTGACAGCGATTTGTTTATACAGATTTGAATAATAATAAAAATCTTACTTTTGTGTTTTTGCAGCAAAAAAAATCGACGTCCTGTATTAAGTTGTGTCCATGAGGTTTTCAATTCAGCATTAACCCCACATCGACAAAGCACATTTGCAACAGAAGAAGTTAAAATCGACAAATTGGACATTTAATTCGCTGTAAAGAAGATGAATGAATTTTTTTTTTTGATTCCCAGCAGCAACAATGCAGATATGGAGAAGAAAGAGATTAGAAATAAAAAAAATGGAAGAATTTAGGGTGGATAAATAAAAGGGGGGGAAATTGTATCGTTAAGTATGACAAATCAGACACATCAGCTTTTTTTTTCCTCACTTCACGCGCTTAAAAGGCATGCTTCACACGACAAGTGACAAGTCAGCCACGTGTGTTTGATAGGTATACTTTTTGAGTGGTTTAAGTGTTCAATAGGAAGGGCCTCTTGTTAAGGTGTCTAAACGGAAAAAGCGTGCAAGTTCGAAGGACCGCTTATGTATTCTGCCTTTTTAAAATGGGTCATTATGTACATGTTGCTATATCATTCGTCCCCGTGAACGAGCTCATTTTTACCCATGCAAATATAAGTTTAAGTTGGGGTGAACTTGGTATGATATGATACTAAAATTTTGGTACGATAATTTTTGTATTCGATTTTTATAACTATTTATACTATTACCATACCAATTTAATTCAATATGATTTGGTATTTTGAAGTTTGGTTTCAGTAATTTGCAGTATGGTAAATCTGTAATCATAGTTTGTTCAACTTCGATTAATATATATCGTATAAAAGAGTATCATGACTTCGACAATTAAAAAAAATCAATTGTATTATACTAATACATCATACATGAATAAATATATATATTCAAAAGAAATTACAAACAACTCCTTCTGTTAATCAATTACATTTAGAATACATTTCAATCAAAATAAAATAGTCAAAGTTTTAACTTCTAAACATTTAGTTATATTAATGCTAGGTATCATGTTTGTTAGTATTTTAATAATATATATGTATTATTTATGTAACTATATACTTTGTTGTGGTGTTCGAGATTTTGGTATGTCATTTCTAAATATCAAATACCGTACTGAATATCAAAATAATTTCAAATGTATTCGTATATCATATCAAAAGTCATAATATCAAAATCACGATATCAAAATTTTTAATATAATATAGTAATTCGATATATATGATATCATATCCACCCCTAATTATAAGGCTTCAACTCAAATATCTAATATCTTTTTTTTTTTATCTTCTTTGGCAATAATGAGTGACTTCTTTTTTCTTTTTCCCCTTTTTGGAGGATAATGAGTAACTTCACTACTGTTTTGCCTTTTCTTACACTTTTTACTACGATTATCTACTCTTGGAGAACTTCTTCCTTCCAAAATTATCTTTACTTTACAACGTTCTTGGTGTGGTAGGGTTAATTAGAGCAAATTGTTTTTATGTATGGCTTTTGATTATTGATTTACTTCTCATTTTATATTTTTAAATTTAAAGCTACCGTTGGATATAACAATAATTTCATCAATTCAGATATCAAACTTTTTATATTATAATAATATAAAAGTATATTAATGTTTAATGAGTATTCCTTTGTTGACATTTGTTCCATTTTCTTTCTAAAAAAATGAATCATTGAGCCATCAGATCCAACTTATTTTATTTGTGATAATGACAATGAGTTTTCCAAAATTAAAGAAGTGCATTTTCTAGATAATATTTTTACCTTTTCTTTGGATATATTCATGATGTAAAAAAGTATGTATACCTTTTCCATGATTGCATTGGTGAGCTCACATATGTTGAATTAACATAATAACGAAAATTTCAATCACTTGTATATATTCCTTTTACTTTTCTGAATATCAAAGAAAGGGTTGGATTCTTTTCTTTTCTATTTATTTTATATGATTTTTAAAAGAAAATAAGGAGCTAAACGAATTCGTGAATTATATGAAATAGGTTAATTTTACTATTTATTATATTTTTAGCTCAAATATATTAGTTGTTAGTTAATTAGTTCTAAAGTATTCTTCAATTATTCAAATATAAATCACAACAATACTCTTTTTTGAACAATTGTTACAAAACAAACTAAAAAAATTTCAAATTCTGCCCATGAGAAAACTTTTCACAAGTTATATTTAAAGAAAAATCTTGGGAAAAGGTGGAAAGGGAAGGGGCCGGGGGTTGAAATCTTTTCTTATTCTTAGAGGGATAATTATATAGAGTGGCAAATTAATAATATAAAATAAATATAGTAGCTATCTTTTGATTTATTTTTGTTTCATAGTAAACTGTTTGTCAGTCCTCTTTCCCTCATATTCTCGCTCGCCACTCTTCCTCTCTCGCTCGCTTCCTGTATATACAAATTCAAATTGTATATAATTTCTCTCTTTCTCGTTTTATACAATTCGATTCAATTGTATATTCCCTGCACAAGTCTCTTTTTGCCTTTCTCTCTTTATCGTTTTATACAAATTCAAATTGTATATAATTTCTTTCTTTCTCGTTTTATACAATTCAATTTTGCATTTCTCGCTTTCTCATTTTATACAATTCAAAATGTATATAATTTCTCTCTTTCTCGTTTTATACAATTCGTCTTATATAATTCACTTTAATTGTATATGCATAACGAATTATACATATATAACTTTGCTATGGAGCGCAATTATGCAAACTTTGTTATAACATACTATGAATTTTATGTTTGCTATATGTGAAAATTGCCCCTTATATAACTACTTTAAAAAATATTTTCTATATTAATACTATAACAAAAATCTTTTCTTATATAACTACTTTAAAAAATATTTTTCTATATTAATAATACTATAACAAAAATCTTTTCTTATATAACTACTTTAAAAAAATATTTTTCTGTATTAATAATACTATATTTATTTAACTAATTCTAAAAAACGTAACAAAAGGTAATATTAACCTATTTCAATTTTCAAATTATTCAGAAGTACTTTTTAGGGTTTTCCCCTGATTAAAAAGAAGTGTGATACTTATAATATAAATAACTCAAATTTAAAACAGGAAATAAGCTAAAAGTGTTATAAAAGTAATAATATAATAGAAAGAGAAGAAGGCAAGAGAAGTAGATGTAGGAGAATACTTTCTTCTTATTCAAGTGTATGTTACAATGGTGAATGATATCTCTATTTATAGGTAGAGAAATCAACCAAAAGGTCACCACGTTTAATATCACATTAGTAGATACATTGTTATCCCAAAAAGGTTCATATCACCTAGGGAATACATATCCATGATAAGGATAAGTTTATGATCTTAATGGAAAATCCACTTAATTCAATAGATTTATAACAAAAAGAAATATTTTGAGGTTTGTATGATTTTTCTCTATCAAGTTACTAAATTTGGTCGACATTTTTAATCCAATTGACTTTATTAATAGGAATGTAAGTGGATATTTTTAGCCACTAAAGCCTAACATATTAACAATAGGAGTGTATTATAGATTTGGATATTATTTTTAAAAAAAGACTCGTACATTTATTTTTTCATAAATTGAAGGTCTTTTTCAATTATACGATCTTAGACAATAATTTTTTTTATAAGCTAATTTTTAAAGTTAAATAAGACTTAAAGTTAATTTCTTTCACGTTGAAAATAAAGTGAAAAAATATTGCTACGAGTGATATGGTTTGATCACCTTATTTGTTGACTTCTATATGCACCACATAAATATTGATTCAAGTTAAGTGAAAAACTATTAAATTAAATTAAAATTTAAAGAGTGAAATGGATTTAAAATTAAATAAAAAAATTATAAGAATGTATAATTTCTTAAAATTTATGCAGACTAGTAAAAAAATAAGATATAATTAAAGAAAAGGATGGAAATAGTGTTTAATGAAAAATATATATTACTTTTATGTTAGTAGCTATACTAGCTATATTCTTTTAAATTTAATTTTAATTTTTTTTAATTATACGGACCTAATACTTTTACTTTATTATTTCATATAAAATATATTAATGTGGTCTGAAAATATGATAGTGAAAAGTCATATAGCTAATATCTTGGAAGATGTAATAATAATGATATACATGGAGCGTGACACATATGCATATGAAGGATGAGAGTGACATATATTAATTTATAAATAGAATATGAGAAAATATTAATTGATGATAGCAAAGGAAAGTCAAGGTATATGACAATATCATATAATATAACCAATATTAGAATAATGTCTTTTTCTAGCCGGCTTTTGTCCTTACCCTAAATTATAGCGTTAGTTCTCATTTAGTTTTTGTCAATATTGCCGTCAATTTATTTATTTCTTTTATTTATTAACAAAATGTGGTCAAAGAAAATATACCAACATAGTTACAAATGGTTATGATTAAAACGTGTTGATAAATATATGTTACAAAAATTAATTGTCTGGTTAAATCATCAAAGGAATTTCCAAAAACTTTTTATTGTTGATAAGAAAATAAGCCGTCATTATTTTTTGAACGTGTACAAAGCAAACAATTCAATCCGCAAATATGATTTTTATACCTTCTAGATAAGATTGAAGAAAGTGAAAGTATAATAATAATAATAATAATAATAATAATAATAATAATAATAATAAAAATTATCCTAGATATATTGTATTCAAGTGGATTCGCATGTATATGACTCATTCGTTCGTCTCTCTCCTATCTCACTTGTCACTCTTCTCTCTCCAGAGGCGAATCCAGAATTTGAAGACTTTGGGTGCACCAATATAAACATAGCTTGAATATGAGATTTAAACTAAACTTAAAATAAAAACAAAGGGATTCAAACCCTGGTCTAGAGGATGATAACTCTAGTTTCTACCGATTGCACAAGGGCATTTTTATGATTTTTATGGGTGCACTGTTAAGTATATTCTAATTTCTACCAGTTTTTCAAAATAGGTATACTTGTATACATATGATTTTTTTGGAAGTTTGCACCCCCCTCCATATAGTGTGGGTCCCCTGTCTCTCTCGCTTCATTTCTTCCTTTATCTCAAACCAAAATACATGTATCTAGTGTGATTTCTGTGATACACGTACTATCTTACATCCCTCCTATTTCGCTCACTTCTCCCTTTTTAGTGTATCTAGTAGTAAAAGTACATGTATTTAATTAAGTGTATCTTACATAAAATCTAATATGAAATTATTAATTAATGAGAAAATATATAATTATTTTAAAGTGTATAAAGAATTAGTAAATATAGTACAAAATGTTAATCTAGTTAGGTAGTTTTCCTCAAAATATATCACTAAAAAAATTAGGATAGTACATATAAAGCCATTCTGAATTTAACAATTTGTGGATGTTTGGCCGAATATTCATTTATTAGCTACTGACTACTCAAATTATTTAGAATGAAGTTACAAACAGTGTATAACTAATATATCATGTTAATCCTTTGTTGATGTGAAGATAATGAAAATGAATATCAACACATATGATCAAACTAAGTAATAAAGTTAAAAAGATGGTTTTTTTTTTATTTATTGATTCTCTTGGCTCACATGAAAAGAATCTATGAAGAATAGTTATTTCAAAAAATAATAGTTGAGTTGTATATAATAATTACGTAAAATTTAAAGAGTTACAATTATAGAAAAGCGAGACATTTTATAAGATAGCTAAGAGCAATTGCTTTCATGATCCCAACTTATTTCAATAATTATGTTGTTAAGACCAAAAGTCTTGAATGAGATCAAATGAAATTTCTAAATTCAAAGTCTGACTATTAATTTAGTTATCCTTTGTTTATATATTGTTTATATATTCTGAAGTTATGAATCTTTTTAGACTTTTATAATGTAATGTTGATGAGATTATTCTTGAATTATCTAGCTAAATGAGGAAACATAATTGCGATGCACATGATGGGGAAATATCTCTCTATCGAGTCCTTATATGAACAAAACTTCAAATACAAATTGATTATGATTGAAATGTAAGGTTCCTGTACTACATCAACTGAGCAACTATATCGTCTTGAAAAATTTATATTTCCTTATAAGTGGAATAATGATCATAAGTACCTTTCTATTTGGTTAGATTTCCTTCTTTTCACTTATGGTATTTGATATTACTCGCTTTTCAACAATAGCATTCACGATTACTTATGATGGATTTTTCTACCTAGGCCTTCAGGACAATTTTTTTTTTGGTTGTAATAAGAACGAAGTAATTGAATATCAATGAAAATAATTAAACAAAAATACTCAATAAAGTAAAAGACATGAATGTCACGTCCTTAGTCTTTCACTAAGTTTACGTGTGATACTTGACACTTAGCTCATGATCTTGCTATGTCAAATCAACCTAAAACTCTAGGTATCGCTAAGAGAATGGAAGAAAGAGCACAATATGATTGTTAAGAAATATTGAATAGTAGAGAACTTTGTTGATTTTTGCTTTATGATTATACAAATGGTTGCCCCTGTATTTATACTAATATCTTAGGAGTTGATATGTAAATAATAATTGTAATGTAAGTCCCTACATATTTATCATTAAGTCCCCTCTCTTGAATACTCTACAATTGTAGAATCTTCCAAAGACTTTTATATAATTCTAAAATCTTCCAAAAAAAATATCTATGTTTTTCTAGAATATTCCACTAAGACTAATCTTCTTTCCTATGTAAGCTTCCACATAGGCAACTTTATACCACTTAGCATCTATGTGGTGTGATGACGTGGTGGGTTATTAGACTTTTCCCACCTGATGTTGCGACGACTGCTCGCATTATTATTGCATAAATTATGTGATCTCTTCTTTGACTTGCCACAAGTCTTCATACCGCTCTCATGTGGCTTCTTCTAATGATTGTCCATTCCAATGGATGAGGAACACGACTGTAGCTTGTTAACCTTATTTTCGCCTAGCTTGATAGTCATATTCTCAATCTCTCGATCATGTAAGGCGGTGATAGTAATAGGCGCACGACTCGATTGACCTCTATTTGGGTCATCTTTGTCTTCGTAGTATGACTTAGCATGTTGACATAGAAGACAAGATGAATCTTAAGATGTGGAGGCATGCTAAGTTTGTATGAGATCTTGTCCACCTTAGAAAGGATCTTAAATGGGCACTCATATTTGCGGAATAGATTGTGGTGCATCCATCGTAGCATCTTAAACTGTCTTGGGCTAAATTTCACCATGACCATGTACCCAACTCTATAGTCTGTGGGACGCCTCTTGAAGTCCGCATATTTATTAATCCGTTTAGTTGCCTTGTCCAAGTAGGACTTAGCAGTATCAAACTGTTCTTCCCATCCTTTGGCCATGCGATAAGCTCCCAAACACTTTCCTTCCAACACGGTAAATAGTGAATGTGGAGTTTGAGGTTGTTGACTCTTGGCTAACTTAAATAGATATGCAACTCATCTATACATCAAGTGCTAATTTATGAAATAACATGACATGCAACTCATTTAATCTAATTAATTTTTTTTAAGATTAATGATTTCATTGACATACCTTAGCTCAGATTAAATACAAAACAACCTCCATAGTGAAATTGAAGTGTTTTGTTAAATCGATTTATCTACTTATCATGCCTATAAGGTGAAGAGAAAAATGACATTATTAGTGAATGGTGTACGTACTTGTAAAAGATTCTAACTTTAAAAGTAAAACTAACAAAATATCCAAATTTTTAAGAAAACAAGGTGTCAAGATTCTTTTACACCTCTGATATATAACAATGGACCACTATCCGAATCAATACACAAGACAATTAACAAAAATAATATTAATTTCAATCAAAATTCAGATTTTACTAAAAACCCTAGAATCTATTTGAAGCCACGAAATATGTCATTGAAGTCACTCGAAGTCATCACTCACTACGAAAGCATATTGCACTAACATTAGGCACAAATCAAAAGTAAAATTCCCAAAAAATTTCAGAAAAATTCAAAGACAATCAACCCTAAAATCATACAAATACATACAGAGAAAATGCAAGAAATACGAGCTAAACAATAGCTTAAAGAAGTAAGAAACTTACCATGAAAATCAATGATAAAACGTCCTTAACTTATTTGTGGGAGACTGGAAAAATAGCAGACTCAATGAGCTCGTCGGAGAAAGGGAGAATCACAGAAGTGTCTAGATGAACAATGAAAAATAATTTTTCTTTGTTCATACTTGTCATTGCCTATCTAAGCTGAAATATTCCTACGTGGATTAAAAGATTTTCTTATTTAGCCAATGTGTAAGTCTTTATGCAACACACAGAATATCAAGTCGAAAAATGTGTTTAAAATATTGTGTTAAAAAATGGGTTCAGGGGTCTAGATGACAAAGGAAAAAGTAGAAGGGTTCATAATACTAATCAATACAAGTATAAGGGTTTATTGAACCTTTTTGCCTTGTGAAAAAAGTGAGAAATTTGTAACATATGTAAAAGTAAGAGTCCGTTTGGATAGACTTAAATAACTTTTAAGTTCAAAATAAAATGTCAAACTTAAATGACTTTTAAGTCAATTTTGACTTGTTTTAATTTACTTTAACCTTACAAACACTTCCTCACTTATTTTAAGTCATTTTTATATTTGTCAAATACATTTAAAAGTAAAAGCCTGACTTAAAAATAAATTTGACCAATATGTAAATTGACTTATATGAACTTTCATTTTGTCCCATGTTTAATAAAAGAGGGGGATTGTGGTGACTGTTGAGTTGAAAACTAATATGGAATTAATCGATTTATGATTAATTAAATTAATCATATTATTTAGAGAAAATTGATGGGAGGTGTTTGTGTGCCTCATCCACTCACAATAGCATTTGTCATTTAGCATATTTTCTCAATGGAACACCTTGTGTTGTGATAATGAATAAAAGTGCATATTTTGTGGAGTCTTCGTGTGATTAAATTGCTTATATTGGCAACTCAGTGGGTGTCCTTGTCCAACTTGTAATCTTGATATCAGACTTTGAAATAATATAAATAAATGATTTTTTTTATGATACTTTAATTTCAATTTTCTATATAGTACGTTTAAGAAAAAAAAAAGTATTTTAATTATTCTATATAACTTTAATTTGGAATTATAAAAGTAATATTTTAATCCTTTAATGTAGTTGGAAATTAAATTCTACGCGTCTATTTTTCCTTCTTCTTATAAGTCAAAAGCTTTTTACGTGGCCAAAAGCTAATTAATTAAAATTGATTTTATCCAAGTCTTGCTTGTTTTGATACGATATGTATATAAATTTGCCATTGTTTAAGATATCCATGATGTAATGTTTTGTACTTCTGTTGTTCTCTAATATTTATATATCAAAATAATGATACATTCTTCCACTGCTTTAAGATAGATACGACCTTATCTATCTAAAATAATATAATTAGCATAGAAAAAATATTACTTAATGAATATTAAAGTAGAATATCTTTCATGGTAAGGATAATCGTATAGAATGACAAACTACTAATATAAAATAAATACAGTAGCTATCGTTTGATTTATTTGTGCTCCATAGCAAACTGTTTGTCAGTCGTCTCTCTCCATCATATTCTCGCTCACCACTCTCCCTCTCTCTCTCGCTCCCTGTCGCTCGCCTCTCTCGCTTTATACAATAGAATTATATAAATTGTGTTTCTGTTTGTATAAAGTGAGAGAAAATTGTATATACACATGTAAATACATATATCTCCGTCCTATACACTTATAATTATACAATACAAATATTTTCTGCCCAAGTCTCTTTTGCCTTTCTCTCTTTCTCGTTTTATACAAATTCAAATTGTATATAATTTCTCTCTTTCTCGTTTATACAATTTGATCCAATATATTCCCTGCCCAAGTCTATTTTGCCTTTCTCTCTTTCTCGTTTTATACAAATTCAAATTGTATATGATTTCTCTCTTTCTCATTTTATGCAATTCGATTCGATTGTATACAAATTCAAATTTTATACAAATATACAAACACATACAATTGAATTGAGAGGCTAACAACGATTATACAAATGAGAGACTAACAACAATTTATACAAATGTCCTGGCAGCGAAATTATACAAATCTGAAGAGGAGCCAACGAATTATACAATTGCTTCTTTTGTATATATGTATAGCGAAATAGGCATAGCTTTTAGTTGTATATGTATAGCGAATCATACATATATATGTTTTCTATGGCGCAATTATGCGAACTTTGCTATAACATACAAATTTGAATTTTATGTTTGCTATATGTGAAAGTTGCCCTTCATTTTAAGACGTTTGTATTTAAAGAACGGGATTGAAAATTTATAAAATTGCAATTATCCAACTTATCGTTTAAAAATATAGCCTAAAATTTACATTATAAAATTTTAACTCAAAATACAATCTGATAAAATATACATTCGATATATAATAATATACGTACAAAATATTTAGGATTAATTACGGAAATCTCAACTTTTAGTTTACTTATTACTATATATCCCCTATAAGTTTTACAAATTTCTAAAACCCTCATTTTCGCGCATCACATTAATGTATCTCGCACAACAAATTAGTGTATCTCGCGCATCACATTAGTGTATCATGTATAAAATGTATCTCGCGCATCCGATTAGTGTATCTCGCGCATCAGATTAGCTTATCTCGCGCATCAAATTAATATATCTCGTGCATCAAATTAGTGTATCATGTATAAAATGTACCTCGCGCATTAGATTAGTATATCTCGTGCATCAGATAAGTATATCTCGCTCATCACATTAGTGTATCATGTATAAAATGTGTCTCGCGCATCCGATTAGTGTATCTTGCGCATCATATTAGTTTATCTCGCGCATCAAATTAATATATCTCGTGTATCAAATTAGTGTATCATGTATAAAATGTACCTAGCGCATTAGATTAGTATATCTCGTGCATCAAATAAGTATATCTCGCGCATCAAATCAATCTATCTTGCGCATTAGATTAATGTATCAACGCTTTTGATGGATTTTTTATAAACTTTTAAGAGAAAGATTATAATGGAAAAATTACATGAATTTATACATTTTAATAAATAATTACTGATTTTAGCAATACTTTTTATTTATGAGTACCATTTATAGCAATACTATGTTAAATCTGCAATATGTATTAAAGTGAATTATGTATGCAATATATGAATTATAATTGTTTTTAAAAATATATTATGTTTGTTTGGTAAAAGTTTAACACATTGTATTATAAGTGTATTAAAATGTATGATAAATGAATAAACTATCATTAAAATTTGTATTATATGTGGATAAAAAATTGTTCTTTGTAATATGAATTAAACTTGTATTATAGATGAATTAAAAGTGATCAAGTGAAAAAGAAAAATTATTGCTATAAATGGTAAATATTCTTTTATTATAGTATATTTATGTAAGTTTCTCGATTATAATTTTGCCTTAAAAGTATGTGATTTCTGTAATTTGCCCAAATATTTAAGGACATATTATACAATATTATACATTTAATATATAATATCATATAAAATTACAAGAGGTATTTATAAACTCATATACAATAATAAACAATTATATATACTATTGTACAAACCAAAATTTTATCAAGCTTCGATAGTTGACTTCTCTCAAACGACAGATGAAATCTTCTAAATTTTTTGAAGAGGTAGATCTAGTGATGATCTATCATCCCTAATAAGTGAGATATCATAAATCGATACAAAATTTGATTGGAGACATTTTGAAAATTGTGGATAAAATTTTGAAATGATTCTTGTTGTGTTAGATTCATCTTTGTAGAAGGGTCGTTTGGTGTGAGAGATTAAAACTAATAGTGATGGGATATTTTTTTTTAATCTTGTTTGGTTGTCATGTTTGAGATAACTTATCTTATTATTTAGGAAAAATTAGCAAACTAGTCACAATCTCTAACTTAATTAGTAAACATATCTATACTTTAAAATAATTATTGAAAATATCAAAATGTCAATATTTTAGAAAGTGATTTTTATTTAAATTTTATTTTTTAAAACAGTCCAACTCTGAATCAAATTCTACATCCATTACCCATTTACAATTCTTCATTTGATTTAGTACCATTAAATTTATTTTTTATATTTCACTTTTCATTTTTTTTTCTCTTTCATCAACTTTTTTTCACCATACCCATCATTCACTTTTCTCTTCTTTTTTTTCTTTCATCAAAATTTCACCATTATTCTCTCTCATTGTTGAAGAAGGATTAATTATTGAAGTTCGTAACAATTTGTTTAGATCTATAATTAATCAAGAAATCTCTCAATTGATAAAGGTATTTTTGAATTCATAATTTATTTTGCGAGATTTTGTTTTCAAAATCACACATTATGTTGAATTTTTGGATTGTATGTATTGAGAATTTTCCGTCATTTTTTTAAAATTTTTTATATGAATTTGCTAACATACTCATCAAATTCTTATGTATTTCAGATTTTTAGTATTTAAAATAATTTTTGTCGATCTTTTTTTTATGATTTATTTTTATATTTCAAATTTAGTAGTATCTACATTAGCATTTAGGTATTGAGTTGTTTCAAAAAAGTATTTGGACGTATTTTGAATGTCCTGAAGTTTGTAGTCAAATTGTGTTTTATAAAGTGATAATCTAAATACAAACCTATATTTTAATTATTTAAAATTGTGAATGAATACGAAATCAAAGATAAACTAGTTGGTATAAACATATAATGAGCAAAATAAAATACAAAACTATTTGACTGATGCAATTAGGATGAATACACATATAATGAATACATAAATAAACTGTATTTTGGCTATTTATAGTTGAGATGAATACAAAATCAAAATATAAATACAAAACTTTATGATATACATTAGAACGAATACGAAATCAAACCTAAATACAAACTTTATGGTATACATTAGGACGAATACAAAATCAAATATAAATACAAACTATTTGGTATACAAAGTGATGTTAGAAATAAGCAAAATAAAATACATATGTTAGATGGATTAATACGTATACCATGAATACATGAGTATTATATTTTGAATACTGAAAATTTTCTTAAAAGGAGATACATAAACTTCATAACCTTAACTTGATAGCCAAATAACTTAATACAATTTCAGATATTTTTAAAGATAAATTATAATTTCATAACGTCAAAATGATGTCTTAGTAGAATAAACTGCTTTAAATATGATAATGTATGGTAAATAAACGTGTTTAGAAACAAAAAAAAAAAAGAAAATTGAATATTGAATTTTTAGAACAATGGTGATATGTTTTTTAGAACATGGTGAAAGAAGAAGAAAGAGATGGAAGTTGTATTTGAATAAATTGCCAATTAGTTCTTTGCTTTTGAATTTTTGTAACTGATGAGACTTTTAAGCAATTGTTTCTTTTTAATATTTTTCTCTCCCCTTAATTTCTCCTTTCTGTTTTTAACAATTGTTTCTTCTTTGACATTTGAAATTATTGACAATGAGTCCTATTAAATATCAAAATATTGATATTTTAAAAAATTTCCCTATTATTTATGTCATAGTGATGGGATAAGTTTTCCCATATACATTATGGGATATATTTTCTCAGGATAGCTAATCTGAAGATAACCTATTTTGGGATAATATGTTTTCAACCAAACGAGATCAGAGGCCGAAAAGGGGTTGTGGCCCTATAGCAGCCCTCTAGAATTAATATTGCGTAAAGTAACATTGTGGTATGCAATATGATATAATTAGGAACCCATATAATTATCTCTTTAAAAAATTAAATAATTTTTCTTTGAATTTTTTTTCCAGAGATTTTAGAAATATTTTAATGTGGTTCTTAATAAACTTGATGAAGTTTATATATATATATATATATATATATATATATATATATATATATAAGTTGTATTTAAGAAAATTAATAAAATCAATGAGGAAAATTAGAAGTTTTTATTATCGGTATATAATTATCAACTACACTATCCTTTTTGAATGGAAGGAGGTATTTTCAATAATGTTGACAGTTGTCTTAATTAGGATAATTAGTATTTAGTATTATTTTCTTTCTATATATACTCTCCAAAAATATTGTTTTTTAAGAATTATTTTCCTTATTAAAGTTAACTTGATTTTTGAGCCTTGCCATGTTCTACGGAGGGATATGTTGACTCTATCAAGCATTCTAGAGTGAGGTTATTAGATAATCCCTCCTACACTCTAGTTCATATTATATATTTTTTAAATTCAAATAAATAATATTTATATAATTAAAAAATGTCATTTTTACTTTTTAAAATTTACACTAAAGTGTAGATATGCATCTCAATTCATTTTACGACCACTTAAAGTTCTTTGGAAATTAATATTATTTTAATCGATCAATTTTTTGATGTCAGTCATTTAAACTTGATTAATGAAACGTGAAGAAGCAATAATTAATTGAATTTAATTATTTAAATATAACATAAGGATAAATTATTTTATAAATATTATCATACACTAATCTATTTTAACAAATAATTTAACATTTCAGATTATTAATTTCAGTTGATAGCGTATCCATTCAAATTTCTCTATAGCAACCTTCTTTGTTTGATATATTTTTTACTACTACATCAAAATGACATACAAAAGATATAATGTAACATCACAAAATTATAATTCTTTAGTAAAATGTTGTTATAAAAGAAAACTTTTGTAGATATATTTAGTTGTGATTAAAACGCAGTTTAATGCTAATTACTCCACATTTATAAGAAATCGGTTATTCTAGTTTCTATTTTATCAACAATTACTATCTTTTAAATATACATTAAGTAAATAAGTTATTGTGTAAATTCATAAATCACATAAGAAATGTAGATCACTTTAGATAAATCTGATGTAACGAGCTCTCACAAACACACATAACACAAGTACACAACCAGGGGCGGACCCACATTGGGTTCAGGGTGTTCACCCGAACACCCTCGGCAAAAAAATATACGATATATATAAGGTAAATTTTCTGTATTTTTGTAGATGTATATATTTTGAACCCCCTCAATAATAATTAAAAATAGATGGCTCAATGGTAAGACCCTTGAATATTAAGTTGCATACCCCAAGTTCAAATCCCATCAATAACATTTTTATTTTTCGAACCTCCTGAACTAAAATCCTGGATCCGCCATTGTACACAACCATTGACGTAATCAATACAAGTTCAGAAAGAAACATTGACTAGTAACAAAGAGTAGCTTCATGAGTCATTCATGTCAATGGACATAACAATCAGCCACCATTGACCGCAAAATAGAGCATTCCTTAGTGCGGATGGACACAACAACTAACACAATCTAGACCAATAGTGATGGCCCAAATACTTACAAATCGGAGCGCTTAAATGGACTTTGAGAAAAACATATTTATGTCCATGTTAAAAGTTTGGTTCACCTATGTGATTTCATTTAGCAAAGCAAAATACACAGATATGCCCTTTAACTTGATTTTAATTGATATTTATGTCCTCAAACTTTGAGTGTGTACAAGTGGTCACTTAAACTTGTACACAATTGAACAAGTACATACACAAATCATACACGACATGCATAATACATGTAGGACGCTAAGTATGACACAAAATTGCCATGTAGGATGCTACGTGGTAAATGTGTTTATCTATTCAATTTTATACATGTTAAATGTCAACTTGTGCACACTCAAAATTCGAGGGTGTAGATACCAACTGAAGCCAAGTTAAAGGGCATACTTATGTATTATGCCTTTAAAAAATAATGATGACATGGATGAGCTTTTTCTCAAATGGAAATGGTATAGATGAACTAAACTTTTAACAAATGACATGAAATGAACATTTTTTTTAAAGTTTGATGACATATTTGCATTTTCCCCCATAAAAAATCAAAAAATTGTTACTTATAATGTATGTTAATTTTTGACAATTAAATATTTAATAAATATTAATTTATGTTTTGGGTTAAATAAAAATTAGTAAAATATTTAGCTTGTCTATACTTTTTACAAAATAAAAATGATTTAATTGACCGACTGTTATGAACACTTTTATTGTGTTATAGTGAACATCGACTTTGTTTCTTTGGAGAAAAGTTAGAACTTCTAATTGGTGTTGGGATTTTTACAATTTTGATGATTGACAAAGAAAGATCAAACACATCACTTAACATGGTCCAGAGGTACACTATTACGAGCAGTTGAATTCTGACAAGCTTTTAAAATAAATAAAGACAAGAGTGCAGAAAATAAAAAAATAGATAATATTTATTCATAATAAAACTCAGGAAAAAAAAAGTGTTGAATTTAAGACAAAGAATCAGCAAAGTTTGATTTGAAGAAGTCTGAAAAAGAAAGGAGTTTGAATTGTAGAAGGAGCCTCACTTGAAGTAGAACTCTTCAAGTGTGTGCTCAATTGATGAGTTGAAGTTCAGCTACAACACAAAAGAATAAATGAATTTGATTTGAAGAAGGATTGTAAATGTAACACCTTGAATTTGAAAAAGGGTAATGAGACAATTTTTGAGATGTTGCAGGTGCCAGCCACAGAGGCCAACAACGACCCGTGGATAAGATCACAGACCGTAGTATGGTAAGTGAACTGGTTACCCTCAAACTTCTTCAAAGTCTCAAGATCACGGCTTGATCAACAGACTGTTGGTTAGACCACAATCTATGGTTGGGGTCTCGTGGTTCACTAGCCCAAAAAGGGGGTTTTGACCACAAACGACGATCTTGCAGGACAGCCCGTCGTCCTGACCACGGTCTGTTGTCATGGCCATGGGTGGTGGGTCAACAATTAAGTCTAGGGATAATTGGAATCTTTTTCTAATTATTTTATTCCTATACTACATCATTTTGCCCTTCATTAAGACCCCTATATAACTGATTCTAACCCCCAAATTAGTTCATTCACTTCATTCTCTTTAAATTCACCAAAAAGAAAAAATCTCAAATAATTCTCTCTGTAGAAAGCTTGAAGAAGAAGGATTCAACCTAGGGTTTCAAGTCAAGTCTCAATTCATCCATTGAATACAATCAATTGGATTCAAGGTATGATGATATTCATGCATAAGAGATCATAATTCAACCATTTAAATCAATAATTAAGAGAGAATCCATGACAATTGAAGAAAATCCTGACTCAATTATGAATTTATAATTAACTTTGCAAATAGAGAAATTTGAGAAGTCCATGAATTTGATAGAAATACATGAATTTATGATAAAATTCATGCCTAACTCATGTTTTCTAGATGTTAATGATTGAAAGCGGGGTTTGAACCTTGAAAGGTAAATTATGGAATTATGCACGTTCTTATGAAATCTATGCAAATATTTTAAGGATGCTTTGAGAGTAAGATATCAATGATGATGTAGTTGTTGTGTTGTTGAAAAGATTGTTCTCATATACACATAAAATCAAGATGTGAAATGTTTTCTCACATAATAAAGGATTCTAAGGTTGAAAAGTCTTCTTACATAATTGAATCAAAGGTTAAGAGTTATCCTAATGAAACTTAGCTTGGATTGGTTATTCAATGATACTTTTCCACGAATTATGAGTTAGCTTGGATTGAGAAGATGACGTTCCCTTCCATGGATAATGAGAACAAGTAAGAAATGACTATTCCATTGGGATTTATGCTTAGCATCGAGAGGATATTGAGATGGAAGCTCTTCCATTAGTAGAGGTCGGGTTTCCAGAAGTAATCTCCTTATACCTTACCTATGTGCCCCCATAGAACGATTGTCTAGATAGACATTAGCTAATGGATTCACCTAATCTAGAAGTTCATGGTCCTTACCTTGGCAAGTAGGACAACCCTTTTCGGTGTGAGAGACACCAGAGATCATATTATAGCTCTCATGGTCTCTATGTCGATTAAGTCTACTTCCCACATTAATAATGAACTAAGGTTATTTCAAGAAGTATCTCCCATGTGTTCAACAATTTTAATGATGTTATCCTGCATTGACCATGTCTTATAACTTACATTTTCTAACCTTTTTAAAATCATGTTTTAGCTTGGTCAATTGCATGTTATGAAATGTCCCATTTTATCATGATTCAAATATTTTATGCATCTATCATACTTGGTACATTATTTTATACTAACACATGCTCTTGCCTATATTTTCCCAAATGTAGTGCCTGATTGCCAGATTTCTCGGTTTCATGACTAGTGGTTGATTTCGAGGTTCCCCGAGCTTTGGTGAGTCCTCATACTTTGAGAAAGATTTTCATTGTTCAGTTTTCTTTCTTATTTTCAGTTTTGGACATGATGTATGTGCTAGACCCAATTTCATTATGTTGTATTAGATGGCTATTGATACAAAGTGTTTGGACTTCTGCTTTTGTTTTATAAAAGCTATTGGACTTGAAATATTGTTTTACTTTTATTGTTCTATTTCTTATGCTATGAATTTTAAGTGACTTGTATGGGGACCCTAAGGATATTATACGCCATGTTACATCTAGGGGATACCCCCGCGTCATGACACTAAAGAAGCAAAGAATTTGAATTGAAGAAGAGTCTCACTTGAAGTACAATCTAAGTCAAGAGATCAATGATGAGTTTGAAGTCTAGAAAACCCCTATGAAGATTTGTGCTTAAATAGAGGTAAAATCGTCATAATACTTCTGCACTTACAGAGAAAAAAAAAGACAATTGGAAAAAATCAACTTTACAAGTACTACCAGCGAATTGAAGGAACACAACGAATAACCAGGTTCTTTTATAGACTGTATATGTTAGGATGTTTTCTTTGTGATTGAGTCTTAATGTAATCTTAGTTTAGTGAGTTATAAACTAAATTAAGAGTGTTGTCTTCAAGTTGAGAAAGCTAGAAAGACTTGAGAAAATATACCTTTAGAGGATTGTGTTGAAGTTTAGAAATTGAAGTTCATAATTTCTTAGTTACATATGTTGTTAATTTGTCTTGTGTTGAGGCTCAGTGATTTATAAGTGGAATTCGACTTAAATTCTGTAGAGATCCATGTCATGAGTTTTTTACACCTTCTGAGCCGGATGTTTTCCACATAAGAATATTGTGTGTTTTTACTTATTGTTCGTACTACATTGTTGAAACACGTCAGACAACCTGATTCACACTTAGGCTAAAAGTTAAGTTAATAAACTAGGTCATGCAGACTATAATTGATATCAGAGCAAATTATCTTATAAAGGCTAACACCTCAAATAAGATCACGATGAATTTTGCACCATCTATTGGACATAGTGAAGGATAATCAACAATTAGACCTCTTTTTTTTCAACGAATAACACTCTTTTTAGTGGAAAGCGTACGAAAACTGTGGAAGGAGCAAAATTTCCAAAGGTAAGGATTCATTTTACTTCTGAAGATCTAGTAGCTCTCAACAAGAATGTAAATGTAAAAAATATACTAGTTTGCGATTTGAACCAGATGAGTATAACATAATTTCAAATTGTACTAGTGTTAAATAAATATGTGATTCATTGGTCAATGCCATTGAGGAACTAGTCAAGTTAAAAAATTTAGAGTGTCCATGTTTTCACTGAATATGAAACCTTCAAGATGAAGGAGAGCCAATCTCTATTAGATATTATCACTAGACTAACTACTTTAATTAGTGGGTTATCATCACTAGGAAAAACTCTCACTATTAAGGGATATGATGATAAAGTTATGAGAGTTATTTCCAAAGCTATATGGTATGGTAAAATGACTGCCATAGGAGAAGCTAAGGACATCTTTATTTCCTTAATGAATTGATATGAAAGCTTAGAATTTATGAGATGAATATGAAAAATTCTAAGAAGGAGAAAGTGATCAATTAAAGTTATTAACTTTAGAAGTGTCTGATGCATGATAAAGAATTTGAACTGGATGAAGAACAATTGAGTCTTTTGACAAAAAATTTAAAGAAGTTCTTCTAAAGTGAAAAATAAAATAATTTGAAAGAAACATGTAACAAAAAAGTGGTCAAATAATAAATTTTAGTTTGATTGCTACAAACGTGAATATACGGATCACCATGCCAAGGATTGTCCCTAATTTAAAATCGAGTGGAGTTAAGAAATAACTAAAAGAAAATTGAAGGAGAAAGCTGCAAAACATAAGCAGAAAGAGGAATATACTATATAGCTGCTTGGGGATCACAATCATAAGATTTTGATAATGAAAAGGTAGATGAGACTGCTCTTACAGCTAGTGAAGATTCAAACATAGAAAAAATAGAAGAAAACTCCGAGGTAGGTTTCTTGACTTTAAAGAAAAATTGTACCTTTTTTTAAAAAAAAAAAAAAACTTATTTTCTTAATGAATTCTCTAATTAACGATTTTCAAGAGTTAATCTCCAATAAGGATCAATTGTTCAATGTTGCAAGTGTAAAATTTGATTATACTTATCTTAAAACATGCAAGGCTGACACCGATAAAAAGAATAGCACGTTAAAGGATCAGGTTGAACAACTTAATTTGATGAATTTTAGCTTGAAATCTATTAAAGTTGTCTATTAATGAAAAAAAAAGGTGACATGAGCAAAGAACAAAAAATAAATTTGAATCTAATATTAAATAGTGTCAAATTGACTTTTTTTGTAAGAAAAAAAAGGTGAGAAAATTGAATGTAGAAGTGTCTAAGTTGAAAATGGATCTTGATTGAGGTAATAGATGGACTAATTCTTCTAGAATTGTTAATCAATTGGGTGGTAGGGTGCATTATGAGAAGGTTGGCATAGGATTCCATAAACAAAAGGTCATATATGAAGCTTTCTGTTATCTTTGTGGTAAAATTGATCATCCGACTACTAAGTATCTAGTTGCTAACGATGTCAGAAATAGAAATATATACTAAATTGAGAAATGCGAACAAATTTATACACGTTGACATAAACAGGTCCCTCAACCTATTGCATAGATGAGCGAAAAAAAATCTGATTCACCCAAAGATCATAAGAAAAGAACCAAGTTTGTATGGATTCCTAAGAGTAACCTTGTAACACCTCGAAAATTGAAAATTCTATTAGAAAGGAAAAAGTTGCACAAAAAAATTGATGAAGAAGCGAACAAGAAAAAACACATTCTTTTAGAAAGGTCATAATCCTTCGAAAAAGTTACAACACCTTCAGAAGAGTCACAACCTTTTATTTTCCATTCACACTAAAACCCAACAAACATAATTTGCATATAAATAATTAAATGTATCCAAATAAGGAATGTAAAATAAAGACATAAATGAAGAAGGAAATCACATGTATAACAACTTTGGAGTATCTTCTATTTCATAACTCCTAGAAAAAATTACAAAATCAAAATTCTTTTAATTTTTTTCGTGCATCAACAAACTTTACACTTATTCTTCTTCTTCTTCTTCTTCTCCTTCTCCTCCTCCTCCTCCCTCACCTTGTTCTTTTGCAATATGGATTTCTATTCATCCAATTTTTTCATTTTGTGTATCTGAATGGTATTTTATGTATATGATAGGCTTTTTTCTATGTATTTGATATATACTTAATAATTAGATATATCTAGTTTGTTCATTCTATGTATTGAACTATTCTTCTATCTATTTGATATAAAGAGACAATGACATCTCCAATTATAACTCTTATGGGATTTAAAATATATCTGTTCTCACCATCTCCATAGTGCATGAGACAAATGTATGCATTTCGATCATGGTCATATTCTATGGTTATGATTCTGCCATATATGATTTTTTCATTCCGTCAAAAATTGATTTTACGATATAGACGCTTATGACCTACCCCTTCTATGCCTTGCAGTGATGATTCCTCTTGCATTACGACCTTTATCACAATGACGCTGTCCATAATCAAATTCTTTCGTGGATTGAATTTCACTTGATTGTCTACAATTTTATTCTGTATACTCGGGGTAGAAGTTTTGTATAAATATATCGCTATACTATCGAGTATTTTTTATTTAAGTTCTTTTTTTTCTAAGAGGTGGAATAGAATAACCCGGTAGAAGCGTAATGATCATACGTTTGTAATGCATTGTATGTCCCTTAATAGGTCTCATTCTTCTACTCTTTCCCCGAAGTCGATGACTATTCAAAGCTATTACCTTGACATCAAAGAAGAATTTGACCCAATGCTTTATTTCTATCCTAGTTTATCCTTATTTGACATCAGAAGTATATTTATTTTTTCCCAATAACCGAAGACTTTTATCTGTAAATACTGTATATTTGTGTCACTATCCAACATGTCGTGATTAGCACCCACCCTAACCCTCTGGTGGGAGAACCACTACTACCATCCAACTAAGCAAATAATCTAAAACTAAGGTATTTAAGTTACGGAAGCAAGTTAAATAAACTAAAACAATGTAAAAAATATGCCTAGAACCTGAAATTCATTGTACCAAAACTTTACTTACGACAAGTCTAAGAACAAGGAGTACAACCCCAAAAACTAAGCAACACCTTAGCAATAGTCTGAGTTCGAAAAGAGTGGACTTACACAAAAGAAAACTCAAGGCAGCTCGAAAGAACTAGCTCATCCTTTAATTCGAAACGATCACCGATAACCTAAGCGAGGTCTGTCAAAAGTCGTGAAAAAATATACTGTACTCAACAAAAATAAGAGCAAGTGCAGAATCAGTACACAACCACCGTCTACTGATAGGATCATGCGACTATACCACTAGTGTAATGATAAACAAACAATTACAACATTATAACACATGTATAAATATCAACATATTCAATACTATCATAAGAATCAACATCACAATTCACATGCTTCATCACATAGTTGGTCCTCTCACAAAACCCAAAGTCAAACTATTAGCATGTCAGAACGTGACTATCTAATCCAATTTTTATACTGGAATGTGGCAACCGATCCCAGTTAGCATGTAAAAATGTGGAAATCCAATCCAAGTTAGTGTGCCGGAACATGGCAGCCGATCCCAATAACACATCACATAACACATCAAGATCACATATTCAAGTTATGATTTCATGGTACGGATATTCATATATCTTACTTCAACATCTATGACCAATATTGCAATATGCATATATATTCAATATCACAACGAAGTACAGCAAGTGTATATCACACAATCATAGAATCACAACCATCACCTACCTCGAATCAGAGCTTGAATCTCCTAAGACAATTGAATCTTTCTTTTTCGGATTTTTTTCGCTATTCTAGGTCTACAATAATTGATATACGCAAGGATCAACAATCAAAGATCTAATCATTCGGATTATAACAAATCCAATAATCCTATACCAAACCCAAGATCATAATACTCAAATTAGGGCTTTTCCCACTATAATTCCTAGATCAAAATTGTTCCCCATCGATAATAACAAAAGGAAATAGGTTCTACGGATTGAAAAATGGATTTGGGATGTCAAAACCTTACCTTTAGCCTTAAAATAGTGAAAAACTGTTAAGAACTCGTCTAGGGTTGCCTCCTTAGTCCTAAAAGTCAAAAAATACCAAATAAGGTCTTCTTAGGGTTTATAAGCGACTTTAAAATGCATGTGGCCCGGTCCAACACACCTATCACGCTGCAGCAGTGCCGCACCAGCGGCCTAAATCCGGCTACACCGGCCTCAGCGCGGACGAAATGTATCAATCACAAAAAGATTAATTTTGGGAGTACTACTTGTCCAAATTCGATTCCGTAAAGTGGTACGGATTTCTTATTGTCTTAGGTATTTATTCATATAATAAAAGTCACAATTAGATATCTCCTTCATACTAGATTTCCCTACACCTTAATGAATCCAATTTCTTCCAAATCTGGACTAGGTTGGGTAGTTCCAAGTTACTATGAAAGAGTTTTCTGGCCCCAATTCTTTCTTCACTAAATAATCATAATGACAAAATCAGGTCGTTACAATAGATACCAATTTACCAATCATTGTCTCCGAGTGATCAACTAGAAAAGACTTGCATAAAATAAAGATAGAGTAGTATTTGAAACGTCGAATTACTAGGGGTACTTATCTTGCATGCCCTTTTTACAGAATCTCATTACTCCCTAAGAATTTCACATCACCAACCTCAAATCAACCAATTGAATACTTATACATCCTCCCTTACAATGCATCAATGAAGTCATCTCAACACTCGAGTGATACATATTGTTGTATGTAACTTAGCTAATCAACAAAACGAATGTCAACAACCACCAAAGTTGATCGTACACACATCTGCCACATGTTACCAATGATCTTAACACAATCATAAGGAATAATCCTTCCTTACATAACCATGATAAAATTCTAAAATTAAAACTTGCCACAATTAGAGGTGAACCTAAACCAACTAACACACACTGTTAATACCCAAACAATCATAGTTCTTATCAACATGTCCATCACACAATATAAATTTTCATAAGCTTAAGTTACACAAATTTCAATATTTAGACATCAGATACTCCTTGAGAGATATGTCCAACAATACAAACCATCCAACAACACTATCGAAATTATAGATTTAGTAATTGTAGATTACCTCTTATGAACAATAAATTTGAATTTAATAATTCCACATTCAATCACTCACAATCAATACATGACCTCAATGACTAGATACATATTAAGATTGTCGGCCAACCATAAGTACACATGGTATCTCTTCAATATACTCTCATAAGCAAGGTGGTACGAGTAAAACCATTAAAATACTTAACAACTGCAAGTCCATACCATATAAGTCATCTAAATAACCAATTCTTCCCAAGCATCCCACTCATCCAAGAGAATATCACAGTATCAATACACTTGATCCTCCACTAGGGGTCCACCCTAAAAAAACCGTGTGACCATAGTGAGTTCATCACACTCACTACATGTACAAATTAAAACAGATGGTCACATAAGAATTCATCGAATAAAACGAAAGATTTTCCTTTGAAGAGTCGATATCAATAATTTCCATTCACTTGACTCTACATACTCTTTACATCTTTCCATTGGAGCTCACACTCTCAATACTAACCACCTAGATGGACACTCCTACCATTTACCTTACTCGAAACCAATACCTTTAAAGTGAAAACCTCTCTTAGGTACATTAACAATTTAATAGTAATCAACTTTACAACTCAACCCAGGTGTTAGTCTTTTCGAATGCTCAATACATGATACATTTAATCACTTCTCACCTTGCAAATTCACACCTTGATAAAATATATCACCATAAATGTAGATTTGGAATGAAAAATATGAATGGTAATTCAATCGTCTAACACAATCCCCTTATCTGTCAATATTAACTTATATTTTTATTAACAACCTTAAATCGCGCTCATCCCGCTATTGCGGCACCTTTCCCCCTGTTTTATTCAAAAGAAAATAATTTTTATTGATTTTAAGACTTGTTTAGAGTCGCCACTTAATTTTAGGAAAATCAAGAAATCTTTGTTTTCAAAAGACTTTAACCGTAAATCTATCGAAAACTTTTTAAGAGGGTTCGGGGGTTCTTATTATAATGTTTGGCGGAAAGTCTTAACTTAGTTTGAATTGAAAATTTATTTAGAATTGTGAAAAAAAAAATATGAATCTACTATCAAAGTGAGATTCTTAACTTGCAAGATTTATTATCTTTTTAAATCTTCTTAGGCTTGGTTGATTTAGCTTAAATCATTAAAACGAGATAGCATCTTGCGGGGATTTGAATTTTTAACCCTAAGACTAACGGCAATAAACAAAAAAAACAAGTAAATTAGTGGTAAAGTAAAAGAGAAGGAATGAGAGAGTCAGGTCCAAATCCAATTTCTGTCTGTCTAGACCGGTATTTGGACCCATTTCGTTTTGGGCCATTGACCCATTTTTACCTGTCCTAAAATTCTAGCAGAATAATAATGACAATATATAAGCAAGAACCAATTACAACACAAATACAAAATTGAGATTTTAGGAGGGCTTTTGGCCCTTTTCTGCTGTGTCACATTGTATACAATATGTATACAACCTTCAATTTCACTTCAAACATATATATTTTCAGTTTTCCAGCCTACTTTGGACTCCCGAAATCCATGTTAACTTCCAACTTAAAACATTCACACACTTTGCTCCTGATTTGATGGAGTAGACCTGAATAAATAGAGATTTGGGCCTTTATGGCCCACTAAGGAAGGCCGAGTAGAATTCCAATGGACTCATGGGAGTAACATATTCAACAAAAGAGAGGAACAAAATAAGTATAAAATTAATTTAGATAAAACACGACATTTCTTAGTTTATGACTAAAAGTCTTAAGAAAATAATTCAACAGTGATAAACATTTCAGTCACTAAGGCTCTTCTTTAGGGTGAATATATCTTCCAATACATCTATCACAATAAGTGGATGTCAATATGACCAAGCTATTGGGTTATCCCACATCGGAAGTGGAAGGGGCTGGTGGTCAATTTATAAGTGTGAGGGAAAGCCTCAACCTTTGAGCTAGCTTTTGGGTTGAGAAGGCCCAAGACCACCCAACATTGGTATCAGAGCCTAGGTTGTCAACAAGTCTCAGCCCACTGGGAGAAACTGGGTTGTCGCTCTCTCCAGCCCAAGGCCCGATGTGTGAAGGGGGAGATTATTGGGTTATCCCACATCGGAAGTGGAAGGGGCTGGTGGTCAATTTATAAGTGTGAGGGAAAGCCTCAACCTTTGAGCTAGCTTTTGGGTTGAGAAGGCCCAAGACCACCCAACACAAGCAACCTGACAAGGAAATTAGAAACAAACACGATTTTGCTACGAGAATCTATCAGGCAGTGCTACTGAGTTTTGAACATTAACACCTACCAATGCCACATTGAATTATATATATATATATATATATATATATATATATATATATAATTCAACATATATATATATATATATAAAGCGGCCAAGAACTAAATGATATATTCTTGGCTATATTTAAACATTAAAACGCTAGAGCTCAAGGCATCAGGTAACATTCAAGAACAATAACCGGAAATACATAATGGCTAACTTGCTAGATGCAAGAAAAGATATGCTAAGAAAATATCACCAACTTGAGCTTAAAGGAAATTATGCATAAAACTCTATAAGAGACCAAGGACTTAGAAAGCAAAGAGAACAAACAGGTTTCAAACACTCTTTTGGAAGAAAAACATTTCCAGTATGTAAAAGGCAAAAGATATGTTTAGTAATAGACCCACAATAGGCAGATGAGCGGAGTCTCAACAGGATCACGGTGAGCTACCGACATAAGATTACTAGCTAAAAAAGAATATACGGATAGCATTCAAGCAATGCAACAACAGAGATGAATCCTATGAGATTAAGCTAACACAATAAGGACCTGTAACAACGAATCAAAACCAAAAGATAAAGATGATTAAGACTACGAGTGAGCAACGAAGAATCAAAACTAAACAACTAGTGCATTCAAAGATCAAAACCACACGAACAATAATCCATTTCAAACCAAAGCGAGACAGAGATTCGATCAGTTGAATGGATACAAAATCGAATTAATGAATATATCGATCAACATATTCAACGGGAACAGTAAATCGAAGGAGAACAAAATTCATTTAAAAAACAAAGAGAACAATAAAAATTAATAAAAGGTTCGATTAAATGATCAGAAAGCCAACCCAAACGATTTAAAATAGTAATAATAATAAGAAAAAGTTTACCTTTTTGGGGGCAACAAATGGGACAGCGACGAGCTTAAGAGAAACCTCACCACCAACTTCAAACTTCAAAGAAATAGAAAGAATGATGAACAAAGTAAGAAGCTGAAATCGGAACTTAAAGCTAGCACCCTTTTTTTCCCTGTATTTGAAAGTATTTTTGATATATATCCTCTGCCTTGTTCCCAAAATCTTATAAGTTGTTCTCCCCCATGCTGTACATGTTTATTACTATTTTTTCCAGCCCCTTCAGAGAAGAAGAAAATGGGCTTTTATAAAGGAGAAATAGGGTAGAAAAAGGGGGAAACGGGATTTGATTTTGAATTTGAAATTCGAATTGCTCTTCCTGGATAAGGTTTCAGAGCTGGACCAGTACCAATTTCAACGGATTTGGAATGGCAGTCGTCCTATTTCTGAGGAAGGACGAAGAAGAAGCAAGATTTCGACACCTGGGTTCCGTACCGAGAATATTCTTGTAGAGGATAAGGGAGAGAGGAGATGTGGGTCATGCGAGTGATGAGAATATAATATATAGTTGAGTCAATTAGTTAGTTATGTACAGTGAAATCAGTTATGTACAGTACAAGTAGTTGAGAATCAGTTAGTTAGTGTTAAATTGTTAGTTGGTTACTTTCTGCCTATTTTGTAGAGTAGTGATTGAAAATATATATAGTTATATTGTAATACTCAGGGATCTTTAACACGTATTCAATAGAAAATACTATTCTTCTCTCTCAATTTAGTTACTCTCCAATTGACCTCCATTGACAAAGAATGAAGCTGGTCCATGGTGTTTTTTTTGACATGGTATCAGAGCCTGATGATTGCTCGTAGTTATTCTAATTCAAAGCCGCTGTTTCGTAAGCTTCTTATCTGCTATTTTTGAATTAGTTGGATTGAGGAATCGTGTTGTGAATTCTCTGTTTTCTGTCAATTTTGATTGACGATCTATGTCTGATTCTATTGTGGTGGATTGATTCCTTGGTGTATTTCATCAATTGTTTTCTCTAGTTATTTTTTGTGGTTGAATTTTGCTTTTCTGGTTGTTTTTCGTGATTGATTTCCTTTGTGAAATCAAGCACCATGGTTGATCTTCAAGCTGATTCCACTTCTAGTTCGACTACAACTCATTTGGACTTTGCTAGTCCTTTTCACCTGCATCCCTCAGAGAGTGCAGGATCTTCTCTTTTACCTGGAGTTTTTGATGGCACTGGTTACAGATCTTGGCGAAGGGCTGTTCTTAGAGCTCTTTCAGTCAAGAGCAAAACAGGATTTATTAATGGAGGAATTGTGAAACCTGCTTCTACTGATTCCAGTTTCATGCAATGGGAAAGATGTGAAGATATGGTCACATCTTAGATCTTAAATTCATTGTCCCCAGAATTACGCGATAGCCTACAGTATGTGAATAATGACAAGGAGCTATGGGCAGAGTTGGAAGAAAGGTACGATCAAACAAATGGATGCAAGCTGTATCAATTGCAGAAAGAGATTAATGACCTTGTTCAAGGCACTCTAGACATCACTGTGTATTACACTAGAATGAAGAAATTGTGGGAGGAAATGAGTACCATTGATGTCAATTCCCAGTGCACATGTGTGTGCATTTGTAGGGGTAAAAGTAAACTGCATAAGGCTGAGCAAGATAGTAGACTGGTACATTTTCTAATAGGGCTAAATGAAATTTATACGACTGTTAGAGGAAGCATTCTTATGATGAGTACTCTTCCTAGCATGGCTCAAGCCTTTGCCATATTGTCCCAAGAGGATAAACAAAGAGAAGTGAAACCTCACAATCATATAACCTTGGATTCCACCTCACTTAATGCCTATGGACAGACTAACAACAGTGTAAGATACAAGGGACTTAAGACAAACTACAACTCATCTAAAGGGGTGGAGCCAGTTCTAGCAATTCTGGAAATATAAACAATAATACTGGGTTTAGAGGAAATTCTAGTACCAGTAGATCTTCTTTGTTTTGTGAGTATTGTAGGAAATCAGGACACACGAAAGATAGGTGCTATAAGCTTCATGGATACCCATCCAATTCATCTAATCCAAGGTTCCAAAAAGGGAAAAACACAGGTTCTGTAGCAAATGTGTGTTCCTCTGATAAGAACCAAGCTGAAGAGGAGCCTAAAATGAGGAGACAAATGCCATTGAATTTGTCCAAAGATCAATATGATCAACTTCTCAACATCTTAGGAACTCTGCAAGTCGGAAATGAAGTCTCAAACTCAGACAACTCAAACAACATGATGAATGGAGCTGTAAATCTGGCAGATATACTTGCTTGTTATTCCTCTATCACTGATATAGGTGATCTTTTTTGTAAGTGTGTTAAACTGACTGCTGGTTCTTGGATCATAGATTCAGGAGAATCTCACCATATGACCTATGATAAAACTACCCTCACAAACATTAGATCACTTCCATATCCTTTCCTAATTTCGCTCCCAAATGGTTATAAGGTTAAAGTGACTGATGTTGGTGATGTTTGTTTGAATCCAGTTTTAACTCTAAGAGAAGTATTGTTTGTACCTAGTTTCAAGTTTAATCTCATTTCTGTTCATTCTCTAGCATTACAACTCAATGGTGTAGTTAGTTTTGACAAATCTTCTTGTTTGTTGCAGGTCCCTTCTTTGAAGAGCCCTCTGGAACTTGGTAAAGCAAAGAATGACTTATATTTCTTGTGTCACAAATGTCACAATTGCTATCCATCTGCTGAGATAAAACCACTTCATTCTGATTGTCATCCTGTTTCTTTTTTAGGCAACATTGCCAAGAATTCTAAAGTGTGTAATGCATCTTCTGTAAAACATTCTCCTATTAATAAAGTAGATTGCAATATTGATCATACTTCATGCTTTACTGAAAATTGTCCTTTATTTGCTAATATTTCCAGTCAAAATCATGATGATGAACTTTTATGGCATGCTAGATTAGGACATGTACCTTTTGTAAAAATGAAAAATATATCATCCATACCTGTGAATTTTTCTCCTAAACAGCCTTTTACCTGCACTATATGCCCTATGGCAAGGCAAACCAGAATACCCTTCCCAGAAAGCACCACTACCACCACCAAAGTGTTTGAGTTACTCCATGTTGACCTATGGGGACCGTATCATGTTCCCACTCATGATGGTTATCATTACTTCCTCACTATGGTAGATGACCACAGTAGGTCCACTTGGACACAATTGCTAAGATGTAAGAGTAATGTCCTTCAAACTATCAAAGCCTTCATATCCCTCATAGAAAATCAATTCCAAACCAAGTTAAAAGCCATTAGATCTGACAATGGGTTAGAATTCACTTCAGCTGAAGCCACATGTTTCTTCCAAATCAAAGGTATCATACACCAAAGAACTTGTCCTTACACACCTCAACAAAATGGTTTGGTAGAAAGGAAACATAAATACCTACTTGAAATAGCAAGGGCACTTCTATTTCAATCAAAGATGCCTATAAGATACTGGGGGGAATGTGTATTGACTGCCACATACCTAATAAATAGATTGCCCACTCAACTCCTTCAAAACAAGTCTCCATATGAAATATTGTATCATAAACAACCTACATATTCACACCTTAAGTGTTTTGGTTGTCTTTGTTTTCCAACTGTTCTAAAGACTCACAAGGATAAACTTGAACCAAGAACCATACCTCATATTTTTGTTGGCTATCCATTCAATACAAAAGGTTACAAAGTTTTGAATCTAGCTACCAAGAAAGTTCATATATCTAGGGATGTTACCTTCCATGAAAAGATTTTTCCTTTTGTTATTGCCCCTGATGGTTCCAGTTTCAAAACCATTTTACAAATGCTTACTGATTCTACTAAAATGACTTATATGTCTGGTCAAAATAATATTTTTCTTTATGATGAAAGGATGGACAATAACACACACATGATGTCACTGATAATCAACAATACTAATATGAATGATATACCACCTGTTGTCCCACATGAATCTGATGCCACACAAAATACATTACCTGATTCAAATGCCCCTATATTCAATCATACTTGACAAGCACCAAGAAGAACAACCAGGACTATACACACTCTAATTACCTAAAAGACTACAATTACACCATACCTAAGCTACATTTTCTCACTTCTTTTGTGTCTCATCATAACCATGTATGTTTCACCAGTCTTTGTTCTGATAGCCAGCAGTTAGTGACTAACATTTCACATGAATGTGAGCCTAATTCATTTGAAGAGGCAATACTGCACCCTGCCTGGCAGTAGGCCATGACACATAAGTTTGAAGCTTTATATGCTAATGATTCTTGGGAGATGGTCATGTTACCTGTTGGAAAAAGGGCTATTGGATGTAAATGGGTATATAAAATAAAGCATAAGGCTGATGGAAGTGTGGAGAGGTTCAAGGCAAGGTTGGTAGTCAAAGGTTATACACAACAGGCTGGGGTAGATTACAATGAAACTTTTTCACCTGTGGTAAAAATGACTACTGTTAGGACACTAATTTCATTGGCAATTAAGAAAGGTTGGAACTTGTATCTGTTGGATGTCAACAATGCATTCTTACCTGGTGATTTACATGAGGAAGTGTACATGGTACCCCCCACAAGGCCTTGTAAAAGGTTGTGATAACATGGTGTGCAAATTGAAAAAATCTTTGTATGGACTGAAACAGGCCAGCAGGCAATGGTATGAAAAATTGGCAGACAATCTTTGTTCAAGAGGGTATCAACACTCAGATAGTGACTATTCATTGTTTTATAAAAGAAAGGGCTGCTCCTTAGTGTTTGTTGCTATATATGTGGATGACATAATATTGACTGGGACTGATATAGTTGATATTAACTCTTTAAAAGGCTTTCTACATGACCAGTTCAAGATAAAAGATCTAGGAAAATTACACTACTTTCTAGGCTTAGAAATATTATACAGGGATGATGGTATTCTGATTTCACAAATGAAATTCACTTCTGATCTCTTGAAAGATTTTGATATGTTGAATCATAAGTCTGTTACATCACCACTTGACTGCACAGAGAAGTTAACAGCCACAGATGGCAAACTCTTATCTGATCCTACTCAATATAGAAAGTTGGTTGGCAAGCTTAATTTCCTGACTAATACTAGAATGGATATAGCTTATAGTGTACAACATTTGAGCCAATTCATGCAGTCTCCGAGGGAACCACACTCGAAATCATCCTACCATGTTCTTAAATATTTGAAACATGGTCCAACAATGGGGATTTTCATTTCTAATAAGCATGATCTCACTATTAGTGCCTATTGTGATTCTGATTGGGCTGCTTGCCCTGACTCAAGGAAGTCTGTTAGTGGCTACCTTGTGCTTATGGGAGACAATCCTATCAGCTGGAAATTTAAAAAGCAAGCAACAGTCTCTTTATCATCTGCTGAAGCTGAATATAGAGCAGTACGACAAGTTATGGGAGAGCTTGTGTGGCTTGAGAGATTACTAAGCGAACTGACAGTGCAATGCTCCTTACCTGTACATGTCCATTGTGACAGTCAAGCATCATTCCATATTGTCAAAAATCCAGTTTTTCATGAGAGGATTAAACACATAGAAATTGATTGCCATTTTGTTAGAACTAAACTACAACAAGGCTTCATCACACTCCATCATATCCCCACTGATTTACAATTGACTGACATCTTCACCAAGTCCTTGACTGGGGTTAAGCATACTACCCTATTGCACAAGTTGTCTGTAATTACATCACCTCCAACTTGAGGAGGGGGTGATGAGAATATAATGTATAGTTGAGTCAATTAGTTAGTTATGTACAGTAAAATCAGTTATGTACAGTACAAGTAGTTGAGAATCAGTTAGTTAGTGTTAAATTGTTAGTTGGTTATTTTCTGCCTATTTTGTAGAGTAGTGATTGTATATATATATAGTCATATTGTAATACTCAGGGATCTTTAACACGTATTCAATAGAAAACACTATTCTTCTCTCTCAATTTAGTTACCCTCCAATTGACCTTCATTGACAAAGAATGGAGCTGGTTCATGGTGTTTGTTTTGACAATGAGATGAGCTTGAATTCACACTGGATTGTTGGACAGGGATTTGGGTTCGATTTGCTGGATCGTTGCTGTTCTTCGCGTCTGATTTGCTGGAGAAGAAGCCAACATGGGTCGGTTATTTTTGGTATTGAATTGTAAGGAAGGGTTGAGCTTGGATTATTTGTTGTGAATTGGAAATGGGCTGGGAATCAGAAAGAGGAGTGGGCTAGGCAATCTGAAATGTTTTGGGGCTGCTGGAAGTTGCAAAATAAAGGGCCCAAAAGCTTGCTCTTTGATGAGTTTAAAATCGTGTAAATTAGGTATATAACATTTTCTATAGTAATATTCTCAAGTTATAGCATTAGAGTTTGTATTTTAGTGTATAACATTTAATATCTCAAGCTATAGCATATTATTAAAAAATATAATGTTAATTTTAAATTATTAAAAAGAGTTGTTTAAAAAAAAAAGAAAAAAAAACGAACAAACTAATAATGGAAAATGGGATCCTTTATTAATTTAATTTAATATAATTATTAATTGGTGTTAATTGATTAACACGTTTTAAGGAAATTTTAAAAATATTCAGATTAGTTAGTTGCCTTAAATCTCTCCAATTAGTTTAAATGAGATTAATTTTTTATTTAATTCCTTAAAAAGCTCTACCAGATTGGCATCAACGTACAAGCTATTTTCCCCCAAAATTTTCATGATTATTTTCAGATTTGCAGATTTCAGTTCGTCTTTTTAGTAATTGAATAAATTTTGGCGTTGGAAATAATTTGATTTGCTGTGATGGAGAATATTGTGTCGATATTAATTAAACATGGTGAAAAGTGAAATTCATCAGGTTGGTTTTAATTATGATTTTTTGGTTTTAATTATGAATTGTTGATATTAATTATGATTTGTTGTTTTTTCCATGTATAACAATGTTCGATTTTTTTAATTATTGTAAGATCTGAAATATAGTTTGTATCTTTTTTTTTTGATGAAACAGTGTTATGTTACGTATACCGTATCTGAAAAACAATATGTAAATGTATATGTGTTTGAGTTGTAATAAAATTAAAGATTCGCGTGTTACTTGATTTGTGAACAAAATAGAAAAACGTATAGTCTGTTTATTAACTAGTCAAAAATTAATTATATATAATTCTGTGGATTGATAAAGTATGAAAATTGTATTAATAGTGTCTAAAACTTATATGAAACTTGTATTTAATGATAAAGTCTGTTCAAAAAATAGTCAAAAAGTAATTAGATATAATTTTGTACAACGGTGAAGTCTGAAAATTGTATTAATAGTGTATGAAACTTATACGAAACTTGTATCAATTGTGTATGAAATTCCAATTTCTGTTGAACTTAGAGTATATGTTTTGTATGAATTTTGTATGGAAACTGTATTCTTTTTGTTTAATTGAAGTAGTGTATATGTCATTGAATGATTTATTAAATGTTTATGAAGTGTGTATTAATTATTTTGCAATTATATATTATGTTCCACTAAATGTTATTTTAATATTGTGAAACAGGTAAATATGTCAATTTTCAGATGGAGGGCATCATATATGATGCGTCTACTCTTTATAGTGGTTTAGTTAATGCTATAATAACTCAACTTAATATAGAACAAAATATAAATTATATTGAGATAAAATACATTGTTAGCGATATGTGTCCACTTATTAATATTCATAATGATGTTGGGGTAAAGGTTTTTCTAAATCAAAAGAAGGTAAATTTGGATTTCTTTACAAAATATCTATTGTGCATCTCTTTGAAAGATCGTGAGATGTATAATGAAGGTCATGGAGTTATTATTACTGATAGAATAAATTCTGAGGTTAGTTTAACACAGACTAACGTTGATTTATACTTCAACAATTCTATCCGTTTGATCGGAATGAATTTAGACGGAGTTGTCAATGAGAATTGTGAAGGAGATAATGATGTAATATGTGACCATTTCAACCTATTTGTAGCTGAGAATTAGATTTACAATAATAAGAAAACACTTAAGAAAGTTATGAGACATGTTGGACTTGTCAAAAAATTCAGTTTTCGTGTAGCGCGTTGTAATGCATCTAAGTAAATACACACTACTATTTTAAGTTATATGTTTTTATTTGATTTATTTTACTGTATAAAATTTAAATGTATATTTTCTTAATTTTGAAACAGTTATCACCTGAATTGCATTTCTGATACTTGTTCTTTGATAATGAGGGCATCTAGTTTGAATAAATCAAATTTATTCAAAGTTAGGAAGTATAATGCTCAACACACTTGTTCTGTTAGAGATAGAGTGTATGCAAGACGTCAGGGGATAACTGACGTTGTAGCTGTCTTGATAATGGAGAAGTATATTGATCCATCTACGGTATACACTCCAAATGATATAGCTGCTGATATGTTGAAATTGCATGGCGTTTCGTTGACGTACATACAGGCATGAAGAGCTAGAGAAAAAGCAATCAAGTTGGTGCGCGGATATCCAGCCGAGTCCTATGCTAGATTATCGGATAATTTTGATATAATGAATTTAATTTTTTTTGATGGCTTAAATGGAAAAAACGACCATATAACATGTTATCCTAATGAATTGAACTGTTCTGTTTCTTGTATTCTTTATATAAAAATTTTGTATCCTTTTTGTATCCATGATGTATAAAAAAAGTATGCATCCTTTTTGTATCAATTAAGTGTTCTTTGTGTATCCATTAAGTTATACATATGATGTTTTAAACTGTCGCATTATATAATTGTAAAAATTTCAGGTTATCTGTATATTTTGGAGCAAACATAATCTAGATCTGTTTTCAAAATAAAAAGGAAAGAAGGTGTTAAATTATTATACGCATTTGTTGCATTAGAATCTTGTATTAGAGGCTGGGAGTATTGTAGGCCAATTGTAGTTGTTGATGGGGCGGGATTAAAATGTTCATATGGTGGTATAATATTAACTCCCATCATAATGGATCCGGGAGGTATTTATCGATCCTATTTAATTTTCCGATTATAACATATAATAAAATATGTTATAAATTGTATTTGTAATTTGTGTGATATTTTAAAAAAAATGAATCAGGTCATATACTTTCGTTGGCGTATGCGATAGTGGATTCCGAAAACAATGCTTCATGTACTTGGTTCTTTCAACAGTCTAAGGCAGCGTATGGAGTTAAACAAAACATATATTTTATGTCGGATCGAAACGAAAACATATAAAAAGGGACTGCTACTGTATATCCTGAATCCGAACATTATGCCTGCATATGGCATCTGTCAGTCAATGTGTTGAAGAATTTCAATAGAAATACTGAAGATTTGAAGATTTTGTTTTTTCATTGGCAAAAGCTTATACAAAACAACAGTTTGAGACGATTATGGGAAGAATAGACCAGATAGATACGCGCATACGACCATACTTGTTGGATATTGGTTATAGCAAATAGTCAAGAACTTACTCGAATTGTAAGCGCACATGGACCATGACTTCAAACATCGCCGAGTCATTGAATAATGTTAATAGATTAGCAAGGAGGTTACCGATAATTTCACTTCTTGAATTTATGAGGGTAACAATTCAGAGGTGGATTCACAAGCATAATGAGGAGGCTGATAAGACAACATCTGATCTAACAAAAAAATATGATCGTTATCTACAGAAAAGTATTGCTTTGTCTTGCAATATAAGGGTATGTTTTTACTGTATTGAATAATAAATAATTATATTTTACTTTCCAATATTTAGTGGCATGTATATAAGCAATATCACATTTAAACTTTTAATTAGGTGATACCTTCAACTGTTGATCTGCATGCTGTAGCCGAAGGAGCAAAGAAGTACATAGTAAACTTGAACACAAGGATGTGTAGTTGCGAGAGATTTCAACATTATAAGATACCATGTGGTCATGTAATTGCAGTTCTCAGATACAGAAAGTTGCATGAAGCAGATTTCTGTTCTGCTTTTTATAGCCTGAAGAATTTCAGAGATGGTTATGCCATTCCTGTCGAGCCTATCCCATGCAAGAGTACATGGGATATACCAAGTTATATTTCAGAGCCTAAAATGATGCCACCAGATCCAAAACGATTAGCGGAAGACCAAAATTTGAACGTTTGAAGGGGTTTGCTAATGTAAAATTCAAGAGGTAAAAAATCCCCTACAGTAGATGCCATCAAGTTGGACGCAATAGAAAGACATGTTCAAATTATCCTGTGCAAAAACAATGATTTCTTACTGTTACATATGTTTTTATGTTGTTTCTAATGTTAGACACACGTTTTATTTTATTGAGTGCAGTTATTATCATTGACATTTATAAATTTTAATTTCGTAAAAAATGGCCAAATACAACTAACAATAAAACACATTTTTTTCAAATATGATATACAATATACAATGTTCATACATTATTCATACAATGTTCATATATATTGCATAGTGAATGTGAAATTTATACAAAAGTCATACATATTTAATAAAGTATAAATATTCATTGAAGCATACTACAATTCGTTTCTGTTCTATATATATCAAAGTACAATATGACATTCGTAATTCATACAATGTTCATACAGTATCCATACAACGTTCATATATATACCATTTGTTTCTTTTCTATATATATCAAAGTACAATATGGCATTCGTAATTCATACAATGTTGATACAGTATTCATACAATGTTCATATATATTGCATAGTGCATGCGAAATTTATACAAAAGTCATACACATTTAATAAGTGCTAATATTCCTTGAAGCATACTACCATTCATTTCTGTTATATATATATATATATCAAAGTACAATATGTCATTCGTAATTCATACAATGTTCATACATAAGAATAGATTAATTTTAACATAGTTTGATACGTAAATTATTGTTAACATATATAATTTATATAAAATAATGTGTAATTCATATTAATAATAAAACACTGAAAAGTAACATAAAAAGTTCAATAGTTCAAAAACACACGTCATTCAAAATTATGTAAAGGGTGCAATGAAATTTTCTACTTTCTATTACAGGGTCTTGGCGTAGGATGATTGGTGGTGTCCATAACTTGTTCTTTTGGCGTTCGAGGTCCACCATGCTTGCTGGCAACTGTACCCGTAACTTCACTTTCGCTTATTGCGCCCTCTTCATTCTTTGATTTTGCATAATGCCACAGTAATAAGGCATACCTTTGACGATGATATGTTGAATCGATATCAATATCAGACACGTCAAAAATATCATTGTTGATATATTCGATAAAAAGAGATGTGTATAGACCACAATCGCTATAAATAATGTGAAATTAGAAAAAAATCATAATAACTATATAATAATATAATTTTAAATGAAATGAATATAGTATAGCAACTATACATACTTTGAACTGTCTTCATGTTGAGGAACATCTGTCACATGCTTGACACCGAGAGGTTCAGATTGAGACTTGTGTTGATATTCTGGGAGATTGTTCGCATACAAATCAGGACTTTTGCCATTAAAACCTATGCTCGTCAGAAATAATGGAATCATGGTTGCAAGTTTATCAACAACTTCTTGCACTTTATTGGTGTGAACAGATCCTCCATTCATCGAATCGTATACATGTAGACATCTATGTTTGATTCGGAATACAACAAGCAACCAATGAAATTTCTCGCTGATATTGACAGGTATAATTACTTCGTCAACCCTATCTTAAGCAATGTTAGCAAGCAACTTAAATCTCCTAATGCACTGACCAACATCGTGGTCGGGGGCAGTGCATCTCAAGTTGCAATCTGACTGTCTCCATTGTTTCTCAATATTATCAATCCACGTCATAAACCAACAGTCAACAGTACTGTATGTTACTGTCTGGGAGTATTTTGCCTTCTTTCGAAGGTAATACATAATTGTCTTAATATGCTGTTACAAAAAAAAATATAAATAAAACACAATCAATAATGCATACAAAAATTATATATAAGAAAGATATATACATGTTTCATACCCACTTCACACATAAATCAAATAGATAAAAAATATATACATGTTTCATAACAATTTCAGTAAATACATCAATGCATACATATATCATATTATATTAATGAAATATATGTATAAAACATTTTACAGGATTATGTAAGTTAATATTTCAATACATACGTCAATGCATACACAATTCATACTATATTAAATTAAAACAATACACACCTCAATTAACATGGACTCTAACAAATACTAATTTACTGAATAAAATTTATTCAAGTGTTGTACAATAATTATTCATTATTAAATAAAATTATGTCTTACCCCGTCCTCCCAAGGTCTGCCCGGTTGACTCATTATATGGAAAAATCATTTTCTGCGATTTTGACAACGCCAAAATCCATTTGAGGATGAAATATATTTTTAGTCTTTGAATATGTTGCTTTCCTGTGAATATTACAAAAAGAAAATTGTATAAATTTTGAAATCCTGAATTTAAATCAAATAAATTTATTTATAGACATTTATACCTGCCACGCCTGCTTGAAACACCTTTGATAACCCATTGGTTGAACTCCTCGATCATGTCATATGGAACATCAAACCCATTGTGATCTTGGAATGTCTGTTTGATTGTGAAGAATGTATGTACTCTTTTTGATCTGCTTTCGCCTTCCGACAGTCTAATATAAGAAGAAGATTCGTATTTATCGAGATTCTTATGTCTTGGTTGCACGTTCGGAGTCGTGGTAGCATTTAGAATTGAATCGAGTGCAATAATTTATGTCATGGTAAAATCAGGATAATCATCCAACTTTGGTGATTTTGAAGTTGATGATATAGGTACGTCAGCATTGAAAAAATCACCAGTTGACTTATGAGCTTCATGTACATAAGACAAAGATCGTTATGTAAAAATAAAATTTTAAATCAAAATAAATTCCATAATAATGTGTATATCATACCATCAGTATTTGACATGTGAACGTGTTCGTCCATTGAAACAGATGGCATATCCGTTGGATCTTTATCAAATTGTGCAGCATTATGAGTGACATAGTCCTGATATTAATTTTCAGCCAACGTCAATATAATCTAATTTTTTGTATGTATTATATCAACAGAATTCATACATGTATGAAAAGCGCGTTGTCATGCATTTGTATAAATCTTTTATACATTGTTCATAACTATATAAAAAAAGTCAATTTCATACACAATTGATGCCACAAATTAAACATTGTTCATATATATAAAAAAGACACTTTCATATAAATTTAATACATCATTTATACAATATTCATATATATTTAGAAAAACACTTTCATACATGATTAATACAATATGTATACATTATTCATGCATATATGTAAAACTGTCATACATAATTAATACAACGTATACATTATTCAGACAAATGTATGAATTTTTTTTTGTTATTCATTTAAAAGGCATACACTGATCATAAATGTAAACACAATAGTCATAACAAATCAGTACATACAATGATCATACAACATTCATACACATAAAAATAAATTGATTCATACCTGTTGTTGTGCATTTATTGTTTGTTGACCTCTTGACAATCTAATCTCTTCAATTAGCTTAATCAAGTTATCGACGTAATTCTTGATTTCAATCATGTGCTTGTCAACCTTATCAGTGTATAAAAATAAAAATAAAAATAATAAAATAAATATAGAGTTATTATATCATTTCATTAAAATTAGATTGGAACTAACAGTAATTTTGAGATCTTTCAGCTCCGTCTTAACCTGATCATTAAAAGTAATAACTTTTGATATGTATGGTGTAATATCTAAAAATAATTTTAATTGTAAATTTGTATTTCTACCTCTGCAATCTCAGCTTTCAACTCTGCATATTTTTGTTCAAAATCAACGCAATGATTTTTCGAGGTTCCTTGCTCTTTCGAATCATGGTGACTGGGAGATTGATTTAAAATGGTGTCATCCCTGACATTTAACTCTTCTTCAGTAAAAACCATATTTCTGAATTTACGCTGCATCAAAAAAAAAATGAGAATTTGTAATAATTTATAATTACTTTAATAACATTCAATAAAAAAACTACCTGATTTCCATGTGTTCTGAAAATCGATTTCTTCAAATCGTCAAAAAAAAAACGTAATTCATTGTCTTCCAGTTCAAGATACGCGGTGTGCGATCTGAAGCATGTATAACAATTATGTTGTCAAATGGATAACAACACTCATAAAACCATACCTGTAATGCTATATGAAACTGGATGAACTTAAATGACGAAGGATTTTTTTTCAACTTCTGACTGCACGCTTTAAGTGTTAAATTAAAACACTCATCCGTCCATGGAAATGTGGCATACTGGCCAAACTCAACTAAATCAAAGTATAATTTAGGAATTGTTGTTTTTGAAGGGTCTGAAGCAGTCAGGAATGAAGAAATGAAATACAGAATTCCGATTTTTAAACGGTCATCCTCTTCCCAAAAGTTTTCCAATCTAAACTTATGGTAAAAATTTGACTTAGGGACTTTGTTCATATCCCTAAATTTTTCTGCAATAATCCTATTTGAAACAGAGGGATCAGAAACAAAATAAAAAATTGATTCAGATTTCAGACCGGTTTCAGCTACAAATTCTTTTAAATCAAACCTTAACTCTGTACCATTTACGTTTATGACAAACATGTCATCTCTGTCATTTTCAGTTTCAAGCAGAAAAATATGGCTTAACAACTGACATTGTATTTTAATGTTGTGTAAATCATAAAAAAATCTAAAAAGTGTTTCATGTGAAAATTGTTGGAACTTGTCTTGACCGAGTAAGGTCAATAGATCAGCAAACACATTCATGTTGATACAGGAAGACAAATTTGTTTGTACCTTCTTCTCCCATAAAATTTGGTAAAACTAAATTAGTATTTTTAACTTGATATAATTTCATAAAAAAGTCATAGATACAGTGCTATATTAAAAATGAATACATCAGTTCATACAATATTCATACACAAATCATACAAAATGAATACATCAGTTCATACATCTTTCATACAATATATAATTTCATAAAAAAAAAGCATATATACACTGCCGTACTAAAGAATAGTCAATTTAATTCATACACAATTCATACAAAATAAATACATCATTTCATACATAATTCAAACAATATTAATACATATTAGATTTTTTTTAAAATTAAAAGTGATCGCATATAACATTGTAAATTCACTTCATACACGATTAAATACATACTCATATACTATTCATACATAAAAATAATTGTCAAATAAAATAATGAATAAAAATCTAGACAATATAAAAATAGCAATTCATACAAAACTCATACAAATTTCGTATATTATACGATTGCCAAATAAAATAAAAAATTAAAGTAACTTACATATTATATTTTAACCAAAATTTAAAAAGAGTCTTTTTTACTGACCTTGACATCTTTTTTAGGTTTCTTTGTGCGTTGTATCTCTGAATCCTTCTTTGAGGACTTTCTTGTCGACCGATCAATTTTAATACCTTTTGAACTTTTATTTTCTAATTCTTCAACAAAATCGGGATCTAATTTTGACGATGCTTGAATTTCTTTTCCCTTCCTCTTTTTCCCTCTTTCTTTTGCATCTTTTTTTTTTCAGTCTTCGATTTTATCAGAAATTGTAGTCTGTTTTCCGGTTGATTTTTGTGATTGAGTTTGTGTCAAAATATTGAATGAAGGTGCATGAAAATCATCGGATGATGACTCCTCAACCAATTTTCTACTTTTACTTGATGTTCCACTTGGTTTCCTCAACATTCTTTATGAACTTAACAGAAAGTAAAGAAATTTATGAAGGTAATGTTTTCCAAAATCGATATGTGATGGGAATGTGGATGAATCAGAAAAAATGTGGATGAATCAGACGATTTAAGGATTTCTGTGGAAGATGATGAGAGATATACAATTTCTAGTGAAGATGATGACTGATTTCTGGGGAAGATTAGAATTTGGGACGATTTGGGGGAAAGAATATGATTTAGGCGTGTTGGATAAGATTTGGATAGTGATCGGTAATAGGGTGTAGTGGGGATGGATAGTTATTGAACAACAGTAAAGTAGGAATTTACTTAAAATCAATTCACTAATATTTAGATTTTGTTTTAAAAAGGAAACATTATAATTTGAATTTAATTAATAATAATTTATTATTTGTTTTAAAAAATGTAAAAGGTAACTGTAATATTAATCTGTAAATATTTAAGAGTTTGTTTTAAAAAAGATAACTAAAGTATTAAAACAATATTTAAACATGTTAATTAATTATTATTTAAATAATTACTTATAATTTATTTTTAATTAAATATATTTTTAATTGATTTAATTGATATGCTATAACTTGATAATAATATGCTACAAGTAATTTATTCTTAAAGAATATGTTTATAACTTAATATATATAGTCTTAAATGTGTGTGGGATGTTATTTTTATTTTAAGATCTTGGCGGAAAATTGTAATTAAACAATGACCAAATTCGGTTAAAACTTGAATGAGTTAATATAAATTAATTAATGAGCATTTTAATCTTAATGAAATAAAACAATAAACTTAATTATAAACTAAATAATTTAAACTATGAATTATTATATAACTAACTAATTAATTAAATATTAAAACAAAATTATTTTGACACGATTTTTGAATATTTATAAAATATACTAATTATAAAAAACATATTTATGTAAACCTTATATCTTATCTAAAAAATTATTGAAAGTGACAAAACTATTTAAAATAACGTGCAAACTTTATATTTTTCTTAAAATTTTATAAAAAACTAATTATCTTAAATCGTTTGAAATCGAAGAAGCTCGAATTGATTAATTTATATTGTGGAGAGTCAAAATTGGGTGTCAACACCCGCTATAGCGGCGTCGCTGCAACACATGAAATCCCATTGTAGTGGAAATTTCAAAATAGTTAGCCCTCGCTCAAAAATCTATAATTTTAAATCCCGTCAAAGTGACACCAATCCCGCTGTAGTGGCGTGGCTGCAGCGGCAAAACTCCCGCTACAACGACACAATTCACATGCTTCATCACATAGTTGATCCTCTCACAAAATCTAAAGTCTAAAACTGTTAGCATATCAAAACGTGGCATATCGATTCAAATTTTATGCCTGAACGTGGCAATTGATCCCAGTTTGCATGCCAAAATGTGGCAATCCGATCCAAGTTAGTGTGTCGGAACGTGACAGCCAATCCCAATCACACATCAGTTAACACATCAACATCACACATTCAAGTCATGATTCATGGTACCGATATTCATATATCTTATTTCAACATCTATGACCAATATTGCAACATGCATACATATACAAGTATCACAACAAAGCAAAGCAAGTGTATATCACACAATCGTAGCATCAAAATCATCACCTATCTCGAATCCAAGCTTGAATTCCCTAAGACACTTGAATCTTTCCTTTCCGGATTCTTTACGCTTGTTCTAGGTCTACAACAATTGATATACGCAAGGATTAACAATCAAAGGTCTAAGTATTCGGATTATAACAAACCCAATAACCTTAGACCAAACCCAAGATCATAATACCCAAATGAAGCCTTTTCTACCATAATTCTTAGATCAAAATCCTTTCCCATTGATAATAACCCAAGAAAATAGGTTCTACGAATCGAAAAATAGATTTGGGAGTTAAAACCTTATCTTTAGCCTAAAAAAATAATTAAAACTGTTAAGAACTCATTTGGGGTCGCCTCCTTAGTCCTAAAATTCGAAAAGTACCAAATAGGATCGTCTTAGAGTTTATAAGACTTTAAAACACATCTGGCCCACTCCAGTGGACCCATCCCTCTACAGGTGCCGCACCAGTGATCTCAGCGCGGACGAATGTACCCATTCACGAAATGATCAATTCAAAAAAAGATTACTCGTCCAAATTCGATTCAGTAAAGTGCTATGGGTTCCTTATCGTCTTAGATATCCACTCATGTAATAAAATTCACAATTAAACCTCTCGTTCATTACTAGATTTTTCTATACCTTAATGAATCTGATTTTTTCCAAATCGGACTAGGTTGGGTAGTTCCAAGTTACTACGAAAGAGTTTTCTGGCCCTAATTCTTTTTTCATTGACTTTTTCTTAATGACGGAATCAGGTCATTACAATTTGATTCTATCCATAAATCTAATTTCTTTCCTATGAGTTATTATCGCAAAGCTAGTTCTTACTATTTATATATTATAATATGAATATACCACATCAATTCTTTATGTATGAACAGTGAGATTCCATTGATATATAGCCAGTTCAAATAGACTTATCCAATAGGAATTGAAACGACGAATTCGCCAATCATGAGTTGGGCACTTTAACCATTCAACCATGGATGCTTAGCGAGTATCCTCGTACATGGTGAATAACAAAACTCCAATTGAAATGAAATTTTTAGGATAAATTCATGCAATTTAGGAGGAATCAATGAGAGGATATCAATTCAAATCCTAAATTTTTGAACTGAGAGAGATATTGAGAGAGAACAAGAATTCTTTCCATTTCTTATATTCATGGACCCAATTCAATTAAGTGGGATCCTTCATTCATAATTTTTTATGTATCTATATGTTCTTAATGATCAGATGTATCTTCATTTTGTATTTGTGAATAAATCTTTTATGAATATGATATAGTTCCTTTTATATATCTATTATGTACTTAATGATTAGATGTAACTTATCTATTCATTCTATACATCTGAACCTTTTATTTAAATGTATTTAATATTTTGTATTCTATGTATCTAATAAAATTCACTTCAAACTCTATGAGTACGAAGAAGGAACAATGCTTGAAGAAGAAAATAATTATATATATATGAATTTCTCTAAGTATTAATAAATTGATTTAGATTTCTTCATAGCTAAAATTGAAGCTATGGTGGTTGTGGAGCTTTGAAAGTGTAGTAATTAGTGGAGATGAGTGTTTTATTTATAAATAATTATTATTAGAATGATTTTAAGAGTCGCCACTTAATTTGTGAAGAAAAATCAAGAAAACTATTATTTTCAAAAGGGGGTCTGGGGTTCTTATTAGATTCTAGAAAATGTTTTAAAGCACCTAAAACACCCGCTAATGCAGTTATCCGTCAATTATTCACTTGACTAAAAGTAAATTAACTTTATAGTTAGAACAATTTTAAAAGGGGAAAATGGGAAAATATAGAACTACTATATAAGTGAGATATTTTGCAAAATTATTCTTTCAGTCTCTAAAAGATGACTGATTTTATTAAATTTTTAAATCAAAATGGATGTCTTTCGGGGATTTAAATTTTAAAACCTTAAGATTAAGTAGAACATATTCACAAGTAAACAAACACAATACAATAAATAGGGGAAGAGACTTGGCCCCAAATCTGGTTTTTCTGTCCGCCTGGGTCAATATTTGAGCCCGTTTTTGTTTTGGGCCTTTGGTTCATTTGAGTCATCTACTCCTGTCCCAAACTAATTAACATCACAAAATTGATTTTCTTTTGGGCCTTAGGCCCAATTTCTCCACCTGTCCGGATAACTAACAAAATGAATAACAATTAAAATGACATGGTATTAAGTCCAAAATAACAAAATACAACTTCTAAAATAAAGAGTGGGCCTTAGGCCCAATCTTTTCAATTCTCCAGTCTTCTTCATGTTATTTCAACTCCATGACATATACGTCAATTTTTATAGCTGGCTAACTCGATAAAGAAATTTGAGACTTTATGGCTCTCTCGAAATGCGGATAGGAAGATAGGAGTTCGTAGTGAACTCGGGCAAATTTCATATGCAAGAAAGGGAGATAAAAATTAGAGTGAATATAACTGGCAACAACTAACACTTTGGGTAACAACTGATATTTAACATACAACAAGATGAAGGCAAAATTACGCATATGGACAATAAAATGAAAGAAAATATTAGTGACATCTAACATGCTTCCAAATAACTGAAACCATAAATTAGGCATGTAGACAAATTGTCATTACAAACAAAATGGACCAACACACGACTTATGCGAGCGATGATATCAAATTAACACCATACAATCATATCAAAATAAACAACATAAGTAATCAAATTAGTAACAGATTTGAGAAAATAAATCCACCCACCCCAATTGTATAATTTATTCAATAGTCAGTTGAGCAGAGAACATCCATGAACATTATATGCTAAAGAATAAAAGAAAGTATTTCTTTGAGGAAGACATAAAGTCAAGGAATGAGTCAAGCAACTACATAAAATTGAATGCAACAATTTTTTTACTAATAATTAAAGCTCCGCTACAGAATGTTTCAAAAACAAACCAATTCAAAATCACTCAAGATGAATATATTAAATACAAAGATATCTTCTAGCAAGTGATATATTAACAACTAATTCTGGTTATAATACTTTACTTGACTAAACTAGCTTTTCCAAAAGAACATGTAGCACAGACAACAGACCCTAGATAAACCATGAATTACATCAACAAACTAAAAATTATACCATACTAAGTATTTCTCTCTGTATCAATTGAAATCCCAACTTTTTTTTCCAATTTCCTTCCAACTCTTTTTTGATATTTTTCTTCCCTCAATGTAAGTTGTCTCTCTCTATTTTTTCCAACCTTTAAACAATGAAGAAGAGGGGATTTATATAGGGAAAACTAGGGCAGATTTGGGAGAAAAGATGAGGGTAAAATCGGCTAAGAACAAAGGGGAAAAAAATTTAAATTTCAAACCTTGTCTGAAAAAATGAAGGAATATCCTCCAAGAATTCTCACAAATTCAAACGGCTATGAGGAGAGGTGTTCAACTGGTATTGATTCCTTGTCCTTGAGCGCCGAAATGGTTCAATCCCACGGCTACAGGGACGATTCTTGTGACTGCCTGCTCTGCTCAAGAACTGAATGAGCGTACTATTTGTTGAGGCAAAAGAACAAGACGACAATTAATTTTCTGGGCACGCATTTTTGCTTTTCGTCTATCTTCATGTTGGAATTGGACATTGTTTGTCATTGTCGTGTGTTGACTAAGACACCATGAAGAATTGTTGACGTTAGCTGCTAATGAAGCATTTGAAGGAAATGTTGCTGGGTCTTGCTGTTTATCAAAAAGTTGGGCCTGATTTAGGAATTAAAGGAATGGGCCAGCTGAAAAATAATGGGCTGCTGGAGAATAGAAGGGAATTTGAGCTGAAATAATTTGGATTGAAGTAATGGGCTGTTGAAAGAAAATTACAAACGGGCCCAAATCTTGATCTAAGTTATTATAACATCTCATTACTCGCAATAGTCAAGAATAAGCTAAGAAACTAAAATTTATCACTTTTAAAAAGAAAGGGGAAATCTGAAAAATTTCCAAAGTTAAGAAAGTGAATTTTGGTCATTTTCAAACGGCCATAACTTCTAGCTCAGGATGAGTTAGAGTCAGTTCATTATATGGTTGGAAAGCCAATGGCGTCGAGTTTGCACGATTTCGATATTGTATGAGGGAGACATGCTTTCCTGAAGTTGGGCTATTGGATTGAGCAAAGTACAATCCGGATTTTAGTAAGGGTAAAATAGTCTTTCCACCCAAATATTTCCTAATTCATTTTAAAGTTTTATTGAAGGTAAAACTAAGCCTTAAGTCAGTTTTAGAAAAGTAATTCACGCTTAAGGCTTAAAGAAAAGAGAAGAGAAAAAGGAGAAGGGAGAAAGATCAAGAACACTAAGATTTTGCGAGTGGAATTCGTCGGATTTAATCCCTATCAAAGTACGTGAGATTCTTCTGTGTAGGATTAGTTCACCCACACACCAACCTGTTTAATTCAGCGAATTTTGAGTAATTGAATGATGAAAATTGAAGTTCTAGAAGAACAATTGTTGAATTCTTGTTGGTTGAGTTGTAGCATGCCTTTAGTTGATTTGATTCGTATTTTCGGGTTGATTTTTTAGTCGAATCTATTGGGTATTGAGGGTACTTATGATCCAAGTGTTTGGGGAAAGATCCATGGAAGTTTAGAGGGTTTAGAGATAAAAAAAAAAAAAAAGAGTAGAAAAGTCGAAACTCCCGTCTGTCAGGCCTTGGGGCGTCGCGCCAGCCAGAGCCCCTCAGGATAGCCTCTTTCTGTCAGGCACCCTCAGGATAGCCTCTGTCTGGCAGGCCCTGATGCGCCACACCAGCCAGAGCCTCTCAGGACAGATTCAGTCCGTCAGGCTTTGGTGCCGCGCACCTCTCTGAGCGCCAAGGACGCCTGGAGACCTCATTTTCCCCTATCTTTTCGTACTAGTTCCTAAGTGATGTACCCACGTTTCTTAGTTGATTCCAACACTCTAAGGTACATCTAAACATTATGAAATCATCCATAAATATGAGATCATGAATCTTTAATCCATAATCCAATTCAAGTAAAGTTAAGATTAAAGTCAAAGAAGTTAAGGTCAGTCTACAAGTTAAGAAGCAAGTCAAAGTAAGTTCTTAAAGTTTTCAAGAGTCTTAAACAAACATTTTATCCTTGTTTTAAGTCTCAAGCTACAAGTTGAGAAAATATTAATGAGTTGAGTTAAGTTCTCAAAAGTTACTAAGTATCCCCTAGGAGTTACAGATTTTTTTCGCATTTTGAGCAAGAAAGGAAGCTAGAATTCCAACAAAGCCTTTGGCTAGTTTTAGTAAAAAGAAAACTATGATTTACAAGAGAACTTTTAAAGCTAAGTTTGAGAAATTACCTCAAATCAGAGAAGAAATTGTTTTAAAAAAACATATATGCTAAGTATTTTAGGAGTAGTATTGAGCATCGATATGGGGACACGAGTTCATATTAACTCAAGCCCCCATAAACCATGTAGCCAACATGGACAGAAGAAGGGTCATACTTTTTAAATGATTCCTTAGTGCTTTTTAGCATAGACTAGTGGATCTACTTAGTAGTTCAGGTTCTATACCGACGACAAGGTATAAGACGGTCCTCTTGCAACGTGAGTTAAGACGTACCATTGCTTAGGCTCATAGCGATGGTGTCGGTTAAAGAATCTCCAACATAAATTATATTACTTTCATATATTAGTAAAATTGAGTTTGTTATTGCATTTCTTTAACGAACTAAGTTGTTTACACTATTTTACAAGCTTATATATATATATATATATATATATATATATATATATATTCCATGTGTCTTTACTGCTTTATATTGAGCTTAGTATTTCAAGTGTTGAGCAGAGTCAAGGTAAGTTCTTCTTAATATTTTCAAGCTTTAAGTTGTTGTTTAGCATTCCAACTCGCATACTCGTACAATCAATGTACTGATGCCAGTTGGCCTGCATTATCTTATGATGCGGACGCAGGTAACCAGGATCAACACCCAGTGCCTCGTTGATATAGTTTGAGCATCCAGAGTCAGTGGTGAGCCTCCTTTCATCCGGAGGACTCTTTATTACTTTCCACGTCTTTTCAGTTATAGAATGTTGGGGGGGGGGGGAGGGGGGGATTCCCAACATTCATCTTAGTATTGTAAAGGCTTCATAGACAAATAGTTAGACAAATTATTCAGTTTGAGTCTCTTTTTATCTTACATTATGGATGTTCTAATTTTGAGACTTAAGTGTCATTTTTGGCCAAGACATTTATTTAAAGTTATTTTATGAGAATTTTTCCAGCTTTATAACTCAGTTTAATTAAGTCTTCCGCTGAGTTGAGTAAGTCAGAGTCCGCTCAAGACAACAATAGTCATTGGGTGCCAGCCACGTCCAGAGTGTAGGCTCGGAGTGTGATAGTTAAGGAGGTAAGGTGAGGTATAAGAGGTTAGATTGGACTTGAGAATATGGCCCATTGGATTGAAATTATAGTCATTCAACTAAGGAGTTAGCCAAATTGAGTTAATTAGTGAATTCGGCTAAAAACTTAAATGAGACTAATCAATATTAATTAATTAATTAATGAGCTTCTTAATCTCTACGAAATAAAATAATTAAATTAATTATAAATTAATTAATCCAAAAAATATAATCTATTATATAACCAAACTAATTTGTAAAATATTTAAACAAAATAAAATATTTTTGAGATAATTTTTGAATATTTATAAAATGTACCAATTATATCTATAAAACTATTTACTAATTATAAATTATGAAAATCAACTAAGATCACTTAAAATGACTTTGAAAAGTATTTAAATTTTATAAAACTAACTATTCTAAATCATTTGGGAATTAAGAAGCTCATGATTAATTCTTATCGGGGAGGGTCAATATTGGGTGTCAACAAATGTCCCTTATTTTACTTGGATTGATGCAAGAAATTTGAGGAAAATGAAATTGACTAATCCAATTTTGACCGACCACATATTCTTCATTTAAAAGAGGGATTTGGTATAGACTTTGTAATTATGGTCGAACCTCTAGGATGGATTTCCTACATATATAATGCTATATGAGAACTTAAGATACTTGCATTTCGATAACCTTGATTTGATGCACGATTTTAAAAGAATTCAAAAGTTATCCCGATATCAAATTATGAAGGCATCAGAATGCTCAGGGATATAATTCACCAGAGAATGTTGGAATACATCGAGTTTTGATTCCGCCTACTTAGGGAATCAGGTTGTTTATAGTTCGACTCGATTGGTTGAAAAGAAAATCTAGTATGCAAGATAACCTTAGGTTCTAATAGAATGACAAATAAGTCGAGTATGAAAAAGAGACTTGCAACCTCTTAGTCATGAATGTGGTGCACTTCACACCCATAATTAAGAACTCACACCGACATAATTTCCAAAACTCTTGATGCATTGTCAATCAGATTGGAAAGTTGCCTCCGAAAATTAAAATTTTCTGGATATGAAACTGAAACAGAGAAACCTAAATAAAAACCCACATGCCTCCTGATACGGGTGTGGTTTGATTCTGGTGGAAGTCGCTCCTCAACTCGCGTCCTAAGATTTGATACTCCTCTTTGGACTATGTCCCAGTTCGCTCCTAAGAAAAAGTTTCATGCTGTGCTACATTATTTTTGATATCATCCACACCTGTGATTTGTTTTGGAGAATTCATCCCTTCATATGCTCTAGACAAAGAATGATATAAGACTCATTAGCATAAAAGATGTAGTTTAAATGGGGAATAGCATCTTTTACTATGTCGACATCGAATTTTTCTGCTTGGACATTTGACGTCGACGTCATCGAATTTGACGTAAAGCAAATAAAAATTACGCCTCATATTTGCAATATAATCTTCAATGTACTCTTTTCTTAATGTCGAAGCAATAAAATAGGCTGATGTAATATGTTGATAGCTCTCTTGATGTCGTTTTTGAAAAGAAAATGACACATGACTCCTTTCTCCTTTGACACATGCTTTTTGACGCATAACACCTTTCTATTTGATGCATTATTTCTTCTCTTTGTGACACATGACTTCTTTCTCTTTGACGCATGACTCTTTTCTCTTTGAAACATGAATTTTTACTCTTTGAAACATGACTTCTTTCTCTTTTAACTCATGACTTCTTTCTCTTTGATGCATGAATCCTTTCTCTTTGACGCTTGACTCCTTTATCTTTGACAGATGACTTTTTTCTCTTTAATGCATGACTTCTTATCTATGATGCATAAATCTTTTCTCTTTGTGCATGACTCCTTCTCTTTGATGATACCTCCCTGATACCGAATGAAGATAACGTTTCACTAAGAAAAATAGGTGATCTTTTAGGTATCTTATGGGTGGCGATATCGCCTTAATCGACAATACAAATAAAAATGACCCTCAGAGTGATGATATTATCTCATTTGATAATACGACATAAATAACTCTTCGGATAGTAATATTATCATGTCTGATAATATGAAGCAGATAAAATTTCTCTCTTCGAGGTTCTCATTTGTTCCATCTCCGAAAATAATTGCATGTTCATTATAGACTTGCCTTGGTGAGAATTGAATGAAATGATGTTATTTCTATTCCCAATTTTTTGATATAAGAAGCATAAAATATTCTCGGCATCCACAGAAAAATTGTTAGTTTTGGGGAGCTCCTTGCCCTTTTGTCTTCTCTGTATTCATTGAATGGAGGAATACGCTGATCTTGAGGCAAACCTATAGACTTGCATCCACAGAAAAATTATTATGTTTAAAAATGAATTGATCTATGTTTATCTCTTCGATTGACTGCTCTTTGTTTGACTATCTCCGATTGATTTTTCTGATCTCTCGCTTCTTGATAGATAAGACAAAATATTTTTTATACAAGTAATTGACACAAAAGAAATTTTTTAAGGAAAATAGTTTTTTATTTCAAAAAGTAAAATTTGGAAAAGGTCACTGTCAAGTGTCATATCATGTCAAGCTTAGTGAACGTTTATGGAGTTGATGTCTCGGGGTCTATCTAATTACTTGTTGGGAGGTATTCAAAGTTGTTCAAATTACCGATAAACCCTGTTGAAATTTTTGAGATCATCCTAAAAAATTTCTTTCCCAGTTAACTATCCCAACTGCAATTCTCAATGTAACTTCAGTCTTGATTTATTGGAGAGATTTTCTTCTTGAGAATTTTAAGTCCCTTTAAAAAATTATGTTATAGTAAAGAACAAATATAGATATCTTATAGGATATAGCACCTGTCCCAAACTAATTAACATAACGAAATTATTTTTCTTTTGGGCCTTAGGCCCGATTCCTCCACCTGTCATGATAATTAAGAAAATAAATAACAATTAAAATGACAAGGGCTTAGTGTCACATCCTGCCACTTCACAGTTAAATTTTGCACTTGAATAGGGATGGAAGAGTCGAGCTGTGGAGAGGTTTGCAAAGAACTCTAGGATCTTCTAGATTATTCAAGAAGGCTATAGAATTACTTAGACTTCTCTATAATAACTTAGATAGTTTCCTAGAAAGTGTAGAACATTCTAGAATAGAACTAAAGTGTAATTATTAGAGGGACTTGTAAAGTAATTATTATTTACACTTAGGCCCCTAGGAAGTAGTATAAATAGAGGACCGCTCACTTGTAAATCATCCATCCAAGAAAGTGTAAGCAATCTTTCAAGCAATATAAAGTCTTCTTCCAAATCTTTCTAAGTCTTTATTAACATTCTCTTAACAATCTTAGTTTAAACGGCTTAGTTAAGCTTACAAAATAGTGAAAAATTCGTGAGCAGGTTGTCAAGTGCCGCACGGAACATTAGTAAGACTAAGTCTGTGACATTAGGCCCAAATACAACTCTTATAATAAAGAACGGGCTTAATTTTTCCAATTCTCCAATCCGTTTCATATTCTTTCAACTCCAATACATATACGTCAATTTTTATAGATGGCTGACTCGATAAGGGAATTTTAGCATTTACGACTCTCGCAAAATGCAAATAGAAAGATAGGAGTTCATAGTGAACTCGGAAAGATTTCACATGTAAGAAAAGAAAATTAAATTAGAGTGAAAATAATTGGCGACAAGCAAAACTTTTGTAACAACTGATCTTTAACACACAACAAAGAAAATGTAAAAGCTCAAGACAGAATTACGCACATGCCCAACAAAATGAAAGGAAATATCACTGAATAATTTAAGCTTCGCTACAGAAAGTTTCAATATCAAACCAATTCAAAATCACTCAAAATGAATATATCAAATACAAAGATATCATCTATCAAGTGATATTTTAGCGACTTATTCAGGTATAATACTTTACTTGACTAAACTAGCTCTTCCAAAAGGACATGTAGCACCAACAACAGTCTCTAGCTAAACCATGAAATTACATCAACAAACTAGGAATTATACCATACTAACTTAATTTTTGAGAAAAAAAGAAACGCATGGAGATAAGCCATAGAAACACTATGCATAGCAATTGGAGTATACTGATATAATAGAACATGCTAAGTTGATTTGATTAACCAACTTCAAAAGAAAGCTCAGACATGTCAATATTCAAGATGCTTCACAAATGGAGTCCCAACAGTGAAGAAAAAAGGTTAGAAAACTCATATTCAATCCAAATAGATTTTCAATCAAGAAAATTGGAGTCAATATAAAGAAGAAAACAAAAATAAAGCTAAGAAAACCCACTCAAAAACAGATTCATCATATAACATCAAAATAGAACGTAAATAAGGAAAGAAGTATTACCTATTTCTGAGCAGCGATCGAGACAACAAACAAAACTGAGGAGCAACGACTTCGCCATGAATGAAAATCTAATAGAGCTATGATGAAGAATCTTCAATGCAAGCTTCGAAATAAATTTCTAGAGCTCAGGATTTCTAGACTTAATAACTATAGATATCCCTTTCTTCTTTCAAATATATTCTTGTATGTAGTCTTTAGCTAATGGAAAACCAAAAAAATCTAAAGGAAGCCGAAAATCAAAACTTGAACCTATTTCGTATAAGATTTCTATAGCTATTTCTTACTAAGTATTTCTCTCTGTATCAATTGAAATCCCAACTTTTTTAGCAAATCTCTTGCAACTCTTTTTCAATATTTTTCTTCACTCAATGTAAGTTGTCTCTCTATATTTTTCCAACCTTTTAACAATGAAGAAGAGGCGGTTTATATAGGAAAAACTAGGGCGGATTTGGGGAAAAGATGAGGGTAAAATCAAGTAAGAACAAAGGGAAAAAATTGAATTTCAAACCTTATCTGGAAAAAATAAAGGAATATCCTCAAAGAATTCTCACAAATTCAAACAGCTATGAGGAGAGGTGGACGATCGGGATCAATTCCTTGTCCTTGAGCGCCGACGTGGTTCAGTCGCATGGCTACAAGGACGATTCTTGTGGTTTTCTGCTCTTCTCAAGAACTGAATGGGCGTAATGTTTGTCGAGGCAAAGGAAAAAGACAACAATTAATTTGCTGGACTCACGTTTTTGCTTTCTGTCTATCTTCATGCTGGATTTATTGTCATTGTCGTGTGTTGACGAAGACACTGTGAAGAACTGTTGGCGTTAGCTGGTGATGAAGACGTTTGAAGGAAACGTTGTTGGGTCTTGCTGTTTATCAGCGAATTGGGCCGGGTTTAGGAATTAAAGGAATGAGTCAGCTGAAAAATGATGGGTTGCTGGAGAATAGAAGGGATTTGGGCTGAAATAATTGGGATTGAAGTAATGGGTTGCTGAAAGAAAATTATAAACGGGCCCAAATTTTGATCTAAGTTAAGGAGGTAAGGTGAGGTAAAAGGGGTTAGATTGGACTTTAGAATATGACCCATTAGATTGAAATTATAACCATTCAATTAAAGACTTAGCCAAATTAAGTTAATTAGTGAATCGGTTAAAAATTTAAATGAGACGAATCAATATTAATTAATTAATTAAATTCTTAATCTCTACGAAATAAAATAATTAACTTAATTATAAATTAAATAATCCAAAAAATATAAACTATTTTATAACCAAAGTAATTAGTAAAATATTTAAACAAAATAAAATCTTTTTGAGATGATTTTTGAATATTTATAAAATGTACCAACTATATCTATAAAACTATATAAAATATATTTACTAATTATAAATTATGAAAATCGACTAAGATCACTTAAATGACTTTGAAAAGTATTTATATTTTATAAAACTAATTATTCTAAATCATTTGGGAATTGAGAAGTTCGTGATTAATTTCTATGAGGAGGGTCAAAATTGGGTGTCAACAATGAGTATAATTTATTCTATGTATGTAATAAAACTCACCTCAAAGTTGACAAAAATAGATTTAGATATCCGTTAAGTATTATTTCCCTGTTTCAATTTATGTGAGTTGATTTGACTTAACACGGAATTTAATGAGAAAAAAAGACTTTTGAAACTTGTGATCTAAAATAAGAAATAGATATTTGTGTGACTAAAAAGCATTTCCGTAGGAGTAAAATGAGAATTATAAAGTTAAATTGTTACTTAATATAGAAACATCTCATTCTTTTTTAAACTGACTTAAGAAGAAAGTGAGTCATTTAATCCATCTAGAAATATAAGCTAATTGTCTTTGAGGAGCTTTGAAAGTAAAATAATGGAAGTGGATTTAAGAGAAGAAGATCATGCAACGGAGAAGGATGAGGAGAGATAATAGTGAAGAAACACTAGAGACAAAATTTAGAAGAGAGAGTGGACTGATTTGAGTTGAACACATAAATTATGAAAAAAAATTAGGTCGGAAGATAATTAAGGGTTCTATTTTGGCTAATTTAAACTAGTGATGTATCTCACTCCAATTTTAACACAAAATTATTAAATAGTGGGACAATAAATATTTATTTGAAAGTATAGGTTTGCTAGTGAACTTAGGCGCTTCGCGCGATCATAAATAAATCATTTAATTTGTCAAAAAAGAATTCAAATATCACTGTTAAAAGTTTTGTGAAGGTTCTTTGTTGTGTTTAATCCAAATATATCATATTTGAAGTCTTAATCAAGTTTATATACTATTTAAGTTTTTATATTGGTAGTAATTTTACTTCGATTAAGCTAAGAGTTTACCTTCAATATATCATCCTATAATTTTATTGGATATGTGTATCCCCCATGCTTTTATAATTTTATACAATTTTTAAAATCTATCTTTTATTCTTCGTTTGTTTTTTGTTTTGTTTTGTATTTCGCACAAAATTAAAGAACTTAAATCAAATAAACTTGTAAATTTTGAAAGTTCAGAACATCAAAATGTCATTATCCTCCTTGTTCATCAAATCGAAATAATTTTTAAATATTTAATTGTGGTTCAAATAAGATCAATTATAGTTTTCTAAAATTACTCTTTTCCTTTAAATATTGTAGTCTTTTACTACTTTCTTTTTTAATGTTCATATTCTTCGAAAGTTGTTATCCTTTCTTCGATAATGATGAATTAACTCTCTTTTGACCTTTCACTAATCTTAGCTTGTGAAATATTTTGTAAATAACTTTCTATCTTCACTAATTTTACTACAAATGTAATATACTTCTAAATTTATATATATAAAAAATAGATTGAGAGATATATAACACCAATTACATAAAGAATATAAAGTATTTGAAGAAATTAATTATATGAAACAACCTCTTTATACTTTATCTAAATGCATGTGACAAAATTGAGAAAAAACTTTTTAAATAAACTTTATCAAATCCCCGTAGCAAGAAAGTTGAGTCCTTTATTATACCTTTTTTTTTTAAATTAACAAGTGTATTATTGCATATGCATCAGATAAAGAAAATATCAAATTTTATTAACTTGTCATGTCCATTCAAAGCATGAAGATAATCATACTTTGTCAATTCCTTTTTATTTTTTCAATTTATATAAATTAAATATGAATTTAGTAAATCATGCTTGTTTCTATTTAAGTTAGAATATTATTCTCACAAATAAAATATGAGATTAGTATATTTGAATTAAATATTATAACTATAAATTTTATAACGTCTTAAAAGAGTAAAAGAGAATAGGAACAAAATTTGATATATTAATAATGATAGTGTGTTCATCAAATTTGAACTTCAATTCACAAATATTGTAGTATGTTCATCTTATCTTTCATCATAAACAATAAAAATGATTCACATAAAATATGTGAAGAAAGAAAAGTATGGAAAAATCACCAACAATAATGAAGAAAATAACACAAACGAGAAATAAAGAAGGAAAACACTATAAATAAGAGACATCACTAAACTAAAATAAAACAAATATTATTACCTATGAAGTTTGAATTTTGATTTTGAATTTGAATTCTCACAAACAACATAGGCATATGTTCATATTATCGTTCATATTATCTTTTATACTGTAAATAAAAAAAGTTAATCAGAAATAATCTAAATATTATAAAATTAAGCATAATAAAGTGATGTACTTAAGTGTAAATGTAATCAAGAAAGAAAGAAATTCTTACCATTGGATGATAAACTTTAGTATTTATAGTAATCTATAAATTTATAACTTAATTGAACAATATAAATTAAAAATAATATAGTAATAAATAAAATTGTATCTTACATTTGGTATTAAGTGACTTAATTGTAATATAATAATATCTTTAAGAAGAATAGAGAAAGGTTTAGGAAAAGGTGATAAATGATTATGGTAGTGGGCTGAGTTTCTAACGTAAGTTTTGGGCTGCATATGACGGCTACTATTTATTGTGATGTTTTAACTCCATTTTTGTAGGGGAAAATCAGATATAAGTTTTTTTAGAAAGAAAAACCATATAATTGCAAATGCTGGCCATTAGAGTGTGCCACATCAACAATTCTAGATTCAGCTTTATATTATTATACAAATGAATAAATAAGATATATGTGTGTGGTAATTAGTTAGTTTTTTCAAAATTATATAACTTAAATGGAGTCCAATTACATTTTAACTATTCTATTAAATAACAAGATGCGCCCAACTAATATTACATTCTTCAAGCTCAAGATCCACTAAAACTACATGGAGACCAAATACCCTCAACTTCTAAGTCACATCTATATTATAAATGAGTCTTCATAAGGTCAAAAGGAGGAAATGCATAGATAAGCTTTGATCATTAGTGGTGATCCGAAGTCTTCTGCATACAAAAATGTATCCGTCTCTAAGTGGTGAGCCCTAAGTTTTCATACCTTCACAATTATGATTAATGCTTTGCTTCACATTCGTGGTGAAATTCTAACAAGTATTCCATCAGTTCAAGAGTAAAACAAAGCTCTTGAATAAACCAACTCTCTTGAACTGATGGTAGTGAGAAAAAGAATCAGAAGATTACATCTTTTTTATATAAAGAATGTTGGGTTTATCAAAGTGTGAATAGGAAAAGAGAAAAGAAAAATGGTCAGTGAGGGAATCAATTTAGAGGGAAAATGAAAAGTCATTTCTCCCATATCGATAAAGAAAGGAAATTGTTGTCCTTATATTAGGAAACACATCATTTACTTCTTAAAGAGCTAAGAAGAAGGTGCCCTTTCGCGCTGTCGTCGTTGCTCGCTCGGCCTCGGCAAATGATGTGATTGATTTTTTTGGACAAAATTTATTTCATCAATCTCATTAATTAATTAAATTGTTTTTCCTAGTTTTCTTTCTCTTGTAAATTAATTTAGGATGTTAGTTAATTAGTTGATTAACATAATTAATTTAATGTCACGGAATTTTCAATTTGCTTGTAACGGTAACGTACCGAAAAGTCGTTATTCTTTCTGAAAAGTCGTTACTCTTTCGGAAAAGTCGTTACTCTTCCCAAAAGACACAACGATCTGGAAAAAAATGAGTCTTCTCATATATTTTCCAACAGACACGTCCCTTGATGAAAATAGCTATAAATAAGAGTTTTTTTTCCAGTTTTTGAACACTGAAATTTTTTTCTTCTCTGCATATATTTTCTCTCATAAATAAAGTATCGATCGACTGAGTCTCTGTGGCTTGTTACTATTCTTACGTTCGCTGAAATTATAGAAGTTTGAGGTACCACTACTTCTTTAACAGGATCAATCCGTTTTATCTTGGAAGAAATTAATCTGTAACCTCGGGTACAGTGAGGGAGTAAAATTCTTAAGGAGACACAGTAATTTCTGTGGACTCGAATTAAAAGTATATTTTGTCTATTTAATCTTCTTTCTGTTTCTGTAATTTTTACTTATTTTAATATATGTTAATAACAAATAATTATAAAACTATTACCCCAACAAATTATTGAAAATAAATATTATTAGCTACACTTTTTATTTATTTATTATTTTTCAGTAACGAAACTTTAACCATAACAAACACATTTCTGGAGTTTGCAAAAGAGTTATACTTCAATTTAGTTGAAGAATAAGCAAATATGCATTACTTTATAAAGACCTGGAAATAAGATTACATTTTGAGAAACATATACATTCCCTATAAAAATTAAAATAACAATCATTTACAACATCAATCATTAACTCAAAATCCTAAATTTAGCTCTTGCTATAAAATTAAAATATATTTGCCATTGGGCATGACAAGCTTGAGGGCTAAATCAAATCATGTAGCAATGTATTTAAAGGTATCCTTCATCATAACGGAGGTTGTTAGAATAGGAATAAGTATTTCTTACTTAGAATAGGAGTAGAAATAAGAATAGGAATAGGAATTCTAGTTAGTAGGAATAGGAATTCTAGTCGAAAAAGGATTCCAATGTAGTGTCTATAAATAGGGTCTCAATGTAACAATTTAGATACACAATTCAATAATATTTTCTCTAATATTTCTCACATGGTATCAGAGCAATTGTGAAAAAAAAAATAAAAAAAAAATCCGGTTTTCAGGCTGTTTCCGGCAAAATTCCGACAAAATCAGAATTTTCGAATTTCTCTCTTCTGTTAGGGTCGTCCAGTATTTTCGGTAAGAACCCATACATTTATCTCCAGATCCGATCACCGGAATTAGGGTTCCGGTGATTTTTTGGTAGTTCCCAGCGTACATATCAATCCATGGAGAATACACGGGGGAGAGAACGTTTTGGAAAATTTCGACCCAAGTGTAGTCATTGTCATAAATCTGGACACACTCGTGACATATGTTTTGTTTTGCATGGTCGACCACCCAGTTATGATCCTATTGTTCTAAAGGAATATATAGAGTTCCTTCGGTATCGTGCAAATAAACAAACGTCTTCACAAGTAGTTTTGATTGCAAAACCTAATGTTTCTGTTGCGGGTAATTCTTTTACTTGTATATCACAGTCTAACACTCTTGGATCATGGGTCATAGACTCGGGGGCTTCTGATCATATCACTGGTAATAAATCACTTTTGTCTGAGATTGTTTATTCACAATCTCTTCCAGCTATTACATTAGCCAATGGGATACAAACAAAACCAAAAGGGGTTGGAAAAGCCAAACCCATATCTTCTGTCACTCTTGACTCTGTTCTTTATGTCCCTGGTTCTCCTTTTAATCTAGCATCGGTTAGTCGTTTGACGAAAGCCCTACATTGTAGCATAACTTTTTTTGATCATTTCTTTCTCATGCAGGACAGCAGTACGGGACAGACGATTGGAACAGGATATGAATTGGTATCAGAGCCTTTACTATCTTACCTCTTCTAATTCTTTAACAGCATGCTCCGTTACAGATTCCCCAAATCTAATTCACCAACGTTTGGGACACCCAAGTCTATCCAAACTGCAAAAGATGGTGCCTAGTTTGTCTGGTTTATCCACATTAGATTGTGAGTCGTGTCAACTTGGGAAACACACTCGTGCTACATTTTCTCGTAGAACTGAGGGTCGTTCAGAGTCTATATTTTCATTAGTTCATTCTGATATCTGGGGTCCTAGTAGAGTTAGTTCCCCCTTAGGATTTCGTTATATTATCAGTTTTATTGATGATTATTCGAGATGCACTTGGGTTTTCTTAATGAAAGATCGTTCTGAGATATTTTCTATTTTCAAAGGTTTCTTTGCTGAAATACAAAATCAGTTTGGTGTTTCTATTCGTACTTTCCGTAGTGATAATGCCTTAGAATACTTATCATCCCAATTTCAGGAATTTATGTCTCACCACGGAATCATTCACCAAACATCTTGTCCATACACTCCTCAACAAAATGGTGTCGCAGAAAGAAAGAATAGGCATCTCATAGAGACTGCTCGCACTCTCCTCATTGAATCCCATGTTCCGCTGCGTTTTTGGGGTGATGCAGTCCTTTCAGCTTGTTATTTAATTAATAGAATGCCCTCTTCGTCTATTCAGAATCAGGTTCCACATTCCATACTGTTTCCTCAGTCACATCTCTATCCTATTCCCCCTCGTGTCTTTGGGAGTACATGCTTTGTTCATAATTTAGCCCCAGGGAAAGATAAAGTAGCTCCTCGTGCCCTCAAATGTGTCTTTCTTGGTTACTCTAGAGTTCAAAAAGGGTATCGTTGTTATTCACATGATCTTCATCGATACCTTATGTCCGCTGATGTTACATTTTTTGAGTCTCAGCCTTACTATACATCTTCTGATCATACTGATGTATCTATGGTCTTACCTATACCTCAAGTTTTACCTATGCCAACCTTTGAAGAATCTACAGTTACGTCTACATCTCCAGTTGCAGTGCCACCACTATTAACTTATCATCGCCGTCCCATCCTAGTCCCAGATGATTCATGTCATGCGCCAGACCCTGCTCCTACTGCGGACTTGCCTCTACCTAGCCCACCGCTTGCACTTCAAAAAGGTATACGATCTACTCGAAATACTAACCCGCATTATACCTTCTTAAGTTATCATCGTCTATCATCACCCCATTATGCCTTTGTATCGTCTTTGTCCTCTGTTTCCATTCCTAAGACTACAGGTGAAGCACTTTCTCATTCTGGATGGAGGCAGGCTATGGTTGATGAGATGTCTGCTTTACATAAGAGTGGTACTTGGGAGCTTGTCTCCCTTCCTGCAGGTAAATCTACTGTTGGTTGTCGTTGGGTTTATGCAGTCAAAATTGATCCAGACGGTCAGATTGATAGACTTAAGGCTCGCCTTGTCGCCAAAGGGTATACTCAGATATTTGGGCTAGATTATAGTGACACTTTCGCTCCTGTGGCTAAAATAACATCTGTTCGTCTTTTTCTATCTATGGTTGCCGTTCGTCATTGGCCTCTTTATCAGTTGGACATAAAGAATGCTTTTCTGCATGGTGATCTTGAGAAAGAAGTCTATATGGAGCAACCACCTGGTTTTGTTGCTCAGGGGGAGTCTAGTAACCTTGTATGTCGATTGCGTAGGTCACTCTATGGTCTGAAACAGTCTCCTCGAGCTTGGTTTGGAAAGTTCAGCATAATAATTCAGGAGTTTGGCATGACTCGTAGTGGAGCTGATCACTCTGTGTTTTATCGACATTCTGCACTAGGTCGATGTATCTATTTGGTTGTTTACGTTGATGATATTGTTATCACTGGTAATGATCAAGATGGTATCACCGATTTAAAGCAACATCTTTTTAAGCACTTTCAGACTAAAGACCTTGGCAGATTGAAGTATTTTCTAGGTATTGAGGTTGCTCAGTCTAGATCAGGCATTGTTATCTCTCAACGCAAGTATGCCTTAGACATTCTTGAGGAGACAGGAATGATGGGATGTAGACCTATTGACACTCCGATGGATCCGAATGTTAAACTTCTTCCAGGACAGGGGGAGCCACTTAGTAATCCTGAAAGGTATAGACGACTTGTTGGAAAGTTGAATTATCTCACAGTGACTAGACCAGACATCTCTTTTCCCGTGAGTGTTGTAAGTCAGTTTATGACTTCCCCTTGTGATAGTCATTGGGAAGCAGTTATTCGTATTCTTCGATATATAAAGTCAGCCCCCGGTAAAGGACTACTCTTTGAAGATCAAGGTCATGAGCATATCATTGGATATACAGACGCTGATTGGGCAGGATCACCCTCTGACAGACGTTCGACATCCGGAGGTAATTTGGTATCGTGGAAGAGTAAGAAACAAAATGTGGTTGCTCGATCTAGTGCAGAATAAGAATATCGAGCAATGGCGACAACAACTTGTGAGTTAGTTTGGCTCAAACAGTTACTGGGAGAACTAAAATTTGGCAAAATTGATCAGATGGAACTTGTGTGTGATAATCAAGTGGCTCTTCATATCGCATCAAATCCAGTGTTTCATGAAAGGACTAAGCACATTGAGATTGACTGTCACTTTGTCAGAGAAAAGATACTCTCCGGAGATATTGTTACAAAATTTGTGAAGTCAAATGATCAGCTTGCAGATATGTTCACCAAGTCTCTCACATGTCATCGTATTAATTACATCTGTAACAAGCTAGGTACATATGATTTGTATGCACCAGCTTGTGGGGGAGTGTTAGAATAGGAATAAGTATTTCTTACTTAGAATAGGAGTAGAAATAAGAATAGGAATAGGAATTCTAGTAGGAATAGGAATTCTAGTTAGTAGGAATAGGAATTCTAGTCGAAAAAGGATTCCAATGTAGTGTCTATAAATAGGGTCTCAATGTAACAATTTAGATACACAATTCAATAATATTTTCTCTAATATTTCTCACAGAGGTGAATTTGAATTTTGTTCCCAAAAATTGATAAAACGTATATTAAAATTGTAGATAAGTATACTAGACAAAATATTGAAAAAATGCACAAGTACCTCCTAGATTATGATCGAAATTTCAAAGACACACCTTAACTAACAAAGGTCCCCCCTAAACTTATTTTTTTGTAATTTTATGCACCTTTTGTCTTAAGTGGCACATTCCGTGACTACACGCAATTGGGCGCGTGGAGACATTTGAATGCCACGTAAGTAAAAAAGGTGTACAAAATTACCAAAAAAAATAAGTTCAAGGGGGTAATAGGACTTTAGTTTTGTTAAGGTCTGTCTTTGAGATTTCGATCATAGTCTAAGGGTTACTTGTACATTTTCCCCAAAATATTAATAGAAAAGAGAGATGTAACTATAAATATACACCACTTAAAAAATTAGAAAAAATATTTGACAGAAGTAAGGGACTTTGTAAATTGTTTCATAATCTCAATACTCATTCGTCTTCGTTAATCTCATCAAGGATCACAATAAGAGCAACTATGAAAGCAAAATCAACGTTTGCACTCACAGTTACACCAAAATTATCTTTGCCAAGAAGAAGACTTTCAGCTGTGCGTTTCTTGTGCATCTGCAATTACAAATATACATTAATATAAGGAAAAAATTAACTAATAGTCATCTTATATTATCATATTTTTTAAATTTTTGTATCATTTAAAAAATTTAAATAATTTTATTTCAGATACATCACTCCACTCTTGCTGATACATCCTTATCTCCCTCTCGGATACATCTCTTCCCTTTCTGATACATCCCTTCTCTCTCGAATACATTCCTCCCCTCTTTGTTACATCCCTCTCCTATATTTATCCGGATGTCCTATTCCCTCTCGGATACATCGTATTCCTCCCCTATATATTTGGATGTCAACTAACACATGCTACTGAAAAAAAAAAAAAAAAAAAAACAAGCGGACCAACCCCTCTAGGTGGAGGTGCACGTGCACCCGTTAATTTCATAAAAAAGTGATATATATAGAGAGAAACTAACAGAAATTAGGATATAGTTACAATGTTCCCATCAACAGTATAGGAGTCCCATTGTGCTAGTGGATATACCCAGAAGACTTTGATTTGAACCCAGCTAGAGTGTTTATTTCATTGTTTTTAATTCGCCTATTATCCCGAGATTTATGTAAATTATACTTTGATATATAAACAGTTGTAATTTGAATGAAAGAAAAATGAAAAGTTTTTTTATTTACCTTGGCAACTTCTGTAGAATTAGAAGCATAAATGACACAAGATTTTTCCATCCAACTGCCTTCAATTTTGAAGTCACTAACTTCTTCTTTAGTGTTAGTAGCCAAGAAGACATCTAACTTGGTCTTCAAGAATTGAAGAAGTCCAGACTTCTTAACACTAAAAAGCAATTGTTTAGAGTCTGTACTCTCTCCTCTGAATGCTTGCCATCTATGATGAGCAGTCAATAGCTGTGCTTTCAAATCAAACAAGGAAACAAATGAGCATATATATTAAAGTTCGCGGATTGATCACTAACTAATAGTTATTATATCAGAAAGTCACTTTTCTTCTTAATTTTAATTTCTTTTTTAACAAAGAAAATGACTTTATGAGAAATTAACTCTAAAATTTGTCGAAGATATTGGTCAAATATGACGCGAAAATAAATTAACTTTTATGAGAAAATAATTATTAGAAATTGACTCTAGAGTTTTTTGAAAATATTGGTCAAATATGATAACAAATAAAATTAATCAATTCATTAACCCTAACTCAATGGTAAACAAATTGGATGTAGGTTATAAAAATCATATATTAATTCAACAAGTAACGTATGCAAAATATTTTGCAAGGGAAGTCACTTTTGAACAAATTAGTTACTGTAATAAGATTTTGTCTAAATAAAAACCAAGTTAAGTATATTAATGTAATTGTCTTTAACATCCAAAAAGAAAAAAAATAAGGAAAAAAGTTTTTCAAAATAAGAAAGCTATAAAAAGATTTAAGTCATTTCAATATTATTTACTCGAAAATATAAATAAGGTTAAAAAATGATACATTATCATAATTTGAAGGAAATCAAAATCTAACATAAAATCATTCAAATTCATATTTGATCAAATGCATGATTATGACAACCCATTGAGAATTTGAGTGTTTGCTAAATACAATTTTAAATAACAAATATATAATTAAAGATGACCTTTTGTTGAAACGTGACAAGAGGATTTCCAGCACCATCTACCAAAACTCTACGTTCACGTAGGCTAAAGACCTTTCCTTTGACAGAAAAAACGACATTTTCATTAACATCAAGTACTTGAAAAGAACCATCTTTTAAGGTCATGACCTGCTTAACGATACTCAAATCAACCGCGTATGGTGCACAAAATTGTGGACCTATCACTTCTAAACGCTCTGTAGCCATAGCATCACTTGTTCCTGCCATGATGTGTATAAGAAACTCAAATTTGTGAATTTTATTTTGTGGCTAAGTAAGGCTTATTATACGAGAATAAAGGATTATGTCAAGTTCGTGTTAAATTTTACAGAATATTCGGATGCTCATTTAACCAATTACTTTTTTCTAGTGAACTAGTTTCTCACCATAGGTGGATACCATATTATTATCTTTAATTAAAAATTGTTAATGTGTTACATATTCGAAAAACGTTGAATTTAATTAAACAATTGTTTGATTTTTTAATCTTCAACAAATTCTTAGAACTTGATATTTTTCTCGATTACCATGACCCTTTATTCACATTAGCCTAATCATTACAAATAAATTTTCTGTCTTTCCATTAACTAAAAAAGTATTTTCGTGAGTACGCGATACATGATTGATAATAAAAGAATTAATAATAGCAAATTTTATATATCTAAGTATCAATTATCAAATATGAAACTTGTAGTTGAGTTTTCAAACTCAAATCTAGTCCCATGCATGCATGTTTAATTGATATTTCTAATGATTTTCTTTTAGCAATGTTATTGATAGTTTGCATGACCTAGTAATTTACTGATTTTAACTTTTCACCCAAGTGTGAAACAGGTTGCCTAACGTGTTTCAACAAAGCAGTAAGGACAATAAGTAAAAACACAATATTTTTATGTGAAAACACCCGGCTCAAAAGGTGTAAAAACCACGACCTGTTCCACAACAGGATTTACCCCAACATCACTAATCAATTGCGAGCCTCCACAGAAGATAGATTACAAACTTTGCAACCTACCTTAACTTCAAGTTATGGATTTAGATTACAACTCTTGTAATCCTAGGAACTAACTCTAATTCCTAACCTCCAACGCAAACCCCCAAGGTATGCGTTCCCAACTCTTCGATTTATCACAACCTGAAGACAACACTCCTATAATTCAGTTTATAACTCACTGAACTAAGATTACATCAAGACTCATTCACAAACGAAAACTCCTAACACATAAACTCTGTAAAAGGATCAGTTTCTTCGATGTGTTCCTTCAGTTCGCTGGTAGCACTTGCGAAGTAAATTTTTTTTGCTCTGTAAGGCCTCATTTGTTTCTATTAAAGATTAAGAGGTCTGAATCTGAATACACATCTGAATATTAAGGTTTGCATTAAGATCTGAGTGTTTTGATCCGAAATACACATTTGAATATTAAGATGTGGTCTCCAAATTTGAACACTAAATAATTAATTTTGTTTGTTTTCAATATCTGAATGTGGAAGTGAAATTGAACATTATATTAATAAAATATTATAAAATTTTCATTTCAACAATATATATCACTTTTGATAAAAATAAGTTTTAAAAGTTTTAATAATCATGATTTGGAGTACTATTTTTTATTCAAAAACTTTGATATATAAAAATACAACCAAAAATATTATTGCAACCATTGTTCTTGACATACATCAATACAAGAAAATTATTAATATAAAAAAAATATTTGAAAGCATTTATGAATCAGTTGGGAAAAAATGGTGTTTGATTGAAAAAACAGAGAAAGAATTTTTTTAGTTATGAGATAAAAAGGCACACCCAAAGTAGAGAAGTTATGATGTATCATTTGATAACTTATCAAATAAGTCTGAATATTGTTAAGAGTCTCCTACATATCTGATTCCTTCGGACCTCTTCAGACCCATTAAGAGGTTTTTTAAAATTAAAACAAATGAACTTAATGAGATGAATCTGAATGATTCAGATTCAGACCTAAAAACCAAACGTACTTAATGGGCTGAATCTGAATAAGATTAAGACCTCCATTAAGTGCAAACAAATGAGGCCTAAGTGCACAAGTATTCTGAACGACTTCACTTCTATTCTTCATAGAGTTATTGTTCACTTCAAACTCCTCATTGACTTAAACTCAATTGACTTAGAGTTCTACTTCAAGTAAGGCTTCTTCTTCAATTTGAACTCCTTGCTTCTTTAGACTCTTTCAAATTACATTCATTGATTTTTTTGTATTGTAGTCAAACTCCAACACTTCAATTCAATAGTAACTTGAAGAGTTTTACTTTAAGTGAAACTCCTTGCGTCTTTAGACTCTTTCTTCAAATGAAACTCATTGATTCTTCAATTAATCAGATGTTTATATCCATATATGGTTTGATCAGATATAACATAGGTACACTAAATAAGGATGACTTAGGTATCCCAACAGTACTAACATATTGAGTTTGGTTCCATGAGAGGACCAAGTATGTGTATTTGATTCCATGAGAGGATCAAAAATTTGTATTTGTGATCATTTGCGACATACATCCATAGATTTGTTGTTTCATAATCTATGACGAGGAGTCTATATGAATTGATAATTGTTATGTGTTGTTTCGAGTTATACTGTGGTAAATTTCTTAAGTTTATATTTTAGACTGGTTGTGCAATCTTACCAGTGTACTGATGTTGTACTTGTTATTATCTTGTTGAGTACTGAGCATGTCCTTGATTCAAGGCCATAGTTAAGGGACATCTGACTTCAAATTCAAGGGTAAGTTATTCCAAACTACTATGGATTACTCTGTTTTTTTCTTGTCCATCTTTTTTTTTAAGCCACTCTTGGACTTTGTGTTAAAGTTTTGCAACCCCTTTTATTTTAGACATTAAAGTTTTGGTACCACAACTTTTAGTTCTTGGAAGTTTATTTCCGCATAATTATTTTAACTATTGAGTTTAGTTCATATAACTCAATTCTTTAGTTGTCTAAACTATCTTGACTATTGATTAAGTTTATTGAAACTCAATTCTTAGTTGTTTCTAAATTGTTTTTCTATTTATCATGAACCATTTCTTTTATAAAAATGATGTTGAGTGAAGATTTGGGTTGATAGTTGGTTCTCCACTGGAGGGTTAGAGTGGGTTTCACTCATGACGGTCTGGATCATGACACATTATTCATGAGTTATTCAGCATTACCATTATTACCAATATTATCAGATTATCAACATAAATTGACATAAACTCAGTTGGGAGAGTTACTTAGCACTTGGCTGATTTTAGGGATATTGAGATCATTAGTAGCAATTCCTAAGTCTCATAACCACATACCACCATAGGTCCATGTAGCACTGGTTGGAGCATATTATTATCTTAGTGGTACTACATTATATCAGACTAGCCTTTTATACCATGACAAGGTATATTGAGTCATTTTCGATGAAGGTACATCAAACTCCATATTTAGCTAACATGATTATATGTTGATTAATTGTATGTCCCATGTTTCAAGCTCATATCTTGTAGTGACATTGTAATCAGTTTCTTTCAATTTAATATTGATAAGTTGCATGTTTCTTACTTGGTAATTGCATATATATATATATATATATATATATATATATATATATATATATATATAGTCATATTCACTACAGTATCCAATATCGATCATGTTCAACATATCCGTTTATAGTGCATATCTCACATAATCAACACATTCAAAGTACTTATCACATACCTCTTCTATCTACATTTTTCATGTGATATAGATCCAAGTCTTTATTATGACGACCCTAGTCAATCGAATCTCAGCTTCCAGCCAGCAGGTGTTCAGTTCTCTTATTTTGAGGACTCAAGTTAGTCCGTAGTTTTAGTATTTTATTTGTATTCACACATATTGATTAAGGAAAGTAGGGGGTCGTGCCCCGACTACTTAATAGTCATAGATAGTCAATTAGAGTTGTTGTATTCACTCGTTCTAATTTCTTTTTGGATCAAAGTTGTTGTATGCAAAAATATGTTCAGTAATGTTTTGAACTAGCTTATTCCATATGCTTATGCCTTCACTTAGTCATTATATTGTAGCTCTTATTCATGTTTAAATTTACTTGCTCATGACTTATGGCAGTATCAAGTCTTAGCTTGTGGTCATTTGTGACTCTAAACACCGTGTTATGACTAGGAGGTAGTCTAGAGTTGTGACAGACCCGTTCGATAGTTTTAAGAAATGTGGTCTCTCTCCTCTAATAGACCTTTTTATATAGCCTTAATATGTGATTTATGATATCGGAGATGAGTGATACAATTTCTGAGACAATCAAATAAGTACCGAAGAAAGAATTTAATTTAAAATTTAAATAAAAACTCGAAGTTGATCAAAGTCGATGCATATTGGGTAATGAGATCGAAATTGAGATTCAACAATTTCACTAGATTTAGAAGGTAATTTATTGACTAACTAGACATTATGCTCACCAAAATCAACTTATTTAACTCCACATGGTACCATATCCTAGTCATTTTGTTTAGATCATGAGGGTATCTTAGCACTTCTATAATTGGCTAATTATGTCATGCAGCTCACATGAGTTTTTGGTCAAAAACATTTTTAAACTATACCACAAAATTAAACTACATTCTTAAAGTATCATTCCTATCATAAAACATCCTTTAAATGTTTAAAAGTGAACAGTTTTCATCCTTCTGTTAGATATCGTCAAAAAACTAAAGAATCCTACAAAAACATGAGCAGTTCACGCGGTCATCAACAAAGTTTTCCTGCGTAATTTCATTACCTGCTATAAGAAGTTCCTGAAGAAAACCTATTAAAAATCTAAGATATTAATGCTTACCGAAACAAAATTTTTTTGGAAGGTGTGAGAATGTATGATCTGCTCCTTTTCTCATTTAGTAAAGGAAAGAAGCTGAAGTTTAATCATCTTTACTTTTCTCATAGTCAAACTGTATTTAGACCAATATATTTTTTCACCAATTTAATCTTGAAGTGATCAAAATAATGATTATGTCTCTCATTTGAGTTTCATTCTACATTATTAGAAGCAAAAGTCTTCAACAAACGCCGGTTCTAGAATATTCAGTTGAGTAGAAACATATTTCAATTGATAAAAAGAATATTTCAACTAATAATATTTTAATATCAAATTACATGGAAAAAAAACTGTCAAATTAAAAGATTGTGCATAATGCTAAATTCAATTATCAAAAAAGTTCACGATTAGTGTTTTTGGCATATCTAAAAATAAGTACAATGAATGACTTGATTTTGTGGGATTTGTTAGTTTTCTAATAAATTTAGGTAGAAGGATGAAAATTGTTCACTTTTAAATACTTGAAGATTGTTTTCTGCTAAGAATAATACTTTAAGAATGTAATTTAAGTTTGAGATATAATTTAAGGATGATTTTGGTCAATAACTCAAACTCATAGTAATGACTAATGTAAATTTATTTAAAAATTTATGAGACTTTACATCTTTGATTAGTTTTTCAAAAAAAGAGAAAAAATTGTTAGTTTGACTAAAATAACTTCCGTAAATATGATATATACTCCTATTATAATAATAAGAGATTTAGTCCTAACACACCTCAACTTCATTTTTCTACCTTTTCTTTTTAGTTGGTTCTATAACGAATAATATCTTATTATAATTTGTACTAATTTAAGTTTAAAATTCTCATTTTATTTATAATGAAATGATTCACAATAACAGAAATATTTAAGAATTAATTTAGACAATAAATTTCAAAAATTTCATTATTTTTCTCAAACATCATGTCAAATAAAACAATGCTTGAAAAAAAATATTATTTTATAAAATAAACACTTTTAACTTCCTAGAAACTGATAGCACCAATAGCAGCACCTGCACCTGCACCGGCAGCGGCACCTATAGCAGCATCGTTGACTGCATTGATAGCATCAAGGAATACTATTAATGAGACGATGAAGGCTTGATCAATGTTCGGATACATTGTCACCACAAAATTGTCTTTTCCAATTAGTAAACTCTCAGCAGTAATTTTCTTATGCATCTGCCATAAGTCATTCACAATAGTGTAAGTATAATATCATGTTCATTAAATAGTGTAAATATCCATCAAATTCCTCTCAGAACATTTTCCATTCTCAGAGTTAATAACTTTGATAATCACTCAACTATCAATTGTTTTTACAGAAAGTCACTCAATATTCATTTTCAACTCAAAAGTTACTCAATTATGATTTCTTTGCGCAGAAAGTCACTCAACTTTCATTTTCAACTCAAAAGTCACTTAACTATGACTTTTTTGCACAGAAAGTCACTCAACCTATTTAGTTGTTTTTTCCTTAGAATTTAGTGATATAAAATTTTAATTATTAACCAAAATTGTAAGAATTGAATATATATTCATTTAAACCATTTAATGATCCGTTCATTTAATCCAACCTGCTAAAAATATAATATTAATATTTATTTTACCATTAATTTCCTAAATCATTCCCCATTGAACATTGAACATTTTATTTTACCATTAATTCACTAAAACTGTGGGAGACAAGGGAGAAAGATTTAGGAAATTAATAGTAAAATAAATGTTCAATATTATATTTTTAGTGGGTCGGGTTAAATGGAGCGAGTCATTAAATGGGTATATAGTTAATTCTTAAAATTTTGGTTAATAATTAAAATTTTATGTCACTAAATTTTAATGAAAATAACAATTAAATAGGTTGAGTGACTTTCTGTGCAAAAATGTCACAGTTGAGTGACTTTTGAGTTGAAAATGAAAGTTGAGTGATTTTCTGTGCAAAGAAGTTATAATTGAGTGACTTTTGAGTTGGAAATGAAAGTTGAGTGACTTTCTATAAAAACAATTGATAGTTGAGTGATCATCAAAGTTATTAACTCCTAATGATTGTAGAGTATATTTTTTGTAAATCACTATTTTTTCTATAGAATTTATGTAAAATTTGTTATTTTTAGTACATCCAATTAAATGTATAAGAAATAATATCAACATTATTAATCCATATGTTATTAATATATTTTATTTAATATTATTCTTGTACCAACATAAATTTGTTAAGAAAGAAAGTACAAAACCTAAATTAAGAAAACACCAACTCAAAACCCTGTTAATAATATATTTTATTTAATATTATTCTTGTACCGTCTATCAAACTTGATAAATTTATTAAGAGAGAAAGTGCATGACCTAAATTAAGAAAACACCTTCCCTTGACTGGCTCTATAAAGAGTAGGGAAAAAGGGCCAAAAGTAATACAAAATTATTCAAAATAGGCTTAATTTATTTTTCATTTGGATAATTGGAGGTATTTTTGAGACAAAATTTTAATGGGAATATATGTTGACACCCAATTTTGATCCTCCTCGACAAAAATTAATTCACGAGCATATTAGACTCCAAACGAGGTGATATAATTAACTTTATAGAATTTTTTTTATTATTACTTCTTCTTTCTCTTCCTTAAGTCTCTGAAAGTAGTTTTAATCTGTTTCTATAGTCTTTAAATGATATATATTTTATACGTCTTTATATAACCAGTTTATTTTCGAAAATCGTCTCAAAAAAAATTTGGTTCCTTGGTTTATGGTAAATTTATTAGTTTGTCTTGTCATAGTTTTATTAATATATATGTTTTATACAATTTTATATATTAATTGGTTTATTCTAGAAAGTATTCGAAACCGTATCGAAAAAACATTAAGTTTAATTTAACGCCTCATTAATTTGATTTTGTCTAAATTATTTGTTTATATTTCTTAGCCATAGTTATATTTAGGTTTAACTATCCTATCTCGTTAAAGTCAAAAGTTCGTTGATTAGTTTTGGTCAATTCATCTTATTTGGACTTTGGCTAATTTATGAATTAAATTCATTTGGCTAAATTGTTTTCCCTTTTAAGCCCACCCGAATGATTTGGGTATTGGGCCCCTTTTCTAATTTTCCCTGCAGCCCACCTTTTCCGTTCTTAGATTTTGAAATTAGTTCGGCCCATTCTTAACACCTTTAATTCTACACCCCACCATTCTTTTCCCTGCGACCCGACGCGCATCTGTCTCTTCTTCCCAAAGAGGGACAGAAGGCGACATCAGCGCCAAAACGTAACGTCGAAAATGCGCGTGACCAGACGAAAGCGAAATTGCCCCAGCATCCGCGAAGTCCAGCGCCGATTCGACCCACTCGCGCGTCGCCCTCTCTCCTTTCCCCTTACTCGTTCGTACGAGATTCGCAGAAAGCAACAGCAGTACTCGCAACAGTTTCGCAGCAAAGAAGGTTGTGATTATCATCCTTGTGGCTGTAGAATCGTCCTTGATACCTCGAGATTAAGCCACGTAGCTATCCCAAGGACGCGTGAATCGATCCAAGCCATCTGATGCCCCTGCATCAACCGGATTATTGGGGATTTGATTTGAAATTCGTACAGCCAGCAGTTGTCCTTCGTCCCGAAGGGGGGAAATTTGAATTAAAATTGGTTGAGGATTCTGATTTTGCCCTCTATGGTTCCCCCCAAAATCTGAAGAAAAACCTAAATCTCCTTATATATAAACTCTTTTTCTCGTTATTTAGGTGGGGATTTTTTGGGGGACTTTTTTGGATTGAAAATATTTTGTATTGAAAGCAATAGAGAGAGTGAACCACTAGTTAAAGGAAAAGGCATTTTCGAGTTGAAGATTTCCTTCGAAATTTTCTGGTTTGGTCTTTGCTCCCATCAGCTCGCTCTGTTCATTCGAGTTCATTTTGAACTCGTTTCTTCGGTGTGATAGTCGTTGCCTGTCTTCGCTCAAATTTCCGTCCCCGTTCGCTGCCCGGAGAAGACTACAATTTCCCGAGTCATTGGAGACTTTTCCCTTTGCTTTTTGCCGATTTGGGGCCATAAAGGTTCAATTATCGTCTTTTCAAGTCAGTTGTCCATATAATGGGTGAACAAATCTTGGAGTCAAAATCTGCATGGGGCGAGTCAAGAGTCGAAGAATTTGGACAAGATCCCTCATTTTATTTTTGCATTACGTGTTGTATTTTTAAATTTTTTTGAGGTTTAAGCCCTTGTCGTTTTTTTGTTTTTATCTTTGTATTGTAATGATTAGTTTATGACAGGTAAAAATCAAGTGGGTCAAAAACTCCAAAACAAAATGGGTCCAAATACCGGTCCTGGCGGACAGAAAACTCGAATTTGGATCCAACTCAGAAAACTCGGATTTGGATCCAACTCTCTCTTCTCTGTCTTCTCCCTCTCTTATTTTTCGTTTATTTATCTGCTTTATTTGTCAGTAGTTTTAAAGTTAAAAAATCCAAATTCCCGCAAACGCCGTAAATGTTTTATCAACTTAAAATCGAATCTAAAAGGATGAATAAACTTGCAAATCAAATTCTTACTTAGATAGTAAAACTAAATACTTTATTTTTCAAACAGCTCTATATAATTTTTATTCAAACTTTAAGTTAGGCATTTTAGCCAAATGAGTTAGGTGCCGAAAAATCGTATTAACGGATATTTTAGGTGCCTTAAAAACCTTCCTAAAATATAAATAGGAATCCCCGAACCCCTTTAAAGTTTTCAAAATGATTTTTCTGTTAAGTCTTTTTAAAAACATAGTTTTCTAGATTTTTCTTAAATGACGAATCTAAAAAGTCAAAAAACTTAATGAAAATTATTTTTTCCGATAAAACAATATATTTGAATCGAAATATAACGAGGGATAAATTTGACCTATTTTATATATTTCAAGAGTCTTTTGCCCTTTTTTTAAAATCTAAAAAGTATTATAAAATGATAAAAATATCATAGTAATAATAGCATTATTCTCAAAATAATAATATTGTCACTAATTTAATTTTTAAAAATAATTATGACGGAAAATTTTCAGTTTACTATACCAAATTAAACTATATGTTTATTTTTCTTTTTGGCTTTCTCAAAAGAAAAAAAAGGATAAATATATCCTCGAATCATCATAAAGGGTATGTAAATATCATTCGTCATACTTTTGAAATATTGGTGTCCTTGCCATCCAAAAACTAGAGAATATATGTCCTTCACTGTAATGGAAGAGTAAATAGGACACATGGTACAATCTTATCCGTCGATTTGATACTTTATAAATGTCGGGTCGGTGGATCGGATAAGATTATGACATGTGTGTGTTTGCTAGTATAAATGATATATATGCTCTAGTTTTTGAACGACGGGGGCACCAATGTCCCAAAAAGCATGACGAATGATATGTGCATACCATTTATTATAGTTTGGGGTTATATTTGTCCTTTTTCCCTTCTCAAAATAGTGTTTTTTCTATATTTAGTACTAAGATTTCCCATTTCAACATTCTACTTGACAAACTTAAAATCATAAGATCTAGAGCACTATACATATCTTTAATTTAAAATCACAAAATTCAAAAATCTTCTTTTATTTCTTAAATTTAGTGTTAAATCACACGAAAATGCTTAAAGAGAGTAACAAAATAAAAGTAAGATATGAACAATAGCTAACCTGAGCAACTATGGTAGAAGAATCTCCAGCATATATGACACATGATTTATCAAACCAATTTCCCTTAATCAAATAATCACAATTCTTTTCCTTGGAATTGTTATTTGCTAAGAAAACAGCCAATTTGGTCTTCCATTGAAATATAGATGTTTTCTTTATAGTAAATAATAAGTCTTTCTCATCTGTGCTTTCTTCTTTAAATGCATTCCATCTCGAGTGCTCAGTCAACATCTATGCAACAATTAATTAACGGTAAAAACTTTAGTTTTAACGTAAGAATATTTATACGATCATCACTTGTAATTAAAGTTATAACAAGTAAATTATTATGACAAGTATTAAATTTTAACAATTTTGGTATTACAAATTAAAATTTAATGACGATAAAAGATATCTATTAACTATCAATGTTTACAAACTTGAACCTATAGATGTTGAAGTTATACCTACTGATGATAATGTAAAAACGAATTCACACTATAGGTATAATTAAACGATTTATACTTGGTTATTGCTTTAATTTTTAGGTTATCATGAAAGCTCGATATGAAGAGTATACATCTTTTTTTTTTCCAATCGGTGTCTGGTACCTACAATGGAGACCACTTGATTAAGAATGAAGAAGTATTACTTATCACTCCACCACAACCATTGTTTGTGAGAGTATATATCATGTTACTGTGTAGCGCATACAAGGCTATGATTAGATAAAACTTATATTTATCGATCAATATATAGAATGAAAACTTTTATTTTTTGTGTAGATATATCTTCCTTAGGGTTTGACTTGTATTAACTAATATAAGTTGAGTGCAGTGTTGAGACTACTCCACCCTTAACCAGAGGTCTTGAATTTGAACCGTAGATATATATGGAGAAAATTTTGTTGGAGACGTCAACTCAAATGAGCCTTGTGTGCAGTGAGCGATCCAGATTTAATTAAAGCTCCATTGCGGACTAGGTGGGAAAAAAAAACTTATAACATGAACTTTCCCTCCCTTATTTGATTTTTTTATAACATTTTTTTGTAACCTAGCTACTTATTATTAATTTTAAATATTATAATACAGGAAGATCTCTGAAATTAACCTTTTAAAAATTAATTATGTACCTTTTGTTTGAGAGTGATGAGGGGATTATCTGCAGCATCAAGAATAACTCTCTTATCATGCCATCCAAAAGTTCTACCTTTAACTTTGAACATGAAGTTTCCATTCATATCTGAAACAACAAATTCTCCATATTTAAGTGTCTTCACCTTCCTAGTTATAACAACATCAACCTGGTTCGGCGTGCAATATTCGGATCCAATTATAGCAACTGGATTATTAGCCATAGTTGCATAACTTGATTCTGCCATGAACAATGATCAGTGACTTTTACTCGTTAGTTATGCAAAAATTTAGAGAACTTGGCAATACTCTTTTATTTTTTTATGAAATAATCAAATGACATCTATATTTATGATTTTTTTAAATTTTTTTTTTTTTTTTTTTTGGTTTTCAGACGAATCGGTCTGATTTTAGAGACGTGTATATGTGATTTATAATTAGTCAAGTATTATTCTAACATACCAAGGAAAAACACGAAGGTATTATTCTAACCTGTCCTTTTAGTTGACATTTCAACTTTGATTTTTCACCAAAAGTATATCCAGAATTGTTGCTAGGTCTTAGTCGTCCCTTTTTCTTTCATATTTAATTTGTAAGAAATACGTGATAATTAGGGATGTCAAATAGATGGATTGAGTTGAAATTGAGATATTAAAATGGGTTGAAATAGAAATCGGGTTGAGTCTTAACCCGCCCAAATTTACTTTGGCTCAAATGGGCTAAAAAACGGGTTGTCTCTTGACCCGTTCAATTTTACCCGATTAATCTCAATAATTTAAACAAACTGATATTTAACTTTTATAATCACAATGCGAATTTCAGCTCAAGATTATTTGTTTAAAAAAAAGTAACAAATTTATAGATAAATCCTAAAAGATGTTAAATAGATAATAATTCATACATTAAATGTAGAAGCATAACTTAGTAAGAAATTTTAAAACGGGTTGAAATTGGAGATTGAATTGCTCAATTGAGAATCCTCCTAAAATGGGTTAAGCTTGAATTGGTTAAGATTGAACCCAATTCTTAAAATCCTGGGCAGATTGAACAGATTACCTATGTTTGAGTTTATTTTTGATACCCCTGATTTGATTGAGAAAGATAATCGAGGATTTTTAATTGATTAAAATTAGTCGCACTTAATTGACTTTTTCTTTGTGGAAGTAATAGACAAAAATCAATTTGAACAAGAGAGATTTACTCGTAAACATACCTCACTTTCAATCCTAATATTATGAGCAGGGATGTATAGTTATGAGCAGAGCCAATTATTATTTATTCATGGTATATACATAGTAGATGTCGAACCCCATTCGATTAGTTCGTGTGTTTACTTCTTTAGATTTTGAACCTCCTTGTTACAAATCCTAACTCCACCACGGTATATAATGACTGGGTCGGTTCGATTTTTTTTTTAAATACCAAATCAAATCACTTGTGTTGAATTTTTAAATCTATTAACCAAATCAAACAAACAAAAAAAATCATTCTTTTTATTATTATTTTAAAAAAAAAAAAAAAATTATACCACTAGACAAAGTGTCTATTGACCTTTTATTAATGATAAAATAAAATAAAATATATTACACATGATCTATCATACCAACTTTCCTAATCAAATAATCACATGAAGTTTAGTTTTAATTATTTATACGTTCATCACCTATAAGGTAATTACAAGTAAATTATTACGATAAATATGAAAGAAAAAATAGCCAAAAGCCTCTCTAAACTATTACTCAATTCTCAATTATACACTTATATTTTAAGGGGGTCCTTACCCCCTTCAACAATTTGAAAATGAAATTATTTGCTCCCTGAATGCTGAGGTGGCAAAGAAAGTGTAGTTCATTCTCTTTGAGAGAGTAACAAGCAAAAAATAATAATTAAAACTTTAATTTAAAAATTATATTTTTATTTTATATTGGTTTTCTATTTCTTTCCGTTTTTGTTTTATTTTGTTTTTGAAATTTTTAAGTTTCCTTGCAGTTTTTGTTTTATTTTTTATTTTTGCCTTTTTTCTCTTTTTGTTTTCTCTTCATGGAGCAACACCTGCGACAACTCAGCTCCACCCTCAAATCATCGCCTTCGTCAACTTCCCACCATTAATTTGATTTTCATCCTCATCATAAATTTTTCACATTAGATCAATGTCTCATTAGTGCGAAAAATTGGCAATCACTAAATTAAAATCGAAAGTTAAAAGTATCAAATTTTAGTGTCATTAAATTTAGGAACCCTTGAGTAAAATTTATAAGTTTCCTTAATAATATTATTATGATCCAACCACCTTACATAATTATCGCGCCGTCAATCGACATCTACCACCATCGTGAACCGTCACGTTCATTTTTAAAGTTGCTAAGCTCTCAATAATTTCAACAAAATTCAAAACCCACTTTGAAAAATTAAATTTCAAATATATACAATATTACTCTTTTTGTGTTCATCACTAATTTTCCATACAACCCATTCATTTCATATTCTACCAAACAACATCAAAGGGTAAACCTTTTTACCATTAATCGACCCTTTTTTTTAAAAAAAAATCTTTTTTTAAACAAGAATCATGATGAATTTCCTGTTGATGTTAAGAAGGTTTAAGAAGAAAATTTCACTCAATGATTTTTAAATTTATGCTTGTTTTGCTAGTTTGAAAAAAATCATTTGGTCAAAGTAAAGAAAAAAAGAGCAAGAACCAAAAAGGGAAGAGAAGAGAAAGAGAAGAAGGATAATATTAAAAGGAAAAGTAGAATAAAGAAAAAAATAACATTTTTTAATCTTTAAAAAGGTAAATTACGTGGCAGGTGCGTGTCACTCACTTTTTGATATAAATATGGGTGTGAGTCTTAAGGGGTATATATTATAGTTTTAATATGTTCAGGTGGGTGATATATAGGACCCCCGTATAGTATAAGTACATAGTTGAGAATTCGACAATAGATTAGGGGCTTTTAATTTGATTATTTTCTCAATATTAAGTAATAACTAATAAGCTAAAATTTAGTGTAGCAACAAAAGAAATAACCTTTTTTTTTTTAATATGGGTGCCTTACTATAAAACCACTCACTATTTTTCTTCACTAAATAATTTCTATCATTGTTTATGAACTACTTGTAACTCTCTTTACGTTCTTACTATTTTGGCATGTCTTCATAATAAGAAGCTTATGGTCCCCTTTCATAGGAAAAGTCAAAAGAGACAATAAAAAATCAAAATTAGTAACTTCTTATTTGTATCAATCATAGAGATCTTGGATGATCATCATCCTCTTCGGCCTTTCACTTTAACTCTCTTAAGAAGAAGAGATGCGACATTTGCTGGAAAATGAGGTGATGTTACATTGTTGTAACGACTCACATGATCGTTTTGTTCGCTTTAATCTATTTCTCTAGTTTGATCCTTTTTGTAACTTCACTATGACTTGCGAAAATAGTTGGCAAAATATCCAAGGTGATAGTATAAGGATTGAGCAAGATTTTTCAGTTTTAAAAGTTTAAAATTTGGGAGGTTTGACCAAAGGTGATAGTTCATTTGTGGATTGATACGTGTAGTCTCACTAATTGTATAAACTCTTAAGAACAGTATGGTTATTCCTAGCACAAATTTAACATAACTCAATGTTGTTTCTCTCCTAATTTTCACTTGGGAAACTTCGATTATTCGGAGAACCTGGTCCATATTGATTGTTCTGAGAACATATTCCCTGTCCACCAAACTTGAAACTGTTGTTTTCTCTTCCCTGCCCCTTTAGGCGGAGAATTAATACCATGTGATGGTTTTGTTGAGACATATATTCTTATAATAAAAGCCCTTAGAACATTAATAAATTGATGAAGGGTGGGATATGATGCCTCACATAGCATGACAGTTCTGAAGGTCTTATATTTGAGACATAAACCTCTAGCAAAATTAATTGCTTTGCTATCTTCATCCACAGTTTTGTGAATGGCTGCAAGGCCATTACATATGCCTTTGAATCCCTATGTATTCATCAATCTTTTTGGTTCCTAGTTTAACACTTTGTAGTTACGTTGTTGTTTAAGCTGAAACTCCTTATCTTTTGTTGCTTGAAGATAAGATTTTTCCAACCATTCAAATATCTCTGATAGTTCTATAGTATGAGTATTTTGATGATAGACTATAAATGCAAATATATACATATAAGATCCAGTGTACAAATATTTCAAACCAGAATTAAGTGTTTAAATGCAAAAGTTGAAGCCGATGTAAGCCGACGTGTTGAAGCTGCCAACATTAAGTGATTAGATGTAAAACGTGTTGAAATTCTCACGTTGATGAAGTTACAAGTTGGAATAAACAAGGAAACTCCTAAAAGGAAAAATAAAAACAGAGAAACCTGAACAAACAAGGAAACTTGAAGGAGAAAGTTTTGTATAAAAAGGTTTTCCTTTTTATACCATACTTATAATTCCTCTTTGTGTATGATAAAAACTAAAAGATCTCATATCTCTATAAAAGGAGATAGAGAGCAGAGAAGGAGGCAAGACTTTCACATTGAACATAATCGAGAAAGCGAAAGCTATTCATCAAGTAAGAGCCTGTGAGACCGAGATTGTTACAACATTCAAGAAATTCTTGAGTTAGAAAGTCTTGAGTGTGTAAAGTATTTTTCTGATTTATTGTTTAAATTGTTAGTTAGATTCCATTGTACAAGAAGTGGGTTTTGGCTTCTTGTAGAGTTGAGTTATTGGTGAGGTTTGTAACAAGAGGTGGGTTTGACCTCTTGGAGAGTAGAGATTAGTCGATTATAGTTAATCGAGAGTTGTTGTAGTGGTGAGATTATTGATTATTGAGTTGTAATCATAAGATCGTCAAGTTTGAATAAATAAAATGAGATTTTTCCTTTCTTGATTAAGGAAGGTTTTAGTTTCAAAAAGTGTTCGTGTTTCTTCTTGTAAACCAACTTACAAGAACCTGGTTCTTGTTCTAGGGGTAAGGTTTCTTCAATTGGTATCAGAGCAGGTCTTTTCGTCAAAAGATTTACACCTTGAAAAGACTCAATGGCAACACCACCTACCCCACAAGAGGGAGCTTCACAGACACGACCACCACTATTCAATGGAAAATTCTATGGATGGTGGAAGAATCGTATGATGGATCATCTTATCGGCGAAAACCCTGACCTATGGGGAGTTATTCTAGATGGACCAACCATACCTATGAAAACTGCCACTGATGGAATTACCAAAATCCCAAAAGAGAGAAAAGAATGGGATGCTGTAGACAAACTCGCAATCCAGAACAATGCCAAAGCCAAGAAAATTCTAATATGTGGTATAGGACCAGACGAATACAATCGAATCTCGTCATGTCAAGATGCTAAAGCCATATGGGAAACACTACAAACAGCTCATGAAGGGACAACGCAAGTCAAGAAGTCCAAAATTGATAACTTAAATAGACAATATGAACTGTTTAGAATGGCAGACGGCGAGACTAAACAAGATATGCATACCAGGTTCACTTCAATTATCAATGAGATGTATTCCTTGGGAGAGATAGTTCCCAATGGAAAGGCAGTAAGGAAACTCTTGAGTGTCCTTCCTGAAGCTTGGGAAAGCAAGGTTGAGGCTATTACTGAAGCCCGCGACCTAGATGCACTGGCCATGGATGAGTTGATTGGAAACCTCATTACATACGAACTCAAGAAAAATCAAGAAAAAGAAATTGGAGGGAAGAGAAAGAAAAGGAACTTGGTTCTAAAGGCTACTACGCCAGATGACTTCGAGGATGAAAATATTCCTCTTATGACCAAAAGGTTCACCAGAATGCTGAAAAGAGGACAAACATTCCACAAGAAAACCCCTCAGAAATCCAATGAAAACACTAAAGATCAAGTCTGTCATAAGTGTGGAAGCCCAGATCACTTCATCAAATTCTGTCCACTCTGGGATTTAGAGCAGAAAAAGACAACCTCAGAGAAGGGAAAAGATACTAAGAAAGATAAGTTCATTCCTTCAAACAGAAGAATGACAACTCAAGAAGCAGATCTCTCAATGAAGAGAGCTTTTGCAGCAATGGGAAATTCATCTGATGAAGAATCTGATGATGGTGAGACAGAAAACAAATCTCTTCTTACACTAGAACAATCTGATGAATATGACTTTCTAGCCTTAGTAGCCTTGGAAACAAAAGAAGAAGAAAAAACCTGCAGATCTCAAGAAACTATATTAGCTCTTATGGCCGGATCAGATTTCGAAGAGGAAAAAGAAGAAGAAGACATGTATGAAAAGGGATCAGTGAGAAGGAAGCAAAAGCAATAGTACTTAGATAGTGCATGTTCCAGACACATGACTGGAGATAAAAGTAGCTTTCTCTCACTCAGAAACTTCAAAGGAGGAAACGTGGCTTTTGGTAATGGAAAAAATGGTGAAATTCAGGGAATTGGAAAGGTAGGGTCTATGAATACTCATGCAATTGAAAACGTATACTATGTGAATGGTCTGCAACATAATCTACTAAGCGTTTCTCAAACATGCGACAAAGGAAACAATGTACTCTTTACAGAAAAAGAGTGCAGAGTGACAAATTCAGTGACTGGGAACCTGGTTCTACTAGGTATGAGATACAAGAATGTGTATAAAACAAATATTGTGGAGTCTAAAGAAAACACTCTCAAATGTCTAAGTGCAGTCTCTGATTGCTCTATACTCTGGCACAAAAGAATGGGACACATAAGCATAACAACAATAAATAAACTCATATCTAAAGACCTGGTTAGAGGACTACCAACCAAAAGTTTCAGTAATAACAAAGTATGTGGAACCTGCGTTCAAGGAAAACAGATAAGATCATCATTCAAACCAAAGTTGGCAGTCAGTACTACCAAGCCATTAGAGCTGCTCCACATGGATTTGTGTGGACCAATGCGTATACAAAGCAGAAGTGGGAAAAGATATGTGTTGGTAATAGTCGATGATTATTCAAGATTCACATGGACACTATTTCTTGCAACATAGGATGAAACATTCACTATGTTTGAAATTTTTGCAAAGCTGGTCCAGAAGAAATTCAACAAAGAAATAATTAGCATTCGATCTGATCATGGACTAGAATTCGAAAATTCACAATTCCTACAATTCTGTATTTCAAACGGGATCAAACATAATTTTTCAGCACCTAGAACACCACAACAGAACGATGTAGTTGAACGAAAAAATAGAACACTGGAAGATATCGCAAGAACAATGTTGATTTCAAGCAAACTTCCAAAAACCTATTGGGCTGAAGCAGTAAACACAAGGTGCTATCTCATAAATAGATGCATGATCAGATCAGTTTTAAACAAAACACCATATGAGTTACTAAAAGGGAGAAAACCAAATTTGGGACATCTTAGGGCCTTTGGATGTGTATGCTTTATACACAACAATAACAAGGATGACCTAGGAAAATTTGATCCCAAAAGTGATGAAGGAATCTTTCTTGGTTATTCTTCACAAAGCAAAGCTTACAAGGTACTTAATAAAAAAAACAAATCGTGTAGAAGAAAGTGTTCATGTCGTCTTTAATGAAAGTAATAGTGAAATTGAAGGTAATTCAGAAGATGAACACACTGAAGTCATCTGTAAAAAGACATCAGAACCAAAAATATGGGAGGAAGAAACCGTATCCTCTCATGAAACACCTGAAATAGAAGATGAGTATACCACTGAAACAGGTCCTACTGCATCTGAGGAACCTGCCAACATCCAAACTCATAGCTGGAAGCATCAAAGCTCACATCCTTTACAAAACATTCTTACTCCTCTAAATTCAGGTATTTCAACAAGATCCAAATTACGCAGTATGTGTGCTTTTTCTGCCTATGTATCCTTGATTGAGCCAAAAAATATAAAAGAAGCACTATCAGACTCCGACTGGATTAGTGCTATGCAAGAGGAACTAAATCAGTTTGAGCGAAGCAAAGTATGGAACTGGGTCCCAAAACCCCAAAACAGAACAGTGATAGGAACAAGGTGGGTCTTTAGGAATAAACTTGATGAACAAGGACAAATCATACGCAACAAAGCCAGGCTAGTTGTACAGGGGTATAATCAAGAAGAGGGGATAGACTATGATGAAACTTTCGCACCCGTGGCAAGAATAGAAGCAATTAGAATATTGATAGCATATGCCGCTCATATGGAATTCAAACTCTATCAGATGGACGTCAAAAGTGCATTATTAAATGGTTACCTACAAGAATAGGTATATGTGAGACAACCTCCTGGTTTTGAAAACACAAAGTACCCTGAGTACGTATACAAATTAGATAAAGCATTTTATGGGCTGAAGCAAGCACCAAGAGCATGGTATGATCGATTATCCACTTTTCTTCTCACTCATGGGTACACTAGAGGGAAAATTGATAATACATTGTTTCTTCGAAAACAAGGTGAAGATCTATTCATTGTTCAGGTTTATGTAGATGATATCATATTCGGGGGAACTAATGACGCACTTGGAGTAGAGTTTGCTCAACTAATGAGTAGTGAATTTGAGATGAGTATGATGGGAGAACTAAACTTCTCTTTAGGACTCCAAATTAAATAGACCCCAGCAGGTACATCAATTCATCAACAGAAATACATCAAAGAACTACTGAAGAATACGATATGAATGAAGCCAAGATCAATGACACACCTATTGGCACCACAACAAAGCTTGATAAAGATAAACCAGGTTCTCCAGTAAATGACACAAGATACAGAGGGATGATTGATCACTCCTATATCTCACTGCTAGCAGACCTGATATTGTGTTCAGTGTTGGCCTATGTGCACGTTTTCAGTCTTGTCCTAAGGAATCTTACCTAAAGGCTGTTAAAAGAATTCTGCGATATCTGAAAGGAACAATGAACCTGGTCCTCTGGTACCCTACCGGAGACGCATTTGATCTAGTAGGATTTGCTGATGCAGATTACGCAGGTCATATGGTAGATAGAAAAAGCACCTTTGGAATGGCACACTTTCTAGGACCTTGCTTAATATCATGGTCAACTAGAAAGCAAAATTCAGTCGCCCTATCCACTGCTGAAGCTGAGTACGTGGCAGCTGCTTCGTGTTGTGCTCAACTTCTTTGGATAAAACAGCAGCTTGAGAATTTTGGTATAAAAACTGGTTGCATCCCCATCCGCTGTGACAATACCAGCGCTATGAATATGGCAAAGAACCCGGTTCAACATAAGCGTACCAAACACATAGATATTAGACATCACTTTCTTCGGGACAATGTTGAAAAAGGGCTAATAGTGATGACATTCTGCAAAACTGAGGACCAAGTTGCTGATATTTTCACCAAAGCACTAGGAAGAGAACCATTCCAGAAAAATCGACTCTCTCTAAGACTTATTTTTCAAGACTGATTAAAAGTTGAACCAGGATATGACACAGGAGTACTGACTCTCTAGGCCCTCAGGATATCAGGTATACATCTTCACCCACATGATATGTTTTTCATACAATACATAGCTGACTGTGTCTAAATATCTAAACTACATAAGAACCTGGTTCATATCTCTATTGCCCTAAAACACCATTCACTAGCGCGGGAAAACATTACTCAACAACACTGTCTCTCTCCTCATCTCTCCATACGTCATCTCTCTAGAGAACTTCAACCGTCACTTCAAAATTCCTCCTAAAGTGTCAGAACCTCATAACTACTGAAACGCCTCAAAAACCCAACCCCTTACACAAAAACACTCCTTCTTGCTCCATCTTTCAAGAAACCCCAAAAAATTCTCCACCATGGTCAATCCACTCGTCGCATACTGCGATGATGAAAACTCATCGGACGATGCTTCGGTTCAGGGGGAAGAAAATCCCTCCACTGACACATCCCTCACTTCACCCTCTCAAAATACACCCACCGTCGATCTCGGCGGCCAACCACCACACGCCGTCGGTGAACCTTTCACCCCTTCTCCTTCATCACCATTAATCAAAAACCAAATACTCATCGTTCTTTTTCTCCTCCACCATTGTCTCCGAAACCCATAACTCCTTCCACTCCGCCTCCTCAATCACCATCTCCAAAAAACATTCCCTCACCCACATCTGCATCTAACCTCCCACCATCTTCACACCCACTAGAACAAAACACTGATAATGTTCCACTTAGTATGTTACATCCCCAGAAACCAAAATGACCCCGCAAACATATTGCAGTCAAACAAATACGTCCGCACAAGCCGGTGACTCGAAGCGCACATATGACTAAACTGACGGGTGCTACTACATCTAATGTGAAGTGTCGTCGTCTAGGTAAGTCTCCTATTCATCCATCCGTTTATCCGATGGTTCTTGATTCTGAGACTGAGTCTGAAATTAAAACTTCTGAAAACCCTAAGTCTACATCGAAATCGGCAAAAAAGAACATGGAAAAATTTCTCAAAATTGGAAAGGAAAAGTACTTTCAGACTAAAACTGTGCTTAGGGGTAGAACTTTTCATCTTGACATCCTATCAACAGAAATAGTCAAACATGTGTGTGAATTACTACGGTATCAGGGGTGGGAAGAGTTATTTCTTGAACCTAATCTGATTTATGAACATGAAGTTATAGATTTTTACATAAATCTCAAAGTATTGGATGGTCTTGTGGTGACATCTACTGTGAAAGGGGTGGAGATCATTTTTGATTCTACTAGACTTGGTGAGATTCTGCGAATACCATCTGTGGGTATCAATGATTACCATTGGAGTTCTGATGAACATCTTGCTCTTCCGGCCAAGTTCTCCAAAGGTCGGGTTACCTCTAGAGCTAAGACAGTGTTAAAAGGAGTTATGGGACCAGTTCACAAGCTCCTCTTTGAAATAGTGCATAAAGGAGTATTACCTAGGGGTCATAAGCGTCACATTGCCTCTCTACGCGACATGGGACTCATGAATGCTCTTGAGTGCAAAGAACGTATCGATTGGCCAACGCTTATTATTAAGCACTTAGCTCGCATAATAGATCCTCAACTTGGTTCTCATCAGTTGGCTTTTGGAAATATTCTTACCAAGGTGTTTACTATATTTGAGGTGCCACTAGGAGAAGGACGGTCTTTGACTCGTGCAGACATGTTTACTCAATCAATTCTGATTGATTGTGGTTTTCACATTGAACCGGAGCAGGTTCCAAATGTATCTCCACGTCCATCGGATCCTATTGCTCAACTGCTCAGGGAACTCAAAACTGCAGAAGATAAAAATGCTACTCTTGAAATGGAGAATCAGGCTTTGCGTACTGAGCTTCACACTTCTCATGCCGGGATTGGTCGTCTGAAGGATCAGTTGGTACAACAGCAGCTTGCCAACAATGCTAGGGTTGACAAAGTTCTTGATATGCTTGCTTCTGCCTCCTCCCAGCCTTCCAAACCAAGCCAATCTTCATCTTGAATCATACTTAGTGTGTCCCTGGTTCTTCTGTTTTTGTGGATTATTGACTATGTTTTGCTATTGTGCTTTGTTTTGTTAAACAATTTTTTTGTGGGGCTCAAAGGTTTGAGCTTAAAACTGTTGATGTATTTTTGGATCTGCTATGGATTCTCTCTATTTCTTCTGTGATTGCTTAACTCTTTTTGATTTGTCAAAAGGGGGAAGACAATATTTGCATTACACAGGTTTGCCATCATCAAAAAGGGGAATATGATAGTTCTATAGTCTGAGTATTTTGATGATAGACTATAAATGCAAATATATACATATAAGATCCAGTGTACAAATATTTCAAGCCAGAATTAAGTGTTTAAATGCAAAAGTTGAAGCCGATGTAAGCCGACGTGTTGAAGCTGCCAACATTAAGTGATTAGATGTAAAACGTGTTGAAATTCTCACGCTGATGAAGTCACAAGTTGGAATAAACAAGGAAACTCCTAAAAGGAAAAATAAAACAGAGAAACCTGAACAAACAAGGAAACTTGAAGGAGAAAGTTTTGTATAAAAAGGTTTTCCTTTTTATACCATACTTATAATTCCTCTTTGTGTATGATAAAAACTAAAAGATCTCATATCTCTATAAAAGGTGATAGAGAGCAGAGAAGGAGGCAAGACTTTCACATTGAACGTAATCGAGAAAGCGAAAGCCATTCATCAAGTAAGAGCCTGTGAGACCGAGATTGTTACAACATTCAAGAAATTCTTGAGTTAGAAAGTCTTGAGTGTGTAAAGTATTTTTCTGATATATTGTTTAAATTGTTAGTTAGATTCCATTGTACAAGAAGTGGGTTTTGGCTTCTTGTAGAGTTGAGTTATTGGTGAGGTTTGTAACAAGAGGTGGGTTTGACCTTTTGGAGAGTAGAGATTAGTCGATTATAGTTAATCGAGAGTTGTTGTAGTGGTGAGATTATTGATTATTAAGTTGTAATCATAAGATCGTCAAGTTTGAATAGATAAAACGAGGTTTTTCCTTTCTTGATTAAGGAAGGTTTTAGTTTCAAAAAGTGTTCGTGTTTCTTCCTGTAAACCAACTTACAAGAACCTGGTTCTTGTTCTAAGGGTAAGGTTTCTTCAATCTCCTTGACAGTTGAGCAACCCATAATTAGGTACATGTTTTCTTTAGTCATGGTGCCTGAGATCCAACTCCTTAGCAGCACATCTTTCGCCTCCGAGTCATCAATGCTACAACTATCTTTTGCATCCTTCTCAACGGCTACAATTTTTTTTAGCAGCCTCTTTCGTGAAACAATTGCTTTTAGTTGGTTCATTCTCTATGATGAAATAGGTTAGTCTCATCACATGAATCAATTGGAATATTTGTGTCCTCCATATTAGGTAGTTTGTTGGTTTAAGTTTAATGGAGCAAGTGACAATGAGTTAGTGAAGTGAGGAGGTCGACATAGTGTTGGTAGAGGGGGTCAGTTGAACGTGTGGGTTTATTTTCGTTAATCAATACTCAGAGAGCCTAAGATATTTTAAGCCTTGATACCATGTAGAGTTCCCACGTCTAGTATTAGAAAAATCAAGGATTGTATTGATGATTAAAATTGTTAAATACATGCTTCTTATATAGGAAAAGAATTATAGAATTTTAAGTTAACTATAGATTCCTACAATACTTATTGCTACTATAATAATAATACAATTATAAATAATCTAATCCCAGTCGACTTCAACTATTTCAAAAAGTAGCAGTCTAGTCGATATAAGTGACCTAAACCTAGAGTGACTTTAAATCCATCGTACACATTGATTGAATCAGAATATTCAACCTGTTCCATGTATTCAATTTTTTTTTTATCTTCAACAGTTAGGTGTTTATCATGATCTTAGAATTTGGATCGTAAAAATATCCACATGGAAACATATCTTAGTCATTTATTTTTTAGCTCCTGTGGGTATCATTAACACTTCTATGGTTCGCTTATTATGTCATGAAGCTCATAATTACTAATGTAAATTATTTAAACATTTATGGGACTTCACATCTTGATTAAATTTTTTTAAGAAAAGAGTAAAAGTTACCAGTTGAACTAAAATAAGTTTTTTAATTAAAATATGATATTATAATAACAAGTGACAACACTAAAATAAATATGTATTCCTTCGTTCCATCTTATGTGACCTTTTCTTTTATTTCGTCCTAACAAGAATATCATCTAATTATAAGTGGCAATAATTTAAGTTTAAAATTTTCATTTTACTTTCAATGAAATGATTTATAATCATTCAAACATTTAAGAATTATTTTAGACTATAAATTTTTAAAGAGAAATTCCTTTTTTTCATAAACATAACGTTAAATCAAACGATATTACATAAAATGAACCGAAAAATATTACTTTATAAAATAAACACTTTTAACTTCCGAGAGCGACACCTAAACCGGCAGCGGCACCAACAACAGCAGCATCGTTGGCTGCATTGATAGCATCAAGGATTACTATTAATGAGACGATGAAGGCTTGATCAATATTTGGATACATTGTCACCATAAAATTGTCTTTTCCAATCAATAAACTTTTAGCAGTAATTATCTTATGCATCTGCAATAAGTCATTCACACCAAGTATTAGAATATCGATCGGAAAAAATAATGTATGTATTAATTTTGTGTATTATTAATGCTTTGTTTGGTAAACGATTTAGATAATGTATAAATAATACCTGTTTTAGTTATACAGTACTCTATTATGTATTAAGGTGTAATATAAAGAATTACAACACATGTATTAAATTAATTAATGATATAACTATCCGTCAAATCCCTCTCAGAACATTTTTCATTTTTCAAAGTTTTTCAAAGCTAATGAGTATAGAGGATATTATTGTAGACAAGTTTTTTTTTTTCTTATAGTAGAACTTATGCAAGACTTGGTATTTTTTTATACATCAAATAGAATAGAATATAAGAAATGATGTCACCATTATCATTACACACATTACTAATATACTTTATTCAATATTATTCTAAAAATAACAATAGTACAACTCACTTAATTTTTAAAAAGAATATAATGATTTTTTTTCATTTTACTATATAAAAACTGAAATTATTATGTGGTCTTATTTTTCTTTTTGGCTTTTAAAATAGTGTTTTTTTCTACATTTAGTAAGTTTTTCAATTTCAACATTCTATAAGATAATTTTAAGATCACAAGTTTTAGAGAACTACACACATTTTTATTTTAACACCATAATATTCAAAAATCTTCCTTTATTTCTTAAATTCAACGTTAAATTAAACTAAGATAAGAGAGAGTAATTGGAATCTAGATGTTGTCTTTATAGTAAATAAAAAGTCTTTTTCATCAGTACTTTCTCCTTTAAATGCATTCCATCTCGAATGCTCAGTCAACATCTATACAAAAATTAATTATTGACAGCAACAACTTTAATTAGATTTAACGTAAACATATTTATATGATCATCACTTGTAAAGTTATTATAAGTAAAATATTATGATTAAGTATTAGATTATAACTAATTTGGTATTACAAATTGAAATTTATTTATTAATGCAAGATATCTAGTTCTTAAACCTATAATGTAAAAAAGAATTTACACCATTAGTATAATTAAATGATTTATACTTGATTATTAATTACTTTAATTTTCAGGTTATTATATAAGTTTGATATGAAGAATATTTTATCATGTTAGTGGGTTGCACATACAAGTCTATGATTAGATATAACTTATTAATATCGATATGTAGAATTTAAAAAATTAAAAATAATTTTAAATATATCTTCCTGTTGGGAATGATGGAACCCACACTTCCTTAAGGTTTGACTTGCATTGCATTATTAACTAACACAAGTTGTGGAGCTGGAAGTCCTACATCTAATTAAAGGTTTCGAATTTGAGTCCTGAATATGAATTTCTTTTATTGAAAATGCCACCCTAAATAAATTTGACAATGAACCATCTGAATTTAGTTGAATCTCTATTACATAATCTAAGACATTAAGTGGGGGATAAAAGGGAAAAAGTACACCCCTAGACTGTGACCAAAATTCCAGAGACATTTTAACTATTATAAGATCCTATTACCTCCTGAGCTTATCTTTTTTGTAATTTTATACACCTTTTGTCTTACGTGACACACTTCGTGACTCCATGCAATTGAGGCGTGTGCGAGATATTTGGATGCTACGTAAGTAAAAAAGGTGCACAAATTACAAGAAAAAAAATATTTAGGAGGTAATAGGACCTTAGAATAGTTAAGGTGTGTCTCTGTAATTTCGATTATATAGTCTAGGAAGGTCATTGTGCATTTTTCCGGGAAAAAACTTATAACATGAACTTTCCCTCCCTTATTATGATTTCTTTATAACATTTTTTATATAACCTATCTACTAAAATAACCTTCTACTATGTACCTTTTGTTTGAGAGTGATCAAGGGATTATCAGCAGCATCAAGAATAACTCTTTTATCATGCCATCCAAAAGAATTGCCTTTAACTTTGAACACAAAGTTTCCATTCATATCTGAAACAACAAATTCTCCATGTCTAAGTGACTTCACCTTCCTAGATATAACAAAATCGACCTGGTTCGGCTTGCAATATTCAGATCCAATTACATAATTAGCCACAGTTGTATAACTTGATTCCACCATGAACAATGATATCTGATTTTTACTTGTTCGTTATGCAAAAAAATTGAAAAAAAATTATGTGGCAATACTCTTTTTTTCTTACGATATTTTTTTGTTTAGAGTATATTTTGTTTGTAGTTTAAATGTTTTATAGTGCTATGCTAGTTATAACCGCCTACAATTTTTGAATATAAGAAAAGTCATGAACGCATTGAATTAAATAACAATAAATAGCCAAATAATTGTGATGCGTTAAATTAAATAACAATAAATAGCCAAATAATTGTGATTTCGACTAGCGTGAACTTGGTTAGTGACAGAGTCAGAAATGAGATTTGAACATATAAATATTTTAAGTTTATGTGTTTTTACTCTTTCAAAACGTTTGAAATCACTAGGCTACATTATATTATTATGTTAAGAGTGTCCAAAATATATTATTTAGACATTTTATTTATTATTTATATAGTATAAGTTTCTGACACTGGCTGTCCAATTGGACTACTCTGACATAAACTTAAAGGTGGCTATGCCACTGGACTTGGGACCCATTTGCATTGAAGATTAATTAAGATATACAATAACAGATCGTTTGATAGGTAGATAAATTGTATAAATATTACTAGTAATAAGGGTATGAGTTATTTAGTTATACAGATATTAATAATATGGACTAATAGCTCTATATTTATGAATTATCTTATTCTAACTTTTTTTATTGGTTTTTCAGAAGAATTAGTCTGATTTTAGAGACGTGTATATGTAATTTATTACTATTACTCAAAAGTATTGTTCTAACCTGTCCTTTTAGTTGAAATTTCAACCTTGAATTTTCACCAAAAAGGATATGGAGATTTCTTCAACTTTGTAAAAAATATGCGATAATTATGGTGGATTAAAAACTTTATGATTTGGTTACGTCAGATATTAGAAAATTCTTAATTGCTTATTTGTTGCATATAATTGACCTTTCCTTCCCGGAATCATTAATATATATATATATAAATGAGGACCACAAGGTGATGTGGCACCTTTCTATGACCTCCATTTGTATTTAACTTTTTTTTTTTAAAAAAATAAAAATTATTATATCATAAAAGAAATTACTTAAATAATAAATATGTTCTTAATGGAGGATCATTTATAACAAAAACTCTTCAGATTTTTTAATTTATTTATCTTACTTATAATAAAAGGAGAAACATAATTTATTTTGACTTTTTTTTTAATTTAACTAATTATTTTATTGTAAAATTTACTTTATTTATACAAATAAATATTTTATTAATGTAGGAACATTCATAAAAAAACCTCTCTATAGGTTTTTTCTATTTGTTTATCTCACTTCTAATCATGAAATCATAATAATTTTTTTTACATTTTAAGTATTTTATTTTTATTTTTTAATTTATTCACTAGGAGTTACTACACATGACTTGCCCCTCTTTAATTTTTGCTTTTAATAATATTCATAACTCTCATAATTTTTATGTCCATAACCTCCAAATTAAATTTATAAGTTTATGATATGTCTTATAGTATTCTTTTATTTTGCCTATAAATTCATGATTTCATGAAGATCGACATTCACAATTATTCATTCTTTTTCATCATAAAGATTTGGTTTGTAACAAAAAAGAAGTACATGATGGTAAGAAATATTTAGAGTGTGTTTGGTATGAAGGAAAACATTTTCTGGAAAATGTTTTTCCAATTTTCTCATGTTTGGTTGGGACAAAATCTTGGAAAATGTTTTCCAAATCAACTCATTTTCCTCAAAATTAAGGAAAATGACTTCCCTTAAAAAATTAAGGAAAACATTTTCCAAAACTTTCCTCCAATTCCAAATTACATTTTTTTGGGGGGAAAAACAATTTTTTTTAAAAATATTTTCAATTTCAAAATTTTATTTTTTCATTCGATCTCTAACCCCCCCTCACCCCACCACCACCGGCCAGCTCCCCCCAACCCCAGCCCTTCCAAAAAATTAATTTTGCTTTTTAAAAGTATTTTCAACTTCAAAATTTTATTTTTAAACTCCTACCCCCCTCCCCTCCCCAAATCCCCAAAAAATTAATTTTGTTTTTAAAAATACTTTCAACTTCAAATTTTTATTTTTTCACTCCTCCCCCTCCCCCTGCCCCCATCCACCCCACCACCACCCCACCCTCCACCACCACCCAAAAAAAAATTTTGTTTTTAAAAAATATTTTCAATTTCATAAATTATTTTTTACTCTAGTAAAAATAAAAGATGTCTCTCAAAAATATTTTTCATTTATAAATTAAACACTAAAAATCATTTTCGGAAAATATTTTCTACTGACCAACCAAACATGAGAAAATAAGTCCAAAATCTACTTGTTTTCCAGGAAAATATTTTCTAGGAAAACATTTTCCAAGGAAAACATTTTCCTCCATACCAAACACACCCTTAATTGCAAATTCTATTTTTTATTTCCTCTATTTTTGTCTATATTGTTGCGGAAGCCGAATATATAGAGAGTGATGGAATCACAACTGCTATATCTGAAGGTAGCTAATAAATAGTAAATGAGACAGCAATAAAAGGAACACCAGAAATTAACGAGGTTCGGCAAACTTTTATTTTCTTTTACCTATTCCTCGGACACAACCAACCAATATTTATTTCACTCCAAAAGAGTACAAGTGAAATATTACAAGAGATAAAGAAGAACAAATGCCTTAGGAGATGAAAAGGCAAGTGAGAGGTGTGTTACAAATGAATTAGGAGCTACCTATTTATAGGAGTGAATTCTTCCTATTGATGTCATCCATGACATCACAGTATGTCAAAATGTCAAGATTTACCTTGTGAAACCAGTTTATTGTTCACCTAAATTTCACCTACAAAAGGTGCTATCTTGACTTTTCTACCAATGAAGAATTATCCTCCTAACTACCATATCTTCTCATTAATCCATTTTTGAATCTTGTAAAATTTAACAAATCTCCACCTTGGCAAGATTCTCCATTTTCAACTTTCTCTCAACAACAATTTTGATTGTGTCTTCAACCATAATCTTCAATGTTCAACGATGTTGATCAAGTTCAAACAATATTGAAACTTGACCGCAGTCACCACTTTTGTCAACATATCGGCAGGATTATCCGTAGAATAAATTTTCTGCATTATAACTCCACCATCTTCTATGATGTCTCGTATGAAATGATATCGGACGTCAATGTGCTTCGTCCTTGCATGATAAACTTGTTTCTTTGCTAATTGAATAGCACTCTGACTATCACAAAATATTGTGATTCCTTCTTGTCCAATACCAAGCTCTCTAAGCAATCCTTGAAGCCAAATTGCTTCCTTCGCAGCCTCTGTAATTGCCATGTACTCTGCCTCAGTGGTAGACAAAGCAACTGTTGACTGCAAAGTAGACTTCCAACTAACTGGTGCATTTGCAATAGTGAAAACATAACCAGTAGTTGATCTTCGTTTGTCCAAATCACCTGCATAATCTGAGTCACAATATCCAATAAGATATTGACTATCTTTCTGCTCGAAAACCAAACCAACATCTACAGTATTATGAATATACCGTAGAATCCATTTTACAGCCTGCCAATGATCCTTTCCAGGATTGTGCATGTACCTGCTTACAACTCCAACAACGTGTGAAATATCTGGCCTTGTGCAAACCATTGCATACATCAAGCTACCAATAGCATTAGCGTATGGTACTCTTGACATATATTCTCGTTCAGCTTCATTCTTAGGTGACATAGCATCACTAAGCTTAAAATGAGGAGCAAGCGAAGTACTAACCGACTTCATTTTTTTATTCATACCGAATCGCTTTAGTACTCTCTTCAAATATTCTTTCTGAAATAAATAGAGTTTCTTTGAATGTTTATCTCTTTTTATCTCCATGCCAAGAATCTTCTTTGCCTCACCCAAATCCTTCATCTCAAACTCCTTTCTCAGTTGAATCTTTAGCTTCTCAATTTCCTCTTGACTTTTAGAAGCTATCAACATATCATTAACATATAGGAGAAGATATATAAATAAATTATCTTCAAGCTTGCGCAAATACACACAATGATCGTATTTGCTTCTTATATACCTTTGCTGCAACATAAACTTGTCAAATTGTTTGTACCATTGTCTAGAAGATTGTTTCAATCCGTACAATGATTTTTCAAGTTTGCACACCATATTTTCTTTTCCATCAACTTTGAATCCTTCTGGCTGAGTCATATAGATTTCCTCTTCCAAGTCTTCATGTAAAAAAGCAGTTTTTACATCCAACTGAACTAGTTTCAAATTCAACTGTGCTATCAAAGCCAACAAAACTCTAATGGAGGAGTGTTTCACAACTGGAGAAAATACCTCATTATATCAATTCCCTCCTTTTGATCATATCCTTTGGCCACCAATATTGCTTTGTAGCGAACATCTTCTTGGTTAGGAAATTCCTCTTTCTTTGCAAATACCCATTTGCACCCAATTGCTTTCTTGCCCTCTGGGAGAATGGCCAATCTCCATGTATGATTCTGATGAAGGGATTGCATTTCTTCATCCATGGCATTCCTCCACTTATATTTTTGTGAACTTTGGACTGCGTCTTTATAAGTGGTAGAAATGTCATCGGCTGCAATTGAGTTAGCACAAGCCACCATATCTGTGAGTCGAGCAGGTTTTCTTATTGTCCTTTTTGGCTTGCTCGTTGCTATTGATTCAAGTTGTGGTTGAGGTTCTTGAGATGGAACCTCCTCTTCGACTGGCTCTCCTTCAAGAGAAAAATCTTCTGTTGTTTCCTCGTTTGATCCCTGTGTTGGGAAAATTATCTTTCCCTCAAACTCCACCTGATTTGAAGCACCATCAATTTGTTTGGCTTCTTCAAGTGTTACCTTATTTGTCAAGGCAGATTCATCAAAGGTAACATACCTGCTAAAAATAACTTTTCTTGTCTCTGGACACCATAAACGATATCCTTTGACTCCAGAAGTAATTCCCATAAATAAAGCTTTCTTTGCTCTTGGGTCCAATTTTGACTCTCTTACATGATAATATGCAATTGAGCCAAATACATATAAGGAATCATAATCTTCAGCAGGGTTTTCATACCATTTTTCAAATGGTGTCTTCCCACCAATAGTAGCAGATGGTAGACGATTAATGAGGTGGAACACATTTGTAATTGCCTCAGCCCAAAATTCTTTGCCCAAGCCAGCATTGGATAACATACACCAAACTTTCTCCAGCAAAGTTCGGTTCATGCGTTCTGCCACTCCATTCTGTTGTGGTGTATTTCTGACGGTGAAATGTCTGACGATGCCATTTTTCTCACAAATTTTCTGAAAAAGATTATTTTTGTATTCGCCAACATTATCTGTGCGAAGACACTTGATCTTTCTGTCACTTTGAGTTTCTATCATCGCCTTCCATTTGAGAAAAATTCCCAATACTTCATCTTTTGTTTTCATCCTATACACCCATAATCTTCGAGAAAAGTCATCAACAAAGGTTACAAAATAGTGTTTTCCACCTAATGAAGGTGTTTTGAAAGCACCCCAAACATCCGAATGAACATAATCCAAAATACCTTTAGTATTATGGATAGTTGTTCCAAATTTAACCCTTGTTTGCTTTCCCTTGATACAATGCTCACAAAACTCCAAGTTGCAAGTTTTTACTCCTTTTAGCAATCCTTGATCCGATAAAGATTTCAAGGATTTTCCTCCAGCATGTCCCAACCGCATATGCCATAGCTTGGTCATTTCTGTCTCCTTCTCGTCATTGGATGTTGTTGCCGCTGTCCCAATAACTGTACTACCTTGATAGCGGTACATGTTATTATTTTTTCGAATTGCCTTCATTACCACCAGTGTACCAGAGCATATTCTCATCACGCCATTATCTGCAATGACTTTGAACCCCTTTGATTCTAGAGCTCCTATAGAAATGAGATTTTTCTTCAAATCTGATACATATCGAACATCTTTTAATGTTCTACTTAATTCATCATGGTTCCTTAATCGGATTGAACCAATACCATATGCGATAAGAGGATTATTATTTGCAGTATGAATAACTCCACATTCTCCTTCTTGTAAATTAATAAACCAGTCCCGATTGGGACACATATGATAACTACAAGCTGAGTCCATCAACCATACATCAGATGATTTTGATGGATCTGTTGTAACTAGTGAGTAATCAGAGTCATCACAATCAGCCACATTTAAATCCATGACAGCCTTCCCATTATTTGGTTTGGCTTTGCTATTCAACTTTGGGCAGTCTTTCTTCCAATGCCCTTTTTCTCGGCAAAAGGCACATTCATCTTTGCTGAGTCTCGATCTTGACTTGGATCTCCATTTCTTTGTTCTCATATGATTTTGAGAACGACCTTTCGCAACCAGTGCTTCTGCTTCTCCGCCTTTTTGTTTTTCTCTCTTTCTTTGTTCATAACTGTATAAGGCAGAACAAACTTCTTTGAGAGATACTTCATCATTCTCATGCAGTAGAGTCGTTTCAAGATGCTCGAACTCATCGAGAAGTGAACTTAACAACATTAAGGCCATATCTCCATCCGTAAGAGTCACGTCCATATTTCGCAAATCTGTCGCCAACTTATTAAAGCTGGTGATATGATCATTCATTGTGCTAACAGGAATATAAGTGAAGCGTAACAGTCTTCTTTTCATGTAAAGTTTATTTTGACTGTTTTTCTTCAAGAATTTCTCCTCCAATGAATTTCATAATTTATTTACAGATGTTTCCTTCGTGTATGGGTACTTTTGTTCTCTTGCAAGGTAAGATCGAATGGTACCGCAAGCAACACGGTTGATAATCTTCCAATCTTCTTCTCCTACACCGTCTGGTTTCTTTTCTTCAATGGCAATATCTAGACCTTGTTGAAAAAGAACATCAAGGACCTCGCCTTGCCACATTCCGAAATGTCCTGACCCGTCAAAAATTTTAACTGCAAATTTCGCATTTGACACAATTCTTGTCATAGGCGAAGATGCCAATGATGACGTATTATTGACACTTGATGTGGACTCATCATTTTTCTTGTCTCCCATTTTACTACAAATACTATTTACTAGCTAACAATGCAAAGACCAAAGTGAATCTTTTTTGATGTGGAAGTTCAGACTATGCTGCAACCACAGAGCATACTCAGATAATACCTTGGCTCTGATATCAATTGTTGCGAAAGCCGAATATATAGAGAGTGATGGAATCACAACTTCTATATCTGAAGGTAGCTAATAAATAGTAAATGAGACAACAATAAAAGAAACACTAGAAATTAACGAGGTTCGGCAAACTTTTATTTTCTTTTACCTATCCTCGAACACAACCAACCAATATTTATTTCACTCCAAAAGAGTACAAGTGAAATACTATAAGAGAGAAAGAAGAACAAATGCCTTAGGAGATGAAAAGGCAAGTGAGAGGTGTGTTACAAATGAATTAGGAGCTACCTATTTATAGGAGTGAATTCTTCCTATTGATGTCATCCATGACATCACAGTATGTCAAAATGTCAAGATTTACCTTGTGAAACCAGTTTATTATTCACCTAAATTTCACCTACAAAAGGTGCTATCTTGACTTTTCTACCAATGAAGAATTATCCTCCTAACTACCATATCTTCTCATTAATCCATTTTTGAATCTTGTCAAATTTAACATATAAATTCGTATTTGGTTTGTGAATGAAATCAACATGTAAAAAAAAAGTGCATGAAGTTAATAAATATATCATTCTCAAGTCTTTATCTTTTTTGTTTCCTTTATTTTGTCTATATAAATTCATAAATTTTCATGAAGATTCACATTCAAAGTTATAATTTTTCTTCTTCATCATACTTGTTTGTGAATTAACTAACATGTAACAAAAAAAAGTATATGAAGGTAAGACATATTTCATTCTAAAGTCTTTCTTTTTATTTTTATGTACTTAGACATGCTTTTTTAATATTTTTGTTTATGTTTGTATTATAATTTATCAAGTAAGTATGATTTAAAAAATCTCTGTAATTCTTAACAATGTGTTGTCGGTATGCAATTGCACTTTCTAATAGTTAGTTTTCCAGATATAATATATTTTGATTATAATATTTGTTAGATTTGAAAAAATAATAATTATTTAGTATTGTTAGTACTATTGAAAAGATAATATACAAATATATTAAATATAATTTATATTTCATTTTTTTTACATAATTATTTTTAATTGATAAATGATTTTTTTTATTCAGTTAGTTGCATATAATGAAGAGTTTGACATATGGATCAAAACATGATGGCGGATCTCTTAGCAAAGGAAGATGGTAGAAGGAAAAAAAAATGAAGCATAATTAGAGATTATTTTTCCACTTTGAATTGTATTAGCAACTTAGTTACTTTTGTTAGAGTTTTTTAAATTTTGATTTATATAAATAATTTAGCTAAATGTATTATATTGTCAATGCTAATCATTTGGTTCTTTAGTATTGTACTTTCTCTTTGTTATGAAAAAAATTAATATAATTATTTCATTTTAACAAAAAAAATATTATGATGATTAGTTTCATTTTTATTATAATTATAAAAAGTAATTGGAAAATAAAATATTATTTTCATGATGTCATTTTTTGCGTATGTAACAATCAGTCACCGTATTTTTTGCTTTGAAATGTATTTATAATTTTTATGTAGTCATCAATTATTATATTTTCTCTGTTCATTTTTTGTATTTTCACCCCTTATTTTTATTTATTTATTTTACAAATAAAATCAATATAATTAGTAATACATGTAATGGCTAATAAAATTATACATTTGAATTATTTATAACTCATGTCTCTTCATCTTACTTGTAACATTTAATATTAAATATAATTCATAACTTTATATGTTTCATTTTTCATAAATATTATAAATATTTAATTAATGTTTTTATAATAAGCAAATGTAATAATAATAATAAAAATCAATTTTATTTTGACGAAATCAGAGTTTGAATAGAACATTAGTACTCCTACAAAAGATAGAGAAAATTAAAACAAATAAAATATTTTTAACCTAATACAATATATTGTTATTTCAACATATTATCTCTTATTCCATTTACTTCACCACGGTGAATATTTTGTTCTAATATATACATATACAAAATAAATAAATATATTTTATATGTTTAAAAAAATATATGATATCACAACGAGGAAAAATATTAATATATCTATATATTCGATACTAACCAAAATATTACATATTTCATATTATTATCTTATAAATATTTTATATAATCGCGCGAAGCGCGAATAATTTCACTAGTTAGTAATATACAAAAATCAGTGGGTGGGTAGATAATAGAGATTTATTAATAAATTCATATTAAATTTTAAATTTATGATATGTTAATCAAGTAAAATTATTGGTTAATAAAATTGGATAATATTTTTAAGGGAAAAAGGTTTGAAATACATTCAAACTTCGATCGAAATTGTTGTAATAATGTCAAACTTTGAAAATGACCTTTTACCCCTCACCATTTAATAGTGTATTTTAAAGGTATGTACCCTCCTAGACATGATAAATATTGCATCATTATAAGTAGTAATGTGTTCACGCGTGCACATACATACCTTTAAAATACACTATTAAATAGTGCAGGGGTAAAAGATCATCCATAAAGTTTGGTATAGTAACAACAATTTCGGCCAAAGTTGAAGTATTTTTCAGCGTATTTTCCCTATTTTAAGTTAAGATTATCATATAATAAAAAACGAAGAAATTGTGAAGAAATGATAGAAAATATATGATCAAAAAGTTCATATTTTTTATATCGACGACGATGATTAATATCAATCAATTTGTACTGATTATATGAATGTTCCAGCGTCATGTTTTGAACAACAAATGTTGGACTTCTATTCAATATATGAATGCTCCAATTTATCACCTTCGGTCAAGAAATTTTGATCATTATTCCTCTTGCTAGGAAACTTCGCATCATATTGAGAATGGTTCTAGTCTTTCTCTCTGATTACCATCTTGTGATGTATACTCAATGGTAAGTTCTCTTCGAATTTCCTTAGATTCACAAAAATCCTTACTTTTGAGCAGTACTCGCCAACATGATCAAATCGAAACGTCTTTATGACTCTTTCAGTCTCATTTCTCTACATCAACCTTGAAGTTTTTAAATGCTTCAAAAGCTTATGATTTTTCTCATAAAAAATACATCAAAGTATTTTCAGAATAATCATATGTAAAGGTAATGACATATCTTTTTCCTCTATTAAAAGTTGGTCTAATTGGGCGATAAATATCATAATGCACCATTTCTAAAATATCCTTTACTCTCCACGACTTCTCTTTTTAAAATTGAGAACAATGTTGTTTGCCAACAACACATTCTTCACAAACTTAAGAGGGGTGAAATTTTTTGAAATGCTGTTACCATGTTTTTCTCTTGAAGAGTTTTTAATCCACCAAACTCAAGTGATCATATCTAAAATGTCATAATCAGGAAGAATCTTTCACTTTCAACTTAAATCAAGATTTAATATTCTCAGTTCAAGAAGAGTAACTTGTTTGAATACATTTTTACAATAATAACATATTCTCTAATAGGACTATAAATCTCACAAACACCTCTCCCAATAAGAATAAAATATCCTATCTCTTGCAACTGTTTCATACTCAATAAGTTGCTTTTTGGAGCGAAAAGATATAACACATTTGATATTATTTCTTCTACATAATTTGTTTTCTTTAATTTTAATATTATATTTTTCCGTTACATTCACATTAGAGCGATCACCAAAACTAGCTTTAGAACGAAAGACTTCTTAAATAAGAAAAACAAGACTTACTCCCATTCATGTGATTACTGTTATGTCCAGATTCCAAACATCTTGCAAAGGTTATTCATGTGCTTGTGTTGACATCAACAAGGTCTCATTTTCATTGTTTCCAACAAGATTTAACTTCTCGTCCTTATCATTAGCAGCCTAGTAAAGAAATATGACCAAATTTATGATATCAATAGCATTCAACATTTAATTTGTCAAAATTCTTTCTCCCGCTTTTTTGTCATCATTGGCACTAAAATTTCTGCTGCCATCTTTGTTGCCTCCATCTTTATTTCCTCTATCTCATCATTTTCCTCTAACTCTTCCTCTATGGGGATTGCAATGGGGCGGGGTGAGTTGAGCTTAACTCATAAAATTGTTAATCCGCCCCGCATAATATCTTTTTTTCATTTTCACTACTCCACACCGCATAGATCCGCTCCGCATGAATCCGGCCACATAATTTTTTAATATCTTCTTTTTTCTAGTTACGTTTGATATTAAAAATAAAATTCATAAAAATAACTTTTTTCATTAAGTTGTATTAATTTAATAGGATCGTTACTTAAAATTTTATTTTTAGAGGTAAATTGGGAAACATATAAGAAATTGAATTATTTTTATTGAATCATTTTCATTTACTATCTTGGATATTTTAGTAGCTTTAAATAAATTATCTTAATAAATAATGTTCTATCACTCTAATAACATTTTAAAAAAATTAAAATTAAGTTTGAATCCACATAAAATCACATACACTCGCAATCCTCCCCACCCCACCCACCCCACCCCGCATTAATTTTTTTTTAAAAACTCACTTTAACTCGTCCCCACACAACCTTAACCCCCCCCCCCAACACACACACACATACAACTTTAAATCCACCTCTCTCCGTATTTGTCCCGCCCCATTGTCATCCCTGTTCCTCTACCTCTACATCTTTCTCTTTCTCTAGAATTGAAAGAAATAAAAGCAGAAGCCTTCAACGTCTGCTCCTCAAAAGTTAAAATGCAATTCATCTTCTATTCATGCACCAATAAGGAGCTTTTCGATTTATCCAACGACAACTAATCTACATCTTTCGATCTTACATACAACATAATCGTACTTTGACGTCAAAGAGCGCAATATTTTCTCAATAATTGTGATATCATTCATCTTTTTTCCACGAAATCACAGTTTGTTGCTGATTTTCATTGTAACATAGTAACTCCTTATAAACTCTTCTTCTTTCATTTGTGAAGTCTCGAAATTCCTCCTCAAAGTCTGAAGTCTTGCATGCTTAACTTTGATAGTGCCTTGATATTTTTTCTTCATGAAATTCCAAATAATCTTAATAGTTTCTTTGCAAAGAATAGTTTCTGGGATAGGACGCTCACTAGCCTGAAAGAGGTAGAAAATTTTCTTTTATAAGTCTTTCAACTTTTTTGTTCCGAACTTCATTAATTTTTTGAACATCCGTTAAAACTTCGTCTTTCGTTAGAGCACTGATATCATCCTCGACAATGGGCCAATACTTCTTCAATCCATAAAATATTTCCATCAGCATACTTCAATGGTCATAATGACCATCAAAACGAGGAATTGTTGCTTGTACATAATTACTATTTTATACCATGAGTGATACCAAAAAGAGGAGAGAGATATTAGAACTCCAGGATCTCCCTATCTAATGCTACTTTTCTACTGTAATTTTTTTCAACTTTAGGATCTCACGCTTGCTTTGATGTCACGGTAAACATAATCAAGATTATGAAATGTAAAATAAATAAAAACAGAGAAAAAGAGTTAACACATTGAGAAGAAAGAGAATTACTTTGCTTCTCTCATTAGTGCTACGAAACTGCAGATTTTATATGAAAAATACATATCATTTGAAGCTAAAAAATGGAACCAGTAACTCCTAAAAAATAGGAAGTAAATCCATGATAAACTACTCCCCTAAAGACTAGGACAAAACTAAAAAAACTTGACTTTATTTGTTCATAGGACTCTAAGTAACTGTCACGATCCAAAATTAGACGTGATGACACTCATCTTATCCCACCAAGACAAGTCAGCCTAAATTTCAACTATTACAATAAAAATGCGAAAATTCTGTAATAAACTCAAAATAATATCCCCGAAATCTGATTGTCATGTGTACAAGCCTCTAAAATATTAAAACTGAATCAAAAGAAAATATAAGTCTCATATGACATTATTTCTAGAGTAGAACAAGATCATAAATAGGAGTAAGAAGGTCTGCTGAAATGACAAACAGTTACCTCACAAATCTCAAAGAAGAGAATATATCAGAAAGGTCCGGACTAGTAACCTACAAAAAATTATATAAGCAAGGAGTGAGCACAAAACCACTCGGTACTCAGCAAGTAAACCTCTAAATACAAGCTAAGAGGATAGAATACGAGTACTCCTTACACCCCAACTGAATCTCCACAACTATAATACGAGTACTTCTTACACCCCAACTGAATCTCCACAACTCCAATCTGTATAAAACCATCAAACCTAACAGTTCACAATTTACAAGTGCATAACTGAACAACAACATTCTAACAATCACATATTCTCAACAACAAGCTCAATATTCATCAATTACAACCTCCACAACTACAACCTGCTTAACACCAGCCCAACCGAACAATTTATAATTCACACAACACACAACTCAACAACAACACATAACAATTACATATCCTCAACAACAAGCCCAATATTCCACAATCGAAGTCTCATAGAAAGACATTCACAAGATCAACAAAACACAATATCAAGTTCACTAATGATAAGTATGTGCAAATGCAATGGAATGCAATGTCAAGTATAATTATGCATGTCTGACCTAGTGATACACACCCACTGTCTCTCAATCTGGGACCCATGGGGGACAAATCTATCCATGCATCTATCGCAAGTGCGATACGACCATCGATAATAGTAACCATCACGGCGTGTGATACGTCCCTCGAAATATGATATCCATCGTGGCGCGTGGTACGACCCTCGAAATGGTACATCCTCTTTAATTTCTTATTCTTTCTCATCTCACATAACACTTGTCATAACCATATCTCAGAACAACGCAAATGACATGTTAAAACAAATAATGAACAGATGATCATTTTTAAAACATTGCACAATTCATAGCAACACAATCACGATACAATCTCAACAATGATTTAACAAGTCTTTCAAACCATTCCATTTTTAACATATGACACACAAATAATTAATCACATTGGCTTTTATTACCCCTTTATGCATCATTAGAATTAAATAATGTGGACAAATCAACCCATCACAAATTTTCATTACTCGTAAACATATACCATAAGAAAATACATGCATTCCATACAGTTAACAAGAGTTTAAAAATTCACTTGCCTTAGTCAATAAAGAACTCACTTCGAAACTTTCATTGAACTTCCAATTCAAAAAAATCTATCCAAATAATTGACCACAATAAGATTTCACAACTAATAACACTCATATTACTATGTGTTTTAGACTTGACCCAAAAATTCACCCCAATTTATAATCAAATTCCTAAATCTTGATACCAAGTTTCAAACCCAGGGTTAAGTTTGAATTTCTCCAAAGAATATGACCCTAATAATATACCATTATTCAATTTCTTAACTAAATATAAGAAAAACTGAAAAAAAATAAGATCAAAATTGTACGCTAATTCAGAAATAATAATACTTTCCAGTGCCTCTGAAGCATGTACCATCCCTACTGAATCATTATTCAAAGATTTTTTTTTAATATCATTTGACTTCATTATTAGGCAATCATTATCTTGCCTCCACTAACCCTAAAAATGTAGTAGAATTGGTTGCTTTAATATTGAGGGAAAAAATCCCTTAAATTCTTAGTCCTTTCAATTCATATAATCACAAAAGATATCAGCCATTTAGTATATAATTAATTATGTATATTTAAGGCTAGTCGTGTTAATTGCTTGTTACCTGCCAAGTGAGGTTCAATCTTTCCCTCCGCCATTCTTTCGGCCAGGTAAGTTTTTCCGTCCCTTCTCTCTTTTTCTTTCTATTATCTAATTAAAATAATTATGTATTAAATGTGATAAACTCTAATAATTTATATTTAATAAATATGGATCAAATAGTATAGAGTGTTAAATAAATTATCATTTTATCCCATTAACTATCAGTTAAGTCAATTATCTAGAATTACCATTCAATTAATTAACTCAAGTTAAATAAATAATTAATTTTTCTTAAAAAATAATTTTCTGGGTCATTACATTATCCACCACTAAAAATCACGTTCTTCCTCGAACATAAGGAAGGGAAAGGAAAAATAACTAACGTAACCTAAATGTTGAGTTATGACCTACTAGTCGGTGATCATCTCTTCAAGTGAGCTCCTCCTTAAGACCATTCTATCAAGATCAAGTTCTAAAAACAGAACTTTCGAATCAATCCTTGGAAAACCTACAGATCGGGAGTTCTTACAAAATCAAAGACTAAAACATGAATTCATTATGAACCAAAACCCTCTAAACCATGAAACAACCACCAGGACAAATCTTCTCTAACATAACAAAGATAACCTCTTGAATCAATACTAGCTACAACCAAAAGTGGGCTTTAACCAACCACCACACACTCATAATGCACAAACCATCACATATTTTATCAAGATTTTCTTTTCATAACACAATCTTATCACAAACTTAAGTCGTTATTACTCATCAAGGGAGGATCAACTTATCTAACCCAAAGAAGAAAAATATCATGTAAACACCAACAATGGATACACTTCAAAATGCATAATCTCTAAAAATACTCTTAGACAATTGTAACTCTTCATAGTAGCTCTTATATAAGTTCTCATAACTAAAGATGTGCATGTAGAACTACTGGTATACTTAACTATCCCAAACAACACTAGATTTGTTATAACAAAAATGACCAGCTCTAGTCAAGAATGTCACCCTACTAATAGGACCATCACAGAATCGGTACATCCAATCCACCACTATAAATTCACCCATAAATATGAAAACACATCTGAGTATAGGTAACGAAGCAAACGCCAAACCATATCCAAAATGAAGTTGATGGTCGTATAATAATATATAAAACTAAAATCGAATAACATTAATTACTTCTTCCATAGTGCCCATATCGAACATTTTCATCCGTATGACTCTATCTCTTTACTTTTCTAGCTACCAACAATCAACCAATCTGACCCCTATGACAATATTACAAACATTAGATTCATCTAACTCCACATACTTTTCACGGTACTCCATTGAAGCTGACACTCTTAATACCAAAAGCATCATAACAACGCAAGTCATTTACCTTACTCTCAAATTATCACTAGTATCAAAGTTTCTTAGCAAGCACGTTGTAGCGTCTAAAAAATTCAAAATATGTCTTCCTCTATCTTTCCATTAAGAATTCTTGACAAATATAAGTCATGTCCAAGACTGATAGCACTGATTTCAAATCTAAAAGTGTTTTCCCATCAATATAAAATTTATTGAATCAGGTACAATGTCAACTCCATGTAGTCTTTCAGATACCAAATTTCAACTGATATTCAAAATCATGATATACCTCATACCAACACTTGAGAAATATTCTTTGTCACTCTAATAATTCGGTATACAATAAGCTCATAACCTCTACTCACCATCAAATTCCTATGTAACGTTTCATAGCAGTGTGTATCGTCCTATCAACAAAGTAGTTTCAATTTCCTCGAAATTTTCATTAATCATGTAAATATTTCGGTCCACATCGTTGAACATCAGTAAATTACCTATCATAATTTGAACAATCTAACTCGACATAACCACATAATTGCTTGTCACCCAAACAAAGCTCAATCTTTAGAAAAGTTAATGATAATTCCTAGTAAGTTTGTACATGACTACTTCATATCTCACATCATATCTAAACTAATAGAAAAAAATTCAATAAATTCTTTAACTACAAACCAAGATTTATACGATAGGTCTTATTCCCCCATTTTTCTTAAATTCTTCTCGTGATACAAAATTTTAAGTATCTTGAACTCTTCAATACACCAAACTTTTGTTCCCTTTGTTGATTCGCTTACCTATCTTATTCTTTGGCCAACAACCCACAATATCTTTTACCTTATACTTTAAATCATAACATTATGTGAAATCCTCCTTGGGTATAACAGTCAAAAGTAACCAAATTAACTACTCAAATTTTAAATCCTTCGAAATGCTTCATATTGCAATGCGATCAATCATTTTCTTACCTTACCAATTCATACCTTCACAAAACACACTACCACAAACCTAAACTCATTATGAAAAATTTGAATTTTGAATTCAATTGTATAACTCATTCCCTTTATATATCAACATTAGCTCATACCTTGAAGATTTTTATGACTTCACAGATCTTAACTTATCACTGATCGAATCTACATCAAACTTATCATATTTTTTGTTACACACCATACCATATTCATTATCAAACTCAAATCCAAAAAAGAACTAATCATCATGCTCGAGCTGAATGTCCGTACACTCACTTCTCAAGTTTATACAATAGCTTTTAACCAATTTGATGATCCTTTAACACTATATATTACCATAATTAGAGCAAAAAGGGTAAAGTCACGTATCTCTGAACCCAATTTTCAACCCATCTAAATTCAATTCTCAACCCCTCCGATGATACCTCCTTTGTCTTGCAATCGGAGAAAATTTTCTTACTCTTACCTCTTTCCAAAGGCTACACTATATCCTACTAATTTACTATTTTTTCATTATGACTCTAGCTCCTTTAAATTCTATTCGAGCGGTGTTTCAATACCTCCTACAACTTTCCTTGCAACCACACTACTCACCAAATAATAGCAAATCATAACATTAGATACTCGAAAGTTTTCATTACCATACAAAAATCCATTTAACCAACTGTTTTTATCATATAGTTCATCCCAATCACAATTCATCATGAACTCTTATTACCAATATACTCAATTAGCCATTGCCATCACAACGAAGTCAACCTTTTCATCAATATGACACCTTAAACCAGTTATACCAATTCAATCCAAAGGACTAAGCCACTTGTATACGCACTTTCTTACTTAATTCTCATTTGCCTTCACATAAGTATACTCTTTAGGACTTCCTTTACCCATAAGCTTGTCATTCAGTTATTGATCCACTTTCTTGGAGCTTACGATGCAATCACCATTCATTTAAATTTTTTGAGATACAATTAACAACCTAAACACATTAATACCGTATCAATGATCCACCACTAGAATTTTTCTTACAGTATAATGCTTAACTCATTCGTCTTTAGTAACAAGATAGTTGGTTTTTCAAATACGAATGTGACATCGAACTTTATTAGACAAGCATGTGATACAACTGATAACTCCATACGTAGTTAGTATTCACGCTTAACCATCAACTTATCTATTTTCATATATCACTAGTACCACATTGTGAAAGTCCGTTACATCCACCACTAGAACACATCATACCTACCGAGAAGATCATATCCAACAGGTCACACATTTCTACCCATCAAATAGATGTTAAAATTACAAAATTAGTTCCATATCTAGCCCAAGCTATATGAATTCTTTCATAGGTCATGTCAATATTAAAAGTAACACACTCCATAACTCTACCCAAGTAAGCATCGATACTACTATAGTAGAAATTCTAACCTTAATTGGTGCATCATTATTCTCATCATTTTCAAAGAAACTCATTCATGTTATGATAACTTTACTAATTGTAATTTTTAAAATGAAGTCCAATATCTAGTCATCCCTTAATCATTTCACTTTTAATTGTTAAATCACTCTAATTATTGTACATACCACATATGTACTATTCATTTTACTAGGGTAACTAACCTTACACAACCCCTTCAAATTGTTAAACATTATAAATCTAACCATACATCTTTTTCATAAGTCTATCACTTTCCCTTTAGTAGTAAGTCTAACCTTTAAGTCATACACGACACACCTACTACTCACATAGGAACTACACAAGAGTCATCACATAAATGAGGGCAAATGGAATCAAGCGATAAAAATCAGAACAGACAAAGAATGCACGATAGAAATTCAAGAAGTGAAGATTTTTTCTAAAAGTCACTATAGCCTCTCGAAGATAGATACAGACGTCTCCGTATCGATTCTCAAAACTCTACTTAGACTCAACTTGTATACATGTGAGACCTATGAACCTGGGGCTCTGATACCATTTATCCCGATCCAAAAAATGGACGTGATGACACTCATTTATCCCACCAAGACAAGTCAGTCTAAATCTCAACTATTACAATAAAATGTGAAAATTCTATAATAAACTCAAAATAATACCCTCAAAATCTGGTTGTCATGTGTAGAAGCCTCTAAAGTATTACAATTGAATCAAAAGAAAATATAAGTCTCATATGACATTGTTTCTAGAGTAGAACAAGGTCATAAATATGAGTAAGAAGGTCTGCTCAGATGACAAACAACTACCTCACAAAGTCCCGAAAAGCCTCGAAAAAGAAAAGAATATATCACAAAGGTTCGGACTAGTAACCTACAAAAAAAATGTAGAAGCAAGGAGTGAGTACCAAACCACACGGTACTCAGCAAGTAAACTTCTAAAAAGCTAAAGGGATAGAATACAAATACTTTTTACACCCCAACCGAACCTCCACAACTACAACCTGCATAAAACCAGTCAAACCTAACACTTCACAATTTACAAGTGCATAACTGAACAACAACATTCTAACAATCACATATTCTCAACAACAAGCTCAATATTCATCAACTACAATCTCCACAACTACGACATGCTTAACACCAGCCCAACCAAACAATTTATAATTCACACAACACACAACTCAACAACAACACGTAACAATTACATATTCTTAACAACAAGCCCAATATTCTTCAATCCAAGTCTAATTAAAAGACATTCACAAGATCAACAAAACACAATATCAAGTTCACTAATGATAAGTATGTGCAAATGCAATGGAATGCAATGTCAAGTATAATGATACAAACCTGTTGTCTCTCAATCCGGGACCCACGGGGGACAAATATGTTCATGCATCCATCGCGGTGTGCGATACGACCTTCAATATAGTAATCATCGCGGCGTGCGATACTTTCCTCGAAATATAGTATCCATCGCGACGTGCGATACGACCCTCGAAATGGTAAATCATATTTAAATTCTTATTCTTTCTCATCTCACATAACACTTGTCATAACCATGTCTCAAAACAATACAAATGACATGTTCAAACAAACAATGAGAAGATGACCATTTTTAAAACATTGCACAATTCACAACACAATCACGATACAATATCAACAATGATTCAACAAGTCTTTCAAATCATTCTCCATTCTCAACACATCATAAATAAATAATTAGTCACATTGCCTTTTATTACCCCTTTTACATCATTAGAATTAAACAATGTGGACAAATCAATCCATCACCAATTCTCATTACTCGTAAACATATACCACAAGAAAATACACGCATTTCATACACTTGACAAGAGTTTAGAAATTCACTTGCCTCAGTCAATCAAGAAACTCACTCTGAAACTTGAGTCTTCCCCTTTCATTGAACATCCAACTTAAATAAATCTATCCAAATAATTCATCACAATAAGATTTCAAAACTTATAACACTCATATTATTATGTGTTTTATACTTGAACCAAAATTCACCCTAATTTATAATCAAGTTCCTAAATCTTGATGTCAAATAATATTTCAATTATCATATTTTCCAAGTTTCAAACCTAGGGTTAAGTTTCAATTTCTTCAAAGAACATGACCCTAATAATATACCATTATTCAATTTCTTAACTCACTATAGAAAATTTGTAAAAAATAAGCTCAAAATTGTACGCTAACTTAGAAACAATAATACTTTCCAGTGCCTCTGAAGCATGCACCTGAGGTTCAATCTTTCCCTCCACCATTCTTCCGGACAGGTAAGTTTTTCCGTCCCTTCTCTCTTTTTCTTTCTATTATCTAACTGAAATAATTATGTATTAAATGTGATAAATCCTAATAATTTATATTTAATAAATATGGATCAAATAGTATAGAGTGTTAAATAAATTATCATTTTTGTCCATTAACTATCAATTAGGTCAATTATCTAGAATTACCCATCAATTAATTAACTCAAGTTAAATGAATAATTATTATTTTTTAAAACAACCTTCCGGGTCATTACAGTAACATACTATTCCACTAACAATATTTACCCCTACTATGTTTAATCTTCATGTCATCATCAATATATTATCCTAGTACTCTAAAAAGGGGTCATATGACAATTCTTTTATAGTACAAAACAAAAATTACCTCTTTTTAGAGTACAAGGACAAATATGTTAAAAAAATTCAAGGAAAAATATATTGATGACATGTGGAGTTAACGTTGTATGGATAAATATGACCCTTATTGAGAGTATAAAGACAAATATGACTCTAAAATTGGATGAAAAGGACAAATATGTTGAAAAAGTATAATAAAGGACAAATATGGTACAAAGCTAAAGTAAATAGATCCTGTCAAAGTTCTAAGTCACCACGTATCAATTACTCCTATTACCATAAATCATGATTTACAATATACTTATTTGCAATAAATTTTAAGGTAATAGAAAATAAATTACAGTCACAAAAAGAATATATATGAAGAAACATAATTTTATTCATCAAGCTGGGGAACAATTTTTTTCCTGTAGTAATTAGGTCTTAGGCCTAACTCACACCCCAAATGCTAGCTCAAAGGGAGGAGGATTGTCCAAGCCTTATAAGGAGTCCACTCATCTCATTAAGCACCGATGTGAGACTTTTGTCATTCTTTAACACCCCACCTTACGCCCAGTGCTTAGCATCCGGTGCATGAACAATTTTTGATTTGGGGGGCCCCAACATCGGGTGAGACGGGCCCTGCTCTGATACCATGTAGAAATTAGGTGTTAGGCCTAACTCACCCCAAAAGCTAGCTCAAAGGGAGGAGGATTGCCCAAGCCATATAAGGAGTCCACCCATCTCATTAAGCACCAATGTGGGACTTTTGTCATTCTTTAACAGTTCCTCTATTTATTCTCCTCTCATAAGATTTATCCATGATTCAAGGGCCATTAGCGACGTATTTCTCGAACTAGAATGATTTAGATTTGATCTTTATATGAATATTCTATGACTTTTGTGGAATATATGAGATATTAATCTTTAAAAATACCCAAGAGTTTATGGGATATGTGAGATGTCTTTTAAGAGAATTTAGTACACTTTATATACGTATAAACTAGAGTTTAGAGTTGATTAGTGTTGGAATTCTGACCCCCAAATTCGCCTAAGGAACAAGTATATTCTATATGTTCCTTTGCAGATTACAACAGTTATGTTTTGTAAGTAAATAAAATAATGAAACAATATTTTATCGCGGAAAACCCCAACTCAAAAGGGTAAAACCACAACCTACACCTCTGTAGGATTTAACTCCAGTTTATTAAACTCTGAGCATCAACAACAGATTACAAGCCTATGTAACCTAAGAAATATAAACTCTAATTCCAAGCTAAGAAATTATAAACTCTAATTCCTAGCTACCCAAGACAAAAAAACTCAGGTTTAAAGTCTTCTAACATCCGTCAAGTTTCTCAAACTCGTTAGACGAATCCTACACACACTCGATTGTAATCAAAATTTTAATCACCATCTTACAACTTTTTCCTCACAAATTGGCAACACTCCCAAGTAACTCTCAAAACTCTCTCAAACCTCTTGATCGTGTTTTGATCTTCTTTCTATGTAAGTGCGCAATCTTTTCTGATGAAAATAGCTCCCTATTATAGATCATAAATTCAGCAAGTCCTTCTTTGACTCAACTGTCTTTGCCGCTACACAAACCTTGTTGAACTCAACTTGGACTCCTTTTGTACTTTGCGTTGAAAGAAAACTTCGTACACAATTTTCCTTAATTAGCTTAGGGAAACAATTTTCCTTTTGAACGCAATTTTCCAATTCGCCTCAAACTATTACTATAAACAAGTAGGAAATAGTTTTCGCCGTTAACTTCAACTCGAACATCCTTGTCTTTAACCCAAACTCGACTTGGACTTCTTCATCACCGCTGCCTCAAAATTCGAAGTCCCTCTTTACGTAGAACTCCTAGTTGTATTTGACTTGAATAGAAAAAAACCTTTTTACGTAATTTCCTTAAATAAATAAGAAAGCACAATTTCATTAATTAATTAAGAAAACACATTTCCTTAAATAGATTTCTCCTTCAACTTTGTCTGAAACGTGTTTTCTATTTTCGTCGTGTTTACGCGTCTTGTTCTATACGACATGTTCTTTGCAACTGTTCCACGCAACCTGTTCTATGCAACATTGTCATAGTTCAAAACAACGTCTTTTCACAATTAGCCTCCAAGAATTATAATTGAAATTGAATACACTTTCGAGAGTCCCAATTCGAATTGAATACGTCTTGTAGAGTCCCACAAAATTTCAGTATCTACAAATGTCTCCTGCTTCAAGGCTTGCCGGAGTGTAGACTTGATTAAACTCAAAGACGAGGCTTGAACTACTCCTTCCACCTTTGCAGCTTCAAATTTTCAGATTTGATTTATGAAAGAAGAGATGAAGGGCAAATTTGATCCCACTGAGCGTGCCAATTTGTTTGCAACAAATGTTAAAGTGCCAGAAAATAAATTACAATTACCAAAAAAAATATGAAGAAACATAATTTTATTTATCAAGATAGCGAGTACAATTTTGTTGCTCCCTTAATTCTCCTCTCATAAGATTATTCAAGGGTCATTAGCGACGTATTTCTCGAACTAGGATGATTTAGATTCGACCTTTATATGAATATTTTATGACTTTTGTGCAATATATGAAATCTTGATCTTTAAAAATACCCAAGAGTTTATGGGATATTTGAGATGTCTTTTAAGAGAATTTAGTACCATTTATATAGGCATAAATTAGAGTTTGAGTAGCCTCCAAGAATTCTAATTGAATCTGAACACATTTTCTAGAGTCTCAATTCAAATTGTACACGTCTTGTTGAGTCCCACAAAATTTTAGTATCTACCGTACTGAACATAAAGATGAACAAATAATGAGTATGAACCTTTGAATTAACCTTTTATCATATAAAGTATTTAAATTACTATGTATGAATAACATTCTTTAGTAAGCGAAATCCTTTTTCAAATACGATCATCGTTTGTACATATCCTATTTAACAAATCATATATAACAAATCCTATATATTCTCATTGGTCATGTACTTTTAAAGTCAAAAGTAAATGAATAACATTCCTAATTAAGAGAAATCCTTTGCAGTTTAACCAAATTAAATGAGCTCAAAATTGAGATTTGACAATTTAATTAGATTCAAAAGATAATTAATTTATGATTAATTTGGCCTTAGGATTTAGATTGTAAAATTATCCACATGGTACGATATATAAGTCATGTTATTTAGCTCATGAGTATATCATTAGCACTTCTATATTTAGTTCTCTCATTATGTTATGAAGCTCGTAACTAATGTAAATTTATTTAGAGATATATAAACTTTACATCTTAATAATAAAAAATGAAGTGGTAAAAACTACTAGTTGGATCACTTGGACTAAAATAACTTTCATAACTACAATAACAAGAAATTTGGCAAAATACCTCAACTGTCTAAAATAAACATTATCTTCGTCTTATTTTACGTGCAATCTTTTTTTAGTCATTCACAAAAAAAATATCATCCTTACATTCTTACTATAATTGAGAATAATTTAATTTTAAAATTTTTATTTTACCATTAATAAAATGATTTACAACCACATAAATATCTAAGAATTGTTTTAATCATAAATTTTAAAAAGCTATTTTTTTTTAAACATCGTGTCAAATTAAAGGGCACCACATAAATTAAAACAGAAGAAGTATTATTTTGCGGAATAGATACTTTTAAGTTGCTAGAAACCAGCACCAATAGCACCGCTAACAGCAGCATTGTTGGCTGCATTGATAGCATCAAGGATTACTATTAATGAGACGATGAAGGCTTGATCAATATTTGGATACATTGTCACCATAAAATTGTCTTTTCCAATCAATATACTTTTAGCAGTAATTTTCTTATGCATCTGCAATAAGTCATAATATAATGTTCATTAATTCATCAGTTTCAATCAAGAAATCAATTTGTGTGATTAATTATTAACACTCGTTTCAAATTGTTTGATAAAGTATATCAGGAAAAATAATGCATGCATTAATTTTGTGTATTAGAAAAATTATACTCTTTCTGTCCCTATTTACTTGTCCATTTTGACAAATAAAAAAAGGACAATTTTTTTCCTATTATACCCTCATTTAAACTTCTTGAAAATTCCCTAGTTTTAATTCATTATTTTTGAAACCATAATTAATAAGGGTAAAATTATAATTTTACTATGCTAATTATTGTTATCTTAATATGTGTCATTTCTAAAGTGGACAACTAAATAGGGACAGAGGGAATAGTAACTTGTTTGATACATTTTTTCAGCCAATGGATACAATTAATACTTGTATTGTTTTACAATCTATTATGTATGTGTATTGTTATAATATTGATTTTCATCTATACGTAATATAAAGGATTTCAATACATGCATTAATTTGATAAATCAAATAACTATTCTTCAAATCTCTATTTGATTAATGAAATAACTATTCTTCAAATCTCTATCAACACATTTTTTATTTCTCAAAACTAATGAGCGTGGAGGATATATTTATAAACAAATATTTGTTATCAAAGTAATTATGCATGATTTGTTATTTTTATTACATTAAATCAAACAGTATATAAGAAACAAAACAATCCAATATAACTAGCTAATGCATAAATTACTAATACTCTTTATTCAACATTTGATAACTTTTAAGAAAGAAATTAGCATGAACTAAATTAGAAAACACAAGCCAAAAGTGTAATATAATGAATATATCTAGCTCTGAAATATTTTATGGTGAGTATAAGGTATATCATGCCATGATTATATAAGAGAGTTTTATAATAAATATAAAATTATATTTTATTGCTCCAATATGTATTTATAACTCTTCTTTCTTCTCACTCCTCACCCTAACCCTCCATTTACTCCTCCCTCTAACATAAAGTACATTGTCTTTTTTTTAAAAAAAATTCTTTAAATTTATTTTATTACACAAATTAAAAAGGCACTGTGAGCAAAAGTAATTTTTGAAAATTGATATTATGTTCTTATTTTCTCTCTCTTTAATATTACTTCTCTAATTCTTTAATGTAGTTTATTTTCCTTTTTCCTTCTTTATGTCTACTTATCAAATATTAAATAGATTGATGTAATTTCAAACCACTATGAATTTGAAAAAAATTAAACTAAAAATGTGTTCTTGACATCATAAAAATTCAATTGCACCGTTTTAGGATAAACACAAATAATTATTTAAAATTTGGTCAATTAACAAATTTTAAATATAATTAATTATTTTCCCCCATTTTATCGTAATAAATAATTCTTCTTTAAAAGTGTAATTTTCTTTTTGTAAAGTTGTAAAAAAAAATCATGTGGAGTGAATTATTAAAATACTTACATATACACAAACTCTCTCCTTTATGAATTTTTGCGATATCCTTTTTGTTCTCAAAATCCAAGCTATAAAATGTAATTTTTTTTCCATAAATAAATCTTTTCATTAAGTTGCATTTTTTCTCATATTAGAATAATGAAAAAAAATTATAGCTGCAATTTTAAGAATACAAATTGATGTATGTATATATGTAGGTGTTTATGGATGCTTTTTGATTTTGGGTTTCATGAAAATAGTGTCAACATTTATGTAATTATTTGTTATGATAATTGATGCTCTTTTTGTTATATTTTATTGTTGGATAATATTTTTGTTGAGAGAAGAACAAAAGAACAAATTAAACTTATATCCCTATTGTATTTTAATTAGTTGTCCGCTTTTCCTTTTACACATCCTTTAAAAATTATAAACACAAATGATAATTGTATTAAGAGAAAATGGTCTGAACCCCCTCCCCTCCCTCCCTCTTAAATCTATATGCGAAATTTCAACTACACACTTCAACTTTACGGGTGTTCTATTACCACCTAAACTTTATATTGCTCTATTTTTTACATACCTAAGTGCTACCTGTCATGAAAGGTGTTGTCACCGCCTCTAGGCGCGCCAGAAGCAGAAATTTGACGAAAAATTTCTTCTTATCCAATGGCCATCTTTCCCACCTTAAAATAACCCATTGTTTCTTCTTCCACACCATTAATCCTTATTTCTTTTGTAAAACAATCACGATTTCCTCTCAAAATTAAGTACGGTTTAGTTGTTAATGTTCATTTCTACTTCAAATCTTGAATTTAGGGTTCGTAATCTGCTCTAATTTCTTTTTTAGGTCCCTAATTAGAATTTTGAATTTTCTCAAAATTCATCAAAAATATCAAATAAAAACTTGAATAAGTGTTGTATGGATGAATCAGACTCAATGTGCAACGTTGTAGAGAGATACGAACACGAATTTTGAACCCTTTGATGAAAAAGACCCACTTATTGGAATTATTGTAAACATCAATTTAGTTTCTCATATCAATCTTTGAGAAATGTTATAATAGCAGCAGAAGAAGAAGCAATATCAGTGATAGAGTTTTGGAACGAGATTTCCTAGTGTTTAAAATTACGATGAAGGTTGAAGATGCGATAATTGTCAAATCTAGAAAGGCTTCAAAGAAAAAAAAATGGAGAAATGGAAAAGAAAGACAAAAGGAGAAGATGAAAATATAAAAAAAAAAAGAGTAAAATATAAAGAATAATAATTATTTTTTTTTATAAAAGAAGAGTAAATATTACGTGGCAGCGTGTGTAGATCACTGCCTACTATAAATGTGGGCGTGAATTTATAGGGGCTGAATATTTTACTTTTAAAAGGTTCAGGGGGTGATAGAACCCCCGTAAAAAATAAGTGTGTAATTGAAAATTCGATAATAACTTAAGGGGCTTTTGACCATTTTCTCATTTATTAATTGACAAGTAATTTTGAATAAGATAGTTTAGTAATGTAAGTTGAAAAATAATATCAAAATGTTACAATAACATAAATTCGGCTAGAAATATTAATTCCACATTCTTCGGGAATAAAATTATAGTATTAAAATTTTTTAAAAAGTAGAAAAATTATAAATAACTATACAAAGAAAGAGAAGGAAAACTTTGAACTAAAAAGGAAAAAATTAAAAAGGAAGATAGAGGAGAGATTTTGACACATTTAAAAAAAAATGATATCCGAAAATCCACTTGACATATGAATGAAGAAGGAAAATACAAGTTTTGTTTTGTTTTCCATAAGTTTTACCTCAAACATAATAAATTTTCCCCCAAAAGTAATACTCACAAAACTATTCAAAATAGTTTAAATTTATTCTTTATTATATTTTTGATAAAAATAACATTCTTGTTCTTATATTTTTTGTTCGAAAATATCCTTCAACCATCAAAATAGACTAAAATACCTTTCCTTTTACTAGGAAAATGTTATTCCAAATCAAGAAAAATTAGGTTAATTTAGTTGAATGTGAGAAATATAATTATAAAATAAGAATATAAGTATCTTTCATTTGAAAAAAAGATAGCATATAGATTCTTTTTTCTTTTTAACACATTAGGTATGAGTATGTTTTTTCTTAAACATGATATTATGTACCTTTCCTTACTAATTTTAAGACTATGGTTAAAAATAAGAGAATAATTTCAGTTATATCTTGAAGTGCTTTATTGTTTTGTTTATATTTAGCTCAAGTCATCCTAAATGTCAGTCAAGAGCCAGTACAATAATTTTGAAAAACAATAGAATAAAAGTTTTGTTGAATTTCGAAATAGTTAAATATATCTTCAAAATAGATTTTTACTAAATTCTTAAAATTGATGGCAAATTATTTCATTTCAACTAGCAATGGAAAAAGTTGGTCCAGTTTTTCTTGTTTTGAAATAATCGTTAGAAAGAAAAGTATTATTGGATTCATTTGAGTGATTGGAGGCATCTTTTAGATAAATTTTTTAATGGGGAGGACATTTGAACTAAAAATATAATAAATAACAAATTTGATCTATTTTATATACAAGAGTATTTTTTGCCTTTTAAAAATAAATTTTGACGGAAAATTTTCATTTTACTATTACCAAAAATGAAATTATGCCGTCTTATTCAAAAGCCTCCCTTTCTTAAATTCATTGTCATTTGTCAAAGTCAAACTAATATGCTTAAAGTAAAAATACAATAATAACATTATTCTCAAAATAATAATACTGTCACTCATTTGATTTTTAAAAATAAAATATAATGGAAAATTTTCATTTTACTATACCAAAAATTAAACTATATGTTTTATTTTTTATTTTTGGCCTAAAAAAGAAAAAAGGAAAAATATATCACCGAATTATAATAAATGATATGCAGATATTTTTTGTCATATTTTTGAGATATTGGTGCCTTTGTAAGAAAATAACTAGAGAATATATGCCCTTCACTCTACCGAAAGAGTAAATAGGGACACGTGACTCAATCTTATCAGTCGATTTGATACTTAATAAATGTCGAATCGATGGATAAAATTATGACATGTATATGTTTGTTAGTATAAAGGATATGTATACTCTACTTTTTAGAGTGAAATCAAACGAAAATGCTTCAAGAGAGTAACAAATTAAAAGTAAGATGAACAATAGCTAACCTGAGCAACTATGGTAGAAGAATCTCCAGCATAAATTACACATGATCTATCAGACCAACTTCCCTTAATCAAATAATCACAATTCTTTTCCTTAGAATTGTTATTTGCTAAGAAAACAGCCAATTTGGTCTTCCATTGAAATATAGATGTTTTCTTTATAGTAAATAATAAGTCTTTCTCATCTGTGCTTTCTCCTTTAAATGCATTCCATCTCGAATGCTCAGTCAATATCTATACAAAAATTATTTGATAGCAAGAACTACTTTAGTTCTAACGTAAAATTATTTATATGATAGTCACTTATAAAGTAATTACTACTAAGCTATTATAATAAGTATTAAATGATAATTAATTTGGTATTACAAAATTAAAGTTTACTGATAATGCAAGATATCTCTAATTATCAATGTTTATAAACTTATTTATCGTGTTATCATGTTTATGTTAGTGAGTAGTGTTAGAAGAAGGAGGAACATTTCCGATGCAACTGACTGATTTGTCGACAATAAGTGTTGCTAAATAAGGAAGCTGATGATTGGAAAGTGTTGATGAAGAAGGAAGATGATGATTGGAACATGTCGAAGGAACAAGTCCAACGAAGCTGACGGACGAGTTTATAACACTGCTCTAGAATTAGAGTCGCACTAGGATTAGACTACTCATATTAATTAGATTATATATTTCGACTAGGATTAGATTATGATTAGGATTATAGTACAAGTAAGATTAGATTATTTATAATTGAATTATTATTATTATAGCAGTAATAAGTATTTTGTAGTTCTCTAAGTATAGTTAACTTAGGACTACAACTTTCTCTTGTAACTCAACTTTATTTTCATCAATACATCAATACAACCCTTGATTTCTATACGTGAGATTTCTACATGGATTTCTACAAGTAGCACATATCTTCCTTAAGATTGTAACATTAACTAACATGAGTTATGGTGCAGTGGTCGGGATTGCTCCACCCTTACATATCGGATGAGAGCCCTAAATATGGAGAAAATTTTGTTGGTAATGCCCCTGCACATTAACTTTCCCTCCCTTATTTTGATTTTATTTTATAACGTTTTCTTATAACCTAGCTATTTATTATTAATTATGTACCTTTTGTTTGAGAGTGATGAGGGGATTATCTGCAGCATCAAGAATAACTCTCTTATCATGCCATCCAAAAGTTCTACCTTTAACTTTGAACATGAAGTTTCCATTCATATCTGAAACAACAAATTCTCCATATTTAAGTGTCTTCACCTTCCTAGATATAACAACATCAACCTGGTTCGGCGTGCAATATTCGGATCCAATTATAGCAACTGGATTATTAGCCATAGTTGCACAACTTGATTCTGCCATGAACAATAATCAGTAACTTTTACTTGTTAGTTATGCAAAAATAACTTGACAATACTCTCTTCTTTTTTTTCTCTTAAAGATATTTTTTGATTGTGGTTTATAATATAAGATAAGGTTGCAACTTGGGGATAAGCAATAAAGACACATCTTATTCTATACAACTGTATTTATGAATTTTCTTATTCTACTTATGACTTTAATCTGATTTTAGAGACGTGTATATTGAGTTATTATTAGTGGCAAGTATTATTCTAACCTACCGAGAAAGAAGAGGTGTTGTTCTAACCTGCTGTCTATTTAGTTGAAACTAGATATTTTTTGCTCGGGCCCTATATTGACCTTATTATTGTCTGTGTCATTCATAGAATAGTGACACAGTTCAAAATGGACATGATGACACTTGTCTATTAACATCTCAAAATCTGATTATCACGTGTACAAGTCTCTAATACAAAAAGTGTGAACATGAAATAATTACATAGTCTCAATTTCTTTGTTTATCAAATAGAACAAAGCTTAACATAAACAAAAAGAGGATTCGCCAGGAAGACAAATAGCTACCTCTCAATATATAGTCCTTTGACAAGCCTCGAAAAGTAGGAGAAGAAGAAGGGTGGTCACACCATACCGGGCTCGAAACAAGCAAGGAGTGAGTACCAACATGTATAAGAACAAGAGGGAGAGAACAGAAAAGAACTGAAGCTAACTCCTTTATGTATTATTTCTCTCTATGTGTCTCGGCTATTTATATATATATATATTCAGCACACTAACGAGCTTCTCTCAAGCCCCTCTACAATCTCTTGATTTTATGAAGACTTTTTTTAGAGTAACTTATCGGTAAGGATATGAGCATTTCTATTTCAACCAACTTGAGTATGATGGGTAGTCGAATAAATTTGAGAAACGCACGAATCTGAATAAGTTCCTATGATAGAGTTTTATTGCACGATTTAGAGTACGAAAAAAAGAGAAACTTTTCTTAAATGTGTCTAGTCCATCATTTATAGAAGTAGGGTCCTCACAACCATAAACAAGATCCTACTAATAACATAGCTTCAAAGATACCCTTAGGACACTTGAACTTTATGCTCTAATACCATTTGCAACGGCCCAACCACTAGTGATATCGTCCGCTTTGGGCCTAGGCCTGCATGGATTTATAATGCGTCGCTAGTTGGTAAGACCTGAATACTTATATACCCAACATCTCTCATGTGTTTAGTCGATGTTGGACTTTTAATCTTAAGTTGGGTCATCATATACGGGGACCCCCTTTATAGACTTAATGTCCACATTGAGGTTCTATAACAATCCGAATAGTTGTTATTTAAGAAAGGAAAAAACGTTGAGAGAACATGGTCCCTCATCCCCCAGAGCGGGATAGGTGCCACTAGGGCGGTGGCGCTCCAACGGGACAAGGAGCACCATAGCGGGACAGTTGGGACATAACTTAAATAATGCGAAGTCATATTTTCTCCTTTTTCCAAAAACACCAAAAAGATGGAAGAATCACACCAGGAACCCTCAAAAGGCTGATTTAGGCTTGGAAAAGACAGAAGAAGGCTCCTCCACTTATTTGGTGAAAACTCCAAAAGATATTTCATCAAAAATATTGTCCACGTGACCTGGTCATCAATAAAAGCAAATAGCTCTGAATAGCCTTCAACATTATCCACATGGCTTGAGTTTTTTTCGACCAAATGAGAAGCAATCTCTCCGCTTGAGACTGTAGCAACACTTATACTCACATCTTTCTCTATAACCTGCTTAGATGTAACTGAACATTTGTTCTCAATCTTCTGAAGCAAAGCTAGAATATTGGTGATTTGAGTGTTAACCACAAGAGACTTTGTGTAGGTTTGTTTGAAAAAACGAAGGGCTAATTTCTCCTTAAAATGGGTTCAATCAAATAATTATTTGTTGGCGAAACATCCAATGGAACCACTCGAGTGCCTCACCATCTAGATATAAGGAAGGGTGAGGTAGTTAGTGTTCTTCAGAGAAGCTTAGGAAAGTGAAGTATTGTTCTGCCCTATAAATCCAGTCAGTTGGATTACCAAAACCAGTGAATCCATCTACTACCATCACTGGCATTAGAGTACGTCAATAAAAGCACCAATGTAACAACTCGAATTATCCACCAAGGATATATATTATAATCACTGAAAACACAAAATACAATTGAGAAACGAAAACAACAGAAAGTAATAACTAATGATCCTTCAAACGAAATTGAGAATGTTAATCAAATGCCCCGAAGAAGATCAGAAATTACAATGATAAATAGAAGGGGATGAGAAGCTTAGACAAAAAACGGAGATGAGAGCAATGAAATTCTTTTCTTAACAATATGCATTTCATATTGTTAAGAACGATTCTTTTCATGGATCAGCAACCGCTACCCCTTTTGATGGAACCATTTTCACACCCACTACTCGACCCGAATCCTAAATTAACCTGAGTCTATTGCTTGATCTCGATCCAATAACTCTTGCCAACCCAATAACTATTTATGTGACCTTGGTATTCATATTGAGTTGGACTTGGTTCATAAGAATGATTACATTTTGGATGTTGTTGTGTTCTTATTATGAGAAGAGGAGTATTCAATTAATAGAGTTCCAAATTATTTTTTCCTCTAAGAAAAGAATAAATCAAATACGGAAGAGAATTGTTTTTTCATTTAGGAAAAAAATCAAGTATTTGTGGTAATACTTGAGCTTCCTTTAAGAAAAAAATAAAACTTAAAATATGGTAAGAAAATTAGGGTAAAACTCTAACACTAACTACGATCATGTCATGTTTAATCACCCTGCCCAAAACTTCTTCGAGTTACCTCAACCTTCCTTATATCCACTATAGTCATTGTCTCACATCTCCTTATTGGGGTATTTGCGTTTTTTCTCTTCGCATGTCCGAACTAATTCAGTCTCGCCTCATCACGTCCAACGTAGGGCTTGATTAGAATCGTAGAAAGAAGTTGGGAGAAATATCTATGTGTGGTGGCCACCATCACCTTGCCTTAAATAATTTTGTTCCTGATCCTACCTCTCCTAGTATGTCCGTGCATCCAAATCAATATCCTTATTTCAGCTACGTTCAATATCTTTTGGAATTGGCCAAAGCTTTACCCCGTATAAATAGTTGATCTGACCATGCAACACTTTATGAAATTCACCTTTAAGGTTTGGTGACACATATTTATCACACAAAATACTAAATGACTGATATACCATTTCATCCACCCCTCTCCAATTTCCAATACTTAATTAACGCAAGGGATATTCATATATAAACCTCTGCTCAAATTTGACTTTATATAATGTTATTAACTTCCTTTGTCGTTCATGATGTTATGTTTATCTCCCTTATTTTATTTTTTTTATAAAAATTATTTGGACCTAATTACTACTAAAATTAAAAATAATTATAATGTGATTGATTGGTCTCTAACTTTTACTATTTGTATAAACTATAGTGTTACGAAATTAAACTTGAGTAGATATTTATCCCTTTAGTTGTTTATTTTTTACTATAATAACTTTATGAGTAAATTGATTTGACTTGGGTGACTTCATTAATACTGAATAAACTGAAATGATTTTAATAAGTAATTTATTATATCATTTTTGCCAAAGGAGGGAAATAAACATGTCAGGTCTATTTTACACTACAGGAATGAAAAAGGAAAGTGAGATGAACCTACTTAGAGATTACCTAGTAAAGGCCAGAAATTCATTTGCATCAATATAAATCAATCAGGCCATGTATCAATTCTTTTGGGCTACTACTGTCAGACCTTAGTCATCCCATTTGGCATGATCTAGTATATGTGTATATATATATCCAATCCAATACAAATATATATATATATATATATATATATATATATATATATATATATATATATATGTTGAACCCATAGGTAACCTCTTAAATTTGGCATCAAATTTCATTTAGACAACTCAACTAGACTTTGTTCATTTTATACACCTCATGTTGAGTCTCGCTGTGTCATTTTAACACTTTTTGCTGACTTGACATATTGTGTGTTGCACTCATTTGAGCGCGTGAGGGTTTTTTTTTTGATTTTTTTTTTCTTCTTCTTCACTATTTAGCCCTACCACTTATTCCACCTTCTCCCATGAAAATTAATGATAAAAAAACTTATAAAATATGAAAAAAATAAAATAAAAAAACTATCACACTGATTTTTAAAACGTTTATAAGAAAAAATAATTTAAAAAAATCATCATACTAATTTTGAAAAAAAAAATTTAGAACAAGACACACATTTTTTATTCAAAAAAGTTAGAAGAATGTCGTATATAATTTTCAAAATCAATTAAAAAAAACCTAAAATCTAATGATTCTTTTTTAAAAAAATTGGAGTAAGAGTCAAGAAAATAGTTGTAGAGTTCGGGAGACAAAAGGGACGTAAGGCAGATGAGGTAGGGGTAGGGGATGGGTGATATAAGGTGGGGTGGGATGGTAGAAAATAGGTAAGTTTATTTATTTATTTTTGCTGAAAAATTAGTTATTTTTGATAATTTATTTTAAAAGCATTATTTTTACATTCAAATGTCACATGTCAGCTTTTAATTACTCATCATACCATGTCATCCGCAAGTGTGTTACACACTTTGTATATTTAGCTGACTGAAAAAAAGATGTTAATGACATAGCGGACTCCTACTTGAGATGTTTAAAATGAAGAAAGCCTACTTGAGATTTCTAAGTGAAAATTGGTGCCAAATTTAAGGAGTTGCCGATGGATTCAACCTATATATATATATATATATATATATATATATATATATATATATATATATATATAGATATATATATATCACAACTACAATGAACAATCACTAATACAGTCGTTTGATTTGAATTCAAGTTATGACAGGATTAGTTATGATGTGATAAATTATGATAGGATGAATTATGTTGAGAATACTTTTTATTGATTGTTTGATTTGTTGTATTCAAAATAATAGATTTTGCATAACTTATATATAATTTATTGTTTATAAAAGTACCCTTCATGAAGTGAAAAATGATGTAGAAAAAAAGGTTTTAAAAAATATTTTTATCATTTACTTATTTTTATCTCGGAATAAGTTATCCCTAGATTACTATATCAACCAAAGAGAGGGATAACTTATCACGTTTTATTTATTTTATCTCAAAATAACTTATCCCGAAATAAATTATCTCAAACATGCCAACCAAAGAACAATTAAGTGACATTACAATTTAAATCTCTTCTGACTATTTTGTGTAATCTGCGCACCAAACGACCCCTCAAGTAAATCTAGGGGTGTGCATTCAGTTTTTCGGTTCGGTTTTATACTATTCGGTTTGGATTTTCGGTTTTTGATTTTGAAGTGTAACCCAATCCAAACCAAAATAAATTTGGTGTGGTTTGGTTTGGTTTGATTTTTCTCTTTTTGATTTGGATCTTTTCGGTTTAGTTAATCGGTTATGTCAACAATTAGAAACATAACAAAGTTATATTTGCAATTTAAATGTGTGTGTGTGTATATATATATATATATATATATATATATATATATATATATATATATATATATTAAATTTCTTAAATATACTTTTTAATATAAATTACAAGTAAAACGTAAAACTCAATACTTAAGTATATCAATTATAGATGTCCAAACATAAGAAAATAAACTAAATCATAATAAAAATAACTAAAAAGGGATAAAAGTGGTTAACTCCAACTTAATTCTAGACATATATATAATTCAGTTTTTTCGATTTTTATTTTTCTAAATCAGAAACCAAACCAAAAAACCAAACAAAGTAAATTATTAATCCAAAACCAAACCAAGAATAAAAAAAATCAATCCAAATTAGAATTCGTTTTGGTTTGGTTTGATTTTTCGGTTTAATCCAAATAGTGCACACCCCTATATATACATATAGATGGTGATTGATGTGATAAAAGAAATCCATAAATAGGGCGCACGATCTCATTTGTCTAGCTTGTACTCAGAGGCGGAGTTAGGTGGAGTTCATAAACTTTCGGACGAACTTAATAGCTTTTTCGTAGACCAATTGTATTTGTACTAGAAAATTAATTAATTATATATATATATAACTTGTGAACTCTTACAAAAATTTATTGACAGTTCTAAAGAAAATTTAGAACCACAACTCTTTATATTGGCTTCGCTTCTGCTTGTACTCCCTCTTGTTCATATAGAGTCTGAAAAGAAGAAGAAGAAGAAGAAGAAGAAGTCATAGCTCACCCTTAAATATCAAATATAATGAAGGTATGACAATTTTAAAGAACACAAAGTATGTAGTTAGAATTTAAAAGGCACATTTCATGCCTTACTAGTTCATAATTTGACTTTGGAATGTCAACACCATAATGTTGCTTTCATGCCAAAATGTAGAAAAACAAAGTCTTCAATTCAATAATATCTTCTAAAACATACATCCACCAATATTATAAGAGGGATGCTTCGGCTTGAGGGAAGAGGGGGTGAGGCTTGAATATAATAAAGAGTTGTTGCCATATTTCTCATTGGATTCAAATCTAAATATTTGTTCATCCCAAATTTAAGCTATTGATGGTGATTAAAATTTTATCCAAGAAGATATCTAGCCAAATTTAATCTTCATACGGTACAAAATCTGTCAACATTGATTTACTCATTTATATTATATAATTAATGAAGGAAAGTTTATTGACTCTAGAGAGTTAATTGGAAATAAGTGCATGAATATTCATTCGGATTGGTAGCTCATTATTCAAGAAATATTGATATTTATATAACGGAAAAGGGTAAAAATTGTCCGTATATAAAATAGATTATTTAGCTTATACCGTCCGTTATATTTTGAGCTAAAAAATATTTTTACTATTATCTTTAGAGACCACAAATACCTCTAAAAAGTTAACAATTCAAATTTTTAATGACATGTCAAACCATGTTTGACTGATCCTTCCACCTAACCTGCCAACTAGGATAACCACTATTTTTTTTTTAAAGAAAAAACCAAAATCTCCTAAAATTGTATTAATCCAAAAAAACAAAACAAGAATAAAGTTAAAATTATCGAGCCGTAAATTTCCCCTCATACATACGGAAGATACATGTATGTTGCACAAAAAATCATCCTATCAAGTTAGATATATTATATATTATTTATCAAAGTGGAAATATACTTGGTTAATAATTAAATTACGATGAAAGAATAATTTTTAGCGACAATAAATATAAATATTAATTTAGAGTGGTAAATATTAACATAACTAAAAATAAAAGATTTTTAATTAAAAATATAATTTTTTTAATGTAATGAAAAATAAAAGATTTATTTCTAATTTTAGAAGAATTTCTAATTGTTGGAAATCCTAGTTGGCAGCTTAGGTGGAGAGATTGATTCCACATGGCTTGCCATGTCATTAAGACATTAACAATTTGAGTTGTTAACTTTTTAAAGGTATTTTGTGGTCTCTAAAAATAACAATGGGGTATTCTTGATCTCAAAATGTAACAGAGAGTATAAATAATATATTTCGCATAATTTAGGAGTAATTTTAACCTTTTTCCATTTATATAATTCTATTAGTTAACTTTAAATTTCAAAAGCCTATATTTAAAACACTTAAATGACTATTACATTTTCAAAATCTTTAATATAAGGATTTAGAAATAGGGGTGTGCAAAGATCGAACCAATCGATAAATCAAACTGAAAAAAATATTTTTAAGTTATTGGATTTTTAATGGGTTTATAAAAAAAATTATTGGGTTATTGGTTCGAATTTTTATCATTGAGTTATTGGATAAATCGATAACCCAATAAGACGGTAATAATTTATTATTTTACCCTTCCAAATTATTAAATATTAATAATTTAATATTTAATTAGACACTATAACTATATCAAATTATTAGTACTCTACCAACTTCACATTAGGTTGCTTTACTAGTTTTTACTGTTTACTCAAAACCTAAAGATTAAAGTAAGGGGTTCACAATTCTAGCTATTTGATTTTAGTTTTAGTTTTAGTTTTAGTCTTGTTGGACTATTTTATTTTAGTTTTAGTTTGTAATTGTAGGTTATAGTATTTGCAAGTTTGTAAAGGTCTGTGATTTGATTAACATAAAAAATTTCATACTATGTTTTGGTGGTAACATGTAATTATAGCTTTCGTACAATATTTCTCTTATTGATGCAATTTTTCATTATCTTTCTTTTTTCACTATATCAAAGCATTTAGAGAAGTGAGAAGACATATAGTATTTTACAAACATTTTCATATTGGATAAATTGAAAATCGAACCGATAATGATCAAAAATCAATAAATCAAAAACCAATAAATAATATCTTATTGGTTTGTTATTGGGTTACAATACTTAAAAACCAAAAACTGACAAACCAAACCGATAATATATAAAACCGAACCGAAATCGACCGATGCTCACCCCTACTTAAAAGGGAAACTTACATAAATATACTATAATAAAAAAATATTTACCATTTATAGCAATAATATTTCTTTTTCACTTGATCACTTTTAATTCATTTATAATACAAGTTTAATTCATATTACAAAGAACAATTTTTTATTCACATATAATACAAAATTTAATGATAAATAATTCATTTATCACACATTTTAATACACTTATAATTCAATGTGTCAAATTTTTACCAAACAAACATAATATACTTTAAAAACAATTATAATTCATATATAATTCATATATATTCCATACATAATTCACTATTAATACATATTGCAGATTTAACATAGTATTGCTATAAATGATAATAAATAAAAAGTATTGCTAAAATCAGTAATTATTTATTAAAATGTACTTAAAAACATGAAGATGGATAAAAATGGAAAAAAGTACGATCAGCGGAAAGAGGTATATTGTGAAATGAATGAAATTCTTGAAAAAATTTAAATTTGAATTTCTAGAATAAACTCCTACTGTAAGCCTAATTAGTCGTGTCAGGGAAGCAATTACTAAATTACAAATATACAATGATTTAAGTGTCTCTTTGGCCAGGGATAATTTTAACTTTTTTGCGAAATTTTATATCACGAATCGAAAATATTTAAAAGTTGTTTTCACATTTTTTTACTGCAAAATCACACAACAATTTTAAAACTATTTCAATTCATATTTATTTTCAAACGCTAACTACAATTTTCAAATATCATAATCTACTGAAAATAAATACTATTTCCTCTATCCAACAATAGTTATCCATTATCGATTTTGCACACTTCTTAAGAAACTATAAACATATGGATAATTTTACTATATCACCATTTGAATATAAAAAATACAATGTTTTGAAGGGAAATGACTAATTAATTATAAAGGTAAAATAGAAACTAAGTATAAAATTATCTATTGCTTTCATAAAGTGGACAAGTATTATTAGATATCCCAAAAATAGTATACTGGGTAACTATTATTGGATGGAAGGAGTAATAATTTTGTCAAACACCATTTAATTTATTTTTTAAGAAAATGAAGAAGATAAGAAGTACAGTACAAGAATAAGAAGTATAGTCAACCCTAATAAGCAGTACAGAATTGTAGTAGTACTACCCAAATTTGGCCCCTATTTTCTATATATAACAAGTACCCTCCAATATTCAATTATCCCAAAGGCTAATTTAATCTTCACAAGCCATATCATATCATATACTATACCTTATTATTAATACAAAATTCAATGGATCATGACATGCCAGGAATGGGAGGAATGTCACCACCATCACCACCACAAGATCACATGATGATGAGCATGGGGTTGACACACATGACATTTTTTTGGAGTAAAAATGCTGAAATTTTGTTCTCAGGTTGGCCAGGAACGCGAACGGGCATGTATGTCCTAGCTTTGATCATTGTATTTGTGGTCTCCTTGTTTGTGGAATGGCTCTCTAACTCAAATTACTTTAAAGACAAGATGTCAAATTATAATGGTCTTGTTAAGACATTTGTGCATGGTCTAAAAATAGCCCTTGCTTATCTTCTTATGCTTGCTATTATGTCTTTTAATGTTGGTGTTTTTATAGTTGTTGTGGCTGGACATACTTTAGGTTATTTCCTATTTGGGAGGTGTAATAATTCTGAGAGTAATGCATGCCAAGCTTGATCCATTTTCATCGTTGATGCAGTAGAAGTTCTTAATGTAATATCTGGTGGTGAAGACATCAAAGTTGTTTGGTTAATTGTTTTCAATCGTTATTGTTGCATAAGTCTTATAATTTTCTAAGTTTCTATTTTCCAACATTCTTGATTTGTGTCAATTGTCAACTTATTATTTTCTAAATATCCATTTTCCCAATTTTAATTTGCAGAGATGAGATGTATTTGGTGTGATACTGTAAATTAATGGATTTATGTTATTTTTCACATTTGTCTAACTACTTTGATGATATTTTAGTTGAAATATTATTCGTTCCCTTTCATTTCATTTGTTACTTTCTTTTCTAAATATCAATTTCGTTATCTTCTATATACATCTACAAACTTTTGAGCATAGAAAAGTTATAGGACTATAGTATTTTTAGGAGCACAAATTTACTGCTAATTATAACTTTGGTAGTACAACTTTCAGGTTACGCGTTGTGTTTGAACCCGTATTTAGCAGTACAAAATTTTAATGAAGGAGAAAGTAAAAAATATCCTTAATTTTAATTTGTTAGTTAAGTTTATTCTTCGTCATCCTATTTATATCTTCATCATCACAAAACGTTTCACATATATCTCTACATTAACGATTTTCCTCCAATCTGTTCAAAATTACTCATTTAGAACGAATTCTCAAATAAATTCATATAGCAACCCATTAAATTAAAACCCAAATCAAATTATATATATATAAAAAAACCACTATTATGAAACAAAAACCAAACATAATTTTTAATTTCTTCAAGACAAACCAAATGCTAGTTTCAATTACTCTTGTAGAGTCCATCCAAAGAATTTGATTCTTTCATTGTGTTCATGTTGGGTGGTCTTGGGCCTTCTCAACCCAAAAGCTAGCTCAAAGGTTGAGGCTTTCCCTCACACTTATAAATTGACCACCAGCCCCTTCCACTTCCGATGTGGGATAACCCAACGATCTCCCCCTTCACACATCGGGCCTTGGGCTGGAGAGAGCGACAACCCAATTTCTCCCGGTGGGCTGAGACTTGTTGACAACCTGGGCTCTGATACCAGTTGAGAAGGCCCAAGACCACCCAACAGTTCATACACTAATAAAAATAACTTTTTGCAATAATATAGACACATAAATTAACAAAAGGTGATAAAGTCTTTATCGGTAATATAGAAGTATCACAATTCAATTCTTTCAATAAATTTGCTAATGACCTAAAGAAATTTAAATTTTTTGACCCTTTGTAAGGACATAGTTCTTTTATAAATGCTTCTCATATTAAGTTTGCTTAAATCTTCTCTTTCTGAAGAGACCTTACCGATTGTGATTGGTCTCACTATCTCCAACCCCCCCCCCTCCCCGCCCCGATACTTGAATTCTTAACCTCCATATGTCCCTTCAAAATCTCAAGCAAGATAATCTTCCTGTCAACCCAATATCTTTAAAAGGCTAAACTTAATTTTGATGAGTTACCTGCCATTGATAGACCTCTTTGTCTTGCTGATCTTAGTATCGATATTTTTAAATGTCTCCGTACTGACTTGAGGACCTTGTAACCGCTCTTTCTGCAAGGCCTGAACTCGTAACATATTCTGAACTTCATAGTTTGTTACTTAATCATTAGTTCATACATGGACCCACCTTATTCCCTCACTATATCACCCCTTCCACTTACTAACCAACATGTTGCTCACTTTAGTCAACAATCCAACACCACCAACGATCGCTCTCAAAATACTACCTCCAATTATCGTGGTTGTGGAAGAAACTCTAGAGGAAGAGGTGGTCATTTTTCATCCTCTCGAAATAATTCGAATGGGGAAACTTGGCAGCCGTCTCTTGACAGCAAAGCTCGCTCCCAAATATGTAATGGCACCAATCACTTAGCAAACACATGCTTTCAGTGTTATAGTCACATGATCAATCCTTCCGCATATATCTCTCATCGGGCACCGATTCCATTGACTCAATTGTGGTTCCCGGACACTGGAGCAACAGATCATATAACGCCACATCTCTTAGAAATTCACCAAGCAGAGCCATACAAAGGGGTAGATCAATTGCAGGCTGGCAATGGGGTCGGTCTACCTATCCACTACACTGGTAATTCATTCACCAAATAAATCCTTTCGTCTCACTACTTGTAACACCTCATACGTTTAAGATCGTCCTTTGTACGATATTAAAGGCTTACGAGCTTAAAATTTAGAATTTTATTTATAACATCAGACAGTGATCTATAAATATTGGATCTGAATGGGAATTCAATAAATATATTATCTTTAGTTCCTTCAATAAAATGATTTAACTGCTTTTGGAAAAAAATTTGGTTACTGACGATATTACTGTGAATGTATTTGTTTTACAAATGTTCTGTAAATTATTAGTATATTTTTTTTAACAGAGAAAGAAAAAAAGTATATTCTGTCAAGAAATTAATATTAAATAAGGTGGCTTTATTTAAAATATTTTTTTTTTACTAGTTGTAATATATGTAAAATAATAATAATGTTATATTGGTACATCACTTCCACGTGGAAGTGTTGGTGTTGGAGGAGTGCACAAAGTTTGTTCTCATTTAAGACTTACACCTATTACTCAATTTGTTCATTTAATAATAAAGAATTAAGCTTGAAAATTGATTAAAGAGCTAAACGATGTAGTAGTAGTGGTACAACTATTTGTATGCAGTATCATGTGTTTTCTTCCTATCCTCAACATACGTAACTAACGGGGAATTCTAATGTGTAGTAGCTCTTACCTATAGAAATGCTATATGTTTATGGTTGTTGGAAATAAATAGTTATTGAAACAATCCCTTATTTCACGAGATCAACTGAATGGTGAGTTGTAGAATCACCACGAGCTTCCACGACGACTAATATTTGCTCTACTTCGTTTGAGTCGTTATAACTTTGGATATGGACATTAAGTTATTTTAGACATACGTTTCATGCCGTTAAGGCTAGGGATCGGGGTGTACGCCTACACCATATGCATTCATGCCATTGAGGCTGGGGATCGGAGTGTACGCCTACACAACATGCATCCATGCCATTGAGGCTAAGATTGGGGTGTTCGCCTACACCACATGCATAGTTATTGCCTTGTCTTTGGGGCTATGGAGCGGGGTGTTAGCCTATACCACAATGCATTGCATTGCATACTCATGTGTGGGGTGGACTGAGTCATGGCCAACTGAGTACAGGACACTTAAAGCTTGGTAAGTTGTTGCCGTTGTGGTGATATGACTAATTCATGAGCAAGGAGGTTGGTTGCGACTTATTGGTGGCATGGAATTCATTTTCTTGATTTAGTTATATTGTTCTACTATTTTATTGCTTTGTATATTCGGTACATTATTTTGTACTGATGCCCCAAGCTTGGGGCATCAGTACAAAATAATGTACCGAATATACAAAGCAATAAAATAGTAGAACAATATAACTAAATCAAGAAAATGAATTCCATGCCACCAATAAGGGGCACTGCATTTATGCCTGTAAGTACTAACCGACAAGTAGATCCAGACCTTCGCTAGTTGGTTAGAGATCATCTTTTTTTGGTAAGCTCCACTTCCTTCGGAGTTACCAGGTTTTGTTTTTGTGTGTATATAGTGTTGAAGGGTAGGTCGGTACCCTGTCCCGATCCTATGACTACTATCTTACTCATAGAGGCTTGTAGATTGTAGTAGCAAGTTGTGGGTTGAGGTTGGCTTTGTCGGCTGGACGGTTGGTTGTTTTGGCCTTGTAGACCTTATGTATATATTGTGTGTATTGTGATGTCCTTCGTGTACTATTTCTCCAGCAACCTTGTCGGTCTGTTATTTTATTTCTTTTCGCTTTTAGATTATGAACGTTAGGTGTTGTTCGGGCCTCATCGACCTTGATCAAGAGAAGGTTTCATTCTAACTCTGGGGTTAAGTGAAGAAAAAAGTATGACATCCAAAACAAATGAAGGTGCCAATTCTTCAGTTGTTCTTACTCTATTTTTTTATGAAAATAATTTTGAGTACCGAAAGAGAAGAATGAGAACACATCTAAAAGCAGCTGAAGGCTTGTGGACTATTGTTGTAAATGGCTATGAAAAGCCAGAAAACGATGGTGAACTTTCTGTGGAGATGAAAAATCTTGAAGCTAAGTACCGTCAAGATGCAAAAGCCTTGAGCAAAATCCAAATGAGAGTCTCAAGAGCATATTTGAAAAAATTGCTACTTGTGAGACTGCAAAACAAGCTTGAGAGTCTTTTGAAATCGAAGTGTATGGTGACGAAAATGTATGCACTATAAATCTTCAAACTCTTAGAAGAGAGTTTCAAAATTTGAAGACTATTGAATCTGAAAAATAGATGAATATTCTACAATAGTCATGAATAATGTTAATGAAATGAGAAATCACGGTGAAATAATTTCTGACCAACAAGTTATGAAAAAGATTCTAATTAGTATCACAGAAAAGTATGAGTACATTGTTGCTATCACTGAGGAGATGAAAGATCTTTCTAAGCTTTCTATTAAAGAGATAGTCGGATCATTTTGTGCACACGAGAAGCGAAGATTTTTTCGTGCAGATCAACCCAAAGAGACGACTTTCCAATCCACAACAAATGAGAATTCTCAAAATTTCTCAAAAAATCAACAAAAGAAGAATACAACCCAAAAACGAAATGATTCTTCTAAGAAGGTTGAAGACAAAGGTGAGAAAAATACTAGTCTTTTTTGTAAAGTTTGCAAAAGGACTAATCACAATGCAGAAAATGTTAACACAAAGACAAGCCCCAATGTAGCTTTTGTAAAAAAAATTTGGCCACGTTGAGAATAATTGTTGGCACAAGCAACAGAGAAAACAAATATCTATAAAAAAACAAGAGGAAGAAATGGAAGAAAGTCTTTTCTTTGTTTCTCAATATGATATTTCAGCAAAAAGTAACGAATGATATATTGATAGTGATTGTAGCAATCACATGACTGGAGATGAAAACGTTTTCCTCTCAATTAATAGTAGCATTACTACTAAAGTGAGAATAGCGAATGGAGCCTTAGTTGATCCAAAAGGTAAAGATACCATTCAATCAACATAAAAGGGAGTGGTAAGCAAATTCATGATGTGCTTTATGTTCCTGAATTTAAAGAAAATTTGCTTAATGTTGGTCAATTCATGGAAAATGGTTATTCTTTTGTGTTTAGAGATAATTATTGCAAGATTTAAGATGAAATCAAGCCAAATCAAGTCATTGTTGAAGTAGAGATGATAAATAGAAAATTTCTCTTTACAATTTCATTACAATGCATTAAAAAATGACGTTGTAGATAATTCATGGCTTGGCATGAAAAATTTTGTCACTTGAATTTTCATGGTTTGAAGCTTCTCAAGCAAAAAGACATGGTGGAAAACCTTTCTGAGATACATACTAAGAATAAGGTAGACAATATTTCTATCATATCTTTAGATGTGTCAAATCAAGAAGAGGACGAGGAGGAGGAAGATGTCCCTCAAGGAGGAGAAATCTCATATTTAGATGATGAAGAACCACTTTCAAGAGGAACAAAATTCTTGAGTGACATTTATCAAAGATGCAACTTTGTCGGTATTAAGAAAGAAAATTATGAAGAAGCAATAAAACATGATGTTTGGAAGAAAGCCTTGGCAGAAAAAATTCTAAAGGTTGAGAAAAATAATACTTGGGAGTGTGTGAGTATACCCAAAGAAAGAGAAGTGGAAAGTCTAACGTGGCTTTGTAAACCAAACTCAATCAAAAAAGATATATTCAAAAACATAAGAGAAAGGCAAAATTCAGTTGCAATTATTTCCAGACAGGCAACTTGCTGACACTTCACCACAACACTTCCAAGTGAAAAGTTTTGCCAGGTTCGAGAAGACATTGGAGTTTTCAAGCAAATGCATTAAGGGGGAGTGTTGAAACTAATGCATTCGCACCTTCTTGATGTTCAGTATTTCAATATTGTCTCTTAGTTTCTCAAGAATTCTTTTAGGATTTTGTAATACATGTATCTAGTAATTTGTGATACATGTATCTAGTTATTTGTGCAGACCTTTGATTTACATTATTACTAGTATAAATAGAGATGTACTTGATGATTGTAATCATCTCAAGTGGCATTAAGTAGCCTATATACAAATTCAGCATTCTCTAAAGATTGTATTCTCCTTCTATATTTCTTACAGACTTGTCATAGGGTATACTTGGTTAGGTCTCAGCCACTTGCGTAGTTAAGTGAGACACCGGGTGCCAATAGCTCCACTCTGAGCTTGGGGTGTGACACTAATGTTCTTCATGTTCCATTAATTACTAAGCCATTACTTTGTGTTCAACGTTTTGCTCTTGACAATAGTCTTTTTTGAATTTTATCCTGCTTATTTTCTTGGTAAGGATCAAGCTACCAGGAAGGTCCTTCTTTTCGGTCCGAGTAAAGATGGTCTCTATACTCTCCCACTCAATCTCTCCGCAACATTTCGTCCCTCTGCATCTTTCAGCCAAAGCTTCTCAAAATTGTTGGCATACTTGCTTGGGCCATCCACACAAATGGGTCCTTTATCAAGTCCCATAGCAACATGTTTTACCGCTTTCTAGTTCTAGTTGAATAATATTTGTATCGCTTGCCAACTTGGCAAGTCACACAAATTAACTCTTTCCATTTGTAGCAATAAAAGTTCTTCATTTTTACAATTATTGCATGCGGATGTTTGGGGACCATATCAGTTTCTTTCTTCATAAGGTCATCGTTACTTTCTTATTTTTGTGGATGACTATAGCAATTTTGTTTGGGGATTTCCAATGTTTAAGAAATCAAATGTTTCACATATTTTTCTTCAATTTACGGGAGTTGTTGAAAATCAATTCAATACCACTATAAAGTCTATCCAAACAGATGGTGGTGGCGAATTTCGTGTGTTCACTCCTGTTTTAAGTAAGCAAGGGATTCTTTATCGGCTTTCATTCCCCCACACTCATGAACAACAAGGAAAAGTAGACAAAAGCATCGTCACATAGTTGAAACCATTCCCAGTTTAATGGCAAATAGCTCCACTCCGTTAAAATATTGACAATTTGATTTTGAGACCGTTGTTTATCTAATCAACCGTTTTTCTTCTCCATCAAATAATAATAATTCTCCATTCGAATTGGTTCACAAAAATCTGCCTTACTATCGTTTTCTTAAAGCATTTGGGTGTCTTTGTTTTCCCTATCTACATCCTTATAATAAACACATGTTTGGTTTTCACACAACACCTTGTGTTTTTCTAGGCTACAAATACAAGATACTTAGGATATAGATGTCTTGATCCAAAGTTAGGCATGTTATATTTGGCCCATCATGTATATTTTGACGAGGAACAATTTCCTTTCTTCTCGAATTCTTTACTAGGCTCACCTCCTGCGCACATGGTCCACTCTAAATCTCCTTGGCTCTCATCTGCCATTCGATTTCTTGTCTATTCTACCATGTCCCATGTCCCAATATTATCCGGTATTTCCAAATCAATCTCGACCTCAATGTCTCCAAATCTCTGTCACAGTCAGTCCATCATTCCAGTCAAGTCGATCCCGTCGTCCTCTGTCCCTACTAATTCCAAAATAACTACTTCTCTTCCCCGCATACTACTGGTTGTTGATCATTCCTCCTTCTCATCTCTCCCTGATCACACTAACTTTCAGCCCACTAACCCTCCTTGTGTCCTTAAGTCGACTATTAGGACTGACACTATGCAGCTATGCCATATGCCACCATTCTCTAACCTTGTAGTTACATCTTCCTCACCAACCTCTCCAAAGAATGTTTTGGTCTGCAAATGGTTTGTCAAATCAAGAAAAATTTCCCTGGCACTACTGAGGGCTATAAGTCCAGGTTATTAGCTAAATGATTTCATTAACAAGAAGGGCACGACTTCTTTGAAACGTTTAGTCTTGTCGTCAAACCCACAACAATTCACATTATCCTAACCATTGCTTTTTCTCATGATTGGCCTTTGCGAAAACTTGACGTCCAAAATGCTTTCCTCTATGGAGACCTTCATGAAGAGGTATATATGGCTCAACCCCCTGGTTTTATTCACCCACATCTCTACCAAAAGCTCCTAGGAAGTTGGTTAGCTATACAACTCTACAGGATACCTATTAGAAGTGAAGTTGTGTGTATCTATAATACCTTAGATATTATGATCCTCATAGAACTAGTATTGTTCATGTTCCTATATAAGATGCAGTACTACTGCAATCGTATATATCAAGAAAAACAGAAATAAAGTTACAGCTTCTTCATATACAATTTTGTGTATTTTAACAAGAAGAACATCAAAATTTGTCGATTGTTACCACGAAACATAAACAAGTACACCTGACATTAATTGGTCACTCAAATTTACTATGACAAATAAAACAGAAGAAACTTTGTTCCTATTTCTAAAGTGCCTAAGGGAAAAAATGTAATTCATGTGTTGAAGTTGTGGTCGTTCTGAGTTTGTGTTTCTGAACAAAATTAACATGCGTGATCCATCACCTTCCTCCGGGATGGTAAAGTTACATGGACCGTTATACTATCAACATGTATATTGTGTTAACTATATTTGTATCCAAATCTCAATGGATGAGAGTCATGCAATAAGGACTCTATCTTCTCTGAATTTTGATCAGTTTGAACCCATGAGTATTTCAATTTCGATCCAGCTTCCAGTTCTGCTGCAACTTCCTTCATTGAAGGTCCATCATCTCCTAACATTTAAGCACCTATGTGCAAGCATAGTAACATTTTTCAATTGCCCTGCATTTCCCTCATCACAAATTCTATTATCGTCTAGAATAACAAGCAAATTACCCTTCTCCACTGGAGATATGAAATATTGAGCTAGGCTTTTCTTTTCTTCTGGTCTCTCGAAACATAGAGCCTTTCTACCAATTAGGAGCTCTAAAAGCACAACTTCAAAAATGTACACATCACTTTTTTCATTAAGTTGATTTGTTTGAAAGTATTCAGGATATAGATATCCTAGAGTTCCTTGGACCAATGCAGATAGCTCTGTTTGATCAGTAGGAACCAACCTGGACACTCTATAATCAGACACTTTGGTTGTAAAGCTTTTGTTTTGAAGAATGCTGAATGACTTATTAGCTCTATGAATGATAGGAGGGTAAGCTGTTCAGTGCAAGTAGAAAAGTAATCCAGTAGTTTCTGGGAGAGTTGGCAAAATAGCCGCTCTCCAAACATAATTGAACATTTAGACAAAAGTCTTAAAAAATTACTTTCTCTGTTTCGCAAAGAAAGATCTAATTTGACTTGACACGGTGTTGTAATTTTGACTCCCAAATTCGCCTTAGGAACATGTTTGTTCTCTATGTTCCTTACATGTTCTATATGTTCCTTTGCAGAATTACAACACTTACGTTTTGTGAAGCAAATAAAATAATGACACAATATTTTATCGCGAAAAACCCCAACTCACAAGGGTAAAAACCACGACCTACACCTCTGTAGGATTTAACTCCACTTTATTAAACTTCAAGTCTCAACAAAAGATAACAAAACTATGTAACCTAAGGAATTATAAACTCTAATCCCTAGAGGAATTATAAACTCTAATTCCTAGCTAAGAAATTATAAACTCTAATTTCTAGCTACCCACAGACACAAAAACCCCCGGTTTTATATCTTCTAATGTTCTTCAAGTTCTACAACTTGTCGAACAACTCCTACTCACAAAACTCTGATTGTAAACAAGACTCTTGAATATAATCTTACAATTTTTCCTCACAAATTGCAACACCCCAATAAATCTCAAAACTCTCTTAAACCTCTTGATTGTGTTTTGATCTTCTCTCTATGTAAGTGCGCAATTTTTTCTGATACAAATAGCTCTCTATTTATAGATCAGAACTTCAACAACTCCTTGTATAATTCAACTTGTATTTGCCTTCTACAAATCCTTGTTGACTTCTACTTGGACTCCTTTTCTACAGAATTTCCTTAAATAAATAAGAAAGCACAATTTCCTTAAATAAATAAGAAAACACAATTTCCTTAAATAGATTTCCTTAAATAGGAATTAGTTTTCCTTCTTTCACTTGGCTTTGAACTCCTTTATAAAATTGAAATCCTTGTTGCGCTTTAACTTGAATGAACACTTCATCACTGCCGCATCAAGACTTTGCCGCATCGAGCAACACGTAATCTTTCTTCTCGTCGAGCTCCCTGTTGCACTTAACTTGGATACATGTAAACATGTCCAGCAATTTTTCCTTAATTAGGAAAACTGCCAGGAAAAAACTTACGCTTCTTTCCTTTGGACTCAAGGAAAACTTACGTACAATTTCCTTAAACAAGTAGGAAGTAGTTTTCCTTCTTTGTTTAGGATATGAAAACTTTCCTTAAATAAATAAGAAAATCTTCCACAAAATTTACTTAATTAAATAAGAAAACATTATTGATTGCGAATTCCTTTTTCAACTTGGTTGCAAACTCTCTTATGAAAGGAAACTTTCTGTGCTTGTTGGTTGTCGAAAAAACAATAATTCCACAACTTTATAACTTCTAATTCACGTGGTTGACGTTCTCCTTATCCAAGTCGGATTCGTTTTGTAAGGAACACGTCTGTACAACCTGTTTCTTTCATCTGTTCATATATTTGTCAATTATCAAAATCTTTCTCACTCTAACAAATTTCCCCTTTTTGATGATGACAATTATACATTTCGAACTCAGCAAATAAGACACACGTCTTCCTTCTTTTGCCATGTTACTACTACAACTCCTTAACTTTGCCATACTTCAAAACAACGACACTTTAACAAATTCCCCCTTTTTGACTATGGAAAATTTTATCTGCTTGCATTGAATAGGTACACATAACTCATATGCAGCTGCTTCCCCCTTTTGACATTAGGCAAATTTGATACTCATGGCCACTGAGGCTATCACTTACACAAACACTTAAAAATGAAGAACTCAATTAGCTATAGCAAAGCATTTGCACAAACATAGGAGATAGACATTAACTTGAAACTCAAACCCAACATTAGCATTAATCAAAAGCATATACACCACAACTATTATCAAAATTAAAGATAGAATCAAGCACTTGTGATGAGAAAAACAATTGGAAAGTCAAAGGCTAGAGTGGCTAGGTAATATCAAAAGATCGGGCTTGAGAGGGTAAGTCATTTTTCAGCAGCAAAAATATCTCTTGGGTTAACAAAAATAGCAGCCTTCTCAATTTCAAAGGTCGCCTTGGCCTATGCAAGCTCATATTTTTTTTTTACATCACTTTTAAGGAACTTGTTCGTTCAGTCGTGTACCCTCTACAGAAATAATAGTTCACTCATCTTTAATTTCAATAAAGACAGTAAGAGGAACACATTTTCTTGAACATCATTTGTAGAGGAACATGTTCTCTCAATCTGTTCCCTGGACGTGGTACTATCAGGTGCAACATCAACTATAATATTTTTTTTTATATTTTTTTGACATCAATCTGAAATTTCAGTTTATATGGTTCCCAATAGAAGAACTAGGTTCCACAAATGTGTCTCCCATCGATTCCCCCTCACTAGATGCACCCAAGTTGAGCCTAACAAGTGAACTTTGTTCAAGTGTAGGGTCCCCAAAATATTCCCCCTCACAATGTAAATCCTCCAAGACTTTACTCAATACAAAAGATTCCCCCTAATAACCAGCACACTCTACTTTCTTAATCTATATTTATAAGACACCAAAGTAGAGGTTTCCTCCATCAAATTCATCTCAATCATAGACCATCACATTGGGATAAGGCTTTTTAAGAAGATATTTGTTTTGATAGTATTTAGGGCATGAATATTTTTTGGGACAAGTGGAAGAAATAGGTTCAAGTGCATTGACTTTATATTTAATCATGAATAATTGTAGTGCACATACCTTAGATATATGGATAATGCTGAATTTTGCTTCAATTTTACTAAGTCTCTTCCGTGTGCTAGATGCAACTACAACGTTATAATGAATGAGTAGCATGACCTTAATCATCCCCAAGTTCCAAATTCTTCTTTTTGAAAGTGTTTTCCTTGGCTGATCATATTTTTGATTGATTGATCATCTAAGAGCGCATAACTATTACATACTGCATAGGTTGGACCTGTTCCTTTCACATGCTTCTTCAGTCTTTCCTTTTCTTTTTTTTTCAATTTTTTTTTTCCAGTCAATGTTTTTCATCTTTTTTTTTCTTTTTTTTTTTAAGTGAGAGGATTTTTTTTCTAGTTTCAATCATGCATCTGAAGCAACATGTTCAATTGGTGAATATTGCATGTTTCCTCTCACTTTTCCTGCAAATTCAAAGGTTGGATTTAGGAACCCAGACTAGCTTGGGTCCTTTGTATTGATAAAAAGGATGAATAAGATCTCTATAAGCCCATTTGGGCAGATTATTTTTCCTTTGAGTATACCTGTTCCTTTGAACAGTTTTATAAGTTCCTCTTGCATTATTTTCTGCACTAGCTTTGTATTTAGGACAATATTGTTTAGAGTGACCTGACATACCACAAATAATACAAAACATAGGATTCTCATTTATGGGTTGTTCATACCCTATTCCAGTTTTAATGTTCTTATTATTGTTACCTAAATGGGTTACTATCATGGAGGATTTTGTCCACTTATTTGCTCTTTCCAGATCACTTCTCATCCTAGTTAATTCAAGATTTATTCTCCTAGAGTTTTTCTTTTCTAGTTTTAAGTTATTTTTAAGTTTGTCGACCTCAAGTTTTGGTCAGGCAGTTCACCCCCTTTTTCTTTACCAAGAACTTTTAGTTTTAGATTTTCAGTTCTTAGTCCCAGATTGTGAGATTCAAGTTGCTTGATTTTCCATTGAAGGTCATCTTTGTTCTTATTAAGATCAATGTGCTCAAACTTTAGGCTAGACAAGAAAGAAAGTAGTTGGCTCTTGGTGTTAACAAGTTCTTGAATTGTGTCTATGGAAGCAAGCAATAGGAATGAAAGTTTTTTCTTAGAGAACTTTACTAGTTTATCTTTTAGGTTAAGAAGATTTACCTCAGTTTCTTCAGAGTCTAAATCAGGTTCAGCATCTGATTCTTCTATCGCCATCAAAGCAATGTCCTCATCATCTTCTTCATACATGTTTGAAGAATCTGTTCCCCAAGCTGCATACATTGCTTATTCTTTTTCTTTGTTTTTCTTTTTGTTGAGAAGTTCCTTCTTCTCTTTTTTGACTCTTCCCTTTTTCCATTCTACTTCCCACATAGGACAATCCTTGATCTGATGATCTATTTTACCACATTTGAAACAACCTCCGTCTTGTGGTCTCTCAAGATTTCTTTTTTTTTGGGGTGGTGATTTCTTGCTAGCGTTTAATCCCCTTTTTAAGAGTTTCTTGAAGTTCTTACTTATCAGAGCAAGATCATCATCATCTATGTCAGATTCATCAATTTTAGTTGCTTTAAATCCAAGATTTTTCTCTTTATTTCCTCCACCTCTTTTGTCAACATTCATCTCATAAGTTTTGAGATTTCCTACTAATTCATCCAAAGTCATATTGGTTAGATCCTTGGCTTCTCTGATTGCAGTAACTTTTATTTCCCATGATCTAGGCAGAGTCCTTAGTACTTTGTCTACCTGTTCCTCAGTGGTGTATACTTTGCCCAAGGATATTAACTCGTTTACAACAGTGGTAAATCTGGTAATCATATCTTGAAGTGATTCTTCGGATTTCATCTTAAAGGCCTCATATTCAGAACAAAGTCTGGCAATTTTGAATTTACGAACTTGAGTTGTACCTTCGTGAGCGTTTTTTAAAGTGTCCCATATTTGTTTTGCAGAGGTACAACTAGAGATGCGGTTAAACTCATCAGGTCCTAATCCACATACGAGAATGCACTTAGCTTTTGCATTCTTTCCTAACATCTTGTAATCTGCTTCCCCGTATTTTTCTGTAGGTTTAGGTACCTTATTCCCTTCACTATCAGTAATAGTAGGAATTAATGGTCCATTAGTAATTCTAACCCATAGTTCTTAATCTTCAGCTTGAATGAAGTCTTCCATTCTTGTCTTCCACCAAGAGTAGTATTCTCCATTAAATAATGGTGATCTGCTTATGTGTTGCCCTTGACCATGCCCAAGAGGAGATGCAGAATTCATTATGATCTTATCTTGAGTTGTTAGACTCTTCAAAGATAACCTGCTCTGATACCAATTGTTGTAATTCTGACCCCCAAATTCGACTTAGGAACAGGTTTGTTCTATATGTTCCTTTGCAGAATTACAACAGTTACGTTTTGTGAAGCAAATAAAATAATGACACAATATTTTATCGCGAAAAATCCCAACTCACAAGGGTAAAAACCACGACCTACACCTCTGTAGGATTTAACTCCACTTTATTAAACTTCAAGTCTCAACAAAAGATAACAAAACTATGCAACCTAAGGAATTATAAACTCTAATCCCTAGAGGAATTATAAACTCTAATTCCTAGATAAGAAATTATAAACTCTAATTTCTAGCTACCCACAGACACAAAAAACCCCGATTTTATATCTTCTAATGTTCTTCAAGTTCTACAACTTGTCGAACAACTCCTACTCACAAAACTCTGATTGTAAACAAGACTCTTGAATATAATCTTACAATTTTTCCTCACAAATTGCAACACCCCAATAAATTCAAAACTCTCTCAAACCTCTTGATTGTGTTTTGATCTTCTCTCTATGTAAGTGCGCAATTTTTTCTGATGCAAATAGCTCCTATTTATAGATCAGAACTTCAACAACTCCTTGAATAATTCAACTTGTATTTGCCTTCTACAAATCCTTGTTGACTTCTACTTGGACTCCTTTTCTACAGAATTTCCTTAAATAAATAAGAAAGCACAATTTCCTTAAATAAATAAGAAAACACAATTTCCTTAAATAGATTTCCTTAAATAGGAATTAGTTTTCCTTCTTTCACTTGGCTTTGAACTCCTTTATAAAATTGAAATCCTTGTTGCGCTTTAACTTGAATGAACACTTCATCACTGCCGCATCAAGACTTTGCCGCATCGAGCAACACGTAATCTTTCTTATCGTCGAGCTCCCTGTTGCACTTAACTTCGATACATGTAAACATGTCCAGCAATTTTTCCTTAATTAGGAAAACTGCCAGGAAAAAACTTACGCTTCTTTCCTTTGGACTCAAGGAAAACTTACGTACAATTTCCTTAAACAAGTAGGAAGTAGTTTTCCTTCTTTGTTTAGGATATGAAAACTTTCCTTAAATAAATAAGAAAATCTTCCACAAAATTTACTTAATTAAATAAGAAAACATTATTGATTGCGAATTCCTTTTTCAACTTGGTTGCAAACTCTCTTATGAAAGGAAACTTTCTGTACTTGTTGGTTGTCGAAAAAACAATAATTCCACAGCTTTATAACTTCTAATTCACGTGGTTGACGTTCTCCTTATCCAAGTCGGATTCATTTTATAAGGAACACGTCTGTACAACCTGTTTCTTTCATCTGTTCATATATTTGTCAATTATCAAAATCTTTCTCATTCTAACAAATTCCCCCTTTTTGATGATGACAATTATACATTTCGAACTCAGCAAATAAGACACACATCTTCCTTCTTTTGCCATGTTACTACTACAACTCCTTAACTTTGCCATACTTCAACAACGACACTTTAACACACGGAGTTTAAGAAAATAAAAAAGACTTTTAAATCTTCCTGTCATAAATTAAAGCTATGTAAATGTACAAAATTATCCTTTAGTCTTGTGGTCTCAAACATGTCACGTTAAGAAAACTCAAATTAAATTGTTACCGAAAAAAAAAAAGAGGTCGTTCTTTTATAAACAATTTTAAAAGAAAAGAAGGTCATTCTTTTTTAAACAGAGGGAGTAATACTTTAGACACCATACATGACATCACTCAATATTCTTTCAAAACATACAATACCTACTCTCATGTTTTTGATATTACACTTTCGTCCTCACTCTCCAACACAAATGTGGAATTATTTTAAAATTTTTCATTTATTAAAAAATTTGACTGGAAAAAAGCTCTCTGAAAAGAAACCAAATGCTCCCATTTTTCCAGCTGATTTAGCTGATTTTGGTGACTTTTTCGACAATATTTTAGCTTTTATAGGAGAAATCATTATTATTCTAGTCATTGCTTCCATTTTTACACCATTTTCTTTCAAATAGCTTCAAAGAAAAAAAATTGCCACTATTTTTTAAGCTTGCAAAGATCTTTCAATATCACTTCATAACTCGTTTTTAGATAAACTTTAGTTGTTTAGAAAGACTATAGAGTTCTCCATTTCGAGCTTGATCTGAATCCATTCTTGTTTATTCACGTTGTGTACAGATTTTGTACTAGTCATCGACCACTAGCTATTAATATCATAATCTAGTATCTATTATTGTAGTTTATATATGATAGTAGTTGAATTTATTGTTGCTGGTGGTGACTATATGGGAGTATGAGAGGAGACTCTTGAAAGATGGTATTGGAAATCTTTTAGTAATACTATAGTATTCATTGCATTGCGTCGCAACCAATATCTTCCAACCTGGTGCTCTCACTTCTCGAACTAGTGCATGTCCAAACTTAAGCCAAAATCTCCAAAAGTCTAAGGATAAGTTCCCTCTCAATGGAAGAAAGAGATTCATATGACGATATGATTGCAAGCGTAATTGAGGCCGGTGAGCTAGCCTGTGATCCAAACAACTTGATGATAAACTATCAAATGAATGGAAGGGGGAAAATACATCCCACATTCATAAAGAATGATAGGCATATGAGATTGTTCATGATGGATATTGTTGTTGATGGATCTAGGCCTATATTGAAAATACATGTCATTGCGAGGTCTCCGATTGAACCAACTGATTCTTTTAACGACAACGACTCGATTCAAAATGAGAACTTGGGTGATCAATCAAATGAGAGAGTTTGTGATCAATCAAATAAACACTCAGGTGATGATTCAATGAATGGGCATGATCATTCATTGGATTCTGAAGATCAGTCAATAGATGCGAAAGATTTCGAACATTTTTAAGAAGATCAAGGAGAGGCAAAGTTGAGATCACAACCCAACCATTTTTTCTCTGATGGAAATACTTTTTACATGCATCAACCATTCATTACCAAGAGTTAATTACAATTGTTATTAGTGGAAGCAGCTGCGAGAAAATCTTTTGGTTACTACAATGAAGAATTGTAATAAATACTTAAAGGTGCGATGTGTATCTCGTATTGTGCGTGGATGCTGCCGGCACAGAAATATGAATATTTGCATAGATTTCATATTTACAAGTATATTGGTGATCACAGTTGCGGCGTTGAACATGTCATCATCAATCGTAGACAACTCTCGATCAAAGTCATTGTGTAGTTTTGTGTGAATCTTTATCGCGATGGCAAGGGTCCAAATGTTAAATGAATGAGATGACTATTTTTTATATTTTTCATTGTATCCAAACTATTTGAAATATTGAAAGGGATGTATGACTGCCAGCAAATGGTTCGAGGGATAGTTGAGCATATAAATTCATGTTTACATACCTTTTATTATATGTTCGACATTCTTAATGTTGGTTCTGGCTATTATATCATGGTAAGTGGGGATACTCATAGATTTATGTGTTACTTCTTAGCTTTTGGTGCTGCATTAGGGGATTTTCTCACATGAGAAAGATAACTGCGGTCAACAACAATCATTTACATGGTAATTACGAGGAGGTTTGCTAAGTGTTGTTGCACGAGATATGAAGATCATGTTTATCCGATTGCCTTTTGTGTCGTGGAGAAAGAGAACGATGCATCTTGAACGTTCTTCTTTGAAAAGTTGAAGGATATTGTGGTTGATATATGAACAGATTTATGTTTTATTTCCAATAGACACAAGAGCATTGCCAATGATATTGCAAATATTTACAATCATACTCATCAAAGATATTGCATGAGGCACCTCGGTGAAAATCTTTGGGTAAATCACCAAAGTGGAGATTTACTCTATCTATACTACAACGCGGCAAAGGCATATTCATTGAAGGAGTTAAACGATTATTTTTTGGAATTCAAGGACAAATCCCCCGAGGCAGCCTTTGTCTTAGAGCATTATGTTGGTTTTGAAAAGTGGAGTAGAACACGTTTCCCAAGCAATAGGTATGATGTGATTGTTTTTTCAAAAAAAATTTTTTTTATAAGTTTTGAGGTTTTCAAACTTTTGAGAGTCGACATTTAATTTTTGAGAAAAATTAAGAGAAACTTCTATTTTCAAAAGACTTAACAGAAAAATCAATTGAAAATAATTTTAAAGGGGCTCGGGGATTCATATTAACGTCTTAGGAAGGTTTAAAAACACCTAAGACGCCCGCTAACTTGCGGCTATCCGACAACTAAAACATTTGGCTAAACTTTATGTCTAACTCAATTTTTGAGTTTTTTTTGAAATATTAGAAATTGTTTGAAATGAATTCTTAACATTTATCTAAGGGAAAAAATATTTTTAAACCATTTAAACTTAGTTTTAAAAATTAAGTTACTAAAATATTATGGCGTTCAACGAGGATTTGGAGTTTCCTAACTTTATACTAGCGACATATAAATACAAGTAAGTGAACGAAAGCAAAAGAGAGAGAGAGAGAGAGAGAGAGAGAGAGAGAGAGAGATTTTGGGTCCAAACCCGGGTTCTTTCCGCTTGGACCGGATTTTGGACCCACCTACTTTAGGGTTTTTGACCCATTTGTCTTGTATCTGTCCTAAATTCTAGTAAAATAATACAATAATACGAAATAAATAAAAGAGGACGACGAGGTCTTAGGCCCATTACAAATAGATAAATAAAAAATAAAAAAAGAAGAAAATAAAGGGTCTTCTAATCCAACTTCTTTGACTTTTTTTGATTTTTTTTGGGACCTGTGCGCCTTTCTTAGGGGTTGACTCGATGTAAGAATTTTGAGCCTCTATGGCTCTCCGAGATGCAAAGGGGAGGCGAGAGTTCATAGCGAGCTCGATCAAATTTTCACATGCGACAAAGCAAATAAAGACACGTAAATACTAAGTTACGGAATATCGAAGAAAATTCATTCAAAACAAAATGTTCATAACAAAAGTCTACAATAACTTGACAATAATCAATTAAAAGGGCAGTTCATAAGAGGGGTATACAACTCGAGAGATGACATTAAATCATGATTATTTGATGAGCACATGATTCTGAACAAACCAATTCTTCCAAACCATAGCCAACAATCAATATTAAGCCGACAATAAATAGCAGAGAGTGACAAATATTAAAAGAGGAGAAAAGAAAAGAAAGACAATCAAATCTTAAATTGACATAAATGACAAATATAAATGAACTAATATTCTTAACAAATCTTAAATTGGCACAAATGACAAATATAAATGAACTAATATTGTTTTCCCCTTCTTAAACTAACAACGACTCCTAATAAAATAGAAAGAGACGTTCATATTGCACGTACGGTATAATCTTTGGGTCTTCACGGCCTACTTTCCTTGAACCTGATGAATCAAAAGATCTGAATCTCTAATAACCAGCAATTTGTACACATTCATGTAGATGGCCATTTTCAATCCAAGAATACAAGCTTCCTATTCAGCCATGTTGTTCGTGCAATTAAATCGGAGTTTGGCCGCTCTGGGATAGTGCTGACCAGATTTTGACACTAGAACTACCCCAATACTTTTTCCGTGGTGATTCGCCGCTCCATCAAAGAATAATCTCCACCCAGGATATGCTTCAGAAATATCTTCACCCACAAATGACACTTCTTCATCGTGAAAATAAGTCTTGAGCGGTTCATATTCTTCATCAACAGGATTCTCTGCAAGATGATCAGCCAAGGCCTGTGCCTTTATTGCCTTCTAGGTCACATTCACAATATTAAATTCACTCAACAGCATTTGCCACTTAGCTAACTTTTCTGTTGGCATCGTCTTCTGGAAAATATACTTCAATGGGTCCATTCTGGAAATGAGATATGTAGTGTACGAAGACAAATAATGCCTCAACTTCTGAGTAAGCCAAGTCAAAGCACAACACGTTCTCTCCAACAGAGTGTAACGAGACTCGTATGGAGTAAACTTCTTGCTTATGTAATAGATAGCTCTTTCCTTCTTCCCTGTCTCGTCGTGTTATCTGAGTACGCATCCGAATGCACTATCTGATACAGACAAATGCAACAACAAAGGAATCCCTTCTCGCGAAGGAACCAATACTGGTGGATTTGATAAATAGTTCTTGATAGCATCAAAAGCAATCTGACATTCTTCAGTCCATTTTGTTGGAGCATCTTTCTTCAACAGCTTGAAAATAGGCTCACACACCACGGTTGATTGAGCTATGAATCGACTAATGTAGTTCAACCTCCCTAAGAAACTCATCACCTCTTTTCTCGTCTTCGGTAGAGGTAACTCTTGAAATGCTTTAATATTGGAAGGATTGAGCTCAATGCCCCTTATGCTGACTATAAAACCAAATAACTTTCCGGCTGGAACTCCAAAAGCGCATTTGGCGGGATTTAACTTCAAGTTGTAACGACGCAAACGATCAAAGAACTTCCTTAGATATATCAAGTGGTCCGAACTCTCACGGGACTTGATTATGACGTCATCTACGTAAACCTCGATCTCCTTATGAATCATATCGTGAAATATAGTCGTCATAGCCCTCATATAAGTAGCGCCGGCATTCTAAAGTCCAAATGGCATCACCCTATAATGATATACACCCCAAGGTATAATAAAAGTTGTCTTTTCTGCATCTTCCTCGTCCATCAGAATCTGATGATAACCTGCGTAACAATTCACAAATGACTGCATTTCATGCTTAGCACAGTTATCGATCAAAATATGAATGTTTGGCAACGAAAAATTATCCTTAGTGCTAGCTTTGTTGAGATCTCTGTAGTCGACACAGATTCTAATTTTTCCCTCTTTTTTGGCGACCGGAACAACATTGGCCAACCAAGTTGGGTATTGTATCACTTCCACCAATCGGGACTTGATCTTCTTAGTAATCTCCTCTTTAATATTTAGACTCAACTCGGGCTTGAACTTTCAAACTTTTTGCTTCACCGGATCAAACCCTAGATTAATCGACAGTTTGTGGGACACAACATCGGTGCTCAGTCCTTGCATGTCACTGACTTCCCAAACGAACACATTAATGTACTCATCAAGTAAGTGAATCAGGACTTTCCTTTGATCCTCACTCAAGTGAATACTGATTTTAACCTATTTGGCACACTCTTGATCGCCCAGGTTTACCATTTTAGTTTTCTCTAAATTTGGTTTATACTAATTTTCAAACTGACAAAATTCCTTGGCAACATACTCTGGTTCCTCACTTTCCTCTTCGTAATCATCAACCTCGTCATCACCTGCCTCATTTTTTTCATTCAGCTCGTGACATGACATGACATTGGCAGGTTTAAAACTTACCTTACTGAAACCATAAACAAACGAAGTTAGAAAATCAAAACATAACAGATGATTAAATAAACCAATTTTAAAATAAGATGCTTTCATTAAAATGGAAAAACAATGCAAACTTTGTCCATGGCAGGGCCATATTGCCTTTTTAAGCATCACGATGGGAATTTAAAAGTTCAAACAGTTAAGAATAAATGCAAAATGGTGGGTCTTGGGCCTCTTTCGGACTACCACCGATTTAAACATGCATAAAATGATGCCCTTCTACCAAGGAGTTCGGAAGATCAGGATGGGCGTGGAGGTCCATCTCTGCAACGTCTCTCTGGGCTCAGCATCAAGGAATCCTGTCAGCTCAACCTCTTCTTCAATAATATCATCAATTTCTTCAAAAAGGCCACATATTCCTTCCCTAGGTGCTCCTCCTCGGCATGATCACGAAGTCGAAAGGATTGATACAGATAAGGGATTGGCTTAGCCACTGCTTGATCCTTCTTTTTCTTCATCTTCTCATCGTCATCTGTGGGGACATACCCCAATCCATATTTTGCCCCCTTTGGCAGGAACTTGAATGGGCTCAAAAATTCCTTGGGAATTCCTTCCCAACCCAAAACCTGGTTCAAAACCACTTTGTAACATCATAGTGGCAATCATTTTATACACAGAAGGCATGAGAGACTGTGGGGCCAAGTCTTCATTGGTGGCATTTACCAGCTCCACTGTGTAAAAATTAGTGCCTCGAGACACTTCATCAATAATAGACGCTTGTCTGTCAGAATGACTACCTTCGCCTTGGATGACCAGCTCTTCGTTCTTCCAAACGAGTTTCATCATTTGATACAGGGTGGAAGGCACAACTCCAGCCATGTGAATAAAAGGCCTTCCCAAAAAAAGGTTGTAGCTGGTGTCAATATCTAGAACTTGAAACTGCGCACTGAACTCGGCCGGGCCCATTTAGACAATAAGATTTACAACTCCCAAAGTATCTCTCTAGACCCCATCGAAGGCTCTCATGTTGACTTGATATTGCTCAAGTTTTCCCAAGTAAAACTTCAACTGCCTCAACGTCGACAATGGGCAAATGTTAAGACCAGATCCATCATCCACTAAGATTCAATTGATAACCTTTTCACGACAAACAACAGTGATATGCAGCGCCTTGTTATGAGACTTCCCCTCAAAGGGCAACTCGTCATCACAGAAGCTGATGCGATGTCCTCGAATAACCTGGTGGATCATGGCGGCCACATTATCGCTGCTTGTGCCCGCGGGCACATATGTATCATCGAGTGCTTTAATCAAAGCTTGCCTATGTGATTGAGAACTCATCAACAGGGCCCAAACAGAAATCTGGGCAGGAGTCTTCTCCAAATGTTTGATGATAGAATAATCCTTCGGATGCATTCTCCTCCAAAACTCCTCCGCTTCTCCTTCGCTTATTGGCCTTTTATCCTGATCCTTCTTTTGACCTCCGAGAGCAAGCTCGTCAGGATTGTAACATCTTCCAAATCTGGTCATTCCTTGAGCAGCATCAGTTTTAATAACGAACTTAGGCTTGATGAGAGTTTTTGATGACACCAAAGCAACAACCTTTACGGGTTTCAAAATAATGAACTATTTTTTCTCTTTGATGCTCAAAGAAGCTACAACCTTTTCCAAGTCATCGTGAATGATTGGAGTAATCATTTTTGTTCCACACCAGTCATCGTCTGTCTCGATCATATTGACATTGCCGCACCCATGATTTGGCAATGGGTTGGTGTTGACATTTGGTGCCGCTGGTTGGAGAGGGACTACCTCTTGGTCAATCAAATCCTGAATTTTGTGCTTGAGGTTGATACAATCCTCAGTATCATGCCCAACCCTGTTGGAATGTTAAGCACATCTCTGATTAGGTCTGTAGAATTTTGAATTGACATCCACGGGTTTGGGCCCCACAGGATGGATGTATCCGGCCGAAGCCAGTCGCTCGTACAACTTTGTTCGGATTTCTACGAGCGCGGTGAAGTTCCTCGAAGGCTTCTTCTCGAACCTAGGTCGAGACGGACCATAATTGCCTTGAGGAGGAGGCACCTGTTGGAAACTTTAGTTATTTGGACGAGGAGCTTGATTTCTTGGGTAAGAATTTGTTTGGTAGTTTGACATTGGAGCTTGGTAGTTCGGGTGTTTGTTTTGATATGGTGGAGCTTGGACTTGATATGTAGGAGGGGGTGTTCGGTAGCTCGACTGCACGGTAGGACAGTTGGGAGCCACACCTGGTAAGGAGATGAAATTTGGTAAGGTGGAGGATGATTTGGATAAACAGGAGATGAATTTTGGTAATTTGGGGATGGACTTTGGTATACTGGAGCTTGGACATTCGGATAAAAGGGGGCAACATTTTGATAAACTGGAGGATTATTTGGATGACTAGCTTGCGTATATCCAGCTTGGTAGGAGGTTTGAGAAGGTCGAGAACGACCTTGGGAATATGACGAGTTTCTGGGGGTTTTCTTTCCCCCATATGATACGACAACTATTTCTTCTCTTTTCTTCTTCAATGTGCCCGTTGATCCGAGCGATGCAGCAACACGAGTTATCTTTTCCGTTTTCAAACCATCTTCGATAGTCTCACCAACTTTGACTATCTGAGCAAATTTTGGTCCCACGAGCAACATGATCCAATCATAATATTCGGGATCTTGCACCCGCACAAATACTTCAATAATTTCTTTTTCAGACATGGGCGGTCGGACCCATGCAACTTCTTTTCTCCATCGATAAGCAAACTCTCTATAACTCTCGGTGGCTTTTGGCTTCATCTTCTCCAAAGAATAACGGTCGGGAAAGATATCGACATTATATGCAAACCGATCGATAAAATCCTTTGCCAGAGCTTTCCAACTAGGCCACTGTCAGGTTTCATGGGAGGTGAACCACTCTAGAGACTCCCCGCACAAACTTCGGCTGAAAAGTCGCATCAGCATAGCCTCATCCCTTCCAACTCCCACGAGCTGGTCACAGTAATCTCTAAGATGAGCCATAGGATTGCCCCCCCCCCCCCGAAAGTATCAAACTTTGGAATCTTGAATCCTTCGGGAAGGTCCAGATTCGGATGGATGCACAAATCCTCATAATTAAGACCAGTGGTCTTAGGGATGCATTGAAACTCTTTCATAGCCTTTTTTTTTTATCTCTGCCTTAATATCCACATTTGCGTCCTCCTTGGCCCTCCACTCTCTTTCCTGTTCCTCGTAATGGTACAACTCATAACCATGCACCTCGTGCTCAGTAGGGACGGGAATTTGGAAAGTAGTCCTCTTTGGTAGGGGTGGGGCTAAAGATGGACTTTGGGCATTTTAAGGGGTTTGGTAATTTTGTGGGTTAGTATTCTGGTTTAATTGATGGTGAGATGTTGGGGGATTAAGAACATTTTGGTTTTGATTTTGGCTCTGATTTAGTGAGGGTGGAGCGGTTTGAGGCTGGGTGTTTGGAGGAGGAGGTGGCATTTGAGAATGGTTGCTTTGGGGAGGGGGTGGAGCTTGGTAGGAGGCGGAAGAATATTGTGGATTCTGGGTAGTTGGGTCTATCACAAAGGGATTCTGAGCGAGCGGCACACTTTGAGATGGATCTATGCTCGAGAAAGGGAAGTATATAGGAGGCCTTCCCTCTGCAGCATTAGTAGCGAAACCCAGCGAAGGAAGATCTTGTCTCTTTTGCATTTCCATTCTCATTTCTGCAATTTACTGCATCAATTGCAAAATCAATTCGTTTTAGTCCACTATGGTGGGTTGAGACACCACAACGTCAATGAGGCTTGCTTCTTCGTTGTTATCTCCCATTATCATCTTTTCTTTATCAAAATTTTACTCTGTGAAGGAATCTGCGGGACCTTTTGATCTGGTGAAGTAAGGATGATCTGCCAGCTTAATCAACATAGATCAGTTCAAAATACCTGAGGAGGAAAACAACTCAAAGGCAGATCTATTAGTTTGGATTCAGAACACAAAACGCGTAATATCACACATAGAACAGATAAACACACAAATTGCTATGTTTGAGGATATCTTCAACCCACGAGTAAGGACGAAAATAAATTTTTAACAAGCAGGAGTTTGCTTGCTCTTTTAGTTTGACACTATCTCAGAAAGGCTAAATCACATTGAGCTATGGTCTTCTGTAGCTGTTCTTCGATGTCCGTTGATCTGATCTTTGTATCTCCTTGTAATATGAAAGGGGAGAATGAAGAATTTTTAAAGATAAGGGCCAGGCCTTGAAAGGCTACCTACGTATCTCACAAGGAGAATTCAGGCCCAACGTAGTTCGAGTACAAAAGGGAAATATTTTCATTCATTCAGGACGATCACACGGAAATTGAAAGACAACAAAGCTTGGAAGATAAAATAATGACTACATCTCAGTCATTCTATTTCTCAAACGTCCTGTTATCCACGAGGAACAAACTTGACACGAATTTTTCCCATGTTGACGAGGGCTTCGACGTCGTAGCGAAAACTGAGGAACCTTGAGAGGGTGCGATCTGTAGCATTGTGGTAAGCACAAGGCTTCCAGATTTCTTCCTCAACAGGACCGATATCATTGTCCTCATCGTGGAGGGAGGCTAAGACCCCATTCTTAACCAATTCCATGTAGATATTCAACATAGATTCCTTGAACGGAGTGAAGTAGTGGCAAACAAACTGAGTGCGTTCAATTGTTTCTAACGGATCGTAAGTGAGAATAGTATTATTACCCTACATGTGCGGGATATTCCCAAAATCAATTTGGCGACAGATCCTCATTTTAAGCTGTACGCATTCCTCTATGGTATGCCCTCGTTGATTTGGATGGAAGGCACACACTTTCGAATAGTTTTCTTACTCAAAAAATGAGAATGATCCTTCATGAGGTACCCATCCGAGATGCTCATACAAAAAAGCGCAAGTCAGGACACTCGCCCCCACACGGTGTGTCGGCTCATAGGCAAAAAGAGTGATCCATCTGTCTCCTCCTCTCAGACGGCCTAGAAATAGAGGCTTATAGACGATTTCCTCGTCAACATCTTCACCACTTGCTCAAGGATGAGTGTCATCTGGACCACCATTAGCCTCTTGCTTGCGGATAGAGTATTTTCCACGCATTCTCTGAAGTTTGTCTATCATGTTATGGTGGGGTGACTTATTCTTCTTCCTTAGTGAGTCCATCTTCTCCTTCACGGAGGCAAATTCTTCCATTTCCGCTGTCAGCTCCTCATCAAGTGACGCAGTTTTGGCTAGAAAAATAGCGGTTTTCGATTCTATCTTCGCCTCTATTGTTTCCTTTTCTTGCACTTTCAGTCAGAGCATGTCCAACTTCTCGCTCAAGTCCTTTTTCTCCATCTCGACATTCTTCTTCCTCTTCATCTTTGATGCCAGATTCTCATCCAGCGTTGCAGTTGCAGCTTTGTAGATTGTTGTGGCCATGTCAACTCTGAGCCCTTCTTCCATAATCTTTTGAATTTCTCGAGTGATTTGTTCGATCTTTCTTTGTAGCTCTTCTCTAGTGAGTTCCATCTGTATCTTCTTGCCCTTATCCATACCAGTGATTTGTTTTTCCTGAGATAATAGGGTAATATTTCTTAGGATTCGGTATGGGAGGTGTCTTTTGAGTGAGAAACTTAGGACTCGGGAAATTTTGGTCGGACCTTTTGTAATTATGACTGGTTTTTATATTTTGAAATTTTCTGGAAAGGAGTGGATTTTCGATATCCTCATTCATAGCAACATAACACATAAGCAATTAAATAGCACATATATCGCGTCCTAAAATATACAAGTGGACCCTTTTATGCCAAGGGTAGGCCTAACGCATTTGAATGATGTATGCGTGAATTTTAACCAAATAAACAATCCCCCCCTCCCCCCCAAATAAATTTCACAAATGAATAATAATGTTCACAAAGGGGAGAAAAGAGGATGAAACATAAAAACAACCCATGCAGGGGCCATTTGAAAGTACGATAAAGGCAGGCCCACGCAGGGGCTAAAAAACAACGTAAATACATATAAAAGCCCACACAGGGGAGAAATTCACTATGATGTGCCTGATGGTCCTGCTCCGTCGCCGCCTCCCTGAGTCTTGTATTGCTGAAACATGTATCTTAACATCAACAAAAATCCTTCACCCAGGCGTCCCTTGTCTTCCAAGCTTTCGTATCGCATCCTCTCAATTTTCTGCTTGACCCAAGTATCGAAAATATCATAACTACGCCTCAATCTTTTCACTTCTTGAGTCGTCCTCTCAAGAATATCCTGGTTCTCGATAAATTTAGCGTACATTTCTTTGGCCTCTTTATTTACCTCTTGTAGCTCCGCCACTGCCTTGGCTTCTTTATGTGTCACGCTGCGAAAGCTGCGGGGGGTTGGGGAGGAGATACCTTGTATGTCTTTTTTCAACCATTTTTTGTAACCCTCATCATACCCAGTATTAAATCGGTCTGGAGCGATGGTAGTTTTATCCATCCGCTTGGCACCTTTCCATTCTCTGAACATTTCGATCGCGTCATGCACCCTATCATCCCCAATATCATATACATAAGCGTCATAGTACGCCTCTTTAGGTACCGTTTGTCTCCTCCCAAACTTTCGTAACACTCGAAAGGGTGCATAAGGGTGAATGCCTCGAATACCTGGTAGAGGAAGCACAATCTGTCTGCGGCTTTCTAACGACTACTTTTTTCTCTGATTGCCCATATTCCGCCAAACACAGCATGTCATTCAAATCTTTAAGGGTGTTCTTGTTGTCAAGAGTATGCAACTCCCGAGTCCCAGCACTCTTTGCCAAGTGACTGAGAATCCACCACTGAAGGAGTAGATTGCATCCTTGGAAGTATCGATGCCCTTCTTTGCATTTTTCCAAGGCTCGATACGTATCAGACAGGATGACCAGAGCTATAGGGTAGTACCTCGTTGTCCCTTGATTCACATACCCTTTGAACAAAGTACGCGCGAGTGTTATAACTCGGGTATTGATGCTCAGACTTGGACCATGTGGAAAGACCATCGTTCCCAATAATGCTACAGCGAATGCTAGTGGACGAATTTCGTTCCATTCTCTGTAGGAGATCTTGAACTCTCGGTTGTAAGTGGCGTAGAAACTTGCATGTCCAAATCGGATGTAAATATCTCTGAATGCTACATGGGATTCTTGGCACCAGTAGGTAAAGTCTTTTCCCAACCCGAACCATTCCGCGATATCTTCTACGGAAGGCTTGTTAGGGATAAAGATGTCTTCTTATTTTCTTGTTTTCCTTTCTATCCCAATGCCTACTGTGTCTACGCAGTCTCTGATCTCCTCCAAAGTTGGGGTAATTTCAGCGGTTCCAAATCGGAACACCATCCGTTTACTATCCCAATATCCTGTGAGAACTTCAACCAGTTTCGGCCAACCATTCATGTTGATCAATTCTGTCAGAGCACCCACGTATTTGTTGAGGGTTCTTCTATGATCCCTGTCAAGATTGTCATGCCACATTTTGAGTTGGGGTGGCGCCGCTACGATAATGTCAAACTTTGGAAAGCGGTCCATATCTACGAAACAGAAGCTAGTTAGTTTCACCCACCCCAAATTGGTTTTCACACGTACATCATTCAACTGTCAAATAAAATGATGTGTCATGAGGTCGAAGACCTTGGACACGATTTTGGCGGATTTCTACTAAATGGACTTAATACGCCTTGGGTATTAAGCTGTCTTAGGCTAATGCTTAAATTTGGTTTTGATTTCGGTCTAGCTTAGGCTTACTAGAATAATTTTTAAGTTTTGACGGTTACCCGAGTCGGACAAACAACGGAGTGAAGCTATCAAACGACGTCGGATGACCACATTCCAACTATTCGTTTGATACTTTCAAATGAAACTCTTGTGTATTTTCTGAAAAAAGTCGTGGAAAGCCACATAACTTTCGTTTTTCTAATACATACTATTTGCCGTTTTGCGAAAAGATGCCATGATATGCAACATTTCAAAACTAAGGTAAACTTAACAAATAAACAATTTATCACAAATAGCCAAATGAAGTTAGTTTTAAGGTTAGAATCCTCCAACATCCCCAACAGAGTCGCCATTTCTGTTTTTATTGAAAAATATAATTTTTATAAGTTTTGAGGTTTTCAAACTTTTGAGAGTCGCCACTTAATTTTTGAGAAAAATTAAGAAAAACTTCTATTTTCAAAAGATTTAAAAAAAAATCAATTGAAAAATAATGTTAAAGGGTCTCGGGGATTCCTATTAACGTTTTAGGAAGGTTTAAAAGCACCTAAGACGCCCGCTAACTTGCGATTGTTCGACAATTAAAATATTTGGCTAAACTTTATGTCTAACTCGATTTTTGAGGTTTTTTTGAAATATTAGAAATTGTTTGAAATTAATTCTTAGCCTTTATCTAAGGGAAAAAATATTTTTAAAACATTTAAACTTAGTTTTAAAAATTAAGTTACTAAAACATTATGTCGTTCAACAAGGATTTGGAGTTTCTTAACTTTAAACTAGCGACATATAAATACAAATAACTGAATGAAATGAAAAAAAGAGAGAGAGAGAGAGAGAGAGAGAGAGAGATATTTTGGGTCCAAACTCGGGTTCTGTCCGCCTGGACCGGATTTTGGACCCACCTACTTTAGGGTTTTTGACCAATTTGTCTTGTACCTGTCCTAAAATCTAGTAAAATAATACAATAATACGAAATAAATAAAAGAGGAAAACGAGGGCTTAGGACCATTACAAATAGATAAATAAAAAATAAAAAAAGAAGAAAATAAAGGGTCTTCTAATCCAACTTCTTTGACTTTCTTTGATTTTTTTCGGGACCTGTGCGCCTTTCGTAGTGGTTGACTCGATGTAAGAATTTTGAGCTTCTATGGCTCTCCGAGATGCAAAGGGGAGGCGAGAGTTCATACCGAACTCGATCAAATTTTTACATGTGACAGAGCAAATAAAGACACGTAAATACTAAGTTACGGAATATCAAAGAAAATTCATTCTACACAAAATGTTCATAACAAAATTCTACAATAACTTGACAATAATCAATTAAAAGGGCAGTTCATAATAGGGGTATACAACTCGAGAGATGACATTAAATCATGATTATTTGATGAACACATGATTCTGAACAAACCAATTCTTCCAAACCATAGCCAACGATCAATATTAAGCCGATAATAAATAGCAGAAAGTGACAAATATTAAAAGAGGAGAAAAGAAAAGAAATACAAACAAATCTTAAATTGACATAAATGACAAATATAAATGAACTAATATTCTTAACAAATCTTAAATTGACACAAATGACAAATATAAATGAACTAATATTTTCCCCCTTCTTAAACTAACAACGACTCCTAATTAAATAGAAAGAGACATTCATGCTTCCTTATGACTAAACAAACAGTAAACAACTCTTATAATACTAAAGACAAACTGTTTAAACATATGCTAATCACTACAGTAATGCTTGAGAATGTTTGAGAAACAAAACTTAGAAATCATATATAATCTCATACAAGTCCAAATCAAGACATGGATTAATATTAACATTACCTATGCATCAAATATACGATTTATAATGACAAATACTATGCCCAACTTGTCCTTTTGATCCATTTTTCAGAAATATGAAAATAGTGCTCATGCTAATTTTAATACTCCCTAAAATTCAGAAAATGGACCCATTTTAACCGAAGAAACACGAAAATGAACTCGGAGTAAGATAATAAGATCAAAATACACATTGAAACTATACTTATGCTAACATGAAAACTCTTTACTCATTTATGAGAAAAAACGATCAGCCAACCCTCAATATAAAATGTGATTCCCCGAAAATACAATAGCTTAAGGAACGAAAAGAATGAGCAGTAGGCAACGAACTTCGGGAGAGAAGCGAAACAAAAACGAACATATTCTGGTTTGAAGCGACAGAGAACAACCGAGATGCAATGAGGGGCAAATACATTTAATTCTCAACTTGTCACATAACCTATAAATATTAGCTAAAACAAAATTTTTTATTTTTAGTCCTTGGATAATGAACATATGAATACTAAGCCTATACCAATTTGACTTAAGCAATGAGGCAGGGAGTAAAATATTGAAGCAATAGATCAAACCAAAGTCACAGTTGTATACTATGGGACTAAACTACTAAACTCTACACCTCATAACAACAACAAAAAAACAGTATATTGTGCACACAATAATACATGCTGAGAAAGTCATGCTATAGTAGTGACCAAACTCTTCATGCTCAAGTTAATGATCAAACTAACTCATTATTTTATTAACAAATCGACAATTAATTAAGGAGGATGAGCAGTAAAAGAGATCAAAATTGAGCTAAGCAAAACAATGAAGAGCAGCAACTACAATTTCAATAATCATTGGCACCAAATAATATGAACAAATTGCAATTAGATCACTTAATCCAACAAACTATATGTTCATCTCACACTTACATAAACATGAAGCGACATTCCGAATCAAATTTTAAAAGAGTGATAGGAGAAGATAAATGTCAAAGTGGTCGAGCATGGATGCGAATAAACATGACCGAAACAAACAACTAAAGACTCAAAATAGACAATAAGGATAGTAAATGAACTCAAAATCTTGACGTCTTATTTCATTCATCCAACTTGGTGAAAGAATGAGGAATGTGACGTTAAATACTAAACGTTATTATCAATTCATCACGACCAAAATAGGCTAGGAAGGTACAACAGTTTGAATACTAGACAATACACAACTATGGAAAATGGAAGATAACAAGAATAGTAACGATTTTTAGGCTAGAAAATAATTTCAAGACACACGCAGCCAACACGTACATTCTTAGACCATGTTCTCGAATCAACAGCTCTAAAAGAACAACAACAATGCTAGAAATACTTCAAGAATAAATCCAACAGGGAACAAGCAATATCTTAAACTAGATAAAATTAAAGGAAGGAGTTTACCTTTTCCGAGGCAACGAACAGGGACTGGAGAGCTGAAGACAATTCGATTTCCACCCTTCCAAGAAGAATTATCGACGGAGAACAGACGAATTTCGAAACCAAAGTTCGATATCAAAAAATCTTTATCGAAAACCTTTAATATCCAAAATATATATATATAAATCGACACTCTTTTCTGTGAACTTATTGTTGTTATGACTATATTCTTCTCAAAAAAAATTCTCTCAACTGCTTAGCTCTTAGAAAAATTTCGAAGAGAAAAAAAACCAAAAAAAATCCCCCTCTGCTCATGAAAACCAAGAATATATATAGCGGAAAACTAGGGTTTTCTCGAGGGGGAAGAATGACGGATAACCCCCTTGAGAGAGGCCTCAATTCTGCCATTCCCAAAAAACAAATCTAGAAAAAGGAGAAAGAAAAAAAAAACTCAGGATCAATCTTGATGTCCTTGGGGTGAGACGTGGCTTGATCTCACGACCCCAAGGACGAAAATGAGTGCCTTGCCTTCTGGAATCGTACGAGAACAAAGTCGAGCAAAATAGAATTTGCAGGTGCCCGTTGCAACCTTCCTTCTACGCGCGATTGTTGTTGATTCGCGATTCATTGAAGTCGCCCTCGCTATCATATGGTCACGCGCGATTGGTTTTTTCTAATGAAGAGGAAAATCAAATGTAATGTAACTCACGCGTTTTCTGGGTTGCATACGCGTAAGAAAAGAAAGGAAGAAGAAGAGGAGGCTGTAGACAGGTCGGGGCGATGGGATTAGAAAACGGAAAAAGGATTTTAGTCGGGTTAAGAGGTGTTTGGAGGGGCTGCTGAATTTTGAAGTGGGCTGATGCTGAAAAAGGTTCGGGCTGCTACAAAGTTTTAAGAATTTGGGCTGAAAGAGGGAGTGGGCTGAATTTTCAAGTAAAAGGCTGATGTAATTTAATTTGGATGGATTAAATGGTCAAAATTTGGCCCCTTTAAATGAGTTTAGAGGATTTGACTAGTATCTCAATAAAACGAATTAATATAAATTAATTAATGAGTTTCTAAGTCTTAACGAAATAAAATAATTAACTTACACATAAGTTAAATAATCTAAAGTATAAAAAACTATCATACTAAATATTCAAATCAAATATTTAATTAAAACCAAAATCTTTTTGAGATGATTTCCGAATATTTATAAAAATAAGCTAATTATGTGCATAATTATGTAAAACATACATATTACCTAACAGTTATAAAAACGGTAAAAATTATTTTAAAATAATATGCAAAATATTTTAAACTTGGTGAAAACTAATTATTTCAAATCGTTTTAGAATTAAAAAGCTCGTCAATTAATTATATCGAAGGGCCAAAATTGGTGTCAACAGTGATGACCACAAATATTGTTGAGTCGCTCAACCTTATGTTGATAGACGAGAGAGAGCACCCCATGACGTTCATATTTAATTCGATTGCTATGAGATTTGGAGAATTATTTAGAGAGAGGCATGCACCTTAAATCAAAGGGTAATAAGATGGTGTCGGCTATCGAAAGGATCACAAGAAAAAAATGATCAAGGGGTACTCCTTGTATGTGGAGAACATAACTGGGGATGACAATCAATTTATCATATTCAACATAGGTTCTACTTCGAGTGTTAACCTACTGGAAAAGTCATTTTCTTGTAGGAAGTATGAGTTGGTCAAGATATCGTGCGCTCACGCAATGATTGTTTTGAGATCGAAGCATGACAATGAGTATGGTATGAGCATTTATGAATATTCTTCGTCTTTATATAAAGTTGAAACATACCTTCTTGCATACTCTGAATCTATTAATGTTGTTCGTATCGAGTCGTAATGGTGTGTGCTAGAAGAATTGCTAAGAGTGAATATTCTTCCACCCCTTGTTGATACCAAGCTTGAAAGGAAGAAAATAAAACGCGTCAAGGGTGTTAGTGAGAATTTTAAAAGCAAGATGAGGAACAAATGTTCAATTTGTAATTAAGAGATCCGTACACAAGAGAACCACATGTATGAACAACAACAAATCTTAGATAGATTTGACTAATTATGTTTTTTGTAACAAAACTACAGGGTGTGAATATGTTGTTTATTTTAGACCCCAATATTTTGGTCAATGTAATGTCAATTGTTATCAAATTTAGTCATGATATTACATGATGACATACATTTTTTACACTGTCTATTACTGTGTATTATTGAGTCCACTCGTTGTGTATTAAGGTGTGTCCACTCGTTGCATATTAAGGTGTGTATAAAATGTATGCATTAGAATGTAATTTTTCCCAAAATATTTATTTTTATATCCCTCCCCCCCCCACTACACAATGAATTTTATCATGCATGCTATTTTAATGTCCAAAATCAAAAAGTGTATAATAAATAACCTATGTATAATTAATCAAACCTATAACTTGTCACGTTCTGAGCCTACAACCTGAACATGATCGACACTCGAGAACCATTACTGGCCTCAAGAGAATCCTTAACCTGGCTTACTTACTCAGCGACAGACTTAAACACAAGAAATATAACTTATGCAATAGCTTAAGAGATAATAACTTAGCCAACAAAGCAACTCAAGTCTTAAACGTATACAACTGAAATGAATAAGACTAAAGAACTATGACTATCTGTCTAAGAAGTCTTTAAAACAAGGAGGGATGTCAGGACAGGTCCCCAGACCATCCTAACAACTAAAAACTAGAAAGCAATGCAAAGAGGAGCCCTCCACAAAGCAAGAAGGCTCACCAATTGACTCTGATTGCTCAAGCTGATCTACGAGGCGCTGGATGCTGATCCTGGTTACCGGTGTCTGCATCATAAGATGATGTAGGCCAACTGGTATCAATACATTAGATGTACGAGTATGCGAGTTGGAATGCTAAACATAATATAGGGTTGAAAAGAGTCTGAAAGAGACACTTACCTTGACTTTAATCAACTCCTGAATAACTTAACTCAATATAAAGCAATAAAATACATGCAATATATAGAAATCTTTTAAAGTAGTAGAACAAAAACTTAGTTTGTTAAATAAATGCATTAACAAACTCAATTGTACTCGTATAATAAAGTAATATAGTTTCTGTGGGAGATTCTCTAACCGACCATTACTATGAGCCTGAGTGGTGATACAACGTCTTCCCCGTGCTGCCAGAACTATCATATACTTTTTCATCATATAGAACGCCTTAACTAAGTGGATCCACTAGTCTTTGCTAAAAACAATTAAGGAGTTATCTCAAAAGTATGATCCTTTACTACCATGATGACTACATGATTTATGGAGACTTGAATTAATATGAACTCACATCCTCATATCAATGCTCAATACTACTCTATGAAATATACTTAGCTCATATGTATTAAAACAAAACTTCTTTATTTGGTTTTAGATAATTACTCAAAACATAGCTTAAAAGCTCTCTTGGAAATCTGTGTTTCCCTTTCTTGTTCAAATGTGGAAACAATTTAAACTCTTGAGAATACTTAGTTCCCTTATAAGTTTTGGAGAAATGAACTCAACTCTTTACTGTTTACTTAACTTAAAACTTAAGTATTTAAACAAAATTAAAATGTTTGTAAAAGACTTTTGAAAATACTTTATGAACTTCTCTTGATTTTATTCTTGACTCTAAATTTGATTCTTAACTTTCCTTGAATTGAGTTATAAATTTAAGGTTCATGATATCATGTTTATGGATGATTTCAGGATGTTTAGATGTACCTTAGTATATTGGAATCAACTAGGAAGTGTTGGTACACTTTAGAAGGACTTAGACGGGATATACGATAAAAAAATAGGTGGAAAACAATGATTCGGCGCATCCCTAGTGCACCGCGCCATCCCTTACTAGGGTTCATTTTTGACACACTGCAGGTACGGCACCCCGACTCTGTGGCGCAGATGGGGCACGCCGCGCCAGAACTTCTCCAAGTGCGATTTGACGAATTTCTCTTCTCGTTTTTTTATCTAAATTTTCCTAAACTCGATCCTTTTTCTCAAATGCTCTTTAGAGTCAGATACCCAAAACCTATACACAAGATTTAACTCAAATAACTTAAGGTATCGACACTCTTATCTCAAAAAACTCCTCAATCTCAACCCAAATTCAATAATGAAAGCAATTTAAGAACAATTATCAAGAACAATAAATTATCAACCTTTTAAGATAAAAATACATTGAATTAAACATGTTTGAAGTGTGGGTGAACTAACCAATACTATGTGATCTCACATACCTTGTAGGATCAAATCCTTGATAAAACCCGCAATTAATTCGTTACGAAAATGACAAATCTTGATTTTCCTTTTTTATCTTGCATTCTTCTCTCTAGAACCCTAGCATAAATATTCAATTGTGCAAACTAAACAAATTCAGTTTTGACCCTTAATTCACTAAAACAAATTAAATTAATTAGGTAAGGAAACAATCGAAATATCTTTTCAAAATTCAGATTAGACTTTTCTTATTTGAACAACCCAATTTTGAATGGTTCATATCTCACTCATAAAAACTCGAAATCATGCTAACTCGACGGCGTTGGAAAGATTATTCCAAAAGATATCTGAAAACACACCTAAACCATCCTTGTCTAGGAGTTATGGTTGTTTGAAGTTGACCAAAAATTAATATAACATGCTTAACAAATTTTCCAAAATTTTATATTCTTTCCAAAAGTGAGTACTTTCAATTTTTAAATTCTTTCTAGTTAAGAGACGTTAAATAAATAATAAAAGTAAGACTTAGATCTATGCTTCACGAAAAAACAAGTTAAATATTGTTGAAAAATCAGACGCTGACATAAAAAAGTAGCAATTTGTACATTGTTATTATTTTAAAACTTGGATAATTGAGTATAATCACTGTTGGTCAAAATATATAAATAATTAAGACAGTCGATATTTTTTGATGTGCTTGATTTAGATAGTACCAACCACGTCTACATTTCAACACTAACGAGGTGTATATGAGTTGATATCATGATCCAAAAAGGATCTATACTTCACCTATTATACTATGACACTTATATATAGACCATAGCTAGTATAATTTAAAAGGAAGACTGATCAATTAATAATAAACTATATTATTGAAATTTCTTCAATAAGATAAGTTTAAATAAGTCATTTAAGCATCCACATACATAGGGGGTGGATATAAATGTTATATGAAAAAGAGTTGTAGTTATACAATCAACATCTTTAATGCTATGTGTGAGAAAACACGAGTATGTTGAGAGAATGTTGATTGTTCGACCACAACTCTTCCAAAACATCATGTAAGGTTCCATACAAATTGAGGGTGGCGATCAATAATGTATGGGTGGTGATCACTAAAGTATTGTGGTTGAACAATTAACATTCTCTCAACATACTTGTGTTTTCTCACACATTACATTAAAGATAACTACAACTCTTTCTCATATATCATTTATCTCCACACCCAATGTATGTGAATCCTTAAATGACTTGCTTAAAATTATGTAATTGAATAAATTTAAATAATATAGTTTATTATTAATTAATTATTTTCCTTTTAAATTATGATAGCTACAATCTATATATAAGCGTCACATTCTAGTAGTTGCATTACAGATCATTTTTTTATCCTGATATCAATCCATATATACCTCATTAGTGTTGAAGTGTAGATATTGTTGTTACAATATAAATCAAGCACATAAAAAGTATCGAATGCCTTAATTATCTATATATTTTGACCAACAATGACAATACTCAATTATCAAATTTTTACAATGGTAACAAAGTACAAATTGCTACATTTTCAATAGTAACATTTATTTTTTTAGTGTATAAAAAGAAGTATTCATGAACTCTTCCATCTTATTATATTTTAAAATACTTTAACATCTCTTTAATTATGTCTTAAACATCTTATGTAAAAAAGTCTTACATTTTTCGTTGTGGTAATTTAGTTGTGTTGAGAATGCCACACATCGATATGAACCCAGATAAAAAATTCTTTAATTGTACAATTGGGGCATGCTCTTATATTAAGTGGCTTGAAAACGATTCATCAATGATCAGACCATCAAAATTTAGTCTGGGGAAACATCAAGTTTCAAGGCGTTACAAAATTTCAAATATTAGAAAGACTTTGAAACTCGAAAGAAAATAGGAATTTGCTATTGACTTTATTCAAAGAAGCCGAAGAACAGAAGGATCACTTTAAAGAATTTATAAAACACACCAAAATAGCTAGAGATCAACTAATACAAATCTTGATATTGGCTGATGAAAAAGAGAAAGACCAAAAAATAATATTTTATGGTTTGTTGTTAGTGGTTGTTTTTTGGAAATGTGTAACAGGGATGCAGTATTACAATCTTATATCGTTTACTCATGTAGTACTATAGTCTATTAATAAAATAAAGTTTTTATCGTATGATAAGACAATACATTATATATACAATTTAAACTCGATAACTGACAAAAATATCCATCAAAATAGAAATAACATTCACATGATCCAACTATCTAAAATGTCACTTCAAAAATCAACTACTTTAACAACCAATTACTTCAACAACCAATTGTCTTAAAGGGAACTTCAAAAAACTATCTCAAAAATCAATTGTCTTAATATTTAACTACCAAAAATGGACTATCTAAAAGATCAATTGTCTTAATCATCAACCACTAAAAAATCAATAATTTCAAAAATTAATTATCGTAATCATCAACCACCAAATATCAATTGTCTTAAAACCCACTTCAAAAATAAACTGTCGTAAAAATCAATAACAAAATACCTTACTCATCACCATTGAGCTCAATAACAATACCCATCACGTCCACTGAAATTTCGTCACTGCATTTTTTTCCCGCTTCTGCCAAGCCTTCTTCTACATTCTCTTTCTGCTTCTCCTGTTCTTTTTCTTCTTCCTGCTTTTCATCTTCTTCTTGCTTCTCCTTTTTTTTTCTTCTCTTCGATATCCTCTTCTTTGTTTTGTTCTTCTTTCTTCTTTTCCAGCTTCTCTTTTTTATCTTCTTCTTTTTCTTTTATCTTCTCCTCCACTTGTTACTTCTCTTCCCGCTTATATTCTTTTTCTTTTTCTTTCATCCTCCTTCTTCTCTTGTTCATTAACTTCTTCTGCAAAGTACTCATCAACTGCAACAAGATCTTCATCGACAATTTATAACAGAAGAATTCATCAACATCCACTGCATTACCGTCTTCATCGACTGTTGGTGTTGTATATTCTTCATCAACTGCTGCAAGATCAATGGCTTATCATTTTTACAAATAACTTATTTTACACAAATAGTATATAAATTAGTCTATCTTTATTTTTCTTGTTCTTTTCAGCTCTCCTAAATTTCTCATCTCGTATATTATCATCTTTATTTTTTTATCCACTCGAAACAGAATTCTCACAAAGTTGGTTGGAATTGTTCTCGCCCAATATTTCATCCTCCTCGTTCTCTACTGCTGAAGTGGGGACAATGACACCTTTCAAATTGGTCTTTAACGCATCAATGATTGTGTTCTTCACTTTATCCGTATATAGCTTTAATGTTACTATGTAATTTTGTTTTGTCTCACAAACAGTAGGTGTGAGTTATGGGTGCACAATCTACAAAAAAATTTATAAACAATACAAAACATTCACTAAATTGAAAAATATTGCTAGATAATAATAAATAAATTTATACTTTTGTACTTCTCCCTTTGTACTTAAAGGGATCAACTTCGACAATATTATCACTCTTTCTTGTGTGTCATCTAAGTAAACGGGAAATGGGCAGAGGAGAATCAAGGACTTCTTTAAATACTTATCAAGATGAGAAAAAACCTCATATATCCAAATTCGAAATTAATAAAATAACAAATAAATAAATAAATACTATGAAATAATATATAAATATATTAGAGCCTATTATAAATCAAGTACAATTGAGTATCTTAATGTGGTTTGAATCCAGATCGATAGTGGGAAAGCAACATTGAGCTGACAACCAAACTAAATAGCGATTAAACATCTGCTCCTTATTCAATCTGGTACCCTTAATCAAATTCATCAACTTTGTAGTAATGGTATTCTTATTCTTCGTCACTGTACAATAAAGTTTCTCACCTTTCTGAAGTACTTTTGTCATTTTTGCATCACGAAGGTATGGTGAGCAATTCATCCCTATAATCAATGCAAACTCTCTTAAGCCAAAACAAACAGACTTTTCATTCACACAAAATCACATTTCATGCAAATCTTTTTTATCATTTTCGCTCGTAGCAACAATATATAGTGGATCATTTGTCCATTAAATTTGAAATATTCTGGAATATGCCTTAAACGTTCAAAACAAGTACCTTTAAAGTCATTATAAGTTTTTTCTTGAACTAAAAGTCGTCTAAAATCACGATAAAGAGTAATTCTTGCTCTCACAGAAATTTTTGTTGGAAATGATCCTAACTCATCCATCCATGTCATTAGATTATAATACTTACAAGAGATTTCTCTTGCACAAATTGGCAAAGACAGGGATCATCGTTCTCATCTCCAGTATCTCGACTATCTCTACTACTTTCCCCATCTCAACTGTCAGTTTTTTCTTCACTAGATTCAACATCATCAGTGGCCTGGTGTCACGAGTCGAGTCTATACCCTGGACGTGGCCGACACACAAAGACCATTGTTGATCCCCAAGTGAACCCTCATCCTGTCTGACTACAATCGAAAGACTAACTTAAGAATGCAAAAGCTTAAAACTTAAAGAAAAATTCAATAAACTCAACTTTACAAAACTTTAACTCAAAAGAAAACTCTGAATGAAAATAAATATATTCAAATCGCTATCAAATAGACAACTTAAGTCTTTAATTAATAAAATAAATGATATAGACTTCTCAACAACACCGTTTATCTATGAAGCCTTTAACTGATAAAGATGGAAGTCGGGACAAGACCCACGACATCCTAACAACTAGCATAACTGAAAGGCAAATCAAATCCTCCGGAAGCAAGGAGGCTCACCATAGCTAACTCGAACTCTCGAATATATCAACGAAGCTCCTGTTGAAGATCCTGAATATTTGTGTCTACACATGAGAAGATGTAGGCCAAATGACTTTGTGCGTGGAATGTACGAGTGTGTAAGGGAAGTTCTAAAGCATAACATAAGCTTGAACTTTATAGAAATGGGAACATACTTACCTCTTTTCATACTAACTTAACTCAAGGAATAATAAGGGATACTCAAAACTACTCAGCTAACTCAACTCAGGAGTACTCAAGGATAAGATACTCAACTCAGAGATTAGATACTCAACTCAAATATTAGATACTTAACTTCAAATATTAGGTATTCAACTCAAAGATATGATATTCGAATATGGGCACTCAACTCTGGATACTCAACTTAATATAAAGCAATAATACACATGAAATATAGAAAGCTTAATAAAAAAGTAAAAAAAAAACTTAGTTCGTTATAAAAATTCAATAACAAACTCAATTTTACTTGAATAATAAAAAAATATAGTTTCTGTGGGAGATTCTCTAAGTGACAGCCACCACTATGAGCCTAAGTGGTGATACAACGTCTTGCCCAAGCTGGCAGAATTGTCCTAAACTTTGTCGTCATATAGAACGCTTAACTTAGTGGGTCTACTAGCTTAACTTCTATGATCATCTAAAAAGTATGACCCATTAATACCCATGATGGCTACATGGTTTATGGAGACTTTAGTTATTATGAACTCACATCCCCATATCAGTGCTCAATACTACTCCCAAAAATATACTTAGCTCATGTGTTTTTAAAAACAACTTCTTTTTTGGGTTGAGATAATTGCGCATCACTTAGCTTTAAAAGCTTTCTTGGAATCGATGTTCCCTTTTCTTGCTCAAAACTCTTTTTGGAAATCTTAGTTTCCTCTTATCTTAAATGTGAAAACATTTATAAACTTTTAGGGAATACTTAGTTCCCGTATAACTTTTGAGAAATGAACTCAACTATTTACCCTTAGCTTAACTTGAAACTTTTAGTCTTAAAACAAAGTTAAAACGTTTGTAAAAGACTTTTGAGAACTTTATAAACTTTGCTTTGACTTGCTTCTTAACTTCTATACTTGACTCGTAACTTTACTTGAATTGAAGTATGGATTCAAGGTTCATGATCTCATATTTATAGATGATTTCATGATGTTCAACTTGGAGGGTTCATGCAGAATTATAAGAATGAACTACTCAACTCAAGGACTCAAAGACACTTCTTATCTCAAGATTGTTCGACTTATAGGATTCATGCGAAATTATGGGCATGAACTAATCAACTCAAGAAATTTATGGGTAACATGTAATAGTCCTATTATTAGGAATATAATCTCAAAAATAATAAGGAATTCAATACTCAAGACTTAGAACTTGGATACTAATCCTCTCAATGATACTCAATTTACGGAATTCGTGCAAAATTTATGGGCATGAACAACTCGACTCAACGTTCAAAATATCAATAAGGAACTCATGTATAAGACCCTTGTCATTCTCATACTTACTCAAGTCTTAGTTAAAATCGATAGTTTACCTCAAATGATTCACAATTGAACTCAAAAGCTTTCTTGAACCTTACTCTTAACTCTCTCTTGAATGTGAATTATGAATTCAAGAGTTATGGTTCATGATATGAAAGATTTATTTAATAGCGTAAAATCATGAATACATTCTCCTCACTCTCATGCTCACTTGCTCGAGTATTGAAACAAGTTACTAAAAGTTGTAGAAGACTCCACAAAAAGATCCAAAAGGACTTTCTTAGAATGTTGGAAAGAATTCTCAAAACTTAACTCTTAACTCTACCTTTAATTTGATTTATGAATTCAAGGTTATGATCATGTTATGAATGATTTTAGTTATTTAGAAGTAGTTTAGTTTAGTTAGAATCAAAAAGGAGTGAAGCTGCACCTAAAATGAACTCAAACGGAGCAATCAGAGGCAAACTGAATGGGGCATGCGACCCTAGGGATATGGGTGGCGTGGGGAGCCGGCCCCTAATGTACAGAGGTTTTTTTTTGGGAGATCTGGAAGGCGTACCATGCCAGGTCCCAACCCATAAAATCTGCCGAACTTCCTTGATCGTCTTCTCACCCTAACTCGCCTAGAATCGAACAATTTCTTCACCAATAACTTCGACTCGATTACTTAACTTAATTACATTCTAATCTACTGAAAACAACACTTAAATTACTTAATTTCATATCAAGAAATCATCAAAACCCCAATACGACAAGATTTAGAATGAACTTCAAGAACACCTATCAAGAACTCATCATGAACTCTAATCTTTCAATTTCAAGAATGAAACTTCGCTGAAAATAACATGATTGACGTGTGGGTGAACCAAACCAACACTATGGAAGCTTAGATACCTCTTAGGGATCAAACCCATGGTGAAATTTACGACATCACACAAGAATCTCGACGAACGTTTTATCCTCTCCTCTTTTCTCCTCTTTTCTCTTCTTTTCTTTTCTTGAACTCTCAACTAAAACCCTATGCGTATATTAGGATTATAAAACTGAACCTAATAGTATTAGACCCTTAAAATATTACTAAAAATGAGTTAAATCTGATTGGGTAAGGAAAGGACCAAAATACCCCTTGCTATTTTCGGCTAACTTTCCTTAACTGGACAACCTAACTTCAAAAAGTCATATCTCACTCATTCGAACTCAAAACTTAGCAAAATTTGTGGCGTTGGAATGATAATTCAAATATAATTTCTATGATGTCTTGTAGCACACCTAACTCATCGTGTTCTAGGATTTATGGTCGTTTGAAGTTCACCCAAAACTAATACTTAGCTTAATTTGCAAATTTTCAGATTTTGTTATTTCCAATTTAGTTCTTTTAGAACTCAAGGTGCTATATCTATTGATCTTTATACTTAAGAAATTTAAAATTCCTTGGTAAATACTTACTAACTACAAAGGAAGGTTTAAGTCTTAGACTTAGGTTCTTCAACTACAATTTTTTTCTTTTTGAAGATCTGGAAACTTCTCCAGCCTTTCTTTTCTTGTTTTCTCCCTCTTTCCTTTTAAACAGATCGTTAAACGATGCCACCTCTAGTTTTAGCCATACTGTACTGTATACAAAAACATAATTTTCATATCAAAATATCAACCACTAGTCTATTAATACAAACATAGTAATGGTTAAAAAAATATGCAAAACAAGTATTAGTTCCAACAAAATTTGACAATGTCATTGACATAAACACCATTAAAGTTGACTAAAATAAGTAAAAAATTTCAAATCGCTAGGCAAGATAATCATAAAAAATTAAAAAATTATATGCATTATCCAAAGCAAAACGTCAGTAATGATTCCGAATAAAAAGCATGAGTTAAAATGGGTGAGATTTTTAGAATTTTTAGCAAACATCTAAATTTATCACAATAAAAAAAATATACTAAAATTTATTAAAAGCACGATTAAACTTACTCCACACGAAGAAGGTTGAAAAAAGATTCAACTGAAGTTGGGAAAAAATTAAAAAAGATTGAAATGAACTTGGGAAGAAGATTGATGAAAAATAGACAAACTCCACTTTGTTTAATGGAAGATTATAAAATCCCTTTTTTCTTTATGTTTTCAATAATGGAAGATTGAAGACTTGTGTCGGAGAATGATCAGTTTTTTTGAATGTTGATGATTTCGATAAAGTGATTTATGGAAGACGAAGGGTTTCTCTGATAACGTGTTCTGAGATTTCCTTGGAAAATGTTTACCCTATTTTATTAAATATTTTTTATATTCCTTGGGATTGAAATATAATTATTTGGAGAGATGAATTTATTTAATGTTGAAGTGTTGAGATGAGAATGATATTTTATATACTTTTTTTTTTATCCCCAAATTCTTATAGTGATGAAAAGACCCATGATCCCACAACCAACTTCACTTTTTCACTTTTTTTAACCCTAATCCTACAAATTAAATAAAAAAGAAATTAAATGGCTATTGTGCAAATTAAATTTGAAAGTGTCCCTATTCCAATTAATCTCCAGTTTCTGCAGCAACTCACAAACAAATATCCAAAGAAAAAGTAGAGGCATTTACTTTATCATGTAAGTGTTCAGAAAGTGTTCCGTTGCTCATGAATTCATACACCAATACCGGAACTTCTGATTACGATTAAATGATTAAATGATGTGTTCAATTGATAGAAGCTCTTATATGATACTATAATAAATGATTCGTTTGTTGGCAAATGATTTAGTTGAGTAGAAAATACATTTGTTGACAATTGACACAAGCATATATATTTATAATATATTTGTTCATAGCCCATCATCAACATAGTGGATAGTCATTGATCCTTGCTGGAGTGGTTGAACTATTGAGAAATTAATTAGAGATCTTAATTGTCATGTTGCAATTTTCTCGAAAGTCAATTTAATTAATTTTCAAAGTTAAAATAAATTACATTAATTTGATATTTCAAACAAAAATTTAGATATTAAAAAATTGTACGAAAATTACTATAAATTGTAATTTTTTTGCATATCAATATGATTAAAAAATAGATTGTAAAATATTAGGCAAAGTTCTTATAATTTGACATTAAAAAGGAAACTAGGACAATTAAAAGTGGACGGGTGGAGTATTTGTTGTTCTAAATAGAGAACTTTGAGGAATGGGGGACGATTTTGTACTCCATTCGTTCTATTTTATATGTCACCTTTTTACTTTGCACTTGTCTTAAAAAATGATGTAACTTTACCCTTCTACCCTTATTTAATATTTTTTTGTTACAATTATTCTTTTTTGGGAAGTTGTGAACTCAAATTTTTTTTTGTGTGAAGTGCTATCTAAATCACTATGTTTTTAAAATTTCTATTTGAGATATGTAATTATCTGATTAAATTTAAATTGGCATAATATATAAACATGACCTTTAACTTGATTTCAACGGACAACTATGCCCTCCAACTTTTAGTGTGCACAAGTAGACACTTAAACTTGTATAATATTAAACAAGAAGACACACGTGTCCTACATGACATAATACATGTAGGACGCCACGTAGGACACAAAATAGTCATGTAAGGTGCCATGTAGAACGAATGTGTCTATTTTGATCAATTTTGTATAAGTATAAGTGTCTACTTCTGCACACCCAAAGTTAAGGGTCATAGTTGTCAGTTGACGTCAAGTTAAGGTCATGTTTATGCATTATTCCATTTAAATTGGCATTAAAAATATTTTAAATTAAATAAAATGCTTCCTAATAAAAGTAACTTTACATTCAAGACTTGTAACATGTAACTATTGAAAAGATGATATATCATCATTCAATTCTGTCCCCCCCCCCCCCCCCCCGAGAACGTTTGTTGGTCCCTAAGCTCTTGTCCTGACTCAATGCTCAGCGAAAGACTTACTCAACAACATAGGAACTCAAATGCAAGTATTAACTCATAACATCTCATCAACAAAGCAGTTTAACTCAAAACTGTCTGAAATACTCAAATAAACATATATGTTCGACTCAAAGTCTTTAAAACATCAACAAGGGAAATAGAAATAAAGACTCCTTAACTACTATTATCTATGAAACCTCTAAATACTGGGATTGAAGTCGATAAAAGACCCACGACATCCTACTAACTAAAGTCTAGGTATGAAACCCTCCAAAAACAAGGAGGCTCACTAAACTATCTAGAGTACAAGTGGGATCAACGGAGCTCTTGCTGATGACCAAGAACATTTGTATCTGCATCATGAAAAAATGCAAGTCGAATGTCTTCCGTACATTGAATGTACGAGTACATAAGGAAAAACTGAAACATGCATATATAGTTGAACTGATAGAAAGGGAAGACATACTCACCCCAACTCAAATCAATATGAAATCATTGATAATAAGATGTTCCGTATAAAAAATTTAAAACAATAAGTATCAACTAAATATGTATAAAAATACTATAATAAACTTTTTACTCTTAATTGAGATTTTCTAACCGACAATCATCACTATGAGCTATGTGATGATACAACGTCTCGCCCACGCTGCCAAAACTATCATATACCTTGACGGGGTATAGAACTCCTCAACTAAGTGGATCCACTAAGTTATTCTTAAAAGCAATAAGGAATTATCCGAAAGTATGATCCTATACTCATGTTGGCATACATGGTTTATGAGATTTTTGAGTTGTCTTAACTCATCCCCATATCGGTTCAATAATACTTCCAATTGTATATAACTCATGCTCAGATGTTTTAAAACATAACTCTTCCTCAAGTTGAGGTAATTGCTCAAAAGATCCTCTTAAAAGAGGTAATGCTCAAGACTCACCATAAACTCATTTAGAAATAAATGTATTTCTCTTTCAAGTGTAAAATTATTACATACTTGAGAAATACTTAGTTCCCTTATACTCATTTTGAAACACGAAAATCAATTCTCCTTATCCTCATACTCATTTACTCGAGTCTTAAAACAAATTAAGATAATTGCAAAAGACTTCTCAAACTTAATAGGACTTTTTGAACTTTTCTCCTAACGTTATTTTGCTTGGAAATGTGAATTTAAGAGCTATGATTAGGATATAGGATCTTTCGATGATTTATGAAGGCTTAGATAGTTAGTAATAAGAAGAGAGCGAAAATTTGATTTGAAGAGGCATTGGCGCGATGCAGAGAAGGTTTTTTTTTGGTCGAGAAAAGTTTTTTGAGACAGAGGACTCTGTATTCTCTCTGTGACGCGAAGAGGGATGATCATCTTGAGGTGGAAATTTAAAACGTCTCTACGACGTGGCCCTGGGCTCAATTATTTGGCCGTTCTTTTCTTCCTCTCACACTCTCGATTCAATTCATACCAAATACAATTCCATTGCCCAAATTCATAATAATTCATAAAACCAATATATTTTCAATGAAACCCACAAAAAAGTCTATCAAGAGACTCAACTCATTCGCAAAACCCTCACTTCAAGAATTCAAAGACCTCCATTGTTAGCTAAAACTCAAGAACCCAATCAATCAACTTCAAGAATGAATTCATGGGTAAAACTTTACATGATTGGCGTGAGGGAGGACAAAATCAACACTATGGAAGCTTACATACCTAGAAAGAACTAAGTTCTTGGCGATTTCCCCAAATTTCTTGATGACCTCTTGAAGCCTTCTATTTTCTCCTCTTTTCCCTAAATTTCTAAATGTTTAGAAAAGAATGAAAACTGATCACAATCAGGTTAGACCCCTATTTAGGTGAGAAAAATGCTTTTGACGGAGTGAGGTAGGGAAAAGATCAAAATACACCTCTTTAAAATGGATGAAATGTCTTAACTAGGGAGGTTGCACTTGAACGGGCACAACTCCTTCATCCAAGCTTGGAATTTAACAAACTTGGCAGAGTTAGAAAGAGGAAATAAAGACCTCCGGTTTGATACTTCATGGGCCATGTAACTCTTTATGTGCCTACAGTTATGATCGTTTGAAGTTGACCCAAAATTAAAAACTGAAGTTCATCTTGTACGAGTTACAATTACAACCTTTGTGAGTAATCAATCTACATCACTCTTAGATGCCAAATTATGACTAAAAAATCTATTTTTTTTAAAAAAACTTCTTCAATTGTAAACCAGGTGAGTAACCAAGAAAAAAGATAGGAAGTAAGGTATCTTTCTTAATTGATGACTCCCGAATTTATAATAACAAATTTTCAAATTTCTAGCTAGTATACTCTATAAATTGCATTAAAGAGAATGGTCTAACGATTAATAAAATGAGTGCTCAATCACAATTTTTAAAAATTAAATTTTCACAAAAATATACTAGATGTTTTTAAAAAAAATCTATTCTAAGCTCAATGAGCGAAATTATATGATTAGTGTTCTTGGTGGAAAGTAACAACTATCCGAAAATTAATCAATATGTAGATAGCATTACTAACAAATAATTGATTAATAAACGAATTTTACAAAAATAGAAAAGGTCTTCCAACTCAATAAGCAATAATAACAACATCTCCAAAAGAAAAAAAAAGTATTTTAATTTTTTTAATTCATTGTTTAATATATGAGTTCACAGAAGGTCTAACAAACTCAATACTAAAACATTAAAAGTAGAAAAATTGTCACTCTTTCTTTTGAATGGGTCCTTTCGAATCGGATGCCATTCAGTGAAAGACTCTTCACAAGTGATCGAAAAAGCTATGACAGAATTTATATCAATTTTTGCTATATCAAGATCTGTTTCATCTAAATATTTCATTGAATTTTTAATGTGGAACACGGCTAAAGCATCATTATCTCGACAAATCTGAATACATTGCTTGAGAATTGGCTCCATCGGTTGCTTCAATAAAACTAGAGCTTGATTATAAATGCCGTTAGCCTTGGCTAAGGACTTTTGTAGCATGATAAGTGTCAAACTTTTTTTATCAGCAGAAGAACTTTTAGGATCCGCTCTGAGAGAATCAATGCATAATTTATAGTTAGTGGACTTTTACAAAAGTCATTTATCAATCTCCACATGAATGGGCCATAAAAAACAAAGCAACGAAAAAAATTACCGTCAATACTCTCATGAGTTTCATTTTTTCTTTATCTTTTTTGTGTGAAGTGTGGCTTGATGGATGAGCCATTCTTATAGAATGAAGTATTCTAGTTATGCCTCTTTTGCATTTACAGTGAAAATCAAGAAGATTGTGTTACCATTTTTTAATGAAGTAATGGTAAGCAAATCAAATTTAAGTTGATATCTTTTAAATTATTTTCCTTTTATTCAAGTCAAATTCTATTATCTTACTTTATTATTGAAATTAACTTTTTTTTTAAAACTGAATTTTAATTTATGCTTCATTTTTAATGTAGTTAATTTATTAGAGCAATTTAATTGTTTTCTTTTAAAAAAGTATTAGCCATGATAAATCTCAAGATATGAAGGGCATTAATTTTCTGCCAAACATATCACAGGTGGGATTGTTCATGACTTAATAAAATATTTATCGAAATTAAAAAATATAACTAAACCAATACTTTTCCTAATTTTGTTTGATTTAAATTTTAAGTATCATATTTTTTTTGTCAATTTTCTTTATTTTGTATTTATGCTATCAGTTTTGAAGTGAAGTATTCCTGATGTTGATTCAAGTAAATTTAACATATTTTAATTGATGGTTATACCCTTAAAAAATGTCTAAATTTATTATTAAAATTTGAAGAACAAGAGGTTTTTATTCAATTGTACACAAAATAATATACAATGTTACAGAGATAAATAACGAATACTTAATCAAATGAAAAACCAAAATTGAAGTAGTCATGATCAACATGAGTCATGAGTTGTGTGATTCATAGGACTGCATGGTAGCCGATGAATGTCAATTATCATTTTTATTTTAATAAATTTAAAATCAATTAAATTGATTTATTTTGATTTTAATTAGAAATCGACTCAAATTAAGTCGTAATGTTCCTTCTATTTCAATTCATGTATCTCAATTTTCTCGTTAGCTTGTCTGAAGCAAAAAAAAATCACATTTTATATTTGGTAAGTTTTTAATTAATTCTAGTTTTGTCGCACGTGCATTGCACGTGAAAATCAAACCATGTATCACACATTTTTAAAATTAATGTGAATATTATTAAATAAAAGGTTAGTCACTCTAAAAATCTCTTAGTTACAACTCTTATATATAATTTCTCCTCCCTTTTCCATAGTGCATTATTTTTGTTTATTATATTGTTGGTGTTCTTACTTATTATATAATATAATATATATAAATATTGATATAAAATATAGAAGATATAATAAATTGAATATTTTTAGTTGGGGTATTAAATTAATTCAATATTTATGTTAGGGCGTGTTCTAATTTCACTGAACTTTGAGATTGTCAGCGTCTGTAAATCAAACTTGAGGTTCTAAGAAGAGAATAATAGAAAACAAATAAATAGGTGTAGTTTTAAAATGTGAGGAAACCCCTCCATTTATAGTTAAAAATTTATAGTATTAGTATGTGCATATTGTTTCTTATCATAAAGAAAGCACGGGCGAGCCACATGCAGGGAAACTTGCAATATAGAAGATATACTAAATAATAAATAATTTTTTTTAAAATATAGTTTAAAAATTTGATGAAACCCCTCTTTTTACAACCAACAAAGGATAGTGTGTGAAAAATTGATTATTGTGCCTTATTAAAAAGAAGTCACAACCCTATAGAAAAGTCACAAGTTTTCAGAAAGGTCACAACTCATTGGAAAAGTCACAACTCTTCAAAAAATTGCAACCCTTCGAAAAAGTCACAACTCTTCTGAAAACTCGCAACCCTAGAGAAAAGACACAACCCTTCAAAAATGTCACAACTCATTGAAAAAGTTATAACTCTTCGAAAATGTCACAACCCTTCAATGTGAAAAGGTGTCTGCCTTTAATATAATATAATATAATACAGATAAATAAATATAGTACAATATAAAATATAGAAGATATACTACATTTGGTGTTTTAAGTTTGGAGTATTATAATAATGTAACATTTAAGTTAAATAGTTCATTCTTTTAAGGTAGTATAGATAGATTTCTTTTTTTTTTTTTTTTTTAAAAAAACATATATATATTGATCTGTTTTTAATTTGATATAAAATTTTAAAAATAAAGAAAACTTTTAATTCAAGGATCATATGTAGAGTATGTATAAAATGTCTTTAACTTTGTCGTCATAAAGATGAGCCCACCCCCAAGAAAAAAGAACATTTTATATTAAGCTAAATAAAAATAAAAGTATAATAAACAAATTAAAAATGAAAGAGTACTTATTAAATGTAGTTCAGACTCTTCAAACAAGTTTTTGATCAAATACGTTTTCTCCAACAGTTTGAGACTTGTCAGATTCTGAACACCAAGTTGTAGTTTGTGCAACGGAAAATTATTGAACTTCTTGTCAATTAAAAGTTGTTGCAAAAGTATATTTTATGGCTATAAAAATGAGTACATATTAATTATCAAGATTCTCTTCTCGTTTAAAGTTGAGTTATTTCATTCTCCCTGTTTCATCAACTTTTATTGATATATTTAATTTACCCACAAAAAAATGTTGTAATTGCATACTTGAACAACTCTCACAATCTTCCTTATTTTAAGAAGAAGAATAGAAAAATTACAATATTCTTACTTTAAAAGTGTGAGAAACACCGTCTATTTATAGACAACAAAGGATAGTAGAAAATGTGTTTATCGTATCTTTTCAGATAAGTCATAACCCTTCAGAAAAATCACAACTTTTTAGAAATGTCATAACTCATCGAAAAAGACAACTCTATAAAAAAGTCACAACCCTTCGAAAAAGTCATTACCCATTAATGTGAAAAGGTACCTACTTTTAATATAATAAAGTATAAATAAATATAATATTAAATATAGAATATATACTAAATTGAGTGTTTTAAGTTGGACGTATTATAATAATTTAACATTCAAGTTAGGGAGTTCATGCTTTTAAGATAGTATAGATAGATAAAGATGGGTATATCAATTTTCTTAAAATGATATATATATATATATATATATATATATATATATATATATATATATATATATATATATATATGAATTTTTAGGCACTATATATATGACTAATGTTGTCACAATTCAAAAATGATCGTGAGGGAACTTATCTTATCACATCAAGACAAGTAAGCCTAAACTCAATTAATATGTTAAATGCATAAGTAAAACAAGAAAAAGTGACAAACACCATCTAATAATGCAGAAACCATAGTCGACTCAAATAAATCCCCAAAACATGATTGTCACATCCATTCTTGGGGTATAATAAATGGTATCAAAGCCCCAGGTTCATAGATCTCACGTTTGTACAAGTCAAGTTTAGTAAAGTCTTGAGGATCGACGCGAAGACGTGGGTGGCTTATCTTTGAGAGGCTATGGAGACTTTTAGAAAAAATCTTCACTTGTTGAATCTCTATCGTACGATCTTGATCCGGTCCAAATCTAATCACTTCATTCAAATCACTCACTTATAGTGTTGACTCGTTCTTGGTTATTTGTGCGTTCAATTGTTATGTTATCATGTGGTTTTTAGTGTCATATCTGGTACTAACACGAAAGTGATAGACTTATGGAAATGAGGTGTGGTCAGACTTAGAATGTTCTACAATCCAAAGAGATTGAGTAAGTTTATAGCTCAACAAAGCATTTTGAGAAAATTTGAATGGTGAGGGTGAATAATGGTTTAAGGAAATGCATGAACATCTTATCTTCTCTGGCTAGTTACTCATCGACGAAGATAATTTAAATAGTGTAAGTGTTAAAATATGACTGCTTCAGCAGTACCAGAGTTCCCTTGGTTACAATCATGAAGTGTGTTACTTTTGCTATCGACCGGGTCTATAAAATGTTACATATCTCTTTGGGCTTGAGAATGAACAGATTTTGTAAAACCTTGAAACTCTACTCTTAGAATATGAATCATTATTCTTAAGTGTATGAGCTTGAACCGGGTGATGTACTACTTTCTCATGTGTTTTAAGGTCCTTTACCAAGTGTATAAAGGGTATCGAAAGTGGTTTAGGGTCATAAGGGACCTCTAACAATAAGTCAAGTTCAAAGCCTTTCTATCTCCTAAGTTTTTCGCATTAGTTCACACAAGAGTCAACTTCAAATGATGATATATGTCATGACTTAGGGGTACACCCTAGACATAACATGGCATAAAAGACCCCGAGAGGACTCATACAAGCCACTTAGCTTTCATAACATAAGATAATAAAAATGAGCGAAAATATAAAATATTTTCAACAACATCTAAGTCTTTTATAAATGAAGCGGAAGCCTATTACACTTTGTCTCAAACCATCTAAAACACAAATATACTTGGGACTCAACCCATACCATAGTTCAAAACATAAAATGAAAGAACATAAGAGAAATGGTGGTCAAATCCTCGATGCTATAAGGACTCATCGATCTCCGATCCTTGCTTTTACTAAGATCCTAGCCACGGGGATGAGCGTCGATATCGTCGGACCCTACATTAGGATAATAAATTTAGGCAAGAGTATGCGTTAGTACAAACATGTACCAAATATGATAGCTTAAATAAATATCAACATAAGCATAAGAGATAACAACATATGTCATAAGCATAATCAATGCATATAAAATATCATATCATAAGAGGAATATTTCTCGAAGTAACCTCAACTAATCTATTATCATAACAAGCAAATCTCATATTAAAACATACTTACGATACTTCATTGAAGTAACCTTGTTTCATCATACCTATGCTACTTTGATTAGGTACTTGTCCCTCCTTAGTTATTTCTACTATCCATGGAAGAGTACTACTTTACTAATCCAAGCTAAGTCATTGTCCATGAATGATTACTATTTACCAATTCAATGCTACCAAGGAAAAGCACTTTATTATGCTAGACAAAGCTATCATGGAAAACACCTTATCATGCAAGTCCAAGCTATACAAGGAAGGTTACTATTGCTCAATCCAAGCTATCATGAATTGTCATGGTCGTGCCAAGACAACCTACCATGCAAGCATCTCATCATGCTAGTTCAAGCTAGCCAATGAAGGGTACTATTGCTCAATCCAAGAAATCATGAAATGGTATGGCCTTACCAAGTCAAGGTACCATGCAAAACACCTTATTGTGCCTAGTTCAAGCTAACCATTGGAAGGGTATTATTGCTCAATCCAAGGTTATCCATGACATCTACTTACTCAAGCTATCCATGAAATGGTCTTGTCTTACCAAGTCAAGCTATTAATGGAAGGGTACTATTTCTCAATCCATGCTATCAATGAGTTCTACTAACTCAAGCTATTATAGTTCATAAACTCTTTCGTTAATTTTAGGTGAGCAAACCTTTCAACCTAGAATCATTCTATGTGAGAAAACCGTTCACATTCATACATTCATAAGGTATATCATGTGGGTAAAGTCATTCTACTACAGTTCTACCTAATAGTATGTCATTATCATATAAGCTTTACTCTCAAATCCCTAATAATAATAATTCATCATACATGCTACACTCTCAAAGGAATGCATCTCATAATCATCACATATGCCTAAATGCCAAGACAAGTCTAATCATAATTTCTAATATTTGTTTCACTCTGAATCAAGTCTAATCATAATTTCTAATATTTGTTTCACTCTGAATCAAGTCTAATCATATATCATCATATAGACTTCAATATGAAGCACTACTAATCATGATTCATCTAAGCTTCAATTCTATTATATCTCATCAATTCGACATTGAATACATCTAAACCCACAATTTATCCTTTCATGCATAAAATCTATTTACATCAAATTCATCTTTCTAGACATGGGTTAGGCATATGTACATGCAATTTCATCATGAAATCATTGAATCTACTCAATTAAAGCATATACAATCATATTCCACTCAATTGGATCAACATTCATCAATACCCACAATATTGGAAGAAAATTCTCACTCAAATTGGGGATTTCATCTTCTAAATTAGGGAAAACTTAGGGAATCCATGGATGAAAATATATCATACCGGGAATCCATGGATGAAAATATATCATACCTTGATAACATGATAACGTTCAAATATACTTCTAGAAAAGAAATATAAACGATCGTATGCAATATATTTACCCAACTATGAGTCGGGGTCGATCCCACAGAGAATATGAAAGAATATTATCAATAGCAAATATTTAACTTGATAGTCGTTATATAAAAATGGGGGATTTTAAATTGAAATAAAAATAAAAGAAATAAAAATAGCTTTGAACTAAGTATTTATTTATATCCAAATTAATAAAAATAACTAGGAATGTGTTCCCATAAGCTCATAACGTGGTAATCCTAGTAATAGCAATTCTTCTCTAGTGTTATACATGCAAAGTGATAAGTTATGTATCTCTAAATCCTTGGTCCGGCATCTAGAGAATTTCACCCCGTACCTTGGTCCGGCTACGTGTGTATAATTTACTAACCCTTACCTTTACTTCATATTAAGCATCATAATCGATGTATGGCTTAGTTATTACTTCGCACCAATCGACACCAGCCTATTAGATAGTTTATACTAAATCTACGTTGATCATTCTTTTTTTATTATCTACCTCCTTGGTCCGGCAAGTAGCAACAAGGCGAGTTCTAACGTGTGCACTCGTTAAAAAGACTTCTAAACGAAAGAATTATCAATACATGCAATAACCTATTTGAGAATTGCTTAATTACTATTCATACTTTGTTAATCGCTCATGGTTCCCACAAACCTAGTTGTGAAGTTTAGCTACTCATTATCGCAAAAACACAATCAAAATTTATTAAAATAAATTTGTTTGTGTTAATCATAAAAAGTTAAGAACAATAGCTAAATTATATTTTTATTAATCACGAATACAAATAAATAATAAAGAAGAAAAAATAATAAATCACAATTCTCCGGCCTCCACGATGGCTCTTACAAAGTTTCAAAGCTAGAAAAAAATTATATTATGTCTTGTATCTTGTTTCTTGACTTCCTCCCAAATAATAATTTTCCATACCCTATTTATAGATGTAGAAAACCCTAAATAAAATAATTAAGTCCAAATAAATTAAAAATCCAAAACCAAAAAGAATTAGTGTGCTTTTTTCCCCCACGTTTACTGTAGTCCGTCGTGAAGCGCTTTCACTTTTGCAATTCACAATTGCAGAATATGCATATTATATATTAATATATTATTTTATTCACTTTAATCCATTAATCTGTCTGCTTGATTTCCTTCTTCAATTTTTCATCTTTCATTTATTTTAGCTTCAAACTTCTTCATTTTTCCACCAAATTAATCCTACAAACAAAATACACAATTTAGCACAATCCATAAAATTTATGCTCAAAACGGACAAATATAAATAATAAATGTGATGTAAATAATGATAAAAAATGTGTATTTATTTTGGCCTCACATCAACACCCCACACTTAAACTATTGTTCGTCCTCGAGCAAGCATTAAAACTCATCAAAAAAAATTATACTAGCAATGTCATCACTTTGATTAATACAAACAATTAGGCCATATATCCATTTTAAAATATCGAGTAGACTTCTCAATCATTATGCAAGACATCTAAGTAAACAACGAACCTCTAACCTCATAACTTGAAGGACTTTGAACTCGTAAAATTTATGTTTGTTCACCTACTCTCATCAAAGAAAGTTAATAACATCACCTATCTATCATGAAACAAGTGCCCTCACAAAATAAAATAGTCCACACACTCAATTCAAAAGATTGAATATAAATTAAGGACTTCAGATGAAGAACAACTCTCACACTCACAAATAAAATTCACATGTATGCGCAAAGAATCATATGCTTGCCCATTATGTACATCTCCACTAATTAAGCATGATTTAATAGAATCAAATAGGACTTTAACGGGTTGTAATGTAGGCTAAGGGACGGGTAGAAAAAAATATATATAATAGTGACTTCCATTTCCTTAAGCACTTTGCAATTTTTAGACTTCATCACCCATATTTTCTTCTCTTATTTTCTGCCCTCTCTTCAAAAATTATTTCACTAGTGATTCTCATCATCACAAGAATGTTTAAGTCATTATCTCTCTCTTTTTTCTTTTTTTTCCTTCATAATAGCCACCCTCGACTTGCGTATTTTACATAAGTTAAGGTGCACGATGTCCTTGGAAGGACCAGGGCCATCATCAAGGTAATTTTTTTTTTTATGTCACATTCCAATTATATATTTTTTTTCCACATTCTTTCAAAGAGGGCTTTTAAGAACTTTGTAGCTATCATTTATTATCTTTTCACTCATTCATCCCTTTTTCTCATAATTGATAATTAAAATAAGTCTATGCTATGATGCTCAAGGAAGCAACGTGCAAAAATAGGGATTCAACAAAATAGTCAAGGAAAAAATATGGGTACCAACAAAAGGCTACAAACTCAAAAAGGCTAACTAGTGATAAAATATCTGAAAAGGCTAAAAATTATAAGACAAATAAAAAAAAACCTATTATCATCTCTACACAAGGCAACAATTTTCTTATTTCGCTTCAATAACATGCAGGGCAAGTTCTAGACTAAGATGCCAAAACATGGAATAAACAAAATCTCACCACACATGGCACAAGTATCAATCAAGATGGATCAATTCTACTTCTAACAGAGGCAGGATCATAACAAACTACAAAATAAATAAGATATATACAAAGTCACAATCATGAACCTAGATGTCAAAAGGTTTGCAATTTCACTAGTAATCAAGCATTCACAAGAAAGTACTACTTAAAATTAGGCCCAAATAGTAAGTATCATATAACTTAAAGGTTTTTTTTTTCCAAAAAAAATTAATTATTCCTAAAATAAATAAATAAAAGACACTCGGTTCAAAAGGGACTATCCTCAGGAAAAGAACCGAAAACAAAAGCCAAGGAACCCATCCTGAAAAAAACTCAGTAAAACAGTAAAAACTAGGAATTCATTCCTCCACCCACACTTAAAAAGATGTTATGTCTCCAAATCATTAAATAAAATATAAAACAAGGGTTAGGAAAACTCCCTGAGGCCTTTAAGCCTAGCTAGTAGCACGTTCTCTAAATTTATATCAAGGATCGTCACCCCACACTTAAGCTCAAACATGCTCCTTTTTTTTTTTTAATTGGGTACTCAGACTTCCCTTAATCTGCAAAAACAAGATAAAAAACGTGACTAATAAAATAAAAAAAATAATAATAATAAAATAAAAAAAGAAAGTTACACTACTAATACGACACTATCAATTTTACTATTTTTTCTTCCACTTTGAAGATATGAATTGCACCCCCAATTTTGCATTAAAATTTTCTATTACGCTCAAGGGGTGGTGGTACAAAAAGAAAGGTCCCAAATAACAGATATCGCATTATGCACTTCTTGGATCCTAAATGAGGAATGTAATTTTTTGATGTTGAAAAAATAAATTCAAGAATATAGACACAATTTTTCTCCTCCATGCACTCTTCTATAGGTTCAGATGACTCGATGATAATAATAATAAAAAAATTAAAACTAATCCTCAGAAACAAAAATAAAATAAAATAAAATTAAAATAAAATAAAATTACAAGTTAAAATAAATACTAAAGACAATTTCTAAACCATATTCTCCGGCAGCGGCGCCATTATTTGATAACGTTAAATATACTTCTTGAAAAGAAATATAAACGATCGTATGCAATATATTTACCCAACTATGAGTCGGGGTCGATCCCACAGAGAATATGAAAGAATATTATCAACAACAAATATTTAACTTGATAGTTGTTATATAAAAATGGGGGATTTTCAATTAAAATAAAAATAAAAGAAATAAAAATAGCTTTGAACTAAGTATTTATTTATATCCAAATTAATAAAAATAACTAGGAATGTGTTCCCCATAAGCTCATAACGTGGTAATCCTAGTAATAGCAATTCTTCTCTAGTGTTATACATGCAAAGTGATAAGTTATGTATCTCTAAATTCTTGGTCCGGCATCTAGAGAATTTTACCCCGTACCTTGGTCCGGCTACGTGTGTATAATTTACTAACCCTTACCTTTACTTCATATTAAGCATCATAATCGATGTATGACTTAGTTATTACTTCGCACCAATCGACACCAGCCTATTAGATAGTTTATACTAAATCTACGTTGATCATTCTTTTCTTATTATCTACCTCCTTGGTCCGGCAAGTAGCAACAAGGCGAGTTCTAACGCGTGCACTCGTTAAAAAGACTTCTAAACGAAAGAATTATCAATACATGCAATAACCTATTTGAGAATTGCTTAATTACTATTCATACTTTGTTAATCGCTCATGGTTCCCACAAACCTAGTTGTAAAGTTTAGCTACTCATTATCGCAAAAATACAATTAAAATTTATTAAAATAAATTTGTTTGTGTTAATCATAAAAAATTAAGAACAATATCTAAATTATATTTTTATTAATCAGGAATACAAATAAATAATAAAGGAGAAGAAATAATAAACCACAATTATCCGGCCTTTACGGCGGCTCTTAAAAAGCTTCAAAGCTAGAAAAAATTTATATTATGTCTTGTATCTTATTTCTTGGCTTCCTCCCAAATAATAATTTTTCATGTCCTATTTATAGATGTAGAAAATCCTAAATAAAATAATTAAGTCCAAACAAATTAGAAATCCAAAACCAAAAAGAATTAGAGTGTTTTTTTTTCCCGCGTTTACTATAGTCCATCGTGAAGCGCTTGAACATTGCATTGAGAGACTGCCACGTGCCAGGTTCACTTTTGCAATTCACAATTGCAGAATATGCATATTATATATTAATATATTATTTTATTCACTTTAATCAATTAAGCTGCCTGCTTGATTTTCTTCTTCAATTTTTCATCTTTAATTTGTTTTAGTTCCAAACTTCTTCATTTTTTCACCAAATTAATCCTACAAATAAAATACACAATTTAGCACAATTCATAAAATTTATGCTCAAAATGGACAAATATAAATAATAAATGTGAGGTAAATAATGATAAAAAATATGTATTTTGGCCTCACATCATAACATAACCCACAAATTCGTGCAGAATTGAGACTTGACCTTAATTTAGCTCCAACTCTTCCTTTTTCTTCAAGTTCTAAAGAGAGAAATATTTGAGAGGAGAACTTTGGGATTTCTTTTGGGGTTTTGGAACTAATGACTTGACTGGTGAGTTAAAAGGGTTAAAATTACTTATATAGGGGTCTTAGGCTTAGGTAAAATGACATATTATAGAATTGAAAGTATCAAAAAAGATTTTTAAGATCCTAATTTAAAACTGAAGACAACCACGCCGATGCTCGCCAAAGGCCACTTGGCTACTCGCTAAGTGAGCCTTTAGCTGACCGAATTTTATATTGAGTCAACTTGGAGGCTTAGTCAACTTCCGTTATGGGGGAGTCGACTTCGGCGACTCACCAATTGGAACGGGGAGCCCGATCCGGCTCGCCCAAAGTTATAGAATGCAGGACATCAGTGATCAAGATAAAAGGAGAGGAGGTCCCATTTGGCGGATCACCAAGTCGACTCACGGATCTCCTAATCGACTAAAAAGTGAATATTTTCCCTTCTCTAAATCTGGGGTATTGCACTTCTTAGGCTCTTGATCTCTCACTTAGTCTAGCTTAGCTTACTAGATTACGAGGTGTTACATTATATCCCCCTTGGGAACATTCATTCTCGAATGGAATTATAGAAACCTTTTAAAGGAAACGACTCAATACTGGCATCCCAACATGCATGCAACTCATCTAAATGCACATAACCAAGGGGGGGCTTCATCTCCAAGCTAGCATACTCAATGTATCTTATTAAGGGAAGGTAAGAACTACAACTAGCAACCCAATATGCATGAAATTTAAACATTTCTCATGTTCAATAGGAACTATCATCTCCAAGCTAAAAACTTGCTCAATATAATATCATGGAGCATATATGCAATATATTCTCAAAGCATACATTCAAGGAGAAATCTCTCAACTCCAAGCTAAGGCATGTTCATCAATTCATCTCATGAAGTCTATAGGAAACTCATACTCAATGTACTACAACACGAGCAAAATTAATCATTTAAACTCATTTTCTTTTAAAATACAAGTTTTTCTTGAACATGCACAACATAAGAAAATCATGGGAACATCTAAACACACCTAACTTCAAAGAAGGAGAAACCCATGAGGAACTTATTACCTTAAGCTAGGGGAGGAGTAGAAAGAAAAAGGATGTGAATATTGGGAATTCATATCGGTCTCGGCCTCCCAAATAGACCCTCAACTAAAAGATTACTTCAGAATACTTTCTCAAAAGCAACTTCCTTGCTTCTCAATTTCTTAACTTACATAACTAACATCTCTACCGGAACTTCCTTATAAGAAAGATTCTTCATCAACTCTGTCACAACCCAAAAGCATACCCTAGAAGATAGGGTACAATCTTGGATTGTAACCGGCGTCGTCGACCTCTCGGAGGTCTAAGACAAGCCTCTCATATCATTCATTGCATTGGCATAGTAAATTTAGCGGAAAATTTAAAACTTTTCATAGAACATCACATGCTAGAAAAATCACATCGTATATATATAAAACATAAGTCATAAAACATATTTAGACTCTAAGTCCCTTTGCCATCTTAGACTCAATAACTTTAGAGTACATTAAGGATAAAGCCCTTAAGACATAATACAACGCTATACATTACTAAATAGACTTTACAATAAGGACATTAGTAGGACATCCTTGAACTTAAGGATTCCTTTCCTTGATCTTGGGAAAGTCACCTATCAAGCTCCTCAATCATAGACCTCCTTTAAGCATTCCAATACCTACACTTTGTGTAAAAAGTAAAGAAGAATGGGATTAGCACAAGAATGTACTAAGTATGGCAACCATGCAAAAACATGCATTTAAAAGGGACATTTCCTTTGAAATCATACTTCATGCCATTCTGAGTAAATCATCATAAAACCTTTATCAACATCATTTATATCATCCACGTACTTCATATCAACACATTCAAAGGCCAATCATCATATGAAAGCACATATAGAATATAAGTACACATAAAGGTCACTTTATAGTGAACTCACCCTTCTTAGCATTTAACTCTTTCTTTCAATTCATTAATCTCCTAAGTATCCTTTAGGGATACTTGGTGCAATGCATCACCTTAGGAACACAAGAGAATACCATACATAGCATTTACACAAGACAACACATGCCATCGTAAAAGTATAGTACAATACAATCATAGTCAAACCAAGACTACAATATCATATTTAAAGGACACATACATAATCATAAGTATTAAGGTACCTTCCTAAGACTTCCTAAGGAGTCACTTGTGCAATGTATAGATGGGTTCATTACTTCCACCTATCCTAAGTAACTTACCTTAAGTCCTCCTAGTTAGGATCCTGTTCAATTACTTCCATTGTCCATTTTACTTTAGGGAAACCATAGCCTTAACCGACACTAAGACCATGGGTGCAAATCATGGAATTTGGTGTTGTAGAGCCTTACACCAAATGAAGGTGTTCCTACCTAGCCAAGGTAGAACATTAACATATATGCTAGCATATCAAGTAAATTTACTTTGTTAGATCCTATGTGGCAAGCATAGTTTATGGAACTAAGAGATAGGTATTCCCTCTATATACCATTTGGTAATGGGGCCTCACCTCATGAGATAACATGAGTGAATATTCCTCAAGGAAAGTCAACACTTCATGTAAGTACATAGGTGAGTATTCCTCTAAGGGAAGTCAACACCATATGTAGGTCCATAGGTGATTATTCCTCTAAGGGAAGTCAACACTCTATAAGGGACAAATGGTTAATATTCCTCTAAGGGAAGTCAACACCTCTCAATGTCAAGTTCACTCGGTGCTAAGCTAAGTTCCCATTGAAAAGCCTTTATTACAATTTGTTTATAAAACATAGTCTTAGGATATTCATCATTCATATGCTTATAGCATATTCAAGCACCTATCTAGTTTTGGAGTATTCTTGGGCCCTCCTAGTTGGACCTCTTCTCCCTAGCTAGATCATCCATGTGTGTGAGTGTATATATAGATGTGAGCAAACCTTTCACATAACACATCAAGTCACACATGTTCATATATCAATGCATAAGTCTATAGGCATAACTATATGAGCAATCCTTTCATATAAACCTACTAAGACACTATACACATTCATACTTCATCATATCATATTCATAACATGTTCATATAATCATCCTTCATATGCATAAGAACCAAACCTAGGAACTATCCTATCAAGATATACATGTGCAATGCATAGACAAGGTCCCATACCCTTGTCCATACTAGTACACCTATCAAGTCATCCTAGTAAGGGAATACAAATCATACATTCATAAACATCACCTTGATATGCATAGTAGTAGACACTAGGGAATATGAGAACTACCTTTCATTTAGACCCAATGACTCATACTACTTGTAATATGCATGTAAGTGAGAGTGTGTGTACATTGACCAACATGATCACATAATGGCTATCAATAACATCTTAAGTCAGACACACTATTAGACCACATTATACTTCAAGCACATAGCACACAACACATAATAGCATAGGAGACATGACAATATATACCATGAAATCAAGACTCCTAACTTTAGCTATTTATACTTCCATATAAGGGGTACATGGGTAGAGGTTATTAACCACTTTAACACATTAATGGCAGCACCTATACAATACCCTAACATAATTATACACATGCTCATACAATAGCCACACCACCTAATTCACAACTAGAATAGGAAAGTAGGCATAAGCTTCTCATAGTATCATCTTAAGCACATGTTCATCAGTTAATCAATATGCCTTCAAGGCCAAGGTCAACACATATATAATGACAATAAAGTAAACACCGCCACCATAAGTGGACCATACCACACAATGCCATACAAGGCTTCATCAACATTACTCTAAAGAATAGAGAAGTAGAAGAGTAGAGAGAATAAGCAATCTTACCAATTTCTCACCCTTTGATCATCATTGATCAATACACCTTATTCATCATTAAGATACATATATGGCAGTAGCTAAATGTACTTTAAACATATGAGAAACCATGTACGAGTCGCTACAAGATTATACCATAACGTCATACATCATATCAACATACTAGGAAAGTAGGATAACATAGATCATTAGCTATCTTCCCTAACATTGATTTTAGACCATAGTTCATACATATACAAGTCTAAGGCAGTAGCTCATTAGGTAAGAAATCAAGCCTAAGTCATGCATCATCTAATCACAATTCAAGATCCATCACATACTTAGCCTCTTGACTTCTTAACCTAAAAGAATCTATACCAATTCATGCAAGACCTTCTTAATTAGATCATTAAGGATTTATACCTATAAAATTCATCCATTACATAACCCTAAAACAGTAGCTAAAGCAGTTCATACATAATCAAAAGTCTACTCAACCGATCTCACAATCGACTTCAAGACAACATGTAGAAACAGAGGCTATTCATGTTCAATTCTTCATATATTTATCATCATGGACTGATCATCATCAATTAAACATCAATTAATGTAAATAACAATAACCACAAGCAATTCAACATAAGAGAATCACCAATTCATCAAGAATAAGCCATAATCACAAAGCCCATGCAAAGGCTAAACCAATTTTGGAAGGAACATGGGTTCATCATGCAATTGGAGTGAAAAAACATTTAAATCATTGTATTAACTTCAATTAATCATGATTCAATCATTAAAAAGCTTTTGAGAAAGAATCCATGGCTAGATTAGAAGATTGGAAACTTAATCATAGGGTTTCTTTTGAAAACATTGAGAATGGCTCTCTAGATGAAAAGATAACTAGAGATGAAGATCACCATACCTTTTATTAGTTGAAAACCTCTAAAACTTCATGATTCATCCATGGAAAACCCAGCTTGAATCTGTTCTTGAGCTTCACCAACAATGGTGGTTTTAGAGAGAACATTTTTGGAGAGAAAGGCTTAAAATATGTGAGAGGGTTTGGGAATGGGTTAATCACGTTTTTAGGGACTTATATACACCTAAAATTACTTAATTAAACCTATTATAGTCAGGTTAGGACGTGGGGTGAATTTACCATTCACCCCTTTAAGTGGCAGCACGCAGGCAGCCAACTTGCAGGCAGCCGCGACTTGGCCCATGACGGGGCGTCATGGCCATGACGGGCCGTGGCAGCCTTCCGTCGCAGGACACTTAGCCAATTTCTTGGCTCACAACCTGAACAAGGCAAGTCTCCTTCGACGAGACCTGCTTGACGGTCCGTTGGGGGCCCAACGGTCCGTCATTGGGTCCGTCAAGAGACACTGCCCAGGCAGTGTTTAGGCAGCCTTGAGGTCCTTCTTTTGGGGCCTCTTACGGGGCCCTTTAGAAGTCGTACCCGGACGTTTCCAACGCGATTACAAACCTTAACATGTTATAGACCTATCACATAAGTTTCATCCAAAACAAACACCTACAAGACGTCCAAACAGCCTTGACCCCAACATGACATACAATGAGCGTCTTAGGGGCTATCTTTCAAACGCCTTGGACGTTCTTGGGCGTTTGACCTCCAAACTTCACGAAACTTCATACAATAACATTAAATATCATTTAAAACCATTTCAAGACTTATTTGACTCATTTCACACCATTTAGGCATGTATACACACATGAGGCACATAAGCGACTATTCGTCGAACGCCTTGGACGTCCCTTGACGTTCGACTTCCAAATCACTTCAAACTTTGCACACTGACTCTATATGACATAATAAGGCATTTTAGGACCTTATAACAGTAAAGCAAACATGTTAGGCTCTAGACACCTTATCTCATTTTCGAGGTCTTACAATATCCCCCACTTGGGAACATTCGTCCTCGAATGACACTTAGGACTCTTTAATCACATCAAGGACTTCAATACACATAAGACCAGTTCATCACATTTAAAATATCATCAAATCATTTTAGCACTCGATGCACAAAACTTGAGTTAGTTAAATCATAAAAGATCTTCATTATTTAGACCTAGTACTATAATGGTCATACTCAACCATATCATGCTTAGTGGTGTACATGGAGGAATATCTTACTCCTCAACACATTACATGTATCATGAGTTCACACCTTATCAAAGCAGAAGGTCAATTTCTTTAAAAATGAGAAAATCTCAACTTTCAAGCCAAGACATGCATACATTTTCTTCCTAGTGAAATCTAAATGGCAATTCACACCAAGTACATCACAACAAAATAGGAAGTTATTCCACAATTTATTTTCTTAACAAAATACTTACCCTTATAGTAAGCCTCATTTTGGAAAAATAACACAAATTATAGGCACACACATGTACACTTAGCTAAACATGCTTTCACCTTTCAAGAATGAGCCTACAATTTTGCACTACAAATCATCAAATCACTAAATTTTTAAAGAGAGTCAACAAATTTCATGGTAAAAGAGACTCAACTCCCATTACAAGGCTAAACAATTTAACCTACAAGTGACTATCACCAAGTTCCTTGTCTTACCTCATGAGGTCAACTTCACAATTAGCACCTTAAAATGCAAGTCAACAAGAGAAAACATGGATTTTACAAAAATTTCTTTTCATGTTTTTAGAAAATTCACCATGTCTCTAAGACGATGTCCATCAATTCATACCAATCATATAAAGATCAGGCCATTCACACTTTATACAAGACTATTTTCATGAACAAGCATACTAAGAATTCATAATTTCCAATTCAAGCAAGAATAGAAGGACAATGTAGACAATTTCTACAATTCTCACTACTCAAATACCATCCCCCACTTAGGGTAAACCCAATTAAGAGCAACTTAACCCAACATGTAGAGGATCTCAAATACAAAACCTTCATATTTACCACTTAGAGTGATTACTACTTTAGAGGAAATTTTCATAAACTCAATTTAGCAACACTAAGGCATTCTAAACCTTATCATGAGATCACAAGCCTTTACATTCAAATCCTATATCAACATGTAGAGAGGAGACTACTACACTTATTCAACTAATACCATCACCATATAGTCAACAAGATTAACATCATGTATAAAGAATCGTATCATGCACATCTTTATGATCAATAGACAAATACTATAATATCATACTATTTAATTCACATAAGGTCTTCCTATAACGCAATAGACACTAAGGTCATACATCATTAGGGAAGACAACAAGGAAGTTCATAATACGACAAGAAGTTTAGAAATAACTCTACGACTCATCATGTCATAAGATTCTCATCCTTTCAATTTAAATGGCAAAAATCAAATATCATTTTCTACATTCCTTATCATGTTCATATTCATAAATTCTACAAACTTTTCAACAACATCCAATCAAAAGGGCAAATTAGTAAGTTCTCCAAACATGATACAATAAGTTGCCTAGTCTTTATAACGAGCATGCTTCCAAATACCCAAAAGTGTAACATTTAGACATTTGATGGAACAAGTATGGAATTATAAGAAATAAAGCTTTACCAACTCATTCTTCATAAGCATGCATACTATATTTACAACTTAAGTCTCCACAAAAGACTCCAATTTATACTAGCAACCCATCAAGTACCATTTATATGCAAAGGAAAACAATGCACACTCTTAATCACATATACTCATAGAATAGCATACTTCCATAGGTAGTTATTAAACAATCCAAGTTCAAATCCAAATATTTGGCTACTATCATACAAAATCATATAGGAATACACGATTTAAGAGAAATCACTTTAACCACTATAACTTCTAGCATGCTTCAACTATATCATGACATACATCATCCGACATAACATGCTATTTCCCATAGATTTCATATATTGCCATAATTGGCATCACATCATTAATATAAGAGGTATTTCATACAAAGCAAGGTAAGATGACCAATCATAATCCTCATAGAGTTAACAGGTGCAATGATCAAGTAAATCTCCATAACTTCACTAAACCAAGTAACCCAAACAAGAACTACAATTAGCATCATACTCCACTTATCTATAACCTTCATGCGTGAATAACTCCAATTCTTTAGCTCACTAGGCTATTTACATGTTTACAAGAATAGAGATCATCTCATAAGGACATTCACATTTATCATCATACACATACATAGTATTAACCTCTTAAGGTCTCCATCAAGGAAAACTAGTGCAAGACATAGGTAGAGTCCCATACCCCTACCTAAGTCTAGTTAACCCTTCAAGTCGCCTTAGTTAGTATATACATCATCAAATAAGTACAAATGTCACCTTCACACATACTCATTCAAACCATAAAACAAAGATAAGCATTTTAAACTCACCTTTTCTCCCTCAAGTATAGAGCAATCTCATCCAAGCAATCATATCTAAAAGACCACCGGACAAGAAAACATAAGAGAGAGATCTTATAGAATTAAGTTCTATGGCACGATATGAGATTGATGAAGAAGGGAAACTCTATCGTCCTATAGCCTCTCGTACCATTAATGTGTCGCGACTCACCACCAATGATACGAGACTCTACTAGACGTGGCAATATGAGACTTTTTAGAACCTAAAACCGCTTCATAAACCTCATGCTCTGATACCAAGTTTGTCACAACCCAAAAGCATACCCTAGAAGATAGGGTACAATCTTGGATTGTAACCGGCGTCGTCGACCTCTCGGAGGTCTAAGACAAGCCTCTCATATCATTCATTGCATTGGCATAGTAAATTTAGCGGAAAATTTAAAACTTTTCATAGCACATCATATGCTAGAAACATCACATCGTATATATATAAAACATAAGTCATAATACATATTTAGACTCTAAGTCCCTTTGCCATCTTAGACTCAATAACTTTAGAGTACATTAAGGATAAAGCCCTTAAGACATAATACAAGCTATACATTACTAAATAGACTTTACAATAAGGACATTAGTAGGACATCCTTGAACTTAAGGATTCCTTTCCTTGAGCTTGGGAAATCACCTATCAAGCTCCTCAATCATAGACCTCTTTAAGCATTCCAATACCTACACTTTGTGTAAAAAGTAAAGAAGAATGGGATTAGCACAAGAATGTACTAAGTATGGCAACCATGCGAAAACATGCATTTAAAAGGGACATTTCCTTTGAAATCATACTTCATGCCATTCTGAGTAAATCATCATAAAACCTTTATCAATATCATTTATATCATCCACGTACTTCATATCAACACATTCAAAGGCCAATCATCATATGAAAGCACATATAGAATATAAGTACACATAAAGGTCACTTTATAGTGAACTCACCCTTCTTAGCATTTAACTCTTTCTTTCAATTCATTAATCTCCTAAGTAATCCTTTAGGGATACTTGGTGCAATGCATCACCTTAGGAACACAAGAGAATACCATACATAGCATTTACATAAGACAACACATGCCATCGTAAAAGTATAGTACAATACAATCATAGTCAAACCAAGACTACAATATCATACATAAAGGACACATACATAATCATAAGTATTAAGGTACCTTCCTAAGACTTCCTAAAGAGTCACTTGTGCAATGTATAGATGGGTTCATTACTTCCACCTATCCTACGTAACTTACCTTAAGTCCTCCTAGTTAGGATCCTGTTCAATTACTTTCATTGTCCATTTTACTTTAGGGAAACCATAGCCTTAACCGACACTAAGACCATGGGTGCAAATCATAGAATTTGGTGTTGTAGAGCCTTACACCAAAGGAAGGTGTTCCTACCTAGCCAAGGTAGAACATTAACATATATGCTAGCATATCAAGTAAATTTACTTTGCTAGATCCTATGTGGCAAGCATAGTTTATGGAACTAAGAGATAGGTATTCCCTCTATATACCATTTGGTAATGGGGCCTCACCTCATGAGATAACATGAGTGAATATTCCTCAAGGAAAGTCAACACTTCATGTAAGTACATAGGTGAGTATTCCTCTAAGGGAAGTCAACACCATATGTAGGTCCATAGGTGATTATTCCTCTAAGGGAAGTCAACACTCTATAAGGGACAAATGGTGAATATTCCTCTAAGGGAAGTCAACACCTCTCAATGTCAAGTTCACTCGGTGCTAAGCTAAGTTCCCTTTATTGAAAAGCCTTTATTACAATTTGTTTATAAAACATAGTCTTAGGATATTCATCATTCATATGCTTATAGCATATTCAAGCACCTATCTAGTTTTGGAGTATTCTTGGGCCCTCCTAGTTGGACCTCTTCTCCCTAGCTAGATCATCCATGTGTGTGAGTGTATATATAGATGTGAGCAAACCTTTCACATAACACATCAAGTCACACATGTTCATATATCAATGCATAAGTCTATAGGCATAACTATATGAGCAATCCTTTCATATAAACCTACTAAGACACTATACACATTCATACTTCATCATATCATATTCATAACATGTTCATATAATCATCCTTCATATGCATAAGAACCAAACCTAGGAACTATCCTATCAAGATATACATGTGCAATGCATAGACAAGGTCCCATACCCTTGTCCATACTAGTACACCTATCAAGTCATCCTAGTAAGGGAATACAAATCATACATTCATAAACATCACCTTGATATGCATAGTAGTAGACACTAGTGAATATGAGAACTACCTTTCATTTAGACCCAATGACTCATACTACTTGTAATATGCATGTAAGTGAGAGTGTGTGTACATTGACCAACATGATCACATAATGGCTATCAATAACATCTTAAGTCAGCCACACTATTAGACCACATTATACTTCAAGCACATAGCACACAACACATAATAGCATAGGAGACATGACAATATATACCATGAAATCAAGACTCCTAACTTTAGCTATTTATACTTCCATATAAGGGGTACATGGGTAGAGGTTATTAACCACTTTAACACATTAATGGCAGCACCTATACAATACCCTAACATAATTATACACATGCTCATACAATAGCCACACCACCTAATTCACAACTAGAATAGGAAAGTAGGCATAAGCTTCTCATAGTATCATCTTAAGCACATGTTCATCAGTTCATCAATATGCCTTCAAGGCCAAGGTCAACACATATATAATGACAATAAAGTAAACACCGCCACCATAAGTGGACCATACCACACAATGCCATACAAGGCTTCATCAACATTACTCTAAAGAATAGAGAAGTAGAAGAGTAGAGAGAATAAGCAATCTTACCAATTTCTCACCCTTTGATCATCATTGATCAATACACCTTATTCATCATTAAGATACATATATGGCAGTAGCTAAATTTACTTTAAACATATAAGAAACCATGTACGAGTCGCTACAAGATTATACCATAACGTCATACATCATATCAACATACTAGGAAAGTAGGATAACATAGATCATTAGCTATCTTCCCTAACATTGATTTTAGACCATAGTTCATACATATACAAGTCTAAGGCAGTAGCTCATTAGGTAAGAAATCAAGCCTAAGTCATGCATCATCTAATCACAATTCAAGATCCATCACATACTTAGCCTCTTGACTTCTTAACCTAAAAGAATCTATACCAATTCATGCAAGACCTTCTTAATTAGATCATTAAGGATTTATACCTATAAAATTCATCCATTACATAACCCTAAAACAGTAGCTAAAGCAGTTCATACATAATCAAAAGTCTACTCAACCGATCTCACAATCGACTTCAAGACAACATGTAGAAACAGAGGCTATTCATGTTCAATTCTTCATATATTTATCATCATGGACTGATCATCATCAATTAAACATCAATTAATGTAAATAACAATAACCACAAGCAATTCAACATAAGAGAATCACCAATTCATCAAGAATAAGCCATAATCACAAAGCCCATGCAAAGGCTAAACCAATTTTGGAAGGAACATGGGTTCATCATGCAATTGGAGTGAAAAAACATTTAAATCATTGTATTAACTTCAATTAATCATGATTCAATCATTAAAAAGCTTTTGAGAAAGAACCCATGGCTAGATTAGAAGATTGGAAACTTAATCATAGGGTTTCTTTTGAAAACATTGAGAATGGCTCTCTAGATGAAAAGATAACTAGAGATGAAGATCACCATACCTTTTATTAGTTGAAAACCTCTAAAACTTCATGATTCATCCATGGAAAACCCAGCTTGAATCTGTTCTTGAGCTTCACCAACAATGGTGGTTTTAGAGAGAACATTTTTGGAGAGAAAGGCTTGAAATATGTGAGAGGGTTTGGGAATGGGTTAATCACGTTTTTAGGGACTTATATACACCTAAAATTACTTAATTAAACCTATTATAGTCAGGTTAGGACGTGGGGTGAATTTACCATTCACCCCTTTAAGTGGCAGCACGCAGGCAGCCAACTTGCAGGCAGCCGCGACGTGGCCCATGACGGGGCGTCATGGCCATGACGGGCCGTGGCAGCCTTCTGTCGCAGGACACTTAGCCAATTTCTTGGCTCACAACCTGAACAAGGCAAGTCTCCTTCGACGAGACCTGCTTGACGGTCCGTTGGGGGCCCAACGGTCCGTCATTGGGTCCGTCAAGAGACACTGCCCAGGCAGTGTTTAGGCAGCCTTGAGGTCCTTCTTTTGGGGCCTCTTGCGGGGCCCTTTAGAAGTCGTACCCGGACGTTTCCAACGCGATTACAAACCTTAACATGTTATAGACATATCACATAAGTTTCATCCAAAACAAAGACCTACAAGACGTCCAAACAGCCTTGACCCCAACATGACATACAATGAGCGTCTTAGGGGCTATCTTTTAAACGCCTTGGACGTTCTTGGGCGTTTGACCTCCAAACTTCACGAAACTTCATACAATAACATTAAATATCATTTAAAACCATTTCAAGACTTATTTGACTCATTTCACACCATTTAGGCATGTATACACACATGAGGCACATAAGCGACTATTCGTCGAACGCCTTGGACGTCCCTTGACGTTCGACTTCCAAATCACTTCAAACTTTGCACACTGACTCTATATGACATAATAAGGCATTTTAGGACCTTATAACAGTAAAGCAAACATGTTAGGCTCTAGACACCTTATCTCATTTTCGAGGTCTTACAAACTCTCTAACCTTTTAAGGGAACTATAGATGTCGGATCTCCAACACACTCTTTCAACATAGAGACATGGAAAACCAGATGCACCGATGCCTACTCTTAGGCAAAGCTAACTCATAAGCAACCTTACCAACACGTCTCAAGATATTTTATGGGCCTACAAAGCAGGTATTAAGCTTCACTTTCTTACCAAACTCACTACACCCTTCATGGGTGAGATTTTTCAAGTAAGCCCAAAACATGAACATTAGGAACACACAAAGACCTTGATATCTAAGCTCACTATGTTTCCCTGGAGGGAACCTCAACAGGATTTCTAAGTACCATTTTTCTTTCAATTCTACTAAGGTTAAATCAAATCATTAATTAACTTCAACATTTGTCATGAAAGATGATTCAGAACCATTTTACCCCATAACACCACCTTTGTTGGGGTTTACTAACCGAATATATCTAAGTATTGTCTAAACACCCTATTCATAAAATTCTTACATGCCACTGAGGCGTTAGTCAAACCAAACAACACTACTACTAACTCATAATAATCATATCATATCTGAAATCCGTTCTAGAATTATCATCATCTTTCACCCTCATTTGGTGCTAACTTGAGCTAAGGTCAATCTTAGGAAAGTAACTAGATCTTTTTAGTTGGTCAACACTAGAATCTATTTTCCGTCACCCTAACTAGGTGGTACATGCAACCCTTAAAATAATTTTCTTAACCTTAAGATGAGAAATAAATGAACCTTTTGGCAATTGTTTTCCCTTCCACTCTCGGATAGGCTCATTTTGAAACAAAATATCTGGCTACACGAGTTTTAAAAGAGTGAAACCAATCCATTCCAAGTATGAAATCAACATCTCGGAAAGCATTAACATTTAATTCAAAAAATTTCAACATACAGGTAACCACATCGGGAGCACACTTGTGTTCACCTCTAGTCTAGAGTGCATAGAATTGGTTTTTACTAGGAGCATTGGAACCCGGACCACTAGGAGGATCTTGCTTTCCTTCTCTTGTCTGAGCCTTTATCATTGGACAACCCCTATGTTTGTGACCATCTTCACCATAACTGAAGCAACCCTCTATGTCGGCTATACACTTACCCTCGTGCCTCTTTCCACACCTAGCACAAGTAGACAATAGGGATCCACTACTAATTCCTTACAGTTTAGAGTTAGACACCCTATCATTGTTAGACCTTGGAGTAATATTAGAAAAACCTTGCACATAAAACCTTTTTCGTAAAATTGAACTACCATGTCCATCGGACCTATCATGAGAGAAATTGCTATCATCAATTCTAAACCTGTTTTTATCCCTAGATTTACCTTTTCGTTTCTCCTCTTCAATCTGTTGGACATGGACCATAAGATGAATATCCATGTCATTGACAAGCATAGTTGTACGACATTCTTTCACCACTAAATCAGATACTCCTAAAATGAACCCACTCATTCTTGACCTAGGGTCGACCACTATAGAAGGAGCATACTTAGACAATTCAGTAAACCTCAAAGTGTATTCCTTAAACTCACACTACCTTGATGAAGGTTAATAAACTCAAGTACTAAAGAGTGTCTCATCACTAGAGGAAATAACCTATCAACAAAAGCATTTCTGAACCTTTCACACTCTATGGGACCCGCTTCTACCGATCTTGCTTCTTTCCATTGGTTGAAGCAAATATGATCAACCCCCTTAAGTTGATAAGTGGCCAATTCCGTCTTCTATACAAGAGTCACTCCCATAATTTCTAACACTTATAGACCTCATCTATGAATTCTTGAGGATCTTCCTCAACCTTTGACCGATAAAATTTTGGAGGGTTCATCCTTGTGAAATCACCAACTCTATCCTTTCCACCCACATTTGGATTCACGGGGACCACAACCTACCTATTGGCTTGGACTGTCACGGCTTGAGCCAACACTTGAAAAGCAGACCTAAACTCCACATTTTTCATATTTTCAGTCATAGGGTCGATCGGAGCTTGAGGAGGAGATTCTTGATCCAGGGTCTTCCTCATTCCTTTTAGTATGAGCCCTTGTAGTAGTCATATCCTAAAAATGGGCAAGGATTAGGAGAAAGACCTTATATAGTTAAACTCTATTGCACGACTTAGATAAATGAAGAAGTGAAGTTTCTGAAGCATCATGTAGCCTCTCATTCATAAGATGTTGTGCGTTTCACACTTATGAACAAGACTCTACTAGATGTGGTTTTTGAGACATCCTAGAAACGTTCTAAACCATATGCTTTGATACCAAGTTTTTCACGTTCCAGTGGTACAACCTAGACATAACATGGCACTCAAGACCCCGAGAGGCTTCATACAAGTCACTTAGCTTTCATAACATAAGATAATAGAAATAAGCGAAACTTTAAAAGAACTTCAACAACATCAAAATCTTTCATAAACGAAGCAGAAGTCTATTAAACTTTTTCTTAAACAATCAAAACAAAAATATACTTAGGATACAACCCATACAATAGTTCAAAATATAAAATGAAAGAACATAAGAGAAATAGTGGTCAAATTTTCGAATGCTATGAGGAATCACTGATCTTCAATCCTTGCTTCTACTAAAATCCTAGCCACAAAGATGATAGTTGATATTGTCGGACCCGACATTTAATGTGGGCAAAAGTCTGCGTTAGTACAAACATGTACTAAATATGATAGCTTGCATAAATATCAAATAAACATAAGAGATAACAACATAAGTCATAAGCATAATCAATGCATATAAAATATCATATCATAAGAGGAATACTTCTTGAAGTAACATCAACTTATCCTTAGTCAAGACTTGCGTTATACATATCTAGTCATACATAACAAGAAAGGAAACTCTAGAAATAATCCAAACTAATCTATCATCATAACAAGCAAATCTCATATTAAAACATACTAACAACAATTCCTTGAAGTAACATTTTTTCATCATAACTATTCTACTTTGATCAGAGACTATTCCCTCTTTAGTTATTTCTACTATCCATGGAAGAGTAATACTTTACTAATCCAAGCTAATTCATTGTCCATGAATGACTACTATTTACCAATTCAATGCTACCAAGGAAAAACACCTCATTATTCTAGACCAAGCTATCATGGAAAGCACCTTATCATGCAATTCCAAGCTATCCAAGAAAGGGTACTATTACTCAATCTAAGCTATCATGAATTGGCATGCCTTGCCAAGACAAGCGACCGTGTAAGAATCTCATCATGCTAGTTCAAGCTATACAATGAAGGATACTATTGCTCAATCCAAGATATCATGAAATGGAATGACATTACCAAGTCAAGCTACCATGCAAACCACCTTATTGTGATCAGTTCAAGCTAACCATTGGAAGGGTAATATTTCTCAATCCAAGGCTATCCGTGAGATCTAATTACTCAAGCTATCCATGAAATGGTCTTGTATTACTAAGTCAAGCTATCCATGGAAGGGTACTATTTCTCAATCCATGCTATTCATGAGTTTTACTAACTCAAGTTATTATAGTTCATAAAATCTTTGATTCATTTTAGGTGAGCAAGCGTTTCAACTTAGAATCATTATATGTGAGAAAACCTTTCAAATTCATACATTCATATGGTAGATCATGTGGGTAAAGTCCTTCCACTAAAATTCAACCTAACAATCTATCATTATCATATTAAATTTATTCTAAAATCCCTAATAATCGTAATTCATCATACATCCTTTACTCTCAAATCAATGCATTCATAATCATCACATATGCCCAAATCTCAAGACAAGTCTAATTATAATTTTTTATATATGCTTCACTCTCAAGCAATTCTAATCATATACCATCATATAGGCTTCAATCTCAAGAACTACTAATCATGATTCATTCTTATAGGCTTTAATTCTAATGTATCTCATCAATACTAGATTGAATACATCTAAACCCAAAATTTATCCTTTCATGGCATAAAACACATTTACATCAATTTCATATTTCTAGACATGGATTACAAATGGGTACATGCAATCTTATCCTAAAATCATTGAATTTACTCAAGTCAAGCATAAACAATCATTGTCCACTCAATTGGATCAACCCCTAATTAAAATTAGGGATATTTTCATCTTCTCAATTAGGGAAAACTTAGTGACTCCATGTATTCTTTGAAAGAAATACATGGATAAAAAGCTATCATACCTTGATAATAAAAGCCCACAAATTTCTTGAGGAATGGAGACTTGACCTTGATCCTAGATCCAATTTTCCCTTCTTCTTCAAGTTCTAGAGAGAGATATTTGAGAGGATAACTTTGAGATTTTTTTGGGGGGTTTGGAAATAATGACTTGAATGGTGAGTTTAAAGGGTTAAAATTGTTACCTCATAATCGTATGTTTTAATAATGACAAATGCATTTACTGACTAGTCACTTGATGCAGGAAAGAAACGAGATACATTACCATAGCACAAATTCTAAATCCATATGATTACAAGAATCAAGAAAATCATGAGCAAATCCAGTTAAGAAAGAAAAGTGAATATTTGATCAATTAGATCAAAATTCACAGCTTACAAGAATTAAAGGAAGACACACAATAAAGTTTTCTCAAGTAAAATAAGAAGGAAAATATAATCAAATCAAGGTACAATCAAGGAAGAAATATCGGACCAGCAATCAAGATTAAAATTAGGAGAAATCAAATCAAGTGATGAAGATCAAGCCAAGCCTCAAGATCATCAAACAAGTAAATAATTGATTTTTCATGCACATATCTGATATGGACATGACTCAGCAAATCAATTACAAATGAATCATGGATAAGATCAATGATCCTTGATTCAAAAACCCTTGGGTTTATGACAAGAGCACATCCTATATAAACCTCCTCGACCGTTAGTGTGAAGTACGCATCTTCACTTAAACTTATTTGTAATCTTCTTTCATCTTTGATAATGTTTTGTACACGAGAGTGAACAATTGTTAAACAAAAAGAGAAGGAAAGATTGAGAGAGTAGGTTATACAAGTAGAGGCAGTGTCACCAAATAGAAGTTTTGATACGCATATCATACAGGATTCAAAGCCTACACATTTTGTACAATCAAGTTTGCTCGAAGCTCTTAAAGAAACCCTTGAAACCTAAGGGGATTGTACTAGGCACCACATGGGTGATCCGAATCAGTATAAAATTTTTGTGTTCACTTACTTTCAATATATTATTTTATTTTATACTGTTGAGCGAATTTGTAGGTGAGTCGACTACTCCTCACTAGGAGTCGCGAAATTTCAATTCAACCACTGACTTTCAATTGTTACCAGAGCATGTCTCACTATTTCAACGTTTAATCACATGTAAGCAAAGATCCAAAGTGGCACAATATGAGATCCCTAGACCCTGACTTCAAGATGGACACTCATCACACCGACCACCATACTTCAATGGGCAATATTACTCTCACTGGAAAAACATATTCAGAATATTTGTGTCCATATATGATCATCAAGCATGGATAGTTAAGAAGGGCCAAAATCCCATTCCTGGACTAATTGAAAAGGGTGGTACTGAAAAGCCATTCGATCCTAAATCATTTGACATAACTAAAGAACAATAAGAGGTAATACAAACTAATGCTAGAGCTATAAGTTTGTTATATTATGCAGTAAGTTAAGCAGAGTACGACAAGATATCAACCTGTGATACTAGGAAATAAATGTGGACAAACTAGAAGTAACATATGAAGAAACCACCAAAGTAAAGGAGGCTCGGATCGGTGCACGTGTTAATAAATATGATTTGTTCAAAATGGCAGAATATGAAAATGTTGAATCTATGTTTTCAAGATTCAGCAGAATTTTCTGCCAACTAAAAACTCTTAGAATGGTGTATTAAAATGCATTACAAGTAAGTAAACTTGTTCGAAGTCTTCCCAAGGCTTGGAAAACTAAGTCTATCATTTTTGAAGATGGAGATCTGCAGAAAATGACATATGATGAACTCCGAGGGAGCCTGATGGCATATGAACAGAATCACATTATAGCTTTCACAGCTGAGTGAGACAAATTCTAAGATAAAGAAGCCAGATACCTCAGCAAGATTCCAAGAACAATGATTTCAAAAGAAATGAGGATCAGTTCTACTATTGTGGAAAAACAGGACATATTAAACAAAACTGTCAAGAACAAAGAAGAAGACAAAATTGACGAAACGAAGATCCAAAAATCCAGGGAGCATGGGATCAAGGAGAAACAACCGATAACTATAATGATGAAATTAAAAATTTATGTTTCATGGCTCTAGATGAAACAAATGAGGTAAGAGCCTTTAATTTTCCTAACTATGATGACTTACAGAATTCTTTGGACATGGTTGCTGATGAACTACAAAAGGTTATAAATGAATATAACAAAATTACTCAAGAAAATCTGGAAAATTCTTCTCGAAGCAAGTCAGATGGAAGTGGACTTACTGACAGAAGAGTTAGAGGGAGTCAAAATTGAGTTGAACAGTGTAAGAAAATCTTCTAGTCATACTTCTGCTAGATCTATCAAATCCTTTCTTAATAGAAGAAGGTCTCCAACTCAAAGTTTCAATAGAACTAATAGATCTATATCAAATTCTCATTCTCCTAAAATGTTGCTAATATTACCTCTATACTTGTGGAGAATTTGGTCACAAAACTTTTAAATATAAAACACTCTTCAGGAAAATGAATCTGGAGACAAAAAACTACTAATCATCAAGGACCAAATATATATATATATATATATATATATATATATATATATATATATATATATATATTGTTAATTTTCCTTCTTTTACATGTCTTACTGTTGTTACAAGCAATCCTTGACAATGGCATCGTAAACTTTGACACGCAAGTATGCATGCTCTCGAGAAACTTTCTAGACTCGAATAAGTTTATTGGCTTACCAAAACTAGAGTTTGAAAAAGATCATATATGTGATGCATGTCAGTTGGGTAAGAAAACTCGTTCATATTATAAAAGCAAAGATAGTGTAAGTACTTCTACACCTCTCCAGCTTCTTCATATGGATATGTTTGGTCATACTCGAACTGCCATTATTGGAGGTAAAGAGAATGCATTTGTTATTGTTGATGATTCCTCGAGGTTTACATGGGTAATCTTTCTCTCTCATAAAAATAAAGCATTCTCTAATTTTGAAGTATTTTGTAGAAGAGTGCAAAGAGAAACAGGTTACTTCATAACTACCATTCATAGTGATCATGGTGGAGGATTTGAAAACAAAGCATTTGAAGATTTTTGCGCTCAAAATGGATTCACCCAAAATTTCTCATAACACAGATCACCTCAGCAAAACAGTGTGGTTGAAAGAAAAAATCGCTCGCTACAAGACACAGCATGAACCATGATGTTAGATTGGAATCTTCCTGATCACTTTTGGGCAGAGGTTGTTAGCACTTCTTGTCATATTCTCAACAGGTGACTTATCAGAGCAATATTAAAGAAGACGCCTTATGAACTTTGGAGAGAAAAGAAACCAAACATTAGTTATTTTCATTCGTTTGTCTATAAGTGTTTCATTCATAACAACGGTAAGAATATTCATAGAAAATTTGATCCGAGAAGCGATGAAGGTATGTTTCTAGGTTATGCACTTCTTAGTAGAGCCTTTCGAGTTTTTGATAAAAGAACTTTAAGCATTGATGAAGCTGTTCATGTTGTGTTTGATGATACTAACCCAAGAATCTAGTAAAGTAGAGTAGTTGATGATAAAGTCATTGGTAACCAACAAACTAAAAATATTTCAAATGATTCTTAAAATCAATTGACAGAGGATATCTCAATGGCCACTCTGGAACCTAATATTGACAAGTCGACTACTATAATAGAAGAGTCGACTACACCAGTTGATAAGGCCAATATTCCCAGAGAATGGAGACACAATGCAAACTATCTTGAGAATTACATTCTTGGGAAACCCGATGACAAAATGCTAATAAGATCATCACTTAGAAAACAAGCTTCAGTTGCCCTCATATCTCAAATGAAACCGAAAAGAATTAATGAAGCTATGGAAGAAGAGTCATGGATACATGCGATGAAAGAGAAACTTGAACAATTTGAAAGAAATCAAGTATAGACGCTCATCGAAAGGCCAAAGAACTGCTCAGTTATTGGAACCAAATGGGTATTTCGTAACAATCTAGACGAAAATGGTAAGATTATTAGAAACAAGGCACGACTAGTTGCTCAAGGTTATTCTCAACAAGAAGGTATTGACTATGATGAAATGTTTGCTCCGTCATCAAGGTTAGAATACATTCGTATCTTACTTGGATATGCATGCTTTAAGTGTTTTAAACTATTTCAAATGGATAAAAAGTGTGTTTTAAATGGTTTTATAAGAAAAAAAGTTTTTGTTAAACAGTCCCCCAGGTTTGAAAATCCTTTTTGCCCTGATTTTGTGTACAAGCTTTCAAAAGCGCTTTATGGACTCAAGCAAGCTCCAAAATCATGGTATGAAAGACTTAACACGTTTTTACTTCAAAATAACTTTCAAAGGGGAAAAATTGATACAATTGATTTTATTCAAAGATCTGGTTTATATATCCTAATAGTTCAAATTTATTTTGATGATATTATTTTTGGTAGCTCTAACTCCTCTTTGTGTGATAATTTTGCAAATCTTATGAAAGAAGAATTTGAAATGAGCTTAATGGGAGGACTCACATTCTTCCTTGGATTACAAATCAAGCAGTCGACTAATTGGACTTTCATTATTCAATCCAAATACACCAAAGATCTTATTAAGAAATTTAGACTCGAGAAACGAAAAGCTTTTGGGACTCCCATAAGTCCTTCCACTTGTCTTGAAATGGATGCTCCAAGAAAAGATTTGGATGAAAAATTGTATCGAGGAATATTTGGATCACTATTATATCTTACCGCAAGTCGAACAGACAATATGTTTAGTGTTTGAAAATGTGCACGATTTCAAGCCTCTCCGAAAGAATCTCATCTCATTGCATTAAAACGAATCATTCATTATATGATTGGTACCACTGAAATAAGTTTATGGTATCCTCACTCTTCGAATTTTGACTTAATTAGCTATTTAAGATGCTCACTTTGCAGGTGACAAAAATGATCGAAAAAGTATTAGTAGAGCGTGTTAGATTTTGGGAAAATCCCTCATTTCGTGGCATAGAAAAAAGCAAACCTCCGGAGCTTTGTCTAGTAAGGAATATGAATATCTTGATGTAGGAAGTTGATGCATCAATTACTAGACTATGATTTATCGTTTGAAGTTGTTCCTATTAGTCTCTCTAAATATATTGTGCGTCATTCTCGAGCTAAACATATTGATATTAAACATAATTTTATTCGTGATCATGTTGAAAATAGTGAATTTTTGTTAGAATTCATTGAATCGGAAAATTATATAGCAGATATTTTTACCAAACCCCTACTTGAAGAAACATTTTGTGTTCTACGAAAAAGGTTAGGTATTACTGTCTTTCTTTCCTAAACTGATTTTGGTTTACTTATTTAATTTTACTCATTTTCATTTATTTTCTTATACTTTTATGTTTTCCTTGTTTAGCGTGCTCCGCCGGTTCCTTTCCCTATAAATGTCCCTTCAACGTTTTTCTCCCCCTTTCTTTTCCGCTTCCTTTGATCTCCCTTCTCTCTATAAAACCCTCTCTTCTCTCTCTTTTCTCTTATTTCTCCTTTCTCTTTCTCCTTATCTTTCTTTTCTTCTACCATGACTAAAACTCGTTCAATCTCTTGTCTCAAAGGCTCAGACCCCAGCCTTTCTCTTTTCTTGATGTTTTTCCCTATCCTTTGATTCCTCTAATAAATCATGAGAATCCCCTCATGTGTCGTCTAAGCGTAAGCTTACTGCTTCAAGTTCAAAGACTGTGAAGAAAGCAAGACCCAATTCCTTAGTAACTCTCTCTCCTAAAGATATGCATTGATTATGGGGACTAGATCACAAGAACAGGTATGAATGGTTCAAATTCCGTCCCATTGTGTTTGGCAGAGTGGTAAATCTCAACCAGCTGCGTGACTCAAATTATCTGGTAAGCCCCTTTCTTAAAGATCAAAAACTGACGTTATTTTTTACTTTGTGTGGCCTTAAAGTGTTTGAAGAAGATGTTAGACTATTTTACGCTAATCTTTGTGTCTATAGTGACAGTGGTGAGTTAGAAACTCATGTTTTGGGTAATCGTCTGGTTATTAGTGAACCCTTGTTTGAAGATGTTTTTGGTACAAAATTCTTTGGCGTTATTTTGTACATGAATGACCCTTGGCTTGATGAATTTAAGGTGACTCTACAAGGTGCTAAAGTCGCTGTGACTGAGCTCAGATCTCATGTTTCTGAATTTGGTCCCCTGTCTCTTTGTATTGAAAACCGCATTTTGCCTCATATTGTTGCAATTACTCTACTACCTAACCAAGGCTCCCTAAGCAACATATCCAACAGGGATGTGTTTGCTCTCTACTGTTTGCTCAAAAATAAATGATAAACTGGGCACATCGGTTTAAAGAATATATGTCGGAAAATGCTGAGGAATCAAACTTCTTCTAGTTTGCCGTATGGGTTGCTCATATCTCAGATACTTGTGGATCGGCTCATTTATCTCACAAAATACAAACCTTTTGTGATCAACTCCACCTACGAACCTCGCACATTCTCTTGTAGGGGATATGTAGAGGTAGGCGACAGGTGGGTAAAGAAGGACTCTATCCAAGAACGAGCTGAATCAGCAAAACCAACTAAGATCTCCGCAGACTCAGCCGCTCTTCTACTTAAGGACTACGAGGAACTCAAAACTCATATCGTGGCTATGGAGCATGAACTAGAGACCCTTCATGATGCTGTTGAAAAAGTGTTTTGCCTTTAGAAGGATACCAACATTGATGTCGGTAAACTTCGTATTGCAATGAAAAGTATTAAGCAGGAAGGTATTACCACTGTTAACAGGCTTATCAAACAATTCGACTTACTCAAGGGGGGACTCAACTCCTCAAAGAATGAACTTGCAATCTCCATTTAGAACTCTTACTCCAGTCTATCTAGGAATGTGGAACACTCTTACAACTCCTTCAGTGAGAGGGTCATCAACTCTACGAAATACTTTTGGGGTTCCAAGCGCTGGAATCTTGGTGACATTTGTCTTTTGCTCTTTCTTTTGGACAATTTCTACATGGTCATGTCCCTGTTTGTTTTGGACTGTATAATGAAGGCTCCTAGACTTCATACTGCTTTTCTTATATCTAGACTATTACATGTGCTTTCTCTGCTTGTATTTTTTATTATGTCAAAGTAGGAGAATGATTCTGGTCTAAACAGTCAAGGGCCAAGTTCTAAATGTCCAGGTTCACTCAGCCAAGAGGCATTCAACTCAAGGGGAGCTCACATGGACCTTGACATTTCAGGGAAGTCTTTACTAGATGACATTTATGTATCTCTTTACTTTAACTAAGTTGTCATTATCAAGAGGGGGGATTATTAACCTTATAATCATATGTTTTAATAATGACAAATGCATTTATTGACTAGTCACTTGATGCAGGAAAGGAATTAGATACACTACCATATCACACATTCTGAATCTAGATGATTGCAGGAATCAATTAAATCATGAGCAAATCCAGTTAAGAAAGGAAAGTGGATATTTGATCAATTAGATCAAAATTCACAACTTGCAAGAATTAAAGGAAGACACACAAGAAAGTTTTCTCAAGTAAAACAAGAAGGACAAAATAATCAAATCAAGTTACAATCAAGGAAGAAATATTGGACCAACAGTCAAGATCAAAATTAGTATAAATCAAATCAAGTGATGAAGATCAAGCTAAGACTCAAGATCATCTAACAAGGAAAGAATTGATTTTTCATGCACATACCTGATATTGACATGACTCAGCAAACCAATTACAAATGAATCAAGAATGAGATCAATGATCCTTGATTTAAACACCCTTGAGTTTCTGACAAGAGCACATCCTATATAAACCTCCTCGACCGTTCGTGTGAAGTACTCATCTTCACTTGAACTTATTTGTAATCTTCTTTCATCTTTGATAATGCTTTGTACATGAGAGTGAACAATTGTAAGAGGAAAAAGAAAATGAAATATTTTGAGAGTAGGTTGTATAAGTAGAGGCAGTGTCACCAAATAGAAGTTTTGATTTGCATATTAGACAGGATTCTAAGTCTACACATTCTGTACAATCAAGTTTTCTCGAAGCTCTTAAGGAAACCCTTGAAACCAAAGGGGACTGGATTAGACACCACATCGGTGATCAGAACCAGTATAAACTTTCTTTTTTCACTTACTTTTAGCATATTGTTTTGTTTTATACTGTTGAGCTAATCTGTAGGTGAGTCGACTACTCCTCTCTAGGAGTTGACCAAGCAAAATTTTAATTCAACCCCCCGCCCTCTTGACTTTAAAAAATCACTTACATAAGGGTCCTTGGTTTCATGACCCGGGGGTACCCCGTAGATGTAAAAGAGGAAAAAGCCCATACAACATAGTTTGAAATGGGAATAAACGAAACAAAACTACAAGTGAAACAACATATGTCCTCAATTCTGAGGACTCACCACAAGCTAGGAGAAATCAAATCCGCTTATCCAAAACGGTGATTGTCTTGAGAATTGGAATCTACACTTGGGGAAAATATAGGAAAAGTAGGTGTTAGTATAAAAAGACATAATACTTTAACATGACCCTTAACTTGGCTTAAGCGGATAATTATGCTCTCTAATTTTGAGTGTGCACTAAAATTGAACAAGTAGACAAACTTGTCCTACATGGAATAATACACATAGGAGGTCACGTACGACACATAATTGTCATGTAAGATGCATGTAGGACGAATGTGTCTATTTGATCAATTTTATACAATTTTAAGTGCCTACTTATGCACATTCAAAGTTAAAGGTCATAGTTGTCAGGTGACGCCAAGTTAAGGGTCATGTTTATGTGTTACGCCGTACAAAAATGCACTAAGTGTGATTTTCATGCATAAAACATTTAACACATGATAAAAAGGACATTTTATTTGAAAACATGCTCTTTACAAAGTTCATACATCATCATAAAGATAGTTGGAAAACATAACTCAAAACATCATCATGAATGCAAGCTAGTATTATCTTTTAAAACATTAAACACTTACGGGATACTTCTTTATGCATGCCTTACTTCATAACTACTTTGAACACTACGGGATGCCTCTCTAAGCAAGCCTTAGTTCAATTTTAAACTTCTTGTAATTGTGGGAAATAAGCCATAACCTACATGAGACCATGTGAGCTTTACATGGAATCTGGTGACTCCCACACCAAAAAAGGTTGGTCTACTTGCCTAAGGTAGAACCGATACTCTTATATTTGGTGGATCCACTAGGTACTAACCTATGGAGGCACATAGTTTCTGAGATAAGGAGATTGCTATAGAAACCCCTCCTTACTATGGGGAAGCTTCCATCTCCTAAGTGGCTGGCAGCATGCGCCTGTAGTGCACCCCAGAACAGCCTTAGTCAACCCACCACTACAAGCCAGGGACGTTAGGTCATTTCCGCCTTCGTTTTTCATTTCGTATTTGATCTTTCAAAATATATCTTCGCTCAATTATGATTTTTACTATCAAACCTACATCCAGTTATCAAGTAATAATATAAGTCACGATCCTTGAATTCAAAATTAAAATTCAAGAAGAGTTAAGAGTAGAGTTCAAGAAATTGTTTGAGTTAAATTGTGAATCCTTCAAGATCGACTATTGGTTTAAGTAAAGTTTGAGAAAGTTTGTATGAGTCTTTTTGAGGAGTCTTCCACAATAAATTATAAATTGTTTCAAGACTCGAGTAAGTGATTATGAGAAGGAGAATAATGTATTCATGAGTCTACATTATCATTTAGATCCTCGAGTCAAGTCGTTCATGCCCATAATTTCGTGTGAACTACATAACTTAATTTTCTTTGAGAGAAGTAACATCTTCAAGTTTTAAGTCTTAGAGTATTGAGTTCCTAATCTTTTTGAGATTATATTTCTAATCAAGGGACTAAACAAGTTACCCATGAATTTACTTGAGTTGTGTAGTTCATGCCTATAATTTTGCATGAACCCTATGAGTCGAGTAGTCTTGAGATGATAAGTATCATTGAGTCCTTGAGTTGAGTTGTTCATACCCATAATTCCGCATGAGCCCTCCAAGTCGAGCATTCTTGATATGAGTAGTATCATTAACTCCTTGAGTTATCGAGTTGTTCAGTTCCAAGTATTAAGTTCTATGCATGGTTATTAAAAATCTTGAATTGAGTCATTCACGTCCATAATTTAGCATGAACACTATTTTAAATTTTTTTTACAAATTTTTTTAAAATGAGCACTAAGTATGAGGATGAGTAGAGTCAAGTTTAATTTGTTTTTCAAAATAATACTTTTTAGATGATTCCTTAATGTTTTTAGCATAGACGAGTGGATCCACTTAAAGTTCTAGCAGCGTGGGCGAGAAGATGTATCATCACATAGCTCATAGTGATGGTTGTCGGATATATAATCTCCCATAGATTTATATTGTATTTTTATTTACAAATTGAGTTATTATTGTATTCTTCAATACTTTGAGTTGTTATTTACTGTTTTAAAAGTTTTTCATATATTACATTTTTTTTTGTTGCTTTATCCGTGAGTATCTTGAGTTGAGTACCTTTCAGTTGAGGTGAGTATCTTTGAGTTGAGTATCTTATTCTTGAGTTGAGTTAGTTGAAAAGAGGTAAGTATGTTTCTTTTTTATCAAGTTCGAGCTTATGTTTATGCTTTATAATTCCCCTTACATGCTCGTGCATTCTATGTCCTGATTCATTTGGACTACATCATTTCATAATGTAGATAAACGTATTCAGGATCATCAACATGCGTTTCGTTGAGGTCATGTGATATTCCAGTCAGCTTTGGTGAGCCTTCTTATATTCCGGGGGGCTTTACCTTTACCTTACAAAAGTTATTCTGCATAATTTCATTACTTGCTACAAGAAGTTCTTGGAAAATATAAAAAATCTTAGACATTGTTGCTTATGGAAACTAAAAATGATTGAAAGGTGTGAGCGTACATAATTTGCTTTTTTCGTAACAGAAAGAAGTTGGACTTTAATTATTTTTATCTTTTTCTTAACCAGTTAAATCAATAGATTTTTAGGTCAATCTAATATTGAAGTGACCAAAATATTAATTATGTCTCGTAGTTGAGTTTCATTCTACATTATTAGAAGTGAAACTCTCCAACGAATGTCGCTTCTAGCATATTCAATTGAGAAGAAACATAATTAAACTAATAATATTTTTAATAAAATTACATGAAAAATGAATGAAACAAATGGTCAAATTAAATGTTTTGCATCTTAACTCAATTACAAAAAAGTTCATGATAATATTCTTGGCATATCTATGAATAATAATTAGGAAGGGACGACTCAATTTTTGTGGGATATATCGGGTAGTTTTACGAGAAATTCAAGTAGAAGGATGAAAATTGCTCACTTTAAAATACTTGAAGGATGTTTTATGACAAGAATGATACTTTAAGGATGTAGTTTAAGTTTGGGGTATAGTTAAAGGATATTTTCTGCTAGAAATGATACTTTAAGGATGTAATTTAAGTTTGGACTATAGTTAAAGGATGTTTTTTTGGCCAAGGAAATTTTTCTCAAATCTGAAGAGCAGGTCCGCGACACGGCCCAACTTCCTAGATTCACCAAACTTTTTCCTTCTTTGTTTTCCGGTCTCAATTCACCTAAACTCGATTCTTTCCCCCAAATTATCTTTAGATTCAGATACCCAGAAAATTTATCTAAGAACCTTACTCATAACGAATCTATAATTCAACGTAAAGATCTCAGAAACTTCTCAATATCAGCCCAATTCAAGAACGACATGAAATTCAAGAATACAAATCAAGAACATCAACTCCAACCCTTTTAGGACGAATGCACGCTGAAATAAACATGTTTGACATGTGGGTGAACAAACCCAATATTATGAAATACTCACATACCTCAAAGGGATTAACCCTTGGAAAAATCCACATGCAAATCTCCAAGAACTCGACGAACTATGAACATTTCTTCTCCTTTCTCCTCTTTTCTATTTTCTCCAAGCCCTAGCGTATTTTGGTAAAAGAGAAAACTGATCTAATTCTGATTAGACCCTAAATTAATTACCAAAAACGAAATAAAACAATTGGGTAAGGAAAAGACAAAACCACCCTTAAAAAATCTGGATTGGACTTTCATTATCCAAACAACCCAACTTCCGATAGGCATAACTCACTCATACAAACTCTAAATCGTGCAAATTTGATGAAGTTGGAAAGATAATTCAACTATATTTCTTACGGTATCTTGAAAACCTAACTCATCCTGATCAAGGAGTTATGGTCGTTTGAAGTTGACCAAAAACCCAAACTTATAATAACTTAACAATTTTCCATATTTTCCATTCTTTCCTAAAGTGACTATTTCCAATTATGACTGTTTCTAGTTGTTTCAATTAGTGAGATGTTACATCATCCCCCCTTTTTACTGTGTTCCGATCTTCCGCTTTAGCGGGAGTATTCCCGCCACAATGGTCCCACCTCTGTGGGAAGTTTGCCGCTCTGGTGAAATTAGGGCGTTTACATTAGGACACAATTTCTTCTAGTGTTGCTTCGTTTCCCTAAGCGGTCCTCAAGTATAGAAAATTTCTTGTATCAATTTGAAGATTCACCATTCTTCGTGGCTTCGTGGTGGATCAAATTCGTAAGTTTAGAATTAACCTGAGATAGGACGCGTGATAATACGGAAAACCATAAAATTTATCTGTAATTCCTTTATGAATTCTTGGCGCCTAGGTAGGCTAGGTTTTATTACTTGAGTAGTTATAAATATGTGTTCCCTGCGTGATGTATGGTTAATTAATAGTAGAATCCATGTGTAGGCCTTCATGCACCGAATAAGGAATGATTATGCTTGTGTTTCTAGCTGTCGCGTAAGACGTGTACCGTAATGGGAAAACCTTGGCCTAGGGTTAAGGTTAGGCGATTATTGTGAATTCCTATTTCGTGATATAAGAATGTTGATGGCTTTTCTATTTTGATACATGTGTAGAATTGAGATGAATGAATCAAGCCTAAGGGGAAGGGCTAAAGTTGTATAATTGCATGTCATGAACATAATACTTGATTGATTGTGTGATTATAAGTATTTTCATTATGGATGTGATTGTGAATTTGATTGCATACATTTGATCGGATGCCACATACCGACATGCTAACATGCATTGAATTGGATGCCACGTACCGGCATGCATACATACATTAGATCGGATGCGACGTATCGACATGCTAATATGCATTGGATCAGATCCCACGTACCGGCATGCATACATACACTAGATCAAATGCTATGTACTGGCATGCTAACCTGCATTATATCAAATGTCACGTACCGGCATACATGCATACATTGGATCGGGTGCCATGAACCGACGCACTAATTGTTTGAGTATATATATATATATATATATATATATATATATATATATATATATTTGTGTGTATGTGTGTATTATTGAGAATGTGGAATGATACATTACTTTGAAGTGATAAGTTTTATGGTAGCCTATGTATGATTACCCCACTATGTTGAGTAAACTGGTATGTGTATTGTGTCTTGAATATTTTCGGAAGAGTTGAGTCCAATTGTGGTGTGATGCGGTAAGTGGGGACCGAGGGTCCAAGAGTAGTAGTGATTAGGTAGAGGTCTAATTGTGTCCTTAAAAGTTGATAAGTGGGGGTAGGGTGCGTATGGTAATTGTATAGTGAAATGCCTCGGAAACTATCAGACTAAATTAGAGCCTTAAGGTAGGGTTTTAAAGTTTGATATGAGGGTTAGAGTCGTAGATAGGGCTACCCATACTTAGAATGACAAATTTAGGGGTTAAACATCAAGGCACGTGTCACACCCCGTAATTTAGAAGACCATCTAGGGATTAATTGTGGGTTGCAAGGGCAAGTGTTAAGGCAAAGGGGCAAAGTATAAGCCAAGGGACATGGCTTCCCCAACCTTGGCGAGGTGCTGCCTCAATACCACGACCACCTTTACGACAATTGGTCTTGAACACGGAACTCAAGAGGTCTCGTGAAGTCTCCTTAGACTTGTGGGAGGAAAGGCCTTGAGGCCAAGCTAATGCCCCAAGTTCACGAGCCATTTCTCAACCAGTGGTCTTGACCACGATTTGTGAAAGTGCTTGTGAATATGCCTTAGGATGAGGGAGGCCAAGACACCTTGGCCAAGCCACTTCCCAAGGAACACGGGCAGGAACACGACTCGTGGTCTTCACTACAGTTCATGAAGCCTGCCATAAATAGGGGTCGTTTTACATGGAATTTATACACCTATATAGACTATTTTGAGTCATTAACCACCCCAACTAAGTCATTAGAATCAAAACCGCAAAACACTCTTCTCCCAAATATTTCTCTCACTAGAAAACTCAAAACTAGAATAAGAAGATAGTGCTTGAAGCTCCGGTCAAGAAAAACCTTCATTGTCGAAAGCTTGTGTTAGGGCCTTGAATTAATATATGTTTAGCTTATTCATCTATGGGATCTTCCACCCATAGAGTCCCATAGTTCTTCCTCAATTTGTGAAGAAGAACCCCAATCTAAGCTAGAGTTTCTTCCATTGTTTTGGGTGTAGTTGGGTATGATTATAATTGGTTGGATAATACTTATTTATGGTTGATTTAGTATTGATTCATGATATTATGATGAATTTATGTGAATTCCATGGTTACCTAGTCTAAATTGATGAAATCAAAGTATGTCGTTTTATGCCGTGAAAGGTGAAATTTAAGGTTCAAGGTATTCTTCTAGAATTGATTCTATAAATAGTAATTGTGCAAGAATAGATGCATGTAAACATGAATGGAAACTAGATTGATGAATGCATGATAGATCATGATTAGTATTGAATGAATTTGGGATTTTATGATGAATTATGCTTTGAATTGCCTATGACTAAGGCTTGTGGCTATTATGTCTTGTGATCTAGAGTAATATGATGATGATAGAGTAAATCTTGAGAGTAGGGCTTGAATTCAAAGATGATGGTCACTAAGGCTTTGATATTGTGGTGAAAGGCCTATACTCACCTAACCTACCCTATAAATGCTTGAGTGTATAAAGTGATGATATCACTTGAACATGGATTGATTGTCAAGGAAATTTTTCCATGGGACATGAGTATTGAGCAAGTGTAAACTTGAGGGTGTATTCTTATCCCCAAGTAGATATTGACAATGAGAATAGAGGGTCACACAAGGTAGGGTCCGAGCTCCAAGTTGAAAGGAGAACCACACCTAGTTGATGCGAGGAATATCCAAGTAAAGGGGGAACTCTAACATAGTAGAGTGTGGGTTTTCCCACAGTTAGGTCTCATGAGATGGAACCCTTCACATAGTTGAGTTAAGGGTTCTAGTAGCAATCTTTATATTCAATGAACTAATACATACTTCAAGAACTATCTCCAAGTGTTCCAAAGCATGAAATGGACTTAGATATGCTTAAAGAAGTATCTCATAGGGTCCATCTTAAGAATGAACTTAGACATGCTTAAAGTAGTATCTCATAGGGTTCAACCCGGTAGTGTACTAAGATATGCTTAAAGGAGTACCTCATAGTGTCTAAGGTTTAAAGAGAGGTATTAGTTTCCAACCAAGAAGTGAGAGTATGAGAACCTAAATTTTGTACTTAGTATGATTGGTAGCATGGGATGTCATTCATGTATTGCAAAAGTATGACTTATAGTAAATCAAGAAAGTGTTTTCTTATGAGTTGTGTGTTAAGATAGGATTGTGCTATAGTTGCCTTCCTTGTTAGTATTGACTAGAGGTGAGACTTTTCCCTTGGTCATGAAATTTAAGCTAAATGACAAGATCCTAAGGTGATTAGTATGATGGCCAAAAGTAGTACTTGGTGTATGCAGTAGTATGGGATGATACTCATGCATTGCACAAGTTTGACTTGAAGCTATGAAAGCCTAAGACTTGCGTTGGTATAGAGACTATGTTGAGGTGACTAAAAGGGGATTTTTAGCTTGTGTAGTAATATGGGATGCTATTCATGCATTTAAAAAATGTACCTTGAGGCTATCCAAAAGTATAACTCTTATGACATGAAGACCTAAGACTTGACTATGAATATGGACTATGCCCAAGAATGAACAAAAAATGGATACTTAGCTTGGATGGTAGTATGGGATCCTTGCCTTGAACAAGTATGCTTTGAGGTGTCTTGCGAAGTACTTATCTTGTAATATGAAAGACTAGATGTTGAAGTATGTAAATATGAATGTCTAAGTAAAGACTATGTCATGACCATGATGTATCTCCTATGCTCATTTACTATGTCTTACATTGACTTATGATTATATGATGCTTATGTTGGAGATTCTGCTTATGGACATGTTATTATCTCTTATATTTGTGCCCTATGTTAACTAACCATTTTGAGATATGAGGGTTCTCCTAGGTAGGCGTTAGAACGGGTGCCCGCACGTCCCGGTGGGTTGGGTCTTGACATTTTAGTAATTGGTAAACCTAAAAAAAGAAGAATTAAAAAAATTATCAAATTGAATTTTAATGTTAATTAATTATTTTTTTATTGATTAATTATAAAATTTTAAATTATATCTTTTCATATTAATTATATTTATAAATTGTTTTTGTCACCTCAACACCTAAAGCTATTTTTGTTTTACTTTAAATTGGTTAAGAAATGTAATAGATCCAGGAAAGAATTGTTGTGTAATTGAGGATATGATCATAATTTGGGGGTACTGATCCATTTAAATTTAAAATATATTGAAACAAGGGCTGAGTTACATGGAACCTAGTGAATTTAATCGAATTTTTTCATCAAAAAATTACTATATATATATATATATATATATATATATATATATATATATATATATATATATATATATATATATATATATATATATATAGTGTATGGGCTGATGTTCGTGCCTACCGGGTAGAAGTTATTGTGCCTGGGCTGATTGAGCGGGTGATTACTGCTGCCTTAGCCCCGATTGTAGCTGAGTTGAGAGAGCACAAAGAGATGATTGATGCCTATATATATATACTGAATTTCCTCAACAAAATCCAAAAGCTTGGTTTAGTGATAAATAAAAGAGTTTTCAAATTTTGCAGGGTGGGCATATATTTGTGTGTGTTCGAGTCCAACTAGCTACCTTTTTCCTCATATCTTACTCTTCTCTTCATGTTTACATTTAGTTCGCTCATATCAATTTCTTTTCATTCTTTTTTAATCCGATCGATATATTTTTGGAATTAAGAGCTAATGTCAGAATGCATATACTATTATGACATTCTTTTATTTGGTATGTTCCTCTCACAATTTACGTTTACGCTTAAGTGCATATTATGAAAAATGTGACATTTTCGCAGCAAATATACGAATAAATCTAAAAATGAGAACTTTAGCTTGTAGAAAACTAATTAGTGTGAGAATTAATTTTGAAAATAACTTTTCCAGAATTTATTTATTTTTCAAATTAAAAGTAATTATTTGTCCTAGAAATCAAACCTCGCAAACAATAAACTTTTTAAGATATCTACAAAATGATAAAAGTTTTTAGATTTAAATTAAATTATGGATGGTTGAATAGTAACATTTATTGTATACTCTTAATAAACTGAATATTTTTTGAAAATGTTGAACTTATCAACAAGAATAAATACAAGTCTCAAAAGTGGACCACAACAAGTCATCTCAAAGGCAAAAGGCAAGCTAACATACGTACAGAAGGACACAGGCTGATCTAGAAAGCCAAGTGCTCACCCTCGTCTCCGATAACAAGCTGCAAAAGACGGAACGAACGATTATTGCTGGTAGTTGGTACTAGAACCTCTATCACAAGAAGATGATGAGTGTAGAATAAGTACCAAAACAAGGTACTCAATAGGCATCATAGGTCGATCGATCAAGAAAAGTAAAGGCAATCAGAAAATATAGAATCTAGACACAACTAGAAGCCAAAGCGGATATGAAAATAAGGCACACGAACATAGCAAAAGTAAATCTAGGTACAACTAAACTAAACCTAACTAGATCCCCATAATCGTAGAAGGTACACTCATGCGCAAGTTTAAGTAAAAGCAGAACGGACCCCTATAAGCCCGACAGGTACACAAAATAGTTAAGTAAACAAGATAGAAGAGTAATCCAGATCTGAATCTAGGAACATCAGTTGTCTCCAATCACAAGTAACCAATAACCAGTCAAATCCCAGCCCAACTAGCAAGAGTGACAATCAACTCAACTAGTCAACTGAACTCCCAACCCAGCTAGCAAGAGTAACTATTAACTCAATCAGTCAACTCCCAACCCAACTAGCAAGATTGACTATCAACTCAGGCCACGCCCAGCCACACAATACACTCCTAGGGACGTCAACCACCCAACTTGAAAGAGTGCCTTTGGACGTGCCAACTCATAGATGTTCTCATATATCCATACTGTGCAACCACCCAACCCACTCCTAGGGGCGTCAGCCTCCTAGCTAGCAAGAGTGTATGGGGGTGTATTGACTCCGAACAGGATCTCAAGTAGGCTCCAAGCCATCATGTATCGACGTCCACCCTGAATGATATCATAAAAGTTTCCAAGCCGAAAACACTCATATCCCGAGAAAGCACATCACCTTCGGTAATGCATCATAGCCGCAAAAATAAGGAGAGGAGACAGAAAGTATAACAAGCAGCGCAATGCCTTAGTAAAGGTTGATCAGTCTAGAAGGACCTAGTCCATCCAAATGACATTGGATACATACTATAGTCACAAGGTGCATGCACTAAGACAATACTAGTCTATCCTATTCTAATGGCAAACCATGCTCCAAAACAAGTAACCAAACATGTAAATCACATAGAATGCTACAACACACATTCAACCCTCTACCAACACGATAATACTGTCAAAAAGGTATTAATCAACCCTAAATCATGGTTTCTAAGATGAAAAATATAAATAACTAGGTATCCACCCTCAATTCAAACTTATCGTCATGAATTTACACATTTATGCTCAATATAATTAGAAAGGAAGTTGTAGTCTACCTGTAGGTCGATCGCGCGCACTCCAAATCACAAGGCTGGAGCTTTTCCCCTTCAAATGACCTTTGAACACTGCCACACTATCAAAAATAGGACCAATGTCAATACGTTTATTTAGACACCAAAATCACTCAAAATGGAGATTAAAATTTTTATTGAGTCAAACGAGAATCATGGGTTTTGTGTAAAAAATTCTGAAATTAATTCCGTCAAAATATTCTAATCTATGCCTTGCGCTTATGTACCAAAATTGAATAAAATTGGAGTCTTGAAAATAAGATAACACAATGAAAACTCAACTCCAAGAGATGGGGCAATAGCTTACCAGAATATTCACCTCAGATGAAGTGTCACCGACACAATCAACCAACTCCACCATGTAGAACCCAATGATTACGAGTGCGTATCACTTTGAATCACAAAAATTAGAGTTAAAACGAGGAAGAAATGCCAATTCTAAAATATAACTCAGGGTGGCGCAACTAGCATTAAATAGGCCTAGCGGTTGATCGTTGCAAACGCGAGGAGACCGTGTGAATGTGAATGTCAGTAACCGTCAACGAATGTGACTCCTGCACATACGAATGCGCCTATGTCCACGAATGTGTCCATGCTTTAGTTGACATCAAAAGGACTAAGGCCCCAAAACTTCAACGGGGTGCCCCAAACTTGTTCAGAATCTATGCGCGCAAATGAAGTATGCTACCCCATCAAAATCTGTATTCCAGAAACAACAAAATCATCAAAATTTCCATTGAGAACCATTGTTGTCCCCAAGAGAACCCTTGGCCTGGCTTACTTACTGAACGGAAGACTTAACTTAACAAGATAATTTCAAGACATAACTTTAAAGAGATATAAAACTTAGCCAAAACAACAACTGAAGTCTATAAACAACATATGAATGATAATGTAAAGACAACTAAACTACTAACTGTCTATGAAGCCTCTAAAACAAAGTAAAAAGAGTCTTTCGGAATGCAAGGAGGCTCACCAGTCTGACTCTGAGTGCTCAATTGGATCAACGAGGCGTTGGGTGCTAATCCTGGTTACCTGTGTCTGCATCATAAGATGATGCTGGCCAATAGTTATAAGAACATTGAATGTATGAGTATGTGAGTTGGAATTCTAAACACGACCTAAACTTGAAAGAAATATGGAAGGAACACTTATCTTGGCTTTACTCAACTTCTGAACAATTTAACTCAATATAAAGCAATAAAACATATGCAATATATATAAATCTTTGTAAGACAATGGAAAACAACTTAGTTCGCTAAAGAAAATACAATAACACACTCAATTTTACTTATATAATAAAGTAATATAATTTTTGTGGGAGTTTCTCTAACCAACAACCACCACTATAAGCCTAAGTGGTGCCCACACTGCCAGAAGTATCCTACACTTTGCCGTCATATACAACGTCTTAACTAAGTGGATCCACTAATCTAAGCTAAAAGCATCTTAAGGAGTCATCTAAAAAGTATGATCTTTTACTACCCATGATGGTTGCATGGTTTATGGAGACTTGAATTAATATGAACTCACATCCCCATATCGATGCTCAATACTACTCCCAAAATATACTTAACTCATATGTTTTTAAAACAAACTTCTTTCTTTGGTTTAAGATAATTACTCAAAACTTAGCTTAAAATCTTCTCTTGGAATTGATGTTCCCGTTCTTGCTCAAATGTGAAAACATTTTTAAAATATTTGGGAATACATAGTCCCCATATACCTCTTTGAAGAAATGAACTTCAATCTTTACTCTTTACTCTTTACTCAACTTGAACTTTAAGTCTTAATACAAAGTTAAAACGATTGTGAAAGACTTTTGAAATTTTTATAACTTCTCTTGACTTGCTTCTTAACTTCTAGACTTGACTTTTAACATTCCTTGAAAATTGAAATATGGATTCAAGGTACATGATCTCATTTTTAGGGATGATTTCATGATGTTTAGACGTACCTTAGAGTGTTGGAATCAAATAGAAAACATAAGTACATCCCTAAGGAACTGGTACGAAAAAATATGGGAAGAATAGTGAGAACTGGCATCCCTGGCGCTCTGAGAGGCGCGGGGCGCCAGCCCTAAAAATTAAGAGGGAAACTTGGGTCACTCTAGCTGACGAGTCGACCTAGAGCCCCACATTTTTAGGCTGCTTTGGGGGACGCTGGCTGGCGTGATGCCCTACCCCTTTCCCCAGGTGTTTCTTGATTTTTCTTCTTCGTTTTTCAACTCTGAACCCTCTAAACTTCGAAGGTTCTTTCCCCAAATGCTTAGAATCATTTATACCGTAAATATATGATAGATTCAGACCAAAATTACACCCGAAAACATGAATCAAATCGCAAGAAACTTCAACAACACAACCGACAAGAACTCAAACGAAACTTCAACAATGTTCATGAAGAACTATATTTCTAAACTTTCAAAGGCTTAAATTCACTGAATTAAATCATGGTTAGTGTGTGGGTGAAGTAACCCAACTCTATGTGATCTCACATACCTTGTAGGGATCACCCCTTGACGAAATCCACAAGCGATTCTTGAACGTTCTTGACGAATCTTGAACTTTCTTCTCTTTTCCCCTCTTTTCTCTTTTCTCTTTTCTCCAAGCCCTATGTGAATTCAACTTTTCTAAACTGACTAAAATCTGATTTTACCCAAATTAAGCCCCTAAAAACGAATCAAAACAGTTGGTAAGGAAAAGACTAAAGTACCCTTTCAAAAATCCGGTTTTGGACTTTCCTTATTTGAACATCCCAACTTCCAAAGGGCATAACTCACTCATACGAACTCAGAATCGCGCAAACTCAGTGGCGCTGGAAAGATTACTCCAAGATCTTTCCTACAACATCTGTAAGTACACCTAACTCATCATGATCTAGGAGTTCTGGTTATTTGAAGTTGACCAAAACTCAACTTATTCTAACTTATCAAAATTTCCAGATTTCAAATCTTTCCAAAAATCACTATTCCCAATTCTTAACTCCTTCTCAGTTATTCAACTTGCGAGATGTTACCGTCTCGATGAAAAGTGGGTCCCACACCCAATTTTTGTTTTAAGATAAATTCCACAAAGGGCCACGAAATTAATCTGGAAGCCTCGTGACCTAAACGATGGGTCGTTCTAGATTAAACTCGACATTCTGGAGTTAACCGTGCTACCGAAATTCTCATTCGAGCTCGTTTACTGATAATGTTGACTAAATTCAGACTTAAACTTCAACTTGAAAGTTAAAACACCCAATCACAAAGACTCACACTGAAAAATTTATTCACAAAATGATAACATTATTAAATGACATTCTTACTCCTTTTTTGAGGTAAACTCGGTAATATTAGTTAGAAATTTCAATAATGACACAATAACTTAAATTAGAAAAAATAATTGTTCCAATATAGAACTTCACATTGCAAAAATATAACTTCTAGTTTTTCTTTAAAAAATCATACAAACTTAAAAAGGAATTTTTGACCGAAATAAGTCATTAGTTATCTCAATTTACCAAAATAATACGTTTTTATTTTTTTTACAAAATTAGTATAAACGTATTTGACAGTAACGTATTAGGTATTATTTTATTGAAAAAAATTCAATGACAAAAAGGCAAATGACTGATGGAGTTAACAAACATAAGACGGTTAAAACGTTACCAACAATAACATGTTAACCTTAAAAAGTAACTTATCACCAAAGTAAAAATAAACGATGTCATCTTTGCATTAAAATGATGCACGATTTCAAAACCCTTATACAGCTTCCGAATTAGATTTATGAAGTTCCCAACCCTTGCTGCTCTATTCCCAATCTGTCGTTAGTGAATTGTCGGAAAAACGAGATTCATGACAAATTTTCTGCCGTAAGTTTTGCGAAAAGTTTGAAACGAAGACTTCTTTTATGTTTGAGGTTTATTTTTTCTTTACATAGTAGAAATGCTTGAATTACATTTCAATATTCCCACAATTTTGACTACATACAATTCATGATTTTGTCCATCTAGATTTGATAATTAGTTGAAAACTAGTTTTAGAAAGGGTTAAGGGGCACTTTTTTTCTTGTAAATGTCTCATCTATATTGTTAAGGGATGAGGTATGAAATTATCAAAATGGTCCTTAATGTATGGGCTTTGATTCCACATGCTCCTTAATATATGAACTTGATGGAAATAGTCATTTCAATTTCCTCTTTGTGTATTCCACTTAGTTTCAACTGAAGGATGGGTCACGTCATGTGCCACATTACGGCCTCATGTTAGCGTGGTAGCTGGATTACTAAGTTGAATAGTGGAGACTGCCAAAAATATCACATCTAGGATCACAGAGAAGGTAACTTGTTTCACTTCCACAATGAATGAATGTCTTGTTTGGAAATTGCCGGTGTGTTGAAAGATCTTGTAGTTTGTTTTACCACTACGAGTTCCATTTCTTTCCACGGCCCATTCTCTTCCAATTAGAAAAGCAGGATTTGAACGTGAGACCTCATGGTTCTTAATTCATTTCATTAACCATTAGACTACACCCTTGAGTACATCACCGTAACAACTCGCTACTTTTTGGAGTATCTGACACGCACCCTGTTAACTTGACATATTTTGAATAATGATAGGAAAACAAGGAAATATCTCGGAGGCAGACAAATCAAGTAAATCAAGGACAAATCACATCGTAAGAAATCAGGAATTATGCAGTCACTATAGATACTGAACCAATCGTGTATCCATTCACAAGAAATCATAATGGAAAAACAAAGTATCAATGGAAAGGAGTATCAACAGTGATTGACTAACCAATCACGAAAATTCAATCTTACTACTAGAAGGAAAATCGCACCAACAAAGGAAGCAGTCGCACCAACAAAGGAAGCAGATTCTTACATGAGAAAAGAAATAAACAAGATCACAAAAGATCAGCAGATGACAACTAGCCAACTTCTTATTCAAGGCAGAAATCAACTTGGCATGTCAAAGCAAATCAAATGAAATCTTGCTCAATCAAGGTATCATTACAAAACCTTGATTGAAGGAAATTCCCTTGGGTTTTCCAAATAGAGCTAAAATTCGCCTCAACACTCAGCCTATAAATGAAGACCTCAGAAGACCAAGATCAGTATGCAACTTCACTTGAGCTTAGAAAACAACATTCTTTTATCTTTCATTTAGCTTTGTAAACACGTGAGTGATACAATTGAAAAGAAAATAAAAAGAAAGATTTTGAGTGTAGGTTTACAAGTTGAGGCAGTTTCACATAGAAATCTGATTTGCATATCAGACAAGTTCAAGTTTTGAATTACTGTAACTCTAGACCTCCATAAAGCTCTTAAGGAAAACCCTTGAAACCCAAGGGGACTGGACTAGGAACCACATTGGTTATCCGAACCAGTATAAAATCTCTCGTGTCTTTTATTTAATGCAAACTATTTAATTATCAATTTCTACACTAACTTGCAGGAGAGTCGACTAACGATCACACGTAGCTAACTAAGAGTTTTTTAATTCACCCCCCCCCCTCTTAAATATCAGTTGGTATTAGAGCAGGTCTCACAGATTCAGTGTTTAATCACACGTGAGTAAAGATCAAATGGCACACTACCAAATACCTGGTGCATTACTTCAAGACGGACACTCTTCACATCAACCATCATATTTTAACGGACAATATTATTCTCACTGGAAAGATAGATTCAGAATCTTCGTCTCTTCAAATGACCATCAAGCTTGGATAGTCATCAAGAAAGGACCAAGGCCAATTCCTGGGTTAACTGAGAAGCATGGAACCGAAAAACCTTTTGATCCTGAATCTTTCGATATCACCAAGGAACAACAAGAGGTAATTCAGACTAATGCTAGAGCTATAAGTTTGTTATATTGTGCAGTAAGCGCAGCTGAATATGATAAAATTCTAACCTGTGAAACTGCGAAAGAGATGTTGGACAAACTTGAAGTGACCTATGAGGGAACGACTAAAGTCAAGGAAGCCCGAATCAGCTCTCTTGTAAATGAATACGAATTGTTCAAAAAGACCGACGATGAAAATGTTGAATCCATGTTCTCAAGTTTTAGCAAAATTGTTTGTGAACTAAAATCTCTAGGAATGGTGTATTCAAACTCATTACAAGTTAGCAAACTTGTTAGAAGTCTTCCTAAGGCTTGGGAAACAAAAGTTGCTATTCTTGAAGACGGAGACTTGCAGAATATGACATATGATGAGCTTCGAGGTAACTTAATGGCCTATGAATAAAATCACATTAATAGATATCATAAGGATTAAAAAAAAGAAAATTGTGTCCTTTACGGCTGAGACCTCTGAAATTGGAGAGGAAGGAGATGAAAATCAAGACAAAGGAATGACCCTCATCAACCGTGGAGAAAGACAAATTCTCAGACAAATAAAACAACGACCTCAACACGAGTTTAAGAAAAATGAGTTTAAACGAAATGATGATCGGTGTTACTCCTATGGAGAACCTGGACACATTAAACAAAATTGTCCAAAACGAAGGAGAAGAAGCAATCGTAGAAATGAAGATCCAAAGAGCCTCAGAGCAATTAGGAACAAGGAGAAACAACTGACGATGATTATGACGAATGGCTAACCTATGTTTCATGGCGCTTGGCGAAACTAGTGAGGTAAAATCTTATAACTGCTCTAATTGTAATGATTTACAAAATTCTTTGGACATGGTTGCAGATGAATTACAGAAGATTATTGACGAGTATAAAAAAATTGCTCGAGAAAAGAAAGACTGGCAAATTCTTCTGGAATTCAGTCAGATTGAAATTGATTTACTAACAGAAGAGTTGGAAGAAGTTAAAATGCAATTGAATAGTGTTAGAAAATCTTCAACTCACAGTTCTGTCCAATCTAACAAGACAGTGCACTATAGAAGAAATTCTCAAAATTACAACCCCTACATATCTAATAAATCTATTTCAAACTCTCATTCTTCTGAAACTCCTATTCCAGTTACTTTCTATACTTGTGGTGACATTGGTCATAAATCTTTTAATTGTAAAAATATTCTTTCAAAAAATGGATCTGGCGACCAAAAACCTCTAATCATCAAGGACCCAAAAATACTTGGGTACCTAAAAGAAACTAAATTTATTGTTTTGCAGGAGCAATCTAAGAAAACCTAAAAAAAAGGAATATGGGTACTTGATAGTGGATACTCCAGACATATGTGTGGAAAGAAAGAATCTTTTAAAACTATAAAAAAAAATGATGGAGGATGCGTTAGATTCGGAGACAACGCTAAAGGAGAAGTAACGGGAGTCGGAACTATCACCCTCAGTTCATCATGTGATCTAATTGAAGTATACTTGGTTGAAGGACTCAAACACAATTTTCTGAGCATTAGCCAACTATGTGATGCCGGATTTCAAGTCAACTTCAATACAACTAGTTGCATCATTAAACATCCTGAGAAAAATCTCACCCTTGTCGGAGATCGAGTAAATAATATATATGTGTCAAATAATATTGATTTGTCATCTCTTACATGTCTTACTGCAGTTACTAGCGATCCTTGGCTATGGCATCGGAAGCTTGGACATGCCAGTATGCATGCCCTCGAAAAACTAGCTAGACTTGAGTTAGTAATTGGCTTACCAAAACTAAAGTTTGAAAAAGATCATGTATGTGATGCATTCCAACTTGGTAAGCAAACTCGTTCATCGTTCAAAGAAAAGGATATTGTAAGTACCTCTAAACCCCTCCAACTACTTCATATGGACCTCTTTGGTCCTACTAGAACTGTCAGTATTGGAGGTAAAAGGTATGCATTTGTAATTGTTAATGATTTCTCAAGGTTTACTTGGGTAATATTTTTAACTCACAAAAATGAAGCGTTTGCTAATTTTGAAGCATTCTGTAAAAGGGTTCAAAGAGAAGCAGGATACTATATAACGACCATTCACAGTGATCATGGCGGTGAATTTGAAAACAAATCTTTTGAAGAATTCTATGATCAAAATGGCTTCACTCAATATTTCTCTTCATCCAGATCACCACAACAAAACGGAGTAGTAGAGAGAAAAAATCGCTCTCTACAAGATACAACAAGAACTATGTTGCTCGACCGTAGTCTTCCAGATCACTTCTAGGCAGAAATTACAATAGTTTCATTAAACTTAAGATACCATTGTCGGAAAGCTTGTTTAAGTCCGTATAATGACTTCTTAAGTTTACACACCATGTGTTCCTTTTCTTTACAAGAGAACCCTTCAGGTTGATTTATATAAAATTCTTCCTCCAAATTTTCATTTAAAAAGGTTGTTTTCACATCCATTTGATGTAGCTCTAAGTCATAATGAGTTACTAAAGCCATTATAATTCTAAGTGATTTTTTTAAGAGACAAGTGAAAATGTTTCTTTATAGTCGATGCCATCTTTTTGAGTGAAAAATTTTGCAACAACTCTGACCTTGTGACGTTCGATGTTGCCAGTTGAGTCACGTTTGGTCTTAAAGACCCATTTACACCCAACTCTTTTGCAACCTTCTGGTAATTCAACAAGGTCTCATACTTCATTTTGTTCCATAGATTTCAACTCATCTTTCATAGCATTTATCCATCTATCAGAATTATTACTTTCAATATCATGTGAAAATAAAATTGGATCATTATCAATTCCCAAGTCAATTTCTGACTCATGTAAATATACCAAATAGTCATCAGAAATAGCAGATCTCTTTTGTCTTTGAGATTTTCTTAATGCTACTTCTTGTGGTACATCTACTGCAGGTTCATTAATTATCGCTTCATTGAGATTAACAGGAGCATCAGTTTGTTGTTCTTGTTGATTGTTAGGTTGTGCAACAACTTTAGGAACAACATCTTTAAAAGAAGTAAAAGGTAGAGGAACCCTCACCCTAACTTCTTTAATTTCCACCTTACGTGGTTCTTCACTCCCACTAACTTCACCATTCTCAATAAACCTAGCATTTCCAATTTCAACTATTCATGTACTGTGATTAGGACAGTAAAATCTATACCATTTTGATTTTTCTGTATAACCAATGAAGAAACCATTGATTGTTCTTGAATCCAGTTCCTTTTCTTGTGGGTTATAAACTCTAACTTCTTCCGGGCAACCCCAAACATGCAAGTGCCTTAAACTAGGTTTTCTACCAGTCCATAGTTCAAAAGGATTCTTTTGGACTGATTTACTAGGAACCCTATTAAGTAAGTAAACGACATTCCTTAAAGCATACATCCACAATGAAAGAGGAATAGATGAATTACTTAACATACTCCTAACCATGTCCATTAATGTACGATTACGCCTTTTTGCTAAACCATTTTGTTGTGGTGTTTCAGGCATTGTGTATTGAGCACATATGCCATACTTTTCTAAGAATTTAGCAAATGGACCTCGGGGTTGTCCATTTTCATCATATCTTCCATAATATTCCCCACCTCTATTTGACCTGATTATTTTCACCTTTCTATCTAGTTGTCTTTCAACATCAGTAATAAAGACCTCTAAAGCATTTATCGCTTGAGATTTTCATGCAACAAATAGACATATCCATAACGTGAAAAATCATCAATAAAAGTGATAAAATATTTTTCTTTACTAAAAGATGCAATATCAAAAGGACCACATATATCAGTGTGTATAATTTTAAGAAGTTGTGTGCTTCTTGTGGCTCCTTTCTTTGTGTGTCTTGTTTGTTTTCCTTTAATACAATCCACACAAATGTTAAGGTCTGTAAAATCCAAATTTGAAAGAATTTGATTCTTAACTAATTTTTCCAATATTTCTTTGGATATGTGACCTAAACATTTGTGCCACAAGAAAGCAGATTGTTCATTCACCAAACTTTGTTTGGTTTCAATATTATGATGCAGAGTTAAGAATGTTTCGGCAAAGAGATAATCAAGATTCAGTTTGTATAAGTTATCACAAAGTGTACCAGTACCAATGAGATAATTATGTTTAAACAAACTAAAACATCCATTACCAAAATTAAAAGAGTATCTAGTCTTATTCAACTTAAACAAAGAAACTAAATTTCTCAAAAGAGAGGTACATAACAAGTTTCAAGTAAATCTAAGTGGCGCCCAGTATCAAGGATCAAACGGTAAGTTCCAATAGCTTTAACTGGAGCCTTCACTCGATTCCCCATATACACATATCTTTCATTCTGATTTATGGTTTGTGTTGTAAAGAATCCCTGCATTGTATTAGAAACATGAACAGTACAACCAGAGTCACTCCACCAAGTATTATAAGGAACTTCAGTTAGATTTGATTCGAGACATGTAAAAGCACTAGGATTACCTTTCTTTGAGCCATGCCTTAAATTTCAGGCAATCTTTCTGAAAGTGTCCAGATTTTCCACAGAAACATCATGTTTGTGTTCCTTCTTATGTACTTGAGAGGAGGACTCATTAACATTATGGTGCCTCTGTTTTCATTTAGCATATTTCTTTCCTTTCTTTCCAACTCCTTGATGACTTACAAAGTTAATGGAGTGGATTCTTTGATTCTTGAGCCTTACTTCCTCCTGAACCAACATTCCGTGCAATTTATGCATGTTTCATTTCATGGTGTTGTAGTTCATTTATAAAGGGTCATACTCAGACGGTAATGAGTTGATAATGAATTGTACAAGAAAATTTTATTCCACTTCCATTCTCAAAGACTTAAGTCTTGCTGCTACATTTGTCATTTCAATGACATGCTCATGCATGGTACGTGAACCATCAAACTTAATGGTGGTTAAAGTACCATTAGTGTCCCAGCAAGAGACTTATCAGCAGTTTGAGAGGATTCTTCCACGAATTTCAGAAAATCTTTTGCATTTTCAGTTTTGGAAATAGTAGTCTTAATGTTGCTCGCAATATTCATTCGTATAAATATTATGCCTAATTTGTTAGATCGATCCCAGTGCTTATAATGAGACCTTTCTTCAGTACTGCTAGTTTCAGTAATAGCAGTTGGCTTCTCAGTGTAAAGTGCAACATCAAGATCTAAAACTCCGAGATGGAATTTGATCTGTTCGCACCAATCTGAGAAGTTAAGACCGTTAAAGATCGTAACAGAGGAAGAATGTGAATGAAGAGCAAATGTTGCAAATATAATACACTCATTTGTTAATACTTTGAGTTATGAATTTTAACTTACTATCAAATTAAGAAATGGTTTATAAATTCTTAAATGTATATTGATGTCCTCCTTTGGGCGAAACATCAAAATACAACTTTAGACATAATGATGCTTAGATGTAAATTAAACATAATTCAATAATTTTTAATGTGTCAAACAATAACATTTATTATCTTTGGATGAATAAATAAAACTAACGACACATATGAATTATTACATTAATGTTCAATGGTTATAAAATGAAATAATCAACCTTTGGGTGATCCCTAAATATCTTATAACCAAAAACTTCAATATATCCATAAGTTATATCAGTTATAAGCATCAAAATAATGGATAATTTAATATACATTTAGTCATTATTATTTTGAATTAATTCTTCAAAGATTAGACCACTTTGGTGATTAACTAATCTTGTATGCATAATTTCAAAATAAAATACATCATTATAGTCAATAATTATTTCGCTTAATACTACCTTTTACCATTTTCAAATAAGAAAAATATTAATTCTATGAAAAATCACTAGTTCTTAAACCTGGCTCTTGATACCACATGTAAGGTTTTTTATTGATTGTGAAAACATAAACAATCTAAAAATTCAGAAATCGTATCAATTAATTATGATCGTAGAACTATATGATTTTCACATAAATCTATTACAATGATAATTCAGTCAAGAATTCATACCTGAATCAGACATAGTGATTTTCAAGAATCTTGACTTGAGTTGAGCGAAAGTCTTATTCTTTTCGTTCTTGAGAAGTTGTTTCTCTCTCTTGCCTTATACTTTATGAATAACTTTGATGGATAAGACTATAACTTTGGATAGCTTGAACTAGCATTGCAAGAATGCATTTCATGGTATCTTGATTTGGTCAAGCCAAGACTATTTCATGATAGCTTTAGGATTGAGGACATATACTCTCCTAATGGTAGCTTGAGATTGAGATTGAGATTCATACTCTCCTTATGATGGCTTACAATAGAACTTTGGTATTCTTGTAAGGATAACTTGAGTTAGTAGTACTCATGATATCCTAGGATTGAGGATTTACTCCCTCCTAGGGATAGCTAGCATAGCATCATGGGATGTGTTGCATGGTAGGTACGATGGGACATTTGTATCCTTTCTTACATAGCTTGGACTTGAATGATAGTATGCCCTCCATGGTGGTTTGACTTAGTATAAGGTAGACATGCTTAGTTAGATTATTAACTTGGTCTACGCCTAGTAGCCTTGAATTGATGTCTTGTACTCATTCATGTGTGATGAATTTCCTAGTAATACATAGAGAAGTACCTTAAATGAGTAGAGACAAATAGTTAAGAGGGACAAGTCCCCAACTAGTGAGAACTCATGACGGTCTAATGTAATACTTAGTTGGATAGTAGTATGGGATGCTCTCCATAAATTTCACAAGTATGACTTGAGGCTAGGTATGAAGGGTTCTCTTATGTAGTGTAGACTTAAATTGGGTTGTTTCTATAGTTGCCTTCCAAGATATGATTGACTAAAAGTGATAGTTGTCTATATGAAGTAAGCCAATAGTAAGACCAAAGGAGGGTGAATATGACTAGGATGACTTCAAGTCTATGCTTAGTGTGAAGGTTAGTATGGTATGCCTTTCATGCATTGCACAAGTGTGCTTTGAGGTTACCTAGAAGTATGGTGTCCTTATGGTAGAAGAGCTTAAAGACATATACCATGTATATAGACTATGATTAAGATGACCATAAAGGGATACTTGGCTTGGGTGGTATTATGGGATGTTATTCATGCTTTGCACTTGTATGTTGTTGAGGTTACTTGAGAATCGTCTTATTATGGTATAGATGACTAAGATTCAATTGTGCTTATTTTTTATGCTTAAGATGAAGACTTGTCTTATTATGATTAAGATGTATCTCCTATGCTCATTAAATATGTCTTATGTTGACTTATGATTGTATGATACTTATGTTGGAGATTATTCTTATGAACATGTTATTATCTCTTATGCGTATGTGTTATGTTTACTAACTATTTTGAGATGCTCTTATAATGTTGTGCTAGCTTTCATACTTGGTACATTTTGTACTAACACATATTTTGCCTACATTCTAATCAAATGTAGGGTTTTAAAGATTGAGTTCTTTTGGAGGATAGGATTCTAAAAAGCAATAAGAGTTTAAGAATTGGTGAGTCCTCATAGCTTCTAGGACAAGCCCATCATTTCCTTTATGTTATTCTTTATGTTTTAGACTTTGTATGGGCTGTGTCCCAAGAGGTTATTCAAAAGATGTATAAGATGGTTTGAGACAAAGTAATAAAAAGACTTCCACTTGCATTTTATGAAAATGACTTCGATTTGTAAAATTTTAAATTTTTCCTACTTTTCTATTATCTTATGTTATGATATGCTAAGGTCTTATATGAGATCACTTCGGGGTCAAGTACGCCATGTTACATCTAGGGGGTACCCTTAGGTCATGACAAGAACTGCCATATACTTTGACAAGGTATAAGACCTCTCAACTAAATGGATCCACTAGTCTGTGCTAAAAACACTAAAGAATCATCTAAAAAGTATACCCCTGTATACCCACGTCGGCTACATGGTTTATGGAAACTTGAGTTATCTAAACTAGTTCCCATATCGGTGCTCAATACTACTCCCAAAATATACTCAGCTCATATGTTTTAGAAACCTAACTCTTTCTGTGGTTTGAGATTATTACTCAAAAACTTTCTCTAAAAAGAGATGTAGATGTTACTTAACTGCTCAAACCTCTTTCAGAAATCTCAGTTTCCTTCTATTTTAAATGTGAAAACATTTACTCTTGGGAATACTTAGTTCTCATATATCATTTTGAGGAACATGAACTTGACTTCACTCTTTATCAACTCAAGTGCTTAAGTCTTAAAAAAAGTTTGGAAAAATTGTAAGAGACTTCTCAAAATAGGGTTCATGCCGAATGATGGACGTGAACAACTCAATTCAAGGTTTTTAATAACCATACAAAAAACTCGATACTCAAAACTCAAGAACTTCAATGATACTACTCATTTCAAGAATGCTCAACTTATAAGATTCATGTGAAATTATGGGCATGAACAGCTCAACTCAAGGACTCAATGATACTCCTCATCTCAAGATTTCTCGACTCATATGGTTCATGCAGAATTATGGCATGAACTGCTCAACTTAAATACTTCATGGGTAACATGTAATAGTTCCATGATTAGAAATATAATCTCAGAAGGGATAGGAACTCAATACTCAACACTTAATACTTGAATATACTACTCCTCTCAAAGATACTCAACTTATGAAGTTCATGTGGAATTATGGGCATGAACGACTCGACTCGAGGGTCTACATCACAATATGGAACTCATGTATCCGAATCATCTCATTATTATACTTACTTACTCAAAACTTATCTCAATTGATAGTTGATCTCAAAGAATTCACAATTGAACTCAAAGACTTTTTTGAACTCTACCCTTAACTCTCTCTTAAATGTAAATTATGAATTCAAGAGTTATGGTTCATGGTATGAAGGATATAGTGATGATAAAGTAGAATCACAAATACATTCTCCTCACTCACATACTTACTTGCTCGAGTCTTGAAACAAGTTACTAGAAGTTGTAGAAGAATCCACAAAAGGACTCGATCAAAAGGATTTTCTTAAAATGTTCAAAATAATTCTCAAAACTTAATCCTTAACTTTACCTTGAACTTGAATTATGAATTCAAGGCTATGGCCATGTTATGAATTATTTCTAGGTGTTTAGAGGTAGCTTACAGTAGTTAGAATCGAAAAGGAGTGAATGTACCCTTCGAAAGAACTCAAATGGAGCAACCGAGTTGCAAATAGGACAAGGCTGGAAACCCTAGTGCATAGAGTTGAGCGGGGCGCCATACCCAAGCCTTCAGAACATGATTTGGGGCGCACTAGATGGCGCGACGCTCCAAGCTCCAATCCAGAGAACCTGACGAATTTCTTTGCTCGTTTTCTCACACTAACTCGCCTCGAATCGAACATTTTCTTTCTCAATCACTTGAATTTGATTACCAAACATAAGTATACTCTAATATACTCAATACAGCCCTCAAAACACTCACTTTCATCTCAAAAAATAATCAAAACCCTAACACAACAAGATTTAGCATGAACCTCAAGAACACCTCTCAAGAACTCTAATCTTTCAACTTCAAGAATAAAATTTTACTGAAAATAACATGATATGCGTGTGGATGAATAAAACGAACACAATGGAAGCTTGCATACCTCTTAGGTATTAAACCCATTGCAAAAATCTGCAACAAAACGCACTCTCAACGAATGCTTTGATCCTTTTCTCTTTTCTCCATTTTTCTCTTTTTTTTCTCTTCTTGAACTCTCAACTAAAACCCTAGGTGTATATTAGGATTATAAAACTAAACCTAATAGTATTATACCCATAAAACCTTGCTAAAAGAATAAATCTGATTGGTAAGGAAAAGACCAAAATACCTCTTACTATTTTCGGGTAACTTTTCTTATTTGGACAGCCTGACCTTAAAGGGGCATATCTCACACTCCCGACCTCGAAACTTAGCAAATTCGGTGGCGTTCAAAAGATAATTCAAACACCTTTCATTAAATATCTTGTATCCCACCTAAATCATTGGGTACTAAAAGTTATGGTCATTTGAAGTTGACCTAATATTCATAACTTAAGCATAACTTGCAAAATTTCAGATTTTGCTATTTCCGATTTAGTTTTTTTGGAACAAATGGTGATACATCTAGTGAATTTAAAACTTAAGAAATTTTTAACTCCTTGGTAAAATCTCACTCACTATGAAGAATGGTTCAAGTCTTAGTTCAAAAAAGTTTCTAGGGTGTTAGAGTGAGAAGGGGTGTACAAGCCTAATCTTGCTAAGGTCATATCCTCAATTCGGGCTACGAACTGGTGGGACAGGGATGTTTGGTATATTTGTATCATATTCGGGATGTTGAGGTTGAGTCTCCCTCTATTGAGTCTATTTTGTAGAGTCTGAATTAAAGGAAGTGTTTCCTACAGATTTTCCTATATGCCTCCGAATAAGGTTATAGATTTCTGCATTGACTTGGAATCAGGCACTCCATTCCTACTAATCGCATGGCTACGGCAAAATTAAGAGAACTTAAATCTCAAAATCAGGAGCTTCTTGATAAAGGATTCATCCGTCCTAGTGCTTCCCCGCGGGGTGCTCTTTTCTTGTTTGTTAATAAAAGAATGGTAGTATGAGGATGTGCATAGACTATCGACAGTAGAATAAGGTCACCATTCGTAATAAGTTTCTATTTCCTTGGATAGATGATCTTTTTGACCAATTTCAAAGTGCTTTAGTTTTCTCTAAGATCGATCTAAGGTTTAGTTACCATTAGTTACAGATTAAGCCTCAGGATGTACCCAAAACAACATTCAAGACCCGCTATGGCACTATCAGTTTTCAGTGATGTTGTTTGGATTGACTAATGCACCTACAACCTTCATGAGTTTGATGAATGGTGTGTTTAAAACATTCCTGGATTTTTTTGTTATCGTTTTATTAATGACATTTTGGTTTATTCGAAGAGTAAGGAAGAGCATGTCGACCATCTCCATATTGTTTTGGGTATTCTTGGAAAACATGAATTATATGCCAAATTTTCCAAGTGTGAATTCTGGTTGACTTCGGTTGCCTTTTTGGGACATGTAATTTCAAATAAAGGGGTAATGGTAGATTTCAAGAGATTAAAGCGGTAAAAAATTGGATTTGACCTAGCTCTATGACTTAAATTATGAGTTTTGTGGGGCTCTCTAGATATTATCGTCGGTTTGTGAAAAACATTGCTTCTATTGCCACACATTTGACAAGGCTGACTAAAAATGAGGTGTCTTTCGAGTGGACAGATAAATGTGAAGAGAGCATTCAGAAACTCAAGAATCTTGTGACCACAACACCTATTCTAACCCTATCGGTAGAAGGTAAGGGATTCCATTATTTATAGTGGTGTTTCATATTTGGGCTTGGGTGTTGCTTTAATGCAGAAAAGAAATGTCATAGTTTATGCATCACGACAACTGAAGGTACATAGAGAAATTACCCAATACACGATTTGGAGTTGGCAGTGATAGTGTTTGCTCTTAAGATCTGGTGGCATTACCTTTATGGTGTCAAGTGTGAGGTATTTACTGATCATCCTAGTCTACAACATGTATTCATTCAAAAGGATGTGAATTTCAGACAGAGAAGGTGATTGGAGTTACTCAAGGATTATGATGTTACCATCCAGTATCATCCAAGTAGGGCTAATGTAGTGGCAGAAACACTAAGCTAGAAGGAGGTAAGTATGGGGTAGTTTAGATTGCTTGGGGAAGTCCAGCGACCCTTGGCCATAGATATTCAGAATTTGGAGTCTAAGTTCATGCAGCTGGCATCTCAGAGAGAGGTGAGGTGTTAGCTAGCATTGAGATTAGCCCCACTTTTATTAAGGAGATTAAGGCCAAGCAGTTTGAAGGATTAGAGTTTGAATGAGCTTGGAAAGAAGACAGTATTCGGTAAGGCACAAGATGTGGTTCTTGATGCGGGAGGTGTGTTAGTTTTAACGGGGGATTTGTGTTCCTCGAGTGGATGACTTAACTTAGAAAATGTTGACAAAATCCCATGGTTTATGATATTCCATTCATCCGGGTGTGAACAAGATGTACCGAGATTTGAATTGCCTTTATTGGTGGCATGGTATAAAGAAAGACATAGCTGAGTTTGTGGCTCAGTGCTAAATCTGTCAGCAGGTAAAGTATGAGCACCAAAGGCCTGCATGTTTACTTCAGCGAATGTCAATTCTTGAATAGATGTGGCAGATGATAGTTATGGATTTCATAATTCATTTTCCCAAGACTTAGGGAAAGTTTGATTCCATTTGGGTAGTGGTTGATCGACTGACTAAGTCAACCCATTTTATTCCAGAGTAAACTATAATGCTCAGCAGTTGGATAGTGTTTATGTGAAAGATATAGTGAGGTTGCATGTGGTGCCCTTTTCTATCATCTAAGACTGAGGTACGCATTTCACATCTAAGTTTTGAAGGAAATATCATGAGGAGTTGGGCACTCAACTCCCTTTTTAATAGAGCTTTACATCCACAAATGGGCAGTTATAAAGAACTATTCAAGTGTTAGAGGACATGTTGAGGACATGTGCGATTAACTTTGGAGGGCATTGAGATAAGTTCTTGCCGTTTGTGACAATTTTCACTCCAACATTGGCATGACACCGTTCGAGGCACTTTATGGGAGGATGTAGATCACCCATAAGGTAGTTTGAGGGTGGAGATATGAAACCTTTGGGGGTTGATTTGGTGAAAGATGCTTAGGACAAGGTGAAAAGTATCCAAGCTAAGCTTCTAGCAGCCCTGAGTCGACATAAAAAGTATGCAGACTGTAAGAAAGGAACATGGCCTTTTAGGCTGGTGAGCAAGTTCTTCTAAAGGTGTCAGCCATAATGGGGGTAATGAAATTTGGTAAGACGGGCAAACTTAGTCTCGATACATTGGTCTATTTGAGATTCTTAATTGTGTAGGGCTAGTGGCTTAAAGGTTGCCTTTACCTCCTAGCCTATCTGGAGTCCATCTGTGTTTCATGTGTCCATGTCGAAGAATTATCATAGGGACGGAGACTACATTATAAAGTAGGACTCAAGTTTTTTAGACAAAGACCTTCAGTATAAAGAGGAACCGGTGGCAATTTTGGATCGCGATGTAAGAAAGTTGAGGACCAAGTAGATAAAGTCGATGAAATTTCAATGGAAGCATCGTTGGGTTGAGGAAGCTACTTAGGAAACCGAATAGGATATGCGAGACAAGTATCGCTAGTTATTCAATGACTCAAGTACTATTCTACTATTGCTTTAGCCCTTTTCTCCTAGTTTGTCACATGGGGACGAGTGATGTGTTAATTCGTATCTATTGTAACGACCAGTTATTGTTGTTATGGAAAAGTCAACATGGGAGGAATTTAGGCCAGAAAACTTTTGAGTAGTAGCTTGAAAATTTCTAGTGTACGCTAGGTAAGGTCTGGATAAATCTGGTAATGAATGGGGGATCTAATTATGAATTTGATCACATGAGTGGTTATCCAAGACGCTAAGGAGCCTGTACAGATTTACGAAATCGAATTCGGGCGAGCAGAATTCCTGAAATTGATCTTGGCGTGAAAGGGTAGTTTTAGAACATCCAGATTTGAAGGTGTGTTGTAAAAGGAGTAGACTCAAATTCCGAGCTTCTGTCTCCGTGAAAGCCACTGAGGCGGAGTTAGTTCCGCCAGGGCGAGGCCTCTGTGGTGGGTTAGGTCCCGCTGTGGTGGGAGAGTTGCAACTTAAGTCGAGAAAAAACCCCAATTCTGTTATGTTCTGCAAAACCTCATTCTTAAGAGATATAAGACGACACAAGGCGATTTCTTGATAGTTTTCCATGACTTCTAGTGCTAAATGTAAGGATTTTACTCCTCTAAATCGTATTTCGATTTCTAAAACTTAGAATCTCGGGTAATTATCATTGGAAGAGAGTTTTGGCCTGAAGTTGATAGTGGGAAAGCCCTAGATGCACATTAGGATCATGAGTTAGGTCTTGGATTGATAATTTGATTATAATTCGGGTAAATTAGACCTTATTTATTTATCCTTGTGTTAATTACTTCTTTATACCAAAAACAAGCGGAAAGACTTCGAAAAGGGAAGGCTCAAGTGTCTTGGGAGTATTCTCGCTTGGTTTCAAGGTAGGTGATGGTTGATTTCCTATTGTGTGATATATGCCGGTAGATTTCTTCATTGTATGCGTGCATGTATGTGAATAGGGAATGTGAATCAATCTAATGAAATGATTATGTTTGAACAATATATGTCATGAACTGTTACTTGATGGTATGATTATGAGTATTATTCTTTATGGGTGTGATTTTGAGGTGTGCTAATTGGATCGGGTGTCACATTCCGACACATATATTGGATCAGGTGTCACGTTTATTGGATCGAGTGTCACGTTCCAACACACTAATAAGTTGTGTGGGTTCCATGAGAGGACCACTTGTGATTATTATGTTCATGTATACCTGTCATTGATATTGGGAAATGGTATGTTGTTCCTAGTATGAGAGTAATAACTTTGATGGTCACTCAACTATTAACTCTTTCATAAAAAGTCACTCAACTTTCGTTCTCAACTCAAAAGTCACTTAACTGTGACTTCTTTGCACAAAAAGTCACTCAACCTATTTAATTATTTTTTTCACTAAAATTTTCTAACATGAAATTTTATTTGTAACCAAAATTTTAAGAACCAAATATATATCCACTTAAACATTTAATGACCCGTTAAAAATATAATATTGGACTTTTTATTTTACCATTAATACTCCAAATAATTCTCTCTTATCTCTTTTTTCTCCTAAGCATTTTTTTTTATTTCTCATTTTCAAAAGAGCAAAAGCAAGACATATTACAATCATCTTATAATGTATAACAATTTAAAAAGTTTTGTCGTCTTAGAAATATCTGTTGATATCGTAACCCAAGAGATTATTGTATTTTTATTATTTTTGAAGTTGGAAAAACAATAATTGATCCTTAGGGAGAACAGTGAGGTTATGGAAACTTCAAAAAACAAAAAACAAAGAGGTTGATATATTATTGATATGTGAAGAAGAGGCTGATATTGAGAAATTAAAAAGGAAAAGAAAAGAGAAGACAAACGCTCAAAAGAAAGAAGGAAACAAAGAGAATGATATAGGAAATTAATGGTAAAAATAAAATTTTCAATATTATATTCTTAGTGGGTCGAATTAAATGAGGTGGATCACTAAATAGTTTAAATGGATATATATTTGGTTCTTAAAAATTTGGTTAGAAGAAAAAAAATCATTTCAGAAAATTTAGTGAAAAAATAATTAAAAAGGTTGAGTGACTTTTTGTGCAAAGAAGTCATAGATGAGTGACTTTTGAGTTGAAAATGAAAGTTGAGTGACTTTCTATGTAAAGAGTTGATAGTTTAGTGACCATAAAAGTTATTAACTCCTTAGAATGATAACTAAACTTCGTATTATGTATATGTGTGCAGACTGTGTTGTAACTGCTTGTTTATATTGTGCTTATGGGAGAGACGTGTGATCCTACTAGTACATTGTGGTTGTGTATTGATACTGCACTTGCTCTTTCTTTGTTGAGTACAGGGCATCTTAAGGCGGCTACTGACATACCTCAGTTTAGAGACTATTGATCGTGACCGAATTCAAGGGTGAGCCGGTTGTTTCAGGCTGCCATGAATCTTTCTTATTTAAGTCTACTCTTTTCGGACTGAAACTATCTATTAGACTGTTATGTTTAGTTTCGGGTTGCGCCCCCTTTTTCTTAGACTTGTTGATCGTTAGAGTTTTGGTCAATGACTTTCAGTTCTAAGGGTCGAATTTCCGCATTAGTTGTTTTCTTAGACCTTCGGAGTTTATGAGAACTCCATAATTTTATTTAGTCATTTAAAACTACTTGCATATCTTTAAATGCTCAATTTTCTGGTAAGTTGCTTAGTTGGGTTGTAGTAACGATTTTTCCACCGAAGGATTAATGTGGGCGTCAATCATGGGGGTCTGGGTTGTAACATATTTTTTTCTAAATACATTGTAATTTATTTTTTTCCGGATAAATTTGACTAGAAAGTTAGTGAAAAAATAAAATTGACCATCAAATAATAAATTTAAGTTAGTCGTTAAATCAAAGAAACAGAAAAAATATGTGTGAGAAAGATCAAATATACCCCTAAATGAATGATTTTTTTTTTTTAAAAAAAATATTAATTTTTTCACTTCTATTAAAGAAAAAAGATATATGTGAGTCATTTGTGTAACAAAAGAGTATATATTAGTCATATTTATAACGAAGATATCAACTCTAAGGGGTCGTTCGGTGTGAAGGATATACATTAATAGTCATGGAATAAATATTTAGTGGTACTCAATTTTGTGTTTGGTTGGGAAGTTTGAGATAACTTATCCCACAATTAATAAATAATACCGGGATAAGTTATCCTTCCCAAAGGGTGGTATAATAATTCCATCATAATTTATCATGGGATTAACGTATTAAATGACAAAACTACCCTTTAAAGCCTTTGATTATGTCCTTCAGCACTGCTGATTTTAGTATTGACAAACATTTTGCTGAATTTGTTTGGAGGTTTCAAAGGTGGAGCCTTGGAGGTATTAAAGTAAAATGAGCTACTAGTTTTACTTCAATATCATGGTAAGGGGACTTCTCTTTTTGGTCTTTTATTTTTCAGGGGTTAAAATCTATCTCTTTTTTTTTTTTTTTTGTTTTTTTGTCTCCCAAAGCTAAAAGTGAGTTTTTCATGGGTTAAATCATGTCATACATTTTAAAAAAAAAAAAACTAAATAAGATGGAGGAGTTGCATGTTTTTAAAAATGAATAACTAAAACTCTACCAAAGAAATATATATATATATATATATATATACAAAAAGTTAAATAAGAGGGTATTTATGTAATCAAACTATTTATTTTTAAAATGTATGCAATAGTTATTATTAATAGTAGAACAAATCAAACAATCAATAATAAATAATTGTCAACATAAATAATTTCAGCATAACTTATCCAGCATAACTTATCCCATCATAACTTGTGTTCAGGCCAAACGATCTCTAAATAACAAAGTTAAGTAATATATGAGACCCTTTTCCCAAGTATAACAAATGAAAGTATAGCCAAGAAGACTTAATTTCAACCTAATATTAATTGTTTTTTGTATTTTTCTAAAAATTAAACAATGAAAAAATGACCTAAATACACAACTTATTTTACCATATTTGTTAAAATTTTCTACCATTTGAAAAAATTACAAAAAATTCTCCTTTCTCCTATCCTCAGATACATCACTTTTCATGATGCATCGATCGAATACATCACCATACGCAATGTATCGGGACATGATATATCGCTTTACACGATGTATCAATCAAATACATTACTGTATACAATGTATCGAGATGTATTAAAAAACTGATACACGATATATCAAAATTACATGATGTATCAAAATATTAAGTGATGTATCCAAAATTAAGACGCGAGGTATCGAAATATTGACCATGACACAATTATAATGAAAATCTTGGCCCAATAAAATAAAAGGCCCAGTAGCAATGATCTTAGTAGTACAGTCAGCATCTCAGTCCACCTCAAGAAAAAAAAACACTCACAAAATTTCCCTCCCATTTGATGTTTCGGTGAGAAAATCAAGAATAAGGGGACACAGAGACTCTGCAGAATTGGATTTTAGCAGCAGCTCTTCTCTCGGCAAAAGACTAACAAAGTAGAATTGAAGAGAGTAGAAAATGGCTAAGCAGAAGAGAGATAGAAACAATCTCATTGCTTTGACAGGAGCCGCTGCTCTTGTTGCTATTGCAGTCAACTTTGCTATCTCCGCTATCAACAACAAACATCGAAAGAAAAAAGGTTACTTTACTTTGCTTGCTCGTTTATTGTAAACAGATTTGGGAACTATTGGTGATAATTTGGGAATAAAAAGTGTTCTCTTTATTGAATTGCAGATGTTCCAGGTTCAAAAGTTCGAGTGAACCTATCTGCTTCTGAAATTATGAAATTGGCAGAAAGCATAATTAAAAAATCGAAACAGGTTCATGATGCTGTTGCTTCGATTCCACTTGACAAGGTACTTATTGTGTTTAACTGTGCCTAGTTGCATTATGGGATGTCCATTTTATTCTAATATTTTGGATATATTGTCTTTCTTGGTTAGGGTATTAAGGTGATTGTTGTTTTGTCATGAAATTGAAAATGAATGGACTTTGTATTGTAATGATTCTCAAGTTTGAGGTCCTGGCTGAAGTTTAAATTAATAACATGATGATCTTACTCTTAAATCTCTGCTGCAACACTTAGTATGCTTCCTTCTGCTCCAACTTTGGTGGGTTGGTGTGCACTCTGTTGTACAGGAAAGCATATTCTTGATGTTGACACATACATATCAAACTTTACCTTGCACCTAAGGGTGTGACGTAGTGGTCAATGAAGTGGTTGAGAACCATGAGGTCTCAGGTTCAAAACTTAGCAGAGACAAAAAGGACACTTGGTGATTCTTGCCATCTGTCCTTGCCTTGGTGGACAAAGTTACATGGTACATGTTGCTGGTGGGAGGTGGTAGATATCCCGTGGAATTAGTTGAAGTGCGCGAAAACTAGCCCGGACACCACGGTCATCAAAAAAAAATATCAAACTTTACCTTAGTAAAAACAAAAAAAAAATATGGTGGGTTGGTTTACCTACATGCTTGTGGGTTGTAGGCTTGTAGCGAACTGCTCAGTGGATTACTCAAGGGGCGGGTAAGCTTGTGAGGTCACCAATTTCATACAAAATTATTCTCAACTTTGAGGAGTATGTTGAGTTTCAAGATTGGTTTTGGGACTTGTAGATTGACATTAAAAATTCAAGGAGGCCTGGTATATGACATCATTCACTAATATTAAAAACATTTAGGGGAAGTACAATATCCAAAAGTCATATGACAATAGTTCCTCTTTTCCCTTCTATGACTATAATCTATTCTTTAAATCTTGTAGGCGACTCATATCTTGTGTCTATTCATACACTTTCTATATCTTAAGACTGTTGCGTCGAGGGGAATCTTCAATTGCTTAGGCTTCTACATCTTGATTGCTAGAGAACTATTCACTAACTCTCTAATCACTCTATCTGTTGTGTAATCCACAAACTTAAGTAAATCCAGTATGCTGCCAACTTGGTGATATCTGTTCCAACGTGTTTCCGAACGCCAGAAAATAGACAAGTTGGGTTTGTAGGCCTGTTAGGAAGCTCAAAATTGTGTCTTCTTACTTCTTCCAAAGTTGCAAAGGTAAGACATGAATAGAAGCGATTGAAATTAAATTTTATTAACTCTGACTTTATTCCTGGCCGGAATCTTGCCTCCAGCCAACTCCAAACTGTGAATGACAAGATTAATGGGGGTGGGAAGGACCTGGGAAGGGCTGTGTGCTTGGATTTTACCTGGGCCTTTCATTAGGAGAGTTCGTACTAGCAGTTATACATATATATTAAACATTGTAGTGTCTTATGTAATACACTTTGAAAACTTCTCTCTCTCTCTCTCTCTCTCTCTCTTAGCTGGATCTGTGCTAGTTCATTCTGCAATCTCAAATTTGACAGCGAATAATTATTCACTCTCTAACCATACCATTTGTTGGGAAATACATAAACTTATCAAACATTTATCTAATGGAACTATTATATTCTGGAAGATTTTTCTAACTGATACTAAATACAATACTACGGCTGATAAGTTGCTTATATGTTTGGCACTTTATGTTAGTGCAACAACAAAACTGCAATTTAGGCAGGGGGTTGTCCCTAGTTAGAATTGATGGAATCTTGGGTGATTATAAATAGGTGGCTGGCTGCGTAAAGCCCCATATAGAACACCGTCTTAGATACATTGGTAGAGGATTAAGTTGCAAACCTATACTATGCCCAAGTGTCAAAGAACTTAAGTATATTACCCTATGTTTAAATCTGATTAAAACTTTGTTAATATTTGTTGAGTTCAAATTAATCATGTGAAGAGGGAAGTATTTCATTTAGCTGACTGTTGGACTAACTTGGGTGCTAGGTTGCAGTCTTGTTAGCCGAAAACTAGTCTTTAGCTCTCTGCTTACTTTTTTGGAGTCAATCACGGGTTTGTTTTTCTGTGGACCTGTCAAATATTGCTATTTATAACTGTCCTGTGCTTTAAGTATTATGCTGTAATATGATATGCATTTCTCAAGATGTAGCCGAATTTTTATTTTTAAATTTGTAGGTTGGCTATGTAAATGTGATATTGCCGTTAGCAGAGTTGGAGGCACAGCAGTTCCCATTGATCCAATCATGTGTCTTTCCTAAATGGTTATCAGCTTCTGAGGATGTACGCAAAGCTAGTGCTGAAGCAGAGAGAAAAATAGATGCTCACATTACAATGTGCAGGTTCTGCCATTGCAAATTTCAACACTTCTATTTCTTTCCACAATTCTTTTAACTGCAAATTCCTCTTCTTCTTTCTGGTATGTTGAAGTAGCAAAGATCTGTCTGGTTCCGAGTTTGATCTGCTGAAATGGATTTTTTCTATTCATTTGAAGTAGTGATAATTTGTTGAAATCAACTAGCATGGAACTAAATTATCAGGAATTATCATCCACATTTCATCTTGACCTTTCTAACCACAACTGTATTAACCTGGGATCCTCCTGGTCATTAAGAGGACGTGATATATCTTGTTAAAAATCTTAATTTTCACCTTCCATTGTCATCAAGACTACCCTGAATCCTCTATTCATTGTTTTAGTATTTGTCTATTATTAGACAAAATTTTAATTTATGATCTATGTCTAGCTCATTACCTGTCTGAAGTTTTCTTCCTTGACACATTTATGCAAAATCATAAATTTAATGGTTTGTACTGTATAATAGCTGCCAAAGAGCATTGGTAAAAAAAAATACTTATTTCCAAAATGTAAATTACAAATGAGTCTGCTGTGCATTTTGTATGTCGAAAAGTTTGCTGACATGCCTAGAAAACTAAGGTACAGGTCCTTCAACAAGCTCTTCATGCAGCATTCTTATCTAGGATTCCCAACTTGCCATGCTGAGTCTTATTTCTAAACTCCCATCAATACACAAGTATGTCTGTAGCTTGAATCTGGCAACTATATGCTGATGTTTATTTTTTTTTCCTTCTCAAAAAAATAAGTAATATTTTTCTGTGCATTAATTTTAAATTCTTAGGACTACTTTTCTGTCAAATTTTGCCAAGAAGCACTTGTTCTGTAATTAACTAAAAAATCTGAACTTTTCTTTATATGAGTTCAGGAAGCGCGAGGATGTGTACAGAGTTGTCAAAGCTTTGACAGTAACAGGGGACGGATGGACTACTGATGCTAAAAGCTTTACTCGGTTCCTGGTATGGGGCATGGGCTGATTTCTTCCCTTATTTGATTTTCATATACACTGCCATTTGATCATTCACAACTTATGTTCTTTTTCTTCATTCACTCAACCTTTTGGTGGCTTAGTTTCATTCTAGTAGAGGTATTTCCAAGGCTTGTACTTTTTAAAATCGTGTTTAGATTTTCCAAAGTTATGTAAGGTGTTCACTTTGTCGAGGGTTGAGAAAGACAACTGTGTCTAAATAGTCAGAGCTACCTTTCTTGGGAAGTGATATCTTCAGTCTTATGCTATTAAAAAATTGAGAATTAGTTACTCATTCCACTTCTGGACCTTGTGGTGGAGATTACACAAGTTTGCTGTATACACATTTTAATTCTCTACCTCTGCAAGGACAGACATTTTAATTATTTTTCATTGTTACTAGTTTTTGATCGAAAGCTGTTGGAAAAGCATACTTTGTTACTTCACAATATTGATATTCAGCGCTTATATTCAGATGAGTTTTCTTCATTCTTATAATATGTTCATAAAGTTGACATTTCAAGTGTAAAAAGGTCTTTTTGCCAGGACCTCTCTATCTTATGCCTCTGTGTACACTTCCAAATGATCCTTTCTCGCTGAGAAGTTGTTCAAAATTTGTTTTTTCCTAGTTGAAGTTGTGATTTTTTATTTGAAGATATTCTTTTCAAATTTTTATGGGCTAAGATTCAGTGACAGGTTCGAGAATTTGAAAGGAATGGTGTGAATCTGACCTTATCTAAGAAAGAGGAGTTGCAGCGTTTAACAGCAAATATAGACGAGCTAAGCATGCAATACATTCGTAATCTGGATGATGATTGTAGTTTTCTACTTTTCACTGACATGGAGCTAGAAGGGTTACCCCAGGAGTTTCTCAAGGTAAGATGTAAGACACGTTTTCACATCCATCTCCCACCTGATACTTTTATTAGTCTGAACGCACAGAGGAAATTTGTTGCCTTCTATTTCTGTCCTTTTCAATCATCATCACTGCATGCTATTAAGTATGATGAAATTGCAGAGGGACAATCAATTATCATATTGGGATGTGTACCTTTTACGCTCAGACAAAAATTGATTTTGGGTGGTTATAATTGCATCCTGCAGCAGTACATATTTTTATGTGTTTAAAGCCTAAACAAAATTCACTTGATTTGTGTGAGAAATAAGAGAGGAGAAGAAATATATTGACAAGTTGATGATTTAAGGAACAAAACATCTATTTGTAGGTACCAATATTACAGAAATGATTATTGTCCAAGTTGGGACAAATTTCACTTTAAAACATGACACTTCTAGTTCTGGATTTAGTATTTTAAGACTAACACTTTACATTCCCTAATATTCAAACACGCCAACTCAAAGTTACAATGAGGAAAATCAACTAGAATTTGTGGATTTTGAAAACATAAAAAGCAAATTGTCACCACAATGGTCGCTGGAGAACCTGCAGAAAGTCAATGGAAAAGATCTAATCACTGGGATCTTGTTGGAAAGTTCTGTTTGGAGAAAGTATTTAACACTAACATGTAACATTCTAAATCTTAAGAGAAAATCTTCATTAAATGCATTTCAAAGAGACTTAAAGTTAAGCACTTTTGTTGGCTGCACAAGTTTCAATCATATTCACTTTGAAAAGCATTTTACTTGATAAAAAAAATCCCTTCGAAGAGTATTTCCTGAAGCACTTTTCATTGTTGACTCCATGCAGAGCTTAGAAAGATCTGAAGATGGTAAAAGAAAAATCATTATGAGAAGCCATCAAATTTCACCAGTTCTGGAGCTTTGCAAGGTGAGTCAAGCAGAAATTATGACATGAGTGCATTTTTTGCTGAAAGGCCATTTCGTGTCACAGGACTACTATTTTATGTCATTGCACCTAATGTTTTCTTTTATAGACATTACACGGTACATGTTGATTGTTTGGAACCAGGAAGGTTCATCATTCATGTGATGCAATTGATGCAGTGATTCCTTTAGGTTCCGTACATTGAAAGTATAACTTCTCTTTTTGTGTATCACCTGTTGAACTGTTAACACTTGAAATCTGAACATAGTCTGGCTCATATAGTTGAACATAAAGAGCTTCTGTGTTTGTTAAAAACCTCAAGTTTAGTGCTGTAATTGGCTGATTAGATTCTGTTGTGGGTTAAGTTTTAGGTATCCCAGTTTATTGGGAAGCTAAAAAAATTTTGTGAAGAGAAAGGTTTTGTGTATGAATCATGTGAATGGATTTGGGGATTTTAGGTGGTTGTTCAGTGGAGGGTCTAATAGCTGAGGGAAGGTGGTGATAATGGTGGTGGTCATGGTGGTAGTGATGGTGAAGAGGGAGCTGCTAGTGGTAGAAGAAAAGTGGGGGAGGGGGTAAAATGGATTGGGCAATGAGGTGGCATGCCACGTGGTATCCACCTCACCAAAATGGCAATGCCATGTGGATTGAACATACATCTTGGACAACTCTAACGGAAGATCGGCATATTTGAGCTACTTGTATAATGTTAGAGGTATTTTGGCATTGCAGGTAAACGGAGGGCAAGTATGATCCTTTCGCATGGTAGAGGGGCGATTTTGACCTTTTTCCTTCTAAAATCCTCTTTCACCAAGTTTTCGACCAAAGCCTCTATCAGCACCTTCACTAGGCTTTGAGGTTTGGTTGTTTAGCTTATTTGAGCGAGAAATAGAGAGATAGGGCTTTAGGAACAGGAGATCATTGGTTTTAATGGAAAGAGGGAAAGCTTTACGCATTCTAGTATTCTCTCCGGCGGCTGGGTGGGGATTATATTTTTTGTATAGGTAGTTGGCAACGATCTCAAGGTAGATGTTGGAATATCCAACGACCTGTACTTGGCCTAAATGGCTGTCAGCTGGGTTTTTTCAAATCTTTAAATTTTATCTTAATATAAACTGTTGAGTACAGCTACGAACTCTCCATTTTCTTACCAAAAAAGCAGCACATAAGCTAGTTTTTAAACTTATTTTATGTTCGAGTTCTATTATTTATCTCCAGCCAAACTGAGTTTAGGTGATGCTGTTAAGTCCTTGCGCAAAGTTCAAGTCCCTGACAAAAATACCAGACTATCAATTTTATTGCTTCAGTTCAGTCTCTAAAGATCTCTTCAATGCTTTTCCTCCTAATTAGTATCTCTTGAAATAGGGTTTCATTTTATGCGAAAATGTTACTTCTGAAAGTTCTTTGTTGGTCTTCCTTGATACATCCTAAACATTTGTGATTTAGAAGTTGTTTGTCTTTGAAGGTGGGATCAACCAGAAGAGCTGTTGCTATTTCCTATGGGCACAGATGTGAAGCCAATGTTACTATCCTTGAACAGCTAGTAAGAACACCCAGAAGTTTGCAGTTTTTGAGCATTTGTGAAGAATAATGTTGACTTGATACTTGATAGTCTTAGTAGTTTTATTTTATTGAGTACTGAATGTACTATCAGCTTTTACTTAATTTGTTTGGTTGTATGTGGAGAACATTATTTTCTCTGAAAATGTTGATGATTAAGGGTGTGTTCAATATGGAGGAACAATGTTTTTCCAATTTTTCCATGTTCGGTTGACCAAAACTTTTGGAATTTCTTTTTTCTAGAAACACAAGTTCTTTTAAAAATGACTTCCCTAATTGAAGTTGGAAAAACAAGTTCCACAAGTGGCATTTCACATTGATTGTGTCATCCCCACCCTCCAGCACACCTCATTTTCAACCCCACCCCCTTAGCCTGTATTCGTTTCCCCCGTCTCCCATATTATTTGTCTAGATTATATAGAAATGGTTTTAGTATAATAATTTTTTGCTTACATACTGAACACAAGAAAATAAGTGAACCCATTTATTTTCTTGGAAAACATTTTTCAAGAGAACTTTTTCCATGGAAAAGATTTTCCAAGAAAATAGTCATGGAAAATAATTTCCTTCATATCGAACACACCCTAATATGAACTTATTGTCAATGTAAGTTCCTGCTTGTTGTAGATTGACTGACCAAACTGTACTGATGTGCTGCCTTCTCCTATTTCAAATTTTGGATAATGTTCATGTTTCCTGTTCAATTTCAGATTCAGTTGCGTCACAAACTTGCTAGATTGCTTGGCTTTGCAAATTATGCTGACTATGCCACTGATGATAGAATGGCAAAGTCTTCCACTAAGGTTGGTGCAAATTTTATTGGTGATTGATATTCTTTACAGAACATGGAGAATTGTCCCAAAGAAGAATACACTCTCCTTTTGGCCCCTGTTAGGAATGCATGTCTGTCTTAACTCTATTCCTTCACTACTGTGAAAAAAAAGAGAGAAAATACTGCTTGATTATTCCCTCATGCCAGCGGTATTTAAATAGCTAAGTGTACATGTTCTAAGAATGGAGAGTGATAGCTTGTTTGACCAAACTTCTGAAATGCTTTTCAAAAAGTACTTTTGGTGAGAAACACTGTGTTTGACTAATTAATTTAAAAAACACTTTTGAGCAGCAATCAGCATTTGACCAAGCTTTTAAAAAGTGCTTCTAAGTTTATTTTCTCAAAAGTGTTCTTCAAAAAAGTACTTATGGGGAAAAGATACTTTTCTTTAGCTTCTGAAAATAGTTTGTGCTACTCCCCAAAACATGGCGAAACACCTACTTTTTTAACAAAGCATTTTTTAGAAAAAAATACACACTTTTGGCCTCCCAAAAGTTTGGCCAAACAGGCTTTGAATTGAATACATAATTACGGATAGTAAATCATGGTATACTATTTACGAGACCCTGGAATATCTACAAGATTCTAGCACTCCCCCTTAAGTTGATGCATACAACCCATATTTATCAAGCTTGTTACAAATGTAACTGATATGAAATCGGTGAGGGACTTGGTTAAATATTTGGAAGCTAATAATTTAAGTGTCAAAAGCTTCCACTTCAAGTCAAGTAAATGGGTGTACTCGGAATGTGCCTGTGGCCCTCAGTGTCAAAATTTCTCCAAAAAGTACCGGGCAAAGGTCCATGCGCCGGGGCGTGAACTTAAGCTTTGCCAGAATCTGAAATGTGGGAGGTGCGTGACAGCTCGTGCGGAGGTATTTGTGGGAGATGCTTACTGGGCTTTTGTCACCAGTTCAAGAGGAAGTCCCTGGTGGTGTTTGTTTTCGCACACATTCCGACGCATACAACCACCTCTAAACAGTAAAAGAGGGAGGAGAACTCAACTTCTTGGAACTCTAGTGCTGTAGCGGGGTCACTTCAAAAGGCTATTAATAGCTCTGATACCATGCAGATTTCAAGAAGAAGAAAAGTCTTTGTTGTAATTTTTGATGAATTTACATCCCATGAGAATGGGTACTGCTACAATATGTCCTACGACTAAATAAGCAAAGAAAATATTACAAAATCAATTACAATCATTACAATATCCATTACTCCTATAATTAAGTTAGGAAACAAATCAATCACCAAAAAACTGTCTAAAAGGATGTTTGCCCTTGTGCTAAAGAAACTTGTTAGCACCCTTTAATCAAAAAGTTGATTAAATCAGCAGCTTTTAATTATATTTTCCTGTTTTCTCTGTAATAGTTCTTCTGGGGTTGAGTTGCATGATGAAGCAGGGTCTCACTGGTATGTGCACGTACTGATGGAGAATGACAAACTCGCTGGACAGTAATCACAACAACGAAAACATACCCGGTGTAATCCCACAAGTGGGTCTAGGGGGGGGTGATATGTATGCAGGTCTTACCTCAACTTAGTGAAGGTGGAGATACTGTTTTGGATAGACCTTCAGCTCAAGTAAAGCATTTTAAGCAGCTTTGAAAAGTAAATACAGTAGTGAAGAAACCATGTTGCAAATAATGTAGAAAAGAACAGTAACAACAACAAATAATACAATACCGAAGCAAGGGAAACAAAAGATAATAATATGCATCATAGAAATAGAAGAGTAATAGTTATAGGAGAGTAATAAGAATAGTAATAGGAAAGTAATGCTAATAATACTTGGAAAGAAAAACAAGACTACGCACAACTACCAACTAAACTTCTAATATATACTCGACCTCCATATCTTCCTATCTAGGGTCATTTCCTCGGTAATCTGCAGATGTACCCTGTCCAGTCTAGTCACTTTTCCCAAATACTTCTTCTGCCTACTTCTACCTCTCCTCAGATCCTTCTTTCAATGTCGTACAGTAAACACACTGGCGTGAAAATTGCACGACGATGGAGTTTCTCGCTTGTGTACTGCACAACAGCTAATTTCTTACTTGATTACAGGGAGTAAATCATGCTATACTAAATTTACCATATCCTAGAATATCCACAAGATTCTAACTACTACTTTTTGTTTCCTTTTAATAGTCGTGAAATGTCTTAACATGTGTGCTATGGAGAAGGCTCCTGGTCCAGATGGTTTCCCAATGGTTTTCTTCAAAACTTTCTGGGACCTTGAAGAAGGACATCATAGATACTGTCAATTTTTTCCACACCAACCAAACTTTTGAGAAAAGCTTCAATGCAACCTTCATAGCATTAATTCCAAAGAAACCAGGTGCCACAGTGTTAAAAGACTATAGACCTATTAGTCTGGTAGGGGGGATTTACAAAATCATAGCTAGAATTCTAGCTGAGAGGCTCAAAACAGTGGTAGATAAGCTAGTCAACAACCATCAGATGACATTCATCAAGGGAAGACAAATCATGCATGCTGCATTATTAGCCAGTGAGTGCATAGATGCAAGAAGGAAGAATGGTATTCCTGGAATAATGTGTAAGCTTGACATTCAAAAATCTTATGATCATGTGAACTGGGACTACCTCCTCAATATCCCAAGGCAAATGGGATTTGGAGATAAATGGGTGAAATGGATGGAAGTTTGTATCAAAACATTTAGGTTCTGTGTTCTTGTGAATGGTGAGCCTATTGGTTTTTTTGCCTCTGAGAGGGGTTTGAGACAAGGAGATCCACTCACTCCTTTCCTATTTATTTTAGCTATGGAGGGGTTTGAGAGTGCTTCAGGCTTGAGAGTCAACAGGGGAAAGAGCAGCCTTTTTCAAGTTTTGGAGGTTCCTTAGGTTCAGAGCTTGGCCAACATACTAGGATGCAGAATAGAAAAGCTACCAACCACTTATCTTGGTATGCCCCTAGGCTATAAACACAAAGCACTAGAGATATGGGATGGGATTCTAGAGAAAACTGAGAGGAAGTTAGCTAAGTGGAAGGCCCAGTACCTATCAATGGGGGGTAGATTGATCTTGATAAACTCTGTCCTTGATTACTACTACCTACTTATGTGATGTCACTTTTTCCAATCCCAGCAAAAGTGGTGAAAAAACTGGATAAGATGAGGAGGAAGTTTCTGTGGCAAGGGAATAAAGAGGGGAAAGGTTACTGTTTGGTGAAATGGGAAACAATGTTGCTTAGTAAAAAAGATGGGGGTCTGGGAATCAGAAATCTTAGGCTGCAAAATGAGAGTCTTCGATTGAAATGGTTATGGAGATACATCAATGAGGATAAGGGCTTTGTGGAAGGAAGTCATTGTGTCTAAGTATGGTGAAGCTAGCCCATGGTGCACGGAAATGATAACTGATACCTATGGAGTAGGAGTATGGAGAACAATTAGGAATTATGGCAATTAATGGAAGACAATACTTGCCTCAAGGTTGGCAATGGAGCAAAGACAAAATTTTGGAGAGATAGGTGGTTTGATTAAACTCCTTTAAAAGAGGCTTTCTCTGACCTATTTCTTATTTGTGTAAACCCTGAGGTGACAATCCAAGAGTGTTGGTCCACACAGGGGTGGGATATATCTTTTAGGAGGCGTTTAAATGATTGGGAGATAGAGAGGGTAGCCCTGTTACTGGGAAAAATAGGGCAAGTTTTTATTAGCAGTACAGAGGTTGATATACCTCTTTGGAAACACAATGGTAACGGGATATTTTCTGTAAAGAGTGCCTACACAAGAGGTCTCCAGGTGACTAATACAAATACTCAATGCAAGTAGAATTATTTTTGGAAAAGCAGCATTCCCACCAAAGTTAAGTGCTTCACTTGGTTGGTTATCAAAAGGGCCTGCCTAACCAAAGAAGTGCTACAGAAGAAGAAGAGAAATTGGTTTCTAGGTGTTTTCTGTGTATGGTGACTGAGGAGACAAACAAGCACCTTTTTTTGCACTGCAAGTACACTGCTCAGTTGTGGAATTTGTTTCTCAACATTACTGGCTATAGCTGGGCCATGCCTGAGCATACATCAGACCTTCTTAGCTGCTGGATCAGAAGAGGGGGATGTAAGAGCCAAAAGAGATGGTGGGGATTGATTCCCTCATGTATATGGTGGTCAGTATGGAGGGAGAGAAATGCCAGATGTTTCGAAGATACGTATAATCCCATTCATAAAGTCAAATGGAATTGTATTGTATCTTTACTCTTTTGGTGTTAACAATTATGTATAGAAGATACTGATCAGATTATAGATCTGATCGGGAGTTTGTAGTTTAACTTTTTGGTGGTGGCCAACATATCCTTAATGTTGAAGAATACAAATTTACCTTTTTCAAAAAAACAAGAGAAGGATGTTGTCCAAAATGTTAAGAGGTGTTGAATATCTTCTTTTTTCACTATATGCAAAGACTTAACATATTATCTCATAGATTGGAATTCGTCTTTTAAATTTGCAAAATGGATTTGTTCTTCTGTTTTCATGATTTTGAAACTTCTTAGGTGTTTGAATTTCTGGAGAATCTCTCTGCCAGCTTAAATGATTTAGCCTACAGTGAACTTTCAATGCTTAAAGCACTAAAGGTAACTTCGAATTTACAATATGTCAAAACTTCAGAGTTCATCTTATGCTTGGTCTGCTTCACCTATGTGCTTCACCTCTTGAAGATTTTTCTGTTCTGGTAATACAGAAGAAAGAGGAAGGTGAATCTCCTTTTGGCATGGAGGATCTCTCATACTACGTCAAAAGAATCAAAGATCAACAATTCCATATAAATTTTGGAGTAATTAGACAATACTTTCCTATCAATTTGGTTTTATCAGGCATCTTCAAAATATGCCAAGATCTATTTGGTAATCACTGCGAATTGCATTTGGTGTTGTCTTTGATCCTTCTTTCCTAACTCACGTAAATAGTTTAAATTCTTTGTTCAATATTAGGCTTAGGTTTCAAGGAAGTTGAAGGTGCTGCGGTTTGGCATCCAGATGTTCAACTTTTTTCAGTTTCGGATCTTAGTTCTAAAGAACTTGTTGGTTATTTTTATCTAGATCTGTACTCCAGGTTATCCCAGCTCGATTGTTCTTCTACATGTTAACTGTGCTTGCTTTATCAGCTTTAAGGTAGAATACTTAAAATATGTTACAATCTTAACAGAGTAGGCAAATATGCTCACACCTGTGTAATAGCTCTTCAGAATGGCTTATTAAGTAGTGGTTCTAGACAGGTAACTGCTGAATGTATCATTTGCTTGGTTCTAGTGCTTAGATTTTCACTTAACGACATTTCCTTGAATCCAGATTCCTGTGGCGCTACTTGTTTCTCAATTTGAAAAGGAAGTTGATGGTCACCCTGGGTTATTGCAATTCTCGGAAGTGGTTAATCTTTTTCATGAATTTGGTCATGTGGTATGTGTTTTTCCTTTGAAGCACAGTGCAAAATTTCAAAACTAGTCTGAATGCCAGTTATTTCTTTTGTCATTTTATAATGCAATTGGAGAGCAATTTTACTCTGACACTTGCCTTCCAACTAAATACTATGTTTTTATTTTAGGCCACCTTGCAAATATTATTCTGTCTAGTAATATTTAATTTTGAGGAAAAACCTTGTGGAGCACTCTCGGCCATTGCCAGCTAAGCGACTTGTTAGTCAATTGGTGCACTGGATTCATTCTAAGTAACTACCACTGCCTTCAAAAATGGTTTTACTTGTGTTGGATCCATGTTAAATTATTGCTGAGCTGGCTTACTTAGCAATTATACCAATCATCTGCAACTCTAACCAAAGAATTGAAGTATGCTGCGATAGAACTATACTGTTTACATTGCTTTGAAGGAGAACTACAGAATAGAGACATTATCTTGTTAAACAGTCAAAGCTACTGGAAAACTTTTACAGAAAAATGATTGATCTTATTCATAGTTGTTTATGTGTTTGGAGTAAAGAGTATCATGTGTAAAATTCTCGACACCCATGACGTAGGGAGGGCTGATGAGGTGGGGGTCAAGGAGAGCGACTGATAGAATTCTACTTAAGCAAGCTCCCTAATAAGGGGTCATATCTGATATGACACATTAAGTAAATTCCTCATGTAAAGAGAGAATAGTATATAAAGGATAGAACTTATGTGCAAAGGAGAAAGCCCCAGGTCCTGATGGATATCCGATGGTATTCTTCTAGACTTTTTGGGCCCTGTTGAAGGAAGACATCACCAATACAATTCAATTTTTTCATTCTAATCAGATTTTTGAGAAGAGCTTTAATGCAACCTTTATTGCTTTACTCCCAAAGAAACCTCGAGCATCAGAGTTGAAGGACTTTAGGCCAATCAGCTTTGGTGGGGGGAGTCTACAAGATCATTGCAAGATTGTTGGTTGAAAGGCTAAAAAGGGGTGTCGAAATTGATCAACAAACATCAAATGACTTTTATAAAGGTGAGGCAAATCATGGATGCAACACTCATTGCTAGTGAATGCATTGACTCAAGAATGAAAGGAGGAGCCCCTGGTCTAATGTGCAAATTGGATATTCAGAAAGCCTATGACCATGTGAATTGGTCTTTCCTTCTGAATACTCTCAGACAAATGGGATTTGGCAACAAATGGATAAAGTGATTGAGGTGTGTATAAAAACAGTCAAGTTTTCTGTCCTTGTGAATGGGGAACCCGTGGTTTTTTTCGAATCAGAAAGAGGGTTGAGATAGGGTGATCCTCTTTCCCCTTTCTTATTCATTTTGGCAATGGAAGGCTTTGATAGTATGATGAGGATTGCAACTCAAAATAGATGGATTAGAGGCTTTCAAGTTGGAGGTGAGTTGGGGAAGAAAAAGAAGTGTGTCATCTGCTCTATGCGGATGATACTATCATCTTTTGTGAACGTACAACAGAACAAATTAGCTACATCAGAGTGATTTTGGTTTTGTTTGAAGCAGTTTCAGGGTTGAAAGTAAACTGGGGAAAAAGTAGTCTCTTCCCGGTAAATGAGGTCCCTCAGATTCAGCAACTAGCAAATATATTGGGATGCAAAGTAGAGCATTTGCCTACCATATACCTGGGCATGCCCTTGGGTAGCAAACACAAAACAATGGAGATATGGAATGGTATTCTGGTGAAAACGGAGAAGAAACTTGCTAGATGGAAGACACAATACCTATCCCTAGGGGGTAGATTGATCCTCATAAACTCCATTCTGGACTCTTTACCAACCTATGTGATGTCCCTGTTTCCAATCCCAACAAAGGTGGTGAAAAAACTAGACAAACTTAGAAGGAACTTCCTGTGGAAAAACAATAAGGAGGGAAAGGGTTATAACTTAGTCAACCGGAAGAATGTTCTTCTTAGCAAAGAAAGAGGGGTTTTAAGGACCAGAAATTTGAGGTTGCAAAATGAAAGCCTTTTTGATGAAATGGCTATGGAGATACACTGCGGAAGATGCAGCTCTCTGGAAGGAGGTTATTGTAGCAAAATATGGAGAACTAAATCCTTGGTGTACAAAAATCACCTCCGAACCATATAGGGTTGGGGTATGGAGGACAATCAGGAACCTATGGCCACAAATGGAAGGAAACATGTATATTAAGGTGGGTAATGGAAACAAAACTAAATTTTGGAAAGATGGTTGGATAGACCAAACCTCTCCAGAGAACTTTTTCCAGATTTGTTTCTAATATGTGAGTACCCTGATGCTAGAGTTAGCGGTTGTTGGACAGAACAGGGATGGGACATATCTTTAAGAAGACTACTTAATGAGTGGGAGGTGGAGAGGGTGACAACGCTTCTGGAAAACTAGCTGGAATGATTACAACTACAATAGCAACAGACAAGATCTTGTGGAAACATAGCAAGGATGGAATCTTCTCAGTCAACAATGCCTACAAAAGAGGACTAATGGGGATGACAAGGGCCCCAAAATATAATTGGAATTACTTTTGGAAGAGTGACATTCCTACAAAAGTAAAGTGTTTCAGCTGGTTAGTGATAAAGAGAGCATGTTTAATAGGAGAAGTTCTACAAAAGAAAGGCAGACAACTGGTTCCTAGGTGTTTTTTGTGCAACTTGACAGGGGAAACAAATAACCATCTCTTCCTGCACTGTAAGTTTACTGCTCAAATTTGGAACTTGTTTCTTACAAGCATGAACTGGACAATGCCAGAACATACATCAGATTTGTTGAGCTGTTGGATTAGGAGGGGAGGAAGTAAAAGTCAAAAGAGATGGTGGAAGCTAATATGGTGGTCAGTTGCAAAGAAAATGGAAGATGTTTTGAAGATAGATCCAATTCCATCCACAAAGTTAAATGGAATTGTATAGTATCTCTACTTTTTTGGTGTAAACAACTTTGTGTAGATGATAAAGACCAGATTATAGATTTGATAGAAAATCTGTAATTATTCCTTTTTGGAGGTAGCCAGCGTACCCTTAATGCTGAAGAATTCAACCTTACCAGTTTCAAAAAAATAAAATAAAGGATAGAACACAATTGCATGGTACATGTGTTTTTAAGCTTGATATGGCGTAACTTACGACAAATCTATGAGGTCTTTTAAGCCAAAGTGAACAATAGGTACTATGGGCTTGATTTTTGACAAATATGGAGTCAGATCTGTACTCTCACAGAAGGATAGTTGGGAAATATCAGGAAGGATGCTGAGTCCTAAGGGGAGTCAGGAGTGTATGTGATGCCCATGAAGGAGGGCGAGGTGATAAAGACATGTTAATGCGAAAGACTGACAGATTCCGTGCTGACAGAGTTTTTTTAAAAGGACTGAGTGCATATGACATCTCACATCAGAAAGAGAGAGTGATGTATTACTTATTATATAAGATAAGACAGCACAAATTCACATGATACATATGTTGGGCTCAATGTGATGTTTCTTAAGGGGTAATCTGCAAGATCTGTTGAGTCAAAGAGAACACTACGTACCATAGACTCGAGCTGTGACAAAATTTGAATGAGTAGCCACATAAGTCCCAAATCTTTTCGACAAAGAACTCTGTTGTCCTCCTTTTAGTCCTTAGATTTGATTTGCCTTTGTTCATGCAGTGTTCTGTAGGGTGACATGATTGCATAACAAGACCTACTGTAAAGGCAAAGTAGAGAAAATCTGAAGGGAAAACCGTACAACAACCGACATGATTAAAGATAACTTCTCTTTTCTATTCTTTTATTTTTCGTCCCTTCCTCTTTCTTGCCCCTGCCTATCCTTTACACTAGCTACACAATCATTTTTGATCCCCGCTAAGAGCTTCTACTTTGGGTGTGAATGGTTTCATATTTGTTAATCATTCTAAAGTTCATACCAATTTTCAATTAGTTTATTGCAAGCCAATAGTAGACTTCCTTTGGTAATTATAATCGTCTCGGTTTTTCTTGGTATGGAAGTGTATCAGCAGGGGCACACTGTTATCCTTCATCAGCAGAAATATGCCTTAGATCTCTTGCCTTGTGCAACATGCTTAATTCTTGTCCTTTTGCCACTCTCACTAGTGGTACCAAGCTTCTCAAGTTGGATGTCACCTCCCTGTCTGATCTAGTATCGGTTTGGTTATGTTAATTTTTTTATACTATTATTTTAATAATAACCTGTACAAGTGTCAAAGATGATGTAGGATGTTTTGTTTTTTATATAATATTATACCCTATCCGTTCCACTTTTTTATAAGGAAAATATTACTATTGGGAAGTGAAATAGATACTTTTTACCACAATTCATCAATACTAATAAGAGGTTAGAAGCAGGCACGTCGATGTGCTTGCTTCATGCCGAGGGATTTTGAATTTCAGACCTCTTCATCCGCGTGCCTCTTCCAGTGCCATCTCAACAGTATAAAAAAAGAAGCGTGTGCCTTAGGCCCTCAAATTTGAGGGCCCCCATTGTTTAACAATAATAGGTTATAGGTTATCTTTTTAAAAAGTATTGAGTATTATTTATAGAAAAACTAAATTTCATATAAAATGAAAGAATTATTAGAAGTTTGACATATTTTGACTACTATATCTCATGAAAGATAATATAGATCGATTAAATTATCAATTGAAAAAAGATATTAGAAGAAATCAATTATATAAAAGTTATTGACATTTCATAAAGTTTAAGGCCTCTGTTTGATTTTGGCTTTAGGCCACTAATATGCTTGTCACCCTTGCCTGCTTCATGCCGAGAGTATTTTGGAATTTCAATGTCTACACTTTAAAGGTACTTTACAAATGCTTTTCCATAGATAGTTTGGTCCCACGGGCCACATCAATAAAATCTCTTCTCAAATGTGTCGTTTTCCTGGGACCGATTAAAAAAGAAAATGTGTCACATAAATTGGGGCCGAAAAAAAATACATAGGGCCACTTTTAGTGTGATTTGTTGTGACTGTTCTGGCACGGGGCTTTGCATCTAGTTTCTTCATATATTCTAAAAAGATTTTGTAATTATAAAAGATGGTAATTTATAGATTTTATCTAGTTTCTAATCGTGTATATCCTATTTTAAAAATATTATGGAACTGATATCTGAATGAAGACTGAAACTTAGAAGGTTTTGATCCTCCATACTCCGGCAGGGGCGGACCCACAGTCATCACTACGGGTGCACGTGTACCCGTTAACTTCGGAAAATTATGTATATATCTGTATATATATATACCTTGTGATAGACTTATATTTTATTAGGCACCCAAAGACACAAAAGTCAGTTGGGTTAGCTGGTTTAGATGCTGAACTTCTTTGAGGAGGGACTGGGTTCGAATCCCCATTTGCTCTTTTTTTTTTTTTCCATTTTTAGCTATGAAGTTTAAAAATATCGAATAAAATAGTAGGATGGATAGTTTCGAACTTGCGACCTCACGGTACAAAGTGAAATTTAAAACAACCACTTTATCTAAGACACTTTATCTATTAGTATCATCTAATTTTTTTATAGATGAATATCGTAGTTTTGTATTTCATATAAATCAATATTGGGTACATACTTTAAGTAAGCATTATTGTTGGTGGTATACCCCTCGTCTTCAAATCTTGGGTTCGCCTCTATACTCCGGACCTCTTCATTCTTAGCGACGACGCTTAAGATGACATCCCAAATATAGGATTTTTCTTATAAAATCAATACTAGCGAGTGATTAATCATTAAGAAATAATAGGCCAAATAGCAGACTAGATTTTTGATTACTTAGGTCTAATATCCTTTTAGCCATCACTAAGTATAACATCTGAAAATTTTAGTTCGTTAATTTTATAGATTCTCTGTTGTTACCTATTAGCAGAAATAAAAATAAAATATGGGGATTGATAAAAGGAGAACTAAAAGTTGTTTGGTAGACTTGATGATATTAACTAATCTCATATGTTGTCCTCCAATTGATTTGTTTTTATATAAATTGTAAAATCATAGTTGAATGATAAACAAAAATGAAGTTATAAGTTGCCATCTGGAATAAATCTCTACTATCTTATGGTAAGTTCTGATTTTTGAACATCCTTTGCTTATGACTATAAGGTATTAAGCAGGTAAAACCTTTTTCTATGTTGTACTAGTTCAGTAATTAGTCTGGCTTCGCTCCTCTAATATTATGCTCCTGTAGATGCTCCTCTTAAATGTGTACTTATGCTCTGATGTTTAGCCTAAAATTGGTGGGATACCAATTTGTCAATACTTGTCATTTAGCTGTGGTACTCATGTTGATAAACTTTTACTTGTACTTCTCTATATAAATTTCATGCACACTTCTGGGTTAATATTTGGAACAGCTACGCTTATTCTTACTCATCTATTTACTTCAGGTACATCACATTTGCAACTGTGCATCATTTTCCAAATTATCAGGGCTGCGTCTGGATCCTGATTTTGTGGAGATCCCTGCCCTTTTGATGGAGAATTGGTGTGTTTTAAATAGTTTCCCCTTTATATTGAGCTTCTGTATTGTTAGCTTATGGTCTTATAAGTTTCAAATACTTGTGCCAGGTGCTACGAAAACCTCTCCTTGAGACTGATCTCAGGCTTTCATCAGGTACTTCCACTGTACTTTCTTTCCATCCTCGACTATTTTCAGTAGGATGAGACACTTGAAATATTTCAGATACTCAGACTTGCTACTGTTCTTTTTTCCCTTGCTCTTTCATCCACGATTGCTGCTGCAAAAAATGTTCTTTTGATTTTTGAGAAGTAGTTCCATTAAAACAATGAAAATAATAAACAGTCACTTTGAGGAAGAAACCAAAGAAAAAGGCCTTGTACATTTGCTTTTTTACTTACTTATTTTAACCTTCATGCTAGTTGAACCATAGACTCCAAGTTTGACACACTGGTTTCTATTCAAAAACCATGCTTGAGTGAAAGTTACTGCAAACAAGTTTGGTAATTTATTTTATATCAGATCGTTCGATTATGTTAATCCTCTATCTCAGTCATATGCCTTTTGTAGGATATCACAAAGCCCATTAAGGATGATCTTTGTAAATCACTTAAGAGATGGCGATGCTCCTTCTCAGCACTGAAATTGAAACAGGAAATCTTTTATTGTAAGCCTTTCTATTAACTTGCTAAAACTTAGCAATTTACTTGTTCTTCTTCTAATCCATGAAAGGCTAAGTTATTCTGCTCTTTGGCTCCCTTTTAGATGGTAAAATTGGTAATTTGGTATTCTTCAACTCAAGCATGTATAACGTTATATTCTAGGAAATATAAGAATTTTGTCAAATACAATTACTGCTGCATGTATTCAGAACTTGCGCTTGTCATGCATGCCATATTAATTTGCCACTATTTCAGTGACATGCTTACTCCTTTCCACTTTTTCTATGATATATTCTTGGGATGTACAATGTTACATGTTAAATAATCAGAAATAATCTCATGTTATCTACAAAAAGAATCACAAATATTCATATGTCATCTCTACTTGCTCCAGTCTAGATTTGTCCTGCTTCTGAACCTTAGCCCATCACCTTATGATATCAGAACCTGTACCCTTTCTGTATAGGAGAATACCCAATTGAGGCACACTCTAGGATCAAGTTTCCTAGAAATTCTTAGTGTGAAGAAAACCGAGACCCAAACACCTTCAGATGAACAGTATATCTATTCTCACTCTTTAAAACCCCTAGAGTTTAGAGGACTGAAAATTGAGGATTTGAAGTGGCATTCTATTGAAAAGATAGGCAGCAACTAGAATGACATCCTCCCAGTAGGTTTTTGGTCGATTCATGGTAAACATAAGAGATCTTGCCACTTCTTAAAAATGCCTAATTTTCCTTTCAGCAATCCAATTTCTGTACTAATGTAGGGACTTATAGTTTGAGATTATCCATTGAACTTTGATAAACACCAAATCTTTTGTCCATGTATTTATATGTCACCGTCAGATTTTTATTTTAGCCTCAAATTGAGTACAAGTCATCTTATGAATGACTGAAAGCAATAGAAAACCTCACTTTTGGCCTTCAATAGATACACCCATGACATCCTAGAGTGACAATCAATAAAGGTAACAAACCTTTGATTCCAGACAAAGAAACAGTTTGAGTGGGGTTCCCACATCATAATGGATAATCTTAAAAAGAGTAGTACTTTTATCATCACTCAAAGGGCAAGAGTTTCTAGTATGCTTGGCATATTCACAAGCATCACAAAATAAAGATTCAACTCAGTTCTTTGAAACAAACTAGAATATAACTTTGGTAAAACAAAAAGGGATGGGTGCCCCAACCTCCATGCCACTAAGATTATTTCTTGGTTGACATCCGTATTTCCTCCAAAAAAATGCTTTGACCAGACTCCAGAGTCTAGAGTTCCATCAAACATATATAAGCCATCATGCAATTTACCACTATGAATCCACTTCTTTGTTTGAAGATCTTGAAAAACACAATGATTAGGGAAAAACTCGCTACTACAACTTAGTTCCTTAGTGATGGCAATAATAAATAACTGTAATGTCCCATTTCATGAGAAATTACCTTTATGTGTGAAATTATCATTTTTCCTTCCCCTTAGCATTATCATACTTTTTATCTGTTGCAAGAATGGTTAGCGTGATCCCCGATACAATTGGGTTAGAGTTTGATGGATTTAAGTCTTTCGAGTGGTGTTATACTGAAATAGTTGACTTTGGTCAACATTACGAGATCCGTGCGTCAGATGGTAATTCTGTCAATTGCTTTGCGTCCAAAATGTTGAGTTTGGTCAAGTAGGGTGGTTGGTTAGAGTCCCAAGACCTTGGGTTGAGATTTGGGAGACGAGAAGTTGAGTTTTTGGCCTAAGAGTGGTCCGAGAGGGTATTTCTTCCATAACAATCTTTTTTTGAAAATCTGACGATTCATTGAGTTCGGAATATCGAATTTGGTGGGGTAGCATGTCTGGTTTATTTTTATCGGGTCCCAAACGAATCTTGAGGGTCTGTTCAAAGACTTTAATAAGATAGAAAATGTATTTTTCTGGTGCTGACCGTGATCAACAGACCCGTTTTTAGGGCTGGAACAACCCTGTTTCGGGATTCTTCCTTTTTTTCTCATTTTCCTCCATTTTCGCTCGATTGGGAGCTTGGGAGAAGAGACTTTTGAGAAATTTCTTGAGGAAACTTGTGTAGGTAAGTCCCTTTATCGATTCTATGTCATTTTCTTCGAATTTCATCTTTAAAACACTTAAAATCAAGATTTCAAATGAAGGTTTTCCCCGTAAAAAAAAATTGTTATTTCTTTGATTTTAGGCCCAATTCCTACTCATTTTTTATGGGGTTTTCAACCACAAACTTCTTTTTACTAGAGGAATTTGTTTTTCAACTAAAATTCTGATTTTACCCTTTTCGAACACACGGGCTAAATTATTTGGCCTCCGCACGGGCGAATTAATACAAATAAGCCCCCATACGAGAGAAACAATGTAATCCACAATTTCCAACACTTAAATCTCATGCTACACATAGCCCAGTTCATAAGAATGGTTAACTACCCCAACCCAGTCTAGAGGAAGGATAAGCCAAACCTACCTCGAAGGCCCACACTTCACTCTAATCACTCTACTGATGCTTTTCTTCTATCAACAGTGTTGAAAAGATCCCCAACTATAAAAAGGGAAGATACGCATCTAGAGGGTTCCAGCGGTACCCATATTGCTAAGGTTAAGAACCAGGTTAATATCGTCCTAAAATCTCATTGAAATCAAATATGATAATCATGAATAACAAAAAAAAATGGACAAAACAATTGAAAAAAAATAATTAGACAGAGATTTTTGTTGTATGGGCAGAGTGTTGGCCAGTTAAGAACTATCATGTTCATAAGATGAATGTTGCGGAAATAAGAATTTGCGATGGATGTGGGGGCATACTTGAAGAGATAGGTTTCAGAATGAGGATATCTGAAACGAGGTAGGAGTGATTTTAGTGGAGGACAAGATGCGGGAAGCGAGGTTGAGAAGGCTCAAGCATGTGAATAGGAGATGCACGGATGCCTCAGTGCAGAGATGTGGGAGGTTGGCTACGGATGGTTTCAAGAGAAACAGAGGTAGACTGAAGAAGTATTAGGGAGATGTTATTAGATATGCCATGACAGTTTCAGTTCATTTTGAGGACATGACTTTAGGTAAGAGGGTGTGGACGACACAATTAGGGTAGAAAGTTAGTAGGTAAGCGGGTGTGGAGGACACAAATTAGGGTAGAAAGTTAGTAAGTAAGCGGGTGTGGAGGACACAAATTAGGGTAGAAAGTTAGTAGGTAGCAGTGTATTGTCTTGTCTTCTATTCATATTAGTAGTTGTAGTGGTGCTCTTGTAGTTTCTTGGCCTTTGATTTTCGTTACTACATGTTGTTTCTTGTATTATCGTATCATTTTGTTGTAGTTATTGTTCTGTTGCTATCGATTATTTTCATTATTATCTGTTGTTTCTTGTACTTCTGTTGCTCCTTTTCGGGACTGCTTTGGACAATTTTTCGTTAAGCCGGGGGTCTATCCGAAACAGCCTCTCTACCTCTGAGGTAGGGGATAAGGTTTACGTACACTCCACCCTCCCCAAAGACCACTTTGTGGGGCTACACTGGGTATGTTTTTGTTGTATACGGAGGGGGAGGGGTGGGCACTGCACTCACCGCTCAGAAGGAAGATGTTGGAGCAAAGACTGTTATCATGTTTAAATCCTTCAACTATATTAGCTGGGAATATATTAAACAAATGTTTTGGACAGTTGAAGGATGATTAATGAAGTAGAGAAAAGCACAAACCTAAGAATTTGTCACTTTACATTTCAGAGTCACTTAACAGAAGTTTATATACATCTTTTCAGGTCTATTCGATCAAATTATTCATTCAACTGAGAATGTTGATATTAATGGGCTGTTCAAGCATCTCTATCCGAAGGTATGATTTGTCACTCTTGTTTATTGGAAAACCAATATTTGTGTGCTTAACTCTTCTTCATTTCTTCAGGTTATGGTAGGATTACCGCTTCTAAGAGGAATAAACCCAGCTTCATGTTTTCCACGAACTGCTATTGGCTATGAGGCCACTTGCTACAGTCACATCTGGAGTGAGGTGTCCTGCTCATCCTTGTTTGTATATGTTTACTTAACAAATTTGTCATTCATGGATGTGTTCCTAAAGCCCAACAGCTTTTGTACATGTTTTCTTCTCCTCCATTTGCTCCCTCTATTTCTTTTATATGGCACTCTTTTTGTTTTTGCTTGTTCCAAAAGGGATGACACCTTTATATACTTCAAAATTCCTAACTTTGAACTTTCTATTTACCATTCATGACATGCTCTTATGACCATAGAAATATCATGACATGTTTAAGATCACGAGTTCCCGAGACATTTTTGGTATGTGCTAAAAGTCTTCCTTTCTTTGCTAACTTAAACTCATGCCCTACCAAACATGGCCATATAAAATGACATGGATAGAGAGTCAAATTTGCTAAATGCCTCACAAGCTTCCTCATGTCATGCTTTCTCATCATTTTTCCAGAATTTCAGAAGTTTTTGGAATATAGATGTTCTATTTGATATATGGTTTGTGGTTTTGATAAATTTATCAATTTCTTCCTAGGTCTTTGCTGCTGATATATTTGCCTCGAAGTTTCATGATGATATTTTCAACCTGCAAACAGGCTTGCAGTTTAGGAATAAGGTACCAAATACATCCCTGAGATTACTCTCCATTTATTTTACTTGGATTTCATGTTTAGATTGACAATATTTCGGCTGCCTTGTCAGTAACTTACGGTAATCCACTTAACACATAGATGTCCGATTCTGCAAGGATGGGTTAGTATTCCTAAAACCTAAGTGATTAGTATTGAGTGATCCTAGCAAATAACCTAACATTGATAGCTCGCTTGTTCTTCTGCATGTTTAAAGACCAAAACTAGCATTTGCAATAAGAGATGTAATTTTCCTCTTCTTTTTGTGATTATCGGAGGCACAAGTTGTCCTTCGGGGACATCCGATTTTGAAGTAGCATAGCCTGGTATGTCCATTGCTGCAATAGTTGCAAAACCTAGATTACCATTGACGTGTACCTCAGATGTTTTTCAAAATTCCAAATTTCACATCTAACCAACTGAACCCCTTAAGCCACTAGATTGCTGTCTCATCCACATTCAGCTGTGTTTCTATCAATTTGACGCCACTTCCAAGGGCCAGAAAAGGTGAAACTTAAAATTTCACTGAACACTAGAGAACCTTGTCTACATACAATTCCCCCATTCTCTAATTACGATTGCAGTATAAGCCCCTGCTCCTTGAATATTAGGGCCTTTTCAGCTATGAGTTATTGAGTTTCACTTATTATTAAAGGTCTTTTCGTTTCATGACGAGACTCAAGTTCAGGAAGTCTTCATGTTCCTTCGTAAAGTTCGTGCAGTTTCTAAAAACTGTCTGGAAGATCTCATCCTAAGCTCGTTGCTGAATTGCTCATCCATTTTCTGAAGTAATGACATGAGAAAACTCCCCTTTGTTTTGGCAGTTTGAAAAAATAATATATTTTCACTTTGTGATAGGTGTTGGCTCCAGGAAGAGGAAAAGACCCCCTTGAAATGTTGTCAGATTTTCTTGGGAGGGAACCATCAATACAAGCTTTTCTTGACAACAGAGCTGATATAAACTAGAGCTTTGTTTCACTTTTAATAGCAGGGTGATTTTTTCTGTCCCATCCTGTAAAGTTGTAGAAGCTGGCAAGAATATACTATTTCTCATCATGATGGTTAATACTCTCTAAGAGAAGAAACAAAAAAGACCAGAAATGTGTAATGTGGTTGAGCTGTTGCTAATGTAATGTTATTCTCCCTACTTTTTGTATCAAATTTTTGAAAGGTCCATAAGTACAACAGAATCATCATTTAGTCTGAAAAACATGTGGAAATCAAGTTTTAAATTTTTGATAGTCAAAGTTACACTCTAAACCGTTCGAAATTAACAATAGTAATAGTTGTGTGAGGCTCCATTCTCTTTTTGACACTTCGATAGTGGCCATGTTTCTTACATTTTACATGTTACTCACCATTTCTCTTCTACTTACCCTTCTTTTCTTATTTTTTAATTTTCTTTTACTTCTAACGAATATTCAATTTCCAGATGCATAATTGAATAATTAATATATTTGATTAAAAAAATATAGATAAACAACATTTTTCAGATAAAATAATTGAAACATCTTTGAAAACTGTTCTTTAAAAATAAGCTTATTGTTCAATATTCTTTAATAGAATCAGATTAATTCAAAACACAAACTTATTCACTCTAAGTCTTTAGCATGTAAACTAATTAGATAAGATTAATTTTAATTAATATAATTTACTATTTTTTAGATGTCAAAATAAAAATGACAACTGGGCAGTACAAGGCTGGTGCGATCGATGATTAAAAAAAGTACGCAGGATTCATATTCACTTACAATATATTTTTTATTAGTGTTCACAATTATTATCGGTTGTGCCTCTGCCATTTTAATTTTTTTTCTCTTCAATTGTTATTGTATGATAGATGCAACAAAACCAACGCCATATAAGGGCTGTGAGATGAAGGTGTTGTAACTTGCAAATAATTTTCTTTCGTGGGAATATTTTGGACATCGCTATTAAACTTGTACTTATTTTATTTATTTTTTTGAACTTTTTTTCACATAACTATTCTGTCATCAGTTTAATTCGAATAGTCCACACCCCTATTCATTTCACACATAAAAAAACTGAATTTTATTGATAATATTTTAGGCCTTTTATTAAGGATTAACTTTATGCTACCATATTGTTAACCTTCCCATGGCTACAATCAACATTAAACATCAAATAAATTTAATTAGAAAGTAGGTACAACTTGTTGATGGTTGGAACAAGCTTTAGAGCCACTCTTTTTCTAGTTGCCAATCCAAATATCTCAGACAAGTCGATATCTTGAGCTTCAACTCCACTAGCCAATTTCCAATCAAAGTGATACAACAAACGAGCCAATGATAACTCAATTGTTGCTAATCCAAGGGCGTAACCCGGACAACCTCTTCTCCCTCCTCCAAACGGTAGAAACCTAAAATCTTGTCCCCTAAAATCGATATCCTTCTCCATAAACCTTTCGGGATTGTAATCAAGAGGATTGTTCCAATACTCTGGATCTCTTCCGATTGCATAGGTGTTGATCAAGACTCTAGTTTTCGCAGGTATTTCATAGTCATCGATAGTACATTTTTCGATGGATTCACGAGGTACGAGAAGAGGGACAGGGGGATGCAATCGCATAGTCTCTTTTATTATTGCTTTCATATAGTGAAGATGTTGAAGATCAAATTCTTCTACCTTTCCTTTATTAGCTGCAATTTTTCTTACTTCATCTTGTGCTTTTTTCATAACACTTGGATGCCTAGCCAACTCTGTCATTGTCCATTCTAGTGTAGCTGCTGATGTATCTGTTCCAGCCACAAACATATCCTGTAGTGTCAAGCATAATTGTGTTAGTACCAAGGGCGGAGCTAGAAGTTCGGGTATCGATTCGATCGAATCAGTAATTTTTGCATTTGTATTAGTATGTTTATTAAATATGTACAAAATATAAAGTTTAGAATTCAATAACTGACACTTCAAATCGTTATTATAAAATTCACAACCCTTAAGGTTAAAATTCTGACTTCGCCTCTAAGCTCAACAATAGAAGTAGGGATGGACATGATATGGTACATATCAAAACACCATAGCATATTGAAATTCTTAATACCGTGGTTGGCATTATGGTATACATTTTAATTTCTTTTGTATTCGATACGATATTTGATATTTAGAAATAACATCCGAAATATCAAAAATCATACCGAAATATATAATTACATAAATAACATTTATTATATATTATTAAAATACTAACAAATATGCAGGTACATGGGTGGACCTACCTTGTTGCAAGTGGGTTCATATGAACCCACTTCTCTGAAAAAATACATTGTATATACGTATATATTCAATCTGTTTTTTGAAACAAAACATTGTATATAATTAATTTAATCCCACTTAAATCAATAGTAACATGTAGTCCAGCGGATTCCTGGGTCCGCCACTGGTCTAGTATGAATATAAACTAAATGTTTAGAAGCTGAAACTTTGACTATATTTTATTTTGATTGAAATGCATTTAAATTGTGATCGATTGATTAAAACAAAAGAGTTTTGTTTACTATATTTTGTATATACATGTATAATGTATTAGTATGATACAGTTGCAATTTTTTTCTCAAATGTCCAAATTATAATAAATTATTATACAAGTATATATCAGTTTAGTATACTGCGATATGTGATTTGATCGAAATTTTGATTTTACAGAGAAACTGTCATCCCAGTCAATCCAATTGGGATGCCCTGGACCTGACATGTCACTTGAAAAGAGTAACATGAAGCTCAGAATTGGGGTGTAGTCAATACTCCCAAATAAAAAGAGAATTGATCTATGGTCGATTTCGTAACAAATCAAATAAAGAGGAATTTCTATTTGTATCTCGTAAAAAGAACAAATTATAATTACCGATTTATCAATATCGAAATCTAACATCAAATGAATTTGAATAAATACCAGGATAAGAGCTTTGAGGTTGTCATCAGTAATAGGCACTTGTAGATCATCTCTTTTCTGAACCTTCAACAATACATCAACAAAATCTTGTGAACCATCATCATCATCTCTGGTTTTCATCAAATGCTCTTTTATGATCTCATCACAAACTTCTCTCAAATCCTTCAAATTATTCGTCAATCTCTTCTTCATCCCACTCAACCAATTAACCCATTCCCAATCTGGAAAAAAATCCCCTAAACAAAACCCAGCTAACAACGCCTGTGTCTCCGTCAATACACTCACTAAATCCTTATCTTTCAATTTATCATCAATAAATCTCTTCCCAAACGCTACTCCACACAAAATATCATTCGCTAGACCGAAGAAAACCTGACTCAGATCTACTTCAGACTGAGAACGAGACGAAATCAATTGTATCATACGGTTTATTTCCTCATCTCGTATGAATTGAAACGAGTGAACTCGTTTTGAACTGAGCAATTCCGTTACGCAGATTTTTCTAGCTTGACGCCAGTAAGGACCGTACGGTGAAAAAGTGATATCGGAGCAACCGAAGGAGAGGTACTGAGCTGCGATGATTTGTGGGCGGCTGCAGAAGATATGATCGTTTGTTTTGAGGATGAGTTCAGCTAGTCGAGGAGAAGAGATGATTAGAGTAGGAATTTGGCCGAGTTGAAGATAGATAATTTTGCCGAGTTTTTGAGAAAGATGGAAGAAGGTGTGATGAGGCATATGGGTGAGGAGATGGAGGTGACCGATTATAGGGAGAGATGGTGGAGATGGAGGCCGACGCCATCGTCGGCGGCCTCTGATTTTGTAAAAGAGAATTGTGCAAGATGTAAGTGATAGTAGAAGAAGTAGCTGCAGAATTGATGCTTCCATTTCTTCTGCTTCTGTGATTTTTTTTCTTCTTTTTTTTTGGTTTGACAAAGTTATGAACAAAATTTTTGAAGAATACTGTACGTGTTAACGTGTATTGAGAGTGATGTAATACTTTTGGAGTTTTTTTAACATAATATATATTTTGTAGTAGTTGGGCAGAAAGCTGTTAGTCCACTACAAGCAGCTTTCAATTTTTGTCAAGATAAAATATTTTATTAATATGCAATGTTATGTGGCAAAGGTTTATATATATATACTCTTCGTATCATTTTATATGATAATATTTGATCGGACACGAAGTTTAAGAAATAATCAAGATTGAATTGTCCTTCAAAAAAGTAAACATATTTTTGTCTCTCCTCATAATGTATTAGAGTATCATATTTAAAATTAAGTGAGACAAATAAAAATAACGAAAAATTATTACGTTTAAATATTTATCATATAAAAAAATATGACATTCAAAAAAATGATGCCACATAAAAAATTATGTATTTTAACCTTATCATTTTTAAAACCAAAAAATACATATAAATTCCTTTCAAGTATGATCATTTTTATTAAAGATAACACTGAAACTTTGTGAATAAAACCCTTTGAATCATTTAAATAATTCAGTTAACCCCACTTTTCAAAATTGTAGGTGTTAATAGTAATATTAGCTTGTAGGAAAAAAAATGTTAATTTATATTTTGTCACGTGGACTCTGTCAAAAATTTCAACTAAAATCCACTCTTTTCAATTGGATTACAAATTATGCCCTGCCTTGTATTCATATTCATTGAATGTTGTGGGACCGTTGAACTTTACAATTTGACAAGTGTGAAAAGTAAATAATTTAGCATTTGAATCATATGAAAAGTAAAAAATTGTATAATTGCCCCATTGAATTTTATATCTTTTTCTGAAGTAGATATAGTAAATTTGCAAGAGTTTTATTATCGCACGGTACAATTTAAATGCATATTAAATACTATCTTCGTCCTATATTATAAATCTATCTTTTTCATAAAATAGTTGGTCATAATATATGTATATTATAAAATTTATGCATAAAATATCATATTTTATTCATTATATTCTTATTAATTAGTTAATTAATTTTGAAAATATTTACTTTGACTAGCCTTAAAAAATTTTAACTAATTAAATAAAGACATAGGAGTAAAATTACCTCATTTTTTAATGCAAGTACAAATAAAAAAAGTGACTTATGAATTATAATATTGGACGAAGGAAATACTACCTATATGTTATCAGGACATGCGTGTGCGATAAATTATGTTTATATTTTTGTTTTGTTTTCATTTTTACGTAATCGACACATTTGGCATTGTAGATAGTCAAATAATACCCCTTCTTGATATGTGATTTTTCTTTCTATGTTTTCTTAAGAAAAATATAAGATATTATTTATCTTTTTTTGTTAAGAAAACTATAAAGCTCCATTTTACTAGCATAGTGATTTTAAATATGATGATATTATGATTTTAGAAATGATAAGGATTAAATTTTATTAAATGATAAAATTAAATTGTAATAACTTTATTGAATATTGATCCGCGACGGCAAGCAAGATGAAAGGGATCTTCCTATGGGTGAGGAGATTTAAGAGGATTAAATTGGGGAAGAAGAATTAACATGAGAGAAAAAGAGAAAAATGAAAAAAAAAAAATGTTGAAATAAATAAATAATATAATTATCCTATTTAATTTATATCTTTTTTTGAAGTAAACGTCTTAACTTTGCAAGAACCCTATTATCCCAAAAACAATTTAAATCCAAAATAATTATACTTTTTTGATTCATTTTTACGATATTCATATTATCACAAAATATAAGCGTATGAAAAGTATATGTAAAAGTGTCACGTGACACTCTAAATTTGAAGTAATATATGTTTTTGAATTTTTTTTTTTTCAATTCACTCTCTCTCCTATTTTATTATCCTTCTCCAATTTCATTCCCTTAAATTGCTTCTCACCCATTGTGAGACCCCTCTCATCTTACTTGTCGACCCAGATCAATCTCTAATAAAGTAATTATTATATACCATTTTAATTCACGTCAAATAGTATACAATATATTGATATTAATTTAAAAATTGTTATCTAATTAGTTACAGTGAATTCAAATACCTAAAATGATTAAGTTAATCTTTAAAATTAATTTCATTTTAAGGTCTACTAAACATAAAATTCTAGGTAAGGATTCTAATTTATCCTAAAGAGAAGGTGTGTCACATCCGGGGAGCACCCCCTAGACGTAACACGGCGTACTTGACCTCTCGGAGGTCTTATACAAGTCCATAGTTATCATTCATCGCATTGACATAGTAAATTTAGCGGAAAATTTAAAACTTTTCATAGCACATCATATGCTAGAAACCTCATCTCATATATAGATAAAACATAAGTCATAATACATTCATAGACCTTAAGTCTCTTTGCCATCTTAGACTCAATAACTTTAGACTACATTAGGGACACGGCCCATAAGACACATTACATAACTATACATTATTTAAAGACTTTTACATTAAAGACATAAGTAGGAGATCCTTGAACTTTTAAGGATTCCTTTCATTGAGCTTGGGAATCATCTAGCAAGCTCTTCACCATTCAAGACATCCTTTAAGCATCCATAACCTACACTTTGTGTAAAAAGTAGAGAAGAATGGGATTAGTACAAGAATGTACTAAGTATGACAACCATGCAAAAATATTGCATTTAAAAGGGACATTTTCTTGAAATCATACTTCATGTCTTTTTGAGTAAATCTTCATAAAACCTGTAAACAATAGCATTTATATCATTCATATACTTCATATAAATATATTCACAGGCCAAACATCACATATGATCACATTTAGAATTTATTGCATTCTTAAGGCACATTACAGTAAGCCCTTTTCCCCTTAACAATGAACCCTATTCTCTTTTGTTCATTAACTTCCCAAGTAACCCTTTAATGATACTTGGTGCAATGCATCACCTTAAGGCCACAAGAAAACATACATACCATCTATACAAGACAACACATACTATCATAGAAGTATAGCACAACATAGACATATTTAAGCCAAACCATAAAGGACATTATGCACATATACTTATTTTACTTCACATGGTTCCTCATAAGACCTTACTCATAATATCAATCTTAATCTACTAGTGCAATATACATATGAAGCCCCATAACCTCAAATATACTTAGTAGACCCTTCATGAGACCACAAGCCATACCACTTCATACATCAACATCACAAGTAGAGCCAACTTTATTCATGTCAATACAAGTCCTTCATCATATAGTCATTTAGACCAACATAGTGCACATAAGGATAAGATCACATCATATAGATTCATATCAAGCACATCTTCATAACAAGTAGACCAATACTACAAAGTCATGCATATGGACATAAACATAATCATACACATTAGGTCACCTTCCTAAGACTTCCTAAGGAGTCACTTGTGCAATGTCTAGATGGGTTCATTACTTTCACCTATACTAAGTAGCCTTCCTTAAGTCATCCTAGTTAGAATCCTATTCCATTATTTTCATTGTCCATTTTACTTTAGGGAAACTATAGCCTCAACCGACACTAAGACCATGGGTGCTACACATGGAATTTGGTGTTGTAGAGCCTTACACCAATGGAAGGTGTTCCTACCTAGCCAAGGTAGAACATTAACAGATGCTAGCATATTAGGTGATATCACTTGCTAGATCCTATGTGGCAAGCATAGTTTATGGAACTTGGGGGCAATCATGGAAATATTACTCTACACCCATTTTGGGTTATGAGGTTATCCACCCCGTGAGGACCGTAGTGAACCCTACCTCCCCTATTTGGGAAAGTGTCACTCCCTCACATGAGGACCGTAGTGAACCCTACCTTCCCTATGTTGAAAAGTGTCACCCCCTCATCTACAAGTTCACTCGGTGCTAAGCTAAGTTCCCTTTATTGAAAAAGCCTTTATTATCATTTCTTTATAAAACATAGGTTTAGGAGAGTCATCCCCTCATATGCTTAACTTATAGGTCATAGATGAGAGTTCATCAACCTAATTCATGTGAGAAACCCTTTCACATGGACATAGCATATGTATTAGCACTATATAGTTAAGGATACACTTGAGCACATCTTTTAAGGCTCCTTTATTGACTAGACCATCATTCATGTGTGTGTATACATATATGTGAACCTTTCACATAACAGATTAAGACCACACATGAACATACATTCATATTCATGCACATAGAAACCAAACCTAGGAACTATCCTATCAAGGTAAACATGTGCAATGCATAGACAAGGTCCCATACCCTTGCCCATACTAGTACACCTATCAAGTCATCCTAGTGAGGAAATACATAACATACTTTCATAATCATCATCTTAACATACATAGTAGTAGACACAAGTGAATATGAGAACTACCTTTCATTTAGACACCATGACCTATACTACTTATAACATGCATGTAAAGTGAGTGTGTGTGTACATTGGTCAACATGGTCACATAATGGCTATCAATAACACATTTAGGCAGCCACCCTCTTAGACCATAATACTCTTTAAGTTTAGACCACATAACACACAATAGCATAAAAGACAAGTTAACTTCATAGAACATTTTCAGACTCCTAACATTAGCTATTCACTCATTCACATAGGGGTACATGGGTAGGGGTCATCAACCATTATCACCTAAAACATGACATCACCTACACATGATATTACACAACCCTTCACATGCTCATAACAATGGTAACATAATCTAGATTCACAACTCAAATAGAAGACTAGGCACAAGCTACACATAAAGTGATTATCATAACCATTCCTTCATATATTCATCAAATTTTCCTTTAAGGCCATGGTCAACACATATATAATGACAATAAAGTAAACACCGCCATCATAAGTGGACCATACCACACAATGCCATACAAGGCTTCATCAATACTACTATAAAGAATGTAGGAGAGAAGTAGAATAGTAGAGCAATTCTTACCAATCCTTTAGCCTTTAGTCTCCAATGACCATTACTACTTTTTCACCAATAAGTCAAGTATAGGACAGTAGCTTAATGTATCATGATCATACACGCAGTTAAGCATAAGCCACTACAAAGTCATGTTACAACTAATACGATACATTAACATGCTAGAATGTAGAAGAACATAAACCATTAGCCAATTTCACTTGTATGTATTATAGATCATATTTCATAAACAATATCCATCTAAGGCAGTAGCTAATCACATACTTAATCACATCAAAATCATGATTACATTTAGCCTAGGATTAGGATCACAAAATGACTAGATTACAGTGAATATGCTACATTAGAGGAACATGAGAGATAGAAGAATATAGGCCAAACCAATCTTGAATCACATGAATCACATCTATATAATTCAACAATAATATTCTAGTAAAACAGTAGGTACAATCATCCCTACACCATTGAATTTCGCATTAGATCATTTAGAAACCAACGTTACAGTAAATTCAAGTAAAACTAAGCTAAACATGTTCAAATCTTCCTTTATTGATCCACATGGATCCATTACTTATAATTCAACAACAATTAACGTACACAACAGTAGATATAGGTGATTCAAAATAAGAACATCACAATTCAATCGATAACAAGCCATAATCATATTGCCCATGCAAGGCTAAAACGTTTGAGTGAAGGATCATGGGTTCATCATGCAATTGGAGTAAAAATCACGTTAAGACCACTGTATTAACTTCAATTAATCATGATTCAATCTTTCAAAACCTTTTTAGAAAGAACCCATGGCAGATTGAAGAAGACGTTGTTTGATCATATTTTTCTTCTTTGAAATCTTTGAGAATGACTCTCTAGATGAAAAGATAACTAGAGATGAAGATCACCATACCTTAATCTTCATGAAGACCTCTAAAACTTGATGAATCACCCATAGAAATCTGAGCCCCAAGCAGTTCTTGAGCTTCACTAACAATGGTGGTTTTAGAGAGAATATTTTTGGAGGGAAGAGGTTAAATCGTGTGAGGGAATTTGGGAATGGGTGTTTCACGTTTTTGATGACTTATATACACCCAAAATTAACTAAATTAATCCCTTAGAATCAGGTTAGGACGTGGGGTGAATTTCCCATTCACCCCTTTAATGAAACAGACGCTGCCTGCAAATTACAGTGCACCATCGACGGAGGCAATGACGGGGCGTCGTCCTCACAACGGACCGTGCCTAGCTTCCGTCGACTGGTACTTAGCCAAATTCTTGGCTTGAGACCTGCCCAAGGCAAGTGACAGTCGACGAGACCTGGCCAACGGGCCGTTGGTAGACCAACGAGCCGTCGTTTGGTCCGTCAATGGACACTGCCCAGGCAGTGTCTTCGACCAGCCTTGGGTCCTTCTTGTGGGGCCTCTTGTGGGGCCCTTTAGAAGTCGTACCCGGACGTTTCCAACGTGATTATAAACCTTAACAAGTTGTAGACATTCCACAAAAGTTTCACCCAAAAAAACCACCTGTAACTCGTCCAAACAGGCCAAGCCCCATCAAGACACACGTTGAGCGTCTTAAGGGCTATCTTTCGAACGCCTTGGACGTTCTTGGTCGTTTGACCTCCAAACTTCACGAAACTTCATATACTATCATTTTACATCATTATAAACCATTTTAAGACTTCATAAGCTCATGCATCACATATAATCACATATAACCATATACGAGGCATTTAGGTGACTTAGTCGTCGAACGTTTTGGTCGTCCCTTGATGTTCGACTTCCAAATCACTTCAAACTTTGCACACTGCCTATAAACCATATAATAAGACATTTAGGACCTTAGAACATTAAGACGAACACGTTAGGCTCTAGACACCCCATCTCATTTTGGGGTCTTACAAGGTGTAAGACATCTTTTAAGATCTATTAAAAAATAATTAACTAGCCAAACATAGATTAATTAATTTTGAAAGAAAGATATAAGTGCTAAAGATTAAGTAATTGAGTAACCAAGTTGGAAAGTACTTGTTTTAAAAAAAATAATTTAAAAGTTCTTTTGCCTTTATATGAATTTATAATAAAGAATTAAGAAAAGGTAATTTTTTTAAATCAATTTTGCCGATCCATAACTTATGGCTAAAAAGAAAAAACTACTAAAATAAGGATCTATGTTCATGGATTAATAGAAGTGCTTCATTTGAAAATAATTTTAAAAAAAAATGAAAATATGAACTTTACTTTTGCATATAAATTTGGGAACAGATTTGCACTCACTTAGCTTTTCTATGTAGGTTATTTTGGGTAAACAAATAACACTAAGGACATGTTTTGAAGGATATCCTGCCAATTGAATTTGGTGTCTTTGGAATAATTACACTCTCTGTCCTATTTAGTAGGGCGGGATAATTACTTGGTTAGCAAGTAATTGATTTAATTTACAGGGGTAGTTACATTCTCCAATTCACAGACAAAGGATGTGATCTGTGAATTGTTGGTAATTACATAATGTAATTACCACCTTGTTATTTTTTATTCTTTTTTTAATTCTATTTTTTTTTCACTTTTATTATTTTAAGTTCTATTTTTATTTTTATTATTCAAATTTTTTTAGAAGTTTATTTTTTAAAATATATTATTATATTTTATTTTTTTCTCGTTCTCAATTTTACTTCACGTGATTTTGTGCAATTTTTTTGTATTATCTATTCTTTATGCCATGCGTATTTTCTCATTAGCATAATTTTATTAGTTTTCTAATTTTTAAATTAAAATAAAATTTACTGTTAAGTATGGTTATAAATTTGTGTTTTCTTTTAAAATAAAATAAAATAAATCATATTTATGCATGCTTTGTTGAAATTTGCTATAAGAGTATTATGTTAAATTTTTTGTTTTGAATTTATAACTTATGTTATATTTTCAGTTTCATTTGTTTTAGTAATAATGAATTCATATTGAAAGTCATTTTTAATTAGACTTGATAGATTATCTTTTTGTCTAAAATTTAATAATTTATGACATTATTTATTTATTAATATTTTTATCAAACATGCATTTTACGATGTTCGTAAAAACTTCATACTTTTAGTTTTCATGATCAATTCAATTGAAAATTCTTAATTTGAAAAAATATAGATCAATAATTTTTTCATAATATTAGTAAAGAACATATCTTTATTAAGTAATACATTTTTTAAAAAAAAAAATATATCTCTTAAATATTTAATTTAATATTATTTATAAAGTTTCTTATTTGTATAGTATAAATTTTAAATAATTAATTTTTATTTTTAAAATTTAATATAATTTTGTGATTGTAATTATGCATCCAAACACCACATGTGTAATTACATTGTAGCATCCAAATAGGACATGTGATATTACTAGGCTGGTTATTATTGCCCTACTAATTACACCAATTTTAATTACAAGGTGAATTTTTAAACAGACCCTAAACAAATTCAAATCACAACAAATAAGTTCATAATGTAAAAAAAGAAACAGTAAGCAAATAAGTGCTAAAGTATGAGTAGGTGATTCCATTTTTTGCTCCCAAAGTGCACTTGGAAGATGGAGAACATAAGAATTAGAGAGGAATAACTACTATTAGATGAGGCAAATATACATTTTTAATTATTCAAACCCAATATCAACACCTTAACAGTAAGCACAAAACAAATTGAAATAAATTATAGTAACACTTAACTAACATTATTTAATAACTATATGTTGATGGAAGATAAAAAAAAAAAGGAATATTCCCTTAACTAATAGATTCATGGGCATGCTAGGACAGTAAATAAATATCTCATGTAGTCTCCAAACACAAATATGCCATCAGGTGTAATATTTGAGGCCGATCTAATCTTGAAATGACTTACTTACAAAATATTATTTTTATGCCTCTTTAATATCATTGTTTCAATTAAAGAGAAGAGTCATTATGTACCACATAACATCCATTTATTGGAAATAATCCATATTTGAGTTAGGTATTAATCCATGATTTCAAAAATAGGAGCAAAATAGAGATATAAAAAATAGCTTTAGCATTTTTATATATGCTAGCTTTCTTAAAATTTTAAGATTTTTTGCATATAAATTGGGAAAATACATAAGTACCTCTCAATCTATGCCTGAAATCTCAGACAACTTATACTATACTAAGGTCCTATTAACCCTGAATGTATTTTATAGATAATTTTTTATCCCTTTTCGGCCTATGTGGCACTAACTTGAAAAAAAATGTCAACACGCACTGGGCCCACAAAATAGTGCCACGTAGGCCGTAAAGGGGTAGAAAATTATTTATAAAATGAGTTAAGGGGAGTAATAGGACCTTATTATAGTATAAATGTGTCTCTGAGATTTCGGACATACGTTGAGGAATACTTATGCATTTTCCCTATAAATTTAAAACTAAAAACGAGTAGAATAGATTCTAAAGAACTCTCAAAATAATAATTAAGAAAGACTAATGCAGGAGTAATAACATGTTCAGTGAATAAACAAATCAATAAAAAAAATTTAAGAAATGTATCCATATATAGCATGTTAGCTTTAAGTGATTCCTAATAGGGAAAAAAAACATTAGAACAGAGGGATGACGAAAAATACTCGAAACAAATTACATACTATAATAGAAAAACGAAGAGAGATGGATACTGAGCTTTTTCGGGGCAATGAACTAGGGCCTCGACCTCGACTACTTGTAAGAAAAAGAGTGGTTGTTGCAACTCCAAATCAAAGCAGAGAGGAAGAGATGTAAATACGGAATAAGAGAAGATTGATTAATCTTAGATTAATTTTGAGGTTAGATTAGGGTCATGTCTTGATACACTAAAGAAATCTTACCCCGATGCATGAATCAGATGCTTGCACTTTTGTCGCAACACTATAAAACAGAGATTTTATTGTGAAAACCTTTCTAACTCAAGGAACGAAAAACCACACTGAAGTTTTATATTAATTCAAGATTTACAACTCAGTTAATCAATGAATTTAAATGTAAACTTCTACCCTTTTCGATTAACTATAATTGAAAACTCTTCACTCACCAAGAAGTCAAACTTGTTTCTTGTTTACAAAACCTCTCAACTCTTCTTAACTCTAGCCACCCTAGAATTTAAACCCACTTCTTGTTTACAATTCTCACAACCTCTCCCTTGAATTTATCCCCAAGAAGTCAAACTCACTTTTTGTTACAATTCTCTCAAGACTAACCCTCAAGAAGTCAAACCAACTTTTTGTTACATAATCTATGAATTATTACAACTCGATAATAAACCTATAACAAATCAACAAAGACTAATAATCCTACACTTTAATTGATCAGACTTTAACATTCAATAGTTCAAAGTGGAACAAAACTCGTGAACATGGTCTTTACGTTGTTGTGACGAACCTCTGCATTTTTTCTTCAATAACTATTGCTCTCAAGATGATATATTTCGTGAATATGCAATAGCGCTATCGTAGTGACTTTGCTGAAAATTTCTCTCGATTTGTGTTTATGCAAAAACGATTTTTTTCTTCAATTTCTTGAACCTTTTATAAAGTTTGATTTGTCTTCATCAACTTCTACAATGAAAGGAATTACATATCCGTTTTCTTCTGGAACTTGTCTATATTTATACATCCATTCATCTTTATTACATACTCGTATGTACTGATGTCTTTCGACATGCATCATTGTATGATGTAGATACATTTGTTCAAAATCTTCAATATGTATTTCGTTGAGATCACTTTACATTTCAGATAGCTTGGGTGAGCCTCATTGCATTCCGAAGGACTTCACATTTATTTTCTATTAGCTGTCTTGAGATGCCGTGGATTTTATCATGACGTTCACTTTGAATAGTAAAAGCTTCATAGATATATAAAGTTGAGGAGTCTCTCAATATTTACTTTCCCTTGAGATATTTTGCAAGCTATTAGTATTGCTTTGAATATTTTCTAAATACTATGAAATGAATACTTGAGTTTACATGATTGAATTCTATTTTAAGCCGCATATTGATGTTATGGAATGGAAGAAACTAGAAAGAGAAATTAAAGAGAGAATGAATAATAAATTTTTGTATTGATTCTTGCATTGATTCGAATAGATTAGTACATCCCTATTTATAAATAATTAAGGAGAATCCTACTTAAAGGAGAATCATTCTAGATACTAAACTAAAATAGAATTAAATATTTTGCAATTAATGTAAACCCTAGACTTGAAAGAAAATTAAATATTATAAACTATTTTTAGACTAAAAAGAAAAAGTAAAAAGATTCTACCAAATTTCAACATTTCCCCTCAAACTCAAGTTGGTATATCTAACTTGAGTTTGAACACTTAATTATTCTTCAAAAATATTTTAAAATATCTTCTAATATAATTCATCCTCACATTATTCTTCTACTAATAATGTTTGTGATTTATGTTGAGTGTCTTTGAATTTGCACATTATTGTAGCATGACCTGTTTGTTTGCAACTTTCACATACCGCATCAGATCTCCACCATCGGAATTTTTTCAAATGTGTTTTCTTTTTGCAATATTTGCAAGGAGGATAATCAACTTTTATTTTTTGATAGTTTGCATAAAAGATACCTTCAACAATTTTATCTTGTCTGAAAGCTCTTCTTTGTTCTTGTGCTTGAAGAGCACTTATCAATTCAACAAGAGAGATGGTAGAGAGATATTTAGACTCTTCCAAAGAAAAATATTTCGACTCAAATCTCTCGGAAATAGTTACAAGAATCTTTTCAACTATTTTATTATCTTTACAATTCTTACCAAGCAACCTGATTCTGTTGACAATCAAAGAAATTCTGTCAGAATAATTATTCATAGTCTCACCCTCTTGCATCCTAAGAGATTCAAAATCACTTTTTAAATTCAGAATTTGATTTTGTCTGCCTCGTTAACTTCCTAGGTACTCCTTCTCAAGTTTTTCCCAAGCTTCTTTTGTTGTCTCACATTCAATGATTTTAGAAAAGATTGAATCAATAACTGAATTTTGAATTACAATTTGATTTTTTGGTTTTTGATTTTCTCTTTCGAGTGAAGTTTGATTTCAGCATCAGAAGATTTTTCAGTGAGTTGTTGTATGGGTTTGTCTTCCATTAAAGCTTCCCACAAATCATAAACCTCAAGATAAGACTTCATCTAAACTGTCCTAATTTGATAATTTTCACCATTGAAGGTTTGTGGAAGAAAGAGTATTGTTTGTCATGGTCTTAATAATAAAGTTTAAAATAAAGACAAATTACTTAACTACACTTCTTTACTTACCTTAATATTCATTTATCCCTACTTATTTTAAAAATATCAAAAATCTCTTATTTCCCCCAATTAATAAAATCTGTAAGATATATAAAGATTTTTCATCTTTTTTACAGTCAATATCCACGTTTTTCATTAAAAAGTGAATTTTTTTCAGTCAACACACGTTTTTCGTTACCAATTACACTGTTTAATTTTATTCCTAAAATCTCTCCACATCTTTGCAGTTACAAATTTCAAATTCATTTGATTTTCAGTAGGAGTCTCCCTCAAGTTTTTCAATTTCAAAGTTTTTAATAGGTAAGAATTTTATTTTCATTGTTGTCTTCTTCGTGCTTTTTACGGATACATTCAAAATCTGATACATTGTATAGTGTTGGTGTTTCTCATACTAATGTTAATCGTACATACGATTCTGATGATGAAATGTGGATCGAGAACAGATTCAAGCGATTGCATGACCCATTAGCGATGAAGGACAAGAGTGTTGTCAAGCCAAATAAAAAGGTTGGAGAAACCCCTCCACCCACCCCCACCCACCCCCAAAAAAAAAGGGAGAAGAACAGTGACATATGTTGTTTCCTGACTCACACTTCCTAAGATATGTGTTTAAATAAACTTTTATATTTTTATGTTTTTATTATGGTGTTGCATGTGTTTGGATAGAAAGATTAAATACATTAATAGTGAAGATACATTACTTATCAATTCAATGTTTTCATAGTATGTTAGAACAATATCGATTTATAATTATTAATTTTGTGTTTTGCTGATACATTAAAACCCTAATTTTATATTGATGCATGTGTTTGTGATATCGAATTAAGAGTCATTTAACAATGAAGACAAATTCAATAATTTGAAATTCAGTAAAAATATTATGTGTTGTATAGTTTTGAAGGTGTATCATATGCATATATTGCTCAATTAATGTATCATTCGTTGTTGTAATATTTTTTTTACATTTTTTGATTGTCAATGCATATGATGTATCATATACATTCATATAATTCAAGTGTCTTATACATATATGTAATTGGTATATGTGAAAGAATGCATATGATGTATCATATACATTCATATAATTCAAGTGTCTAATACATGTATGTAATTGGCATACATGAATGAAATTCATGTACAATATATTGTTAGTTACTCATGTATCTTATGCATTTTACGACGAATTTGATATGATGTCATTATAAAATTATGATGTATTTACTGAATTTACACATTATCTTTAATGTATCATTCACTCTCCATTACATCATATGTTTGAGATTAGACAAGTACAATTTTATATTTTATTTTTTTGTATAAACACGACATGAATTATGTAATAAAAAAAATCAACACATCCATTGAGGTTTGGAGCAACGTTCAATTTTGATTTTGTGAATGAAATCAAAAAGTCCATAAAGGATGAAGATTTTGAAATGTTCAAGAATACATTTTTTGGATCATATTTGAACATTCCAAAATGTAATTTTCAGAGTCAGATTACTAAGTGTTTGTTGTTGTTGGAGGTGCAACAGGAGAATAAAGATGTATTGCATGTTCGTCATGCTAATGGTACTATATTGCAGTTTGGTATAAAGGAATTCGCTATTGTAACTAGCCTTAAATGCAAAGAAAATGTTAAGGATTTTTCATATCCAAAATCCACTTCGAGCTGGTTATTACAAAAATATTTCCCTAATTTGACTGAAGGTATAACCAAGAGTCGCTTGATACAACGTTTTGCAATGGGGAATTAGAGACCACACAGAAATCCGTTCAGATGGCAATATTATACTTCATAAATACTTTCATGTTATGCCATCTTGGTGAGACTTTCATACGTATCGAAGAATTTCTAATGGTCGAAGATGGTAGGCATGAATTGTATTCTTGGAGTCAGATTGCATTCGATAAGCTAATTACATCACTCAGGCAAGACTTCAACCAAAGCAAACAGATATATCGCTTATTTGGTATGCCTTATGTATTCAACATATGAATTTACGAATGTGCATCTAGTCTAAATTTAGAGTTTACTGTTAAAACAACGAATGGTATTCCAAGAATTTGTAATTGGACGATCGTGGCTGTAAAGACAAAATATGAAAAATTTATGTCCAACATTTTCTCCGAGGTAACATTACTTTTAAATTTGCAAATACTAGTTTTTTTAATAAGCTTTCTAATTATACATAATATTGTCATAACATTCAACCATTTAAAATGCAGAATGCGTGTTCAAATATTGTACCAACACCAGATGAAGTGAAAGCCCTTGACTTACCTGATATTCAAGAGAAGTAGAAGCCCTTGACTTACCTGATATTCAAGATGCTCATAGTCCTGGACCATCCACAACAGTAGTTCATGTAAACAAAGTGCAAATAAAATATAAGTAAGGTTTTGAGGATTTCTCAATAAACCCTCCTGGTCATTTAATGAGAAAATCATCACGTGTGTCTGGTACATCATCTCCACCACCACTCTAAAGGAGAAAGAAAATTAATACACCTAAAATAAAGGGGTCAGAACCTAAATCGTCAGAGCAGTTAAGACCTCCATTAAATCAGTCATTCTCAATTCCAGATGAAGAACCTACCCCACATGCTAATGTATCTTCTGCCCATGTCTCTTCACAAGTCCAAAAAGATAAATCTGTATATCCCAATATTGAAGAACTGAAATAACATATGAAGAAATATGTAAGTAATGATATCTATTTTTTTTATGTTTATTAATAAATATAAAACTGAATATCAATTAATTTTTATAGACTGACAGTAAATTTGAGTATTTGTGAACTTGATAAAGACAAATCACTCTGAGGTGATGAATTCTAGGAATAGGGAGAATGACCAACAACCAAATGTACTGTATTGTATATGTATTTTGTTGTGTGTTTTTACGTTACATATTATTTCATGAAGGAGATGGGCGGCAAGTCTACATCCTACATGGTTGAAGTTTCTGATAAAGAAGGCAATGATGGACATCAAAAAAGTATCTTTAAGTTTGATCAACAACCAACCTCACCGATACAAATGGATTTTGCTAATAATGATCAAAACATTGGTGTACCTGATTTTGATGTTGAAGATCATGTTTATTTTACTTTATTAATTGTGTATATCAAATTAAATAATTTATTATTAATTTATTTTGATTGAAAAAAACATGTTTAAAAAATACAGACTGAAGATACATTGAAAAATCATCAAGAAATGAAGGATGTTTCAGAACTTCAATCCTCAGATGCAATTATTCATCATACTGCAGAAATAACTGAGCATAAGAAGATTATTTTATCATCGTAAATTGACTATTAGTATACATCAAATTGTGCTATTATGATACATTGCAGTTTACTTGGATGATTCTGATACATTGCATTTTACTTGTATAATTCTGATACATATTTTTAATGTTCACATCAGTAGTGTTTTTCACTTTGTTGTGTATGATACTTTACATTTTAATTATGAGTGTATGTGATACATTACATTACAAGATACATTCCAGTGTGACTAATTAAAATTGTTTGTGTACTATATGTAATTCGTAGTTTGATGTAATCTGTCATTGATACATTAACAGTCCTTTGTATATGATTCTTTGTTCTTTAATGTATCCTACATTGATCAGTACGTTGTTATTCAGGATGATCCATCATCACAAATGCCTCATCATTTCTTCGAAGGAACAATGAACGAAGATGCTTCATATAATGTTCAACACAAAATCAATCTCGATAATTTATGTTTTATGTATCATTTAAATATCATATGGTTTATCAAATCTTATTCAATTATCAATTTAAATCTTATAGGATTCTGTAACATCTGGTACAATATCATATGATACTCGAGAAGCCATGAATACACTTATTGTTGATCTAGGAAGATTATCTATTCATGCTAAACCAGTTAGTGCTGCAAATTCACAGGAGTTACCGACAATTAAAATTTACTTTCTGACGCAATTATCCACTGATATTCCAATTACAAAGATTTTATCCAAAGCGATACAAATACTCCTCATGCACGTATCAGAATGCCTTAAAAATTATAAATCTCTTTATTTAACTTTATTTGGGTCAAGTGAAAAAGAAAAAGAGGTCATGAAAGATGTAATTCGTCCAAATTTTCCATTTGAAGGATGTGAGATCACAAACCGAGCCCCTTCATATTTGATTGATGAGTTTGTTGAGTGGGTTACTACAGGTCTTCTCAAAACTCATGCTAAAAAGTAAGTTTTATGTTTTTTAATTATTTTGTTCAATTTTGAAATTACAACTCTTGTTCCACTTTTAAATAACATATTTTTCTTACACTTAATAATACAGAAAACTATCAGAAGATAAGTACAAAGCAAGAGCCTCTTCATTGAGTTTTGAAATGATGGATTATGTTATTGCATATCAGTCCAATAAAAATTAATTTTATACCATGTCCCAGCCCAAAAATTGCTGGACTGATCAAGTAATTTTGACATGTATATTTAAATTTCATGTGTCTACAAATGTATCATATATAGATTTTTTAATGTATATGATACATTTAGTTAATAGGTGTTATATACATATCAATACCATATACCACTTTCCTTATCTAACATTTTATTTTTATTATATCTTTTCAAATGTATAATTATGTTTATAATTTTTTTTGTAGCACATAGATGTTATTTTTTACTATCTTCGTAAAATATCAAAACTTCGCAGCATGAATCAATAAAGATACACAACAATCAATTGTTTGTGCAGTGCACATATCAAAAATATCCATGAAATATATTATAACAATGAGGCTGATGATGATATTAGTACCCAAGATCACATTGATCATGCAGGAGCTATCAGTACATGAGAGGTCAATAATCAATGTCATGAAAGGATTTTCAATACCAGCTGAATTATCATGACATCTTGTGGACGATGTTTATATTCCGATTAATTATGATGAAAATTTTCATTGGGTGTTATCTGTTGTTGAATTGATTCCGAGGTTGATACACGTGTATGATTCTTCTTTAGGCACAAGAAAACGAGTATATTCTGAGGAGATACAAAAATTGTCAAGGATGCTACCTTCTTACCTCCTTGACAGTGGTTTCTTTGAAAAAACTGAGCGGACAAACTGATCAGAACTTGATGCATATATGGGCAAACAAACTGGTACACTTTTAGAGTCACATAATCCTTTCAACATTGAATACGCTGAAGGCATCATTTAACAAGAAGACGATAGTATGTAAGTATTTTAATTCTGGATTACTATAATATGTGTAAGTTGATTTTATAAATTTCTATTCTGCATTTTGTTGTAGGGACTACGGGTTATACGTAGCTACATTTGCAGAGTTTTTGAGTGACCAACTTGTTATTCCACCTGATACTGATGGCCATCTTGCAAATTATCTACGCAACAGATATGCAGCATTGTTATGGAGATACGAAAGCGACAAGATCAAGGGTGGATACATAAGTGAGAATGACGATCTACCAAAGCATAAGGGTCAATTCGCAGCACCAACTGAACAAGATTTCGTTAAAATAGATTAGTACTTAGTAGGGATATCATGAACAATTTTTCATGTTATTTTGTTTGAAGACAATTTTTTATGGGCTTCTCTAAAAACTTAGTTGTATTATAGTATTTTGTTAGTTATTAACATTATGTGTTTTTAATATTTTGCTTTAGATACATTTGTTGCTTTATAACGTTGATCTCCACAATCAACATTGTTTGAGTTTAAGTATTTTGATAGTTTACTTACGAAATAATGTATATGTTACATAAGTTTTAATGTATATTGTAACTGAAATTTTATTCATATATGTCAATTGTATTTATGTATCAGACAATTGAATTATATGATACATCATATACATCAACAAGCAAATCACAACAAATTATTAAATTGAAAGGCAACACTGCTAAGGAAAAGTATATCCAAATTATAATTGTATCTAATATAGTTTTAATAGTTTTAATGTGTGATTCATTACTTATATATTGTATATGATACAACATGATGCAGTGTATATGATACATATAGTACACACTTGAAAACGTCAAGTTTGGGACACTTAAATTTGTTACATCACGATTATGGTATTGAATTAATATTTCATTCATTTACGCATTAATTATTTTTGACAGTTTATACATTCAGATTTATTTAATATAAGTTTGACACACAATTCTCAACAACTGCATTTAGTTGAACAACAAAATAAATTGTGTAACCAATAAACTTTATTCAATCCAAATACTAAAGTGAAAAATACATATAAGTGGAATTTATTAACCATGAACACGAATGTTCTATTTTAAAACATTATTTCAATTCTCTTTCGGAAAGAAAGTACAAGTTCTCTTGTTGTGTCCTTCTTGTCCATATTGCTCACAAGAATTCTTGTTCACTGTTATCTTCTCATCCGCATTTTTCTTTCTTCGCTTTCTTGATCGTCCAGCCAACCTTCTATACATAGGTGGCCGGACAATCCTCCTTATCTGACATTGAAACAATTACAACTTCGTATATTTTTTTTAATGCATCAGGCTTGTAGTAATCAGAGCAATATGGGTGCATATCTGTAACATTTTTGTGCTTCAAAACTGCAATTGTGTGTGCGTAAGGTATCTCATCATGCTGTACCTTTCACACGTACATGTTTTTCGCTCAAGACATACAATGTATCTTTTTACGACTTCACAAATTGAGAAAATATATTCAGATGATGGAACAACCTAAAATTAATAATAAGTTAGTGATACATTATATAATATGACATTTATATATCATTTCCCAATCAATGCTTATCAGTAAAAATCATCCGAGTTTCTAGTATATAAAACAGAAGGTTAGGGATATTGATAAATATCTTCATATTTAAAATTTTAGATGCGTTTCAATATCTCCTCAAATCTTCGGCCTAATGTGTTGACGCTTTTCTCTATTTTTACAGTTTCAACTACCAAATAGAAGTCTAACTTCCTCCAAGAAGTCTATTATAGTTAACCTACGTGCATCAACAAGACAGCCATTGATACACTCTGCGATGTTCGAAGTGATCATTCTATCTGTGTTTACGATTGAATGAACTCTTGACCACTTCTCATACCCAACATCCTTAAGGTAACCCTTCACCCTATGATCAAATTTCACCACCTTAGCCATTAATTTATCAAAATCTTCCTTTTTGTATGTCTTTTCCATTGAGTAAAATATATCACTTAGTATTTTTACTCATTTTGAAGCTTGAACATACATTCTTTCAAAGATGCCATATGCATGCACAATGAGGTACATTTGGGAACACAATGCTTACACTCTTCATAATACTTTCATTTCCATATGATACAATACACATGTTTTCACGCTCGCCAAATGCATTTTTGAACTGTTCGAAGAATCAAATCCACGAACAGTCATTTTCAATGTCTACAACATCATATGTCAATGACAATATGCAACCTAATTACAAAGCATCACACATTTAACTTCATGATACATAACGTTTACACTAAGATACATTAAGTATACATATAAAACAAGTTTTACGTTACATCAACATTATAACATACATAACGCACCATCGAGTATGCTTGCTGATACAAAAGTACCTTTGTAAGCCCCGCCAAGATGTGCAATGTCCACTACAACTATAGGCCTGCAGTAGTCGAACCCTCTTATCAACGGTCTCAGTGCTATGACAAGATACATGAATTGATTATTTTTCATCTTTTGCATCCTTATATATGAATTTGGATACACTTTATTTAACATTCATATGTATTTTGGCATATGATTATATCATTCTGATGGCTTACCTATGAGCATTTCTAGTGCACGTTCCCTAGCACGCCATGCTTGCTGGTATTATATCTCAACCCCATATAATGCACAAACATCTTTAATTACATCTTGGGGCATAAGAATTCATTTATGATTTATCAATTTAGGGGCAGTCACACCACTAACAAATTCAATTTTTGCTTGTACTTTTATTTGTATCTTATCCCGCATCGGACATGCATGTTCACTATTGAAGTATCTCACTTTGAATACATCAGATTTCTTTCTGCAAGAAGATTTTAAAGTCCATCCACATTGATCACTGAAGCAAACCAACACATAGCTGTCCAAATTTTTTCATCGGATTAATTCATATAATAAAAGCAATATTACAGTTGTTCATAACTAATGTATCTGCCATAACAAAGAACACAACATTTTTTTACAAAATTTTTATCTATCACGTAATAAAGTTTATCAATACACACCTAAATCAATTGTCAATACTAATAATCATAATAATTACCAATTATTTTTATATCATCAAACACTGACAAACTTATTATTACGATACATATACTATTTAGATTTATGTATCAAACAAAATAACAAATAGAATTGTACTAATTATATGCAAAATCTGAAGAAAAAAAATCAAATTTAGAGAAATAAACATTCGAATATCTTTTTTATCCGATCTTTTCATTCAAAAATTAAAGTTGTTCTTTAATTTATATTTAGCCATTACAGCGATGCGTGTTCCTTTATCCTTATACAACTGCCCCATATTCACATCAATACTATTGGAATCAGTTATGTAATTTGCAGCATTTAATTCTGGAATATAATCAAAGTCACAAATTCTCGATTCGACCAGAGCAAGAGCTTCAGTATATCTCTTTTGGTACCTTCCACGCATACGATTTCCCTGGATGAATAATCAAAATTATGTATCTCCCCAATCATTTTCTCAGTTGTATCAATACTTAGCAGATACATGTCGATTCCAGGCGCATTCCTTTTTACTTCCAAATAAAGTTTCACACTCATGTCATTCTTGATTTTCAATGGACATGAATTTCACTCTACGATGTATCGAATTTCAATATCTTTTGTAACACCGTTGATCTCTAGCTCTGCTAAAATCAATGCTTTCGGATTCATAAATGAAATTGATTGTCCAACAACAATCTGTTAACCTTGTAACCTTCGTAATTAACATCGCTTACCCAAATTCCAGAATGCCGTAACAAAATTGATATATATATATATATATATATATATATATATATATATATATATATATATTTTGGCAATAAACTGTGAATATTACCATACAACCAAACCAACTCAATCAGTTACGCAATGGTATTGAAAGTTTACAAGCTATCGAGCGTGAATTATAGATTTATAGTTATTAAGAACAAATTTATGTTATTATTTTCTTCTTAAACGCAACAACTATCAACTGGAATGTATATCACTTATGTATCCCGTACTACTCATGATGTATCCCGCAAAATTTTTTTAAAAGGGATTTTTAGTAAATAGAAAACTAGAAGGGATAGGATGTTATTTAGTATTTAAAATATGTGGTTTCTATAATTTGTACTTAAAATAATATAGATTAAAAATTAGTTAAAAGTAGTCATGCGTTAAAAATAAAAGCACGATTAAAAGTGGGTTGAAAATAGATATGAATTAAAACTAGTTGAAATTTCTTCTTCAACGAACTCCTAGATCCATTGATACCAATATTATGGAATGAAATAAACTAGAAAGAGAAATTAAAGAGAGATTAACGATAACTTTTTGTATTGATTCTTGCATTGATTCAAATAGAATAGTACATCCCTATTTATAAATAATTAAAGAGAATCATGCCTAAAGGAGAATCCTTCTTGAAGGAGAATCCTATTTAAAGGAGAATCATTTAATGTAAATCCTAAACTTGAAAGAAAATTAAATACTAACTATTTTTAGAATAAAAAAAAAATTAAAAAGATTCTACCAAATTTCAACAATTGCTCGCTTGGGGATCAAAATAATTTTCGAATGCCGATCACATTTAGGATATAGACCCAGAGAATGACAAATAGAGGGAATAACAAAAATTCAAAGATCAATGCAGATGATAATCTTTATTATTAATATAGTTCATATTGGGGGTTGGGTCCTGCATTGGGTAGTGACCTGATCCGGGTCCAGGTGCTTGTCAATGGTCATAGTATTTGTCTAGACTATACCTAAATACTCTAATAACAATATTTTTTCTTTACTAACGCAACACTAGAAATAAATAAGAAAATGTTATGAACCAGCCTCGGTCCAATGCCGAGACCTATATGGATGTCACATAACTAGCTATTGGATCGAGAGGAAGCAACAAACTGGAAGGCCTTTGCAAAGGCTGATTTGGGACCCAAGTTCATTTAATAACTAGCTAAAAGAATGACGGATGAGAAGAAGCGTTTTATGCAAATTGTTAAAAAAATGTCTAGTTTTCATCCCCTTTCTTTGAGTCCATGCTTCTCATCTCCCTTCTAGTTATCTTCTACAATAGTTTTTTTTGTTAGTTTCATTTTTCGTTGTAATATCAATTACGAGTTAGTGAAATAAATTTGTCAATTGTTTGAGTTTTGTGGGGCGGAGAAAATATAGTAATTGCTTGGAGCATTACCACTTAGTTACTCGGGAAAAAGAAAACATTCTCCTTCGTACCGAAAACACCCTATATATGTATAGCACGTGCTATTGCTTAGCTTAAAGTAATAAATAAGGTTACAACTGGTGACAAGTAGCAAACATCAATACATATATTTAAAAAAAATAAGTTAAAGCAATTAACAAAGGAAAATAATTGCTAGCTATATCCATGAGTGTGTTTAGGAATGTGTGTTGCTTTGTCCTGAGCTGGATATCTCTTCAAGGATAACTATAAGTGAAACTATGAAGGCATGATCCACATTTGAATTCACTTTCACCATGAATTTGTCTCTTCCTATGAATATACTTCCTGTCGTATACTTCTTATCCATCTACAATTCCAAAATTGAATAATGGAAAATAAAAATAACTAAATATAAACGTGTCATGATATTTTATAAATATAAAAGCATATATCATGAAATAAGCTAAAATTATCATTAAACGTGTCATTTTTTCCCTCTCTGTATACATATATAACATTTGGTTTAATTATCATATAGTAATTATTTCCCTTTCTAGCAAAATATTAAAAAAAAAAAGAAAAAGGAAATAATTTTTACCTGAGCAATTAGAGTGGATGATTGTCCAATAAAGATATCACAATTTGACTCCATGTAGCTAGTTTTCATTCTAAAATCACAAACTTCTTGTGATATATTATTGGCTAAGAAAATGTCCAAATTTCTTGTGAATTGAAACATTGAAGAATTCTTAGCACTAAATATGAGATCCTTTTCATCAGTGCTATCTCCCTTAAAACATTGCCATCTACTATGCCACGTAAAATGCTGCACCAAATATATTTCATCAACACCTTAACTTTAAAAGACAAATTTGAATTATAGAAAAAGAAAGCATAACTATATGCTCCATCCATCTTAAAATAAGTGTTACTCTCTCCGTTTAAAAAAAAATGACCTGATTTGACTTGGCACGGAATATAAGAAAATAAAGAAAACTTTTGAATCTTGTGGTCCTAAATTAAAGTTACGTGAAATGTACAAAACTGTCATTTAATCTTATGGCCTTAAACATGCTACGTGGAAAGTTAAAATTAAAATATTACCAAAAAAAAAAAAAAAATCATTCTTTTTTAAACGGATGGAGTATTCAACAACATGACTAGTTGATGTTTTAGAAAAAGCGGAACATATATTACCTTGCTTTTTAGGGTAAGAATTGGTACATTAGCAGCATCAAAGACTATCAACTTGCTACGAAAAACCCCCAAAAGATTTTCAATAGTGAAGACGATATTACCAATATCATCTTTAACTTCATATCCATGCCCACCCAAGAAGTAAACTTTCTTCTTTATGAATAGTTGAAGAGGTTGAGGTGAACAAAATTGTGGACCTATCACTATTGTTTTGTTATTATCTCCTTCCATATATGTGATTAACACAACTTCTACAAAAAAAAAAATGTTGGTATATACTATAATTTAGATTATTCAAAGAAATCTTAACTATAAAAATGATTATAAAAGAGGGTGACTACTTGAATTTATCTACAATTTCTAGTCTGTCTATGCATTATTAATTGCTTACAAAGTCAGATATTCAAAAGCACACGGTGAAAGAATATTCAAAGCAACAAATAATTATAGTTGACAAGTCGTGAATGATATTGAATGATAATATATTCTATCTCTTTTCGTTCATTTTTACTTGTCGTATTTGGACTTTACATATTTATTAAAAAAAAATATATAATTATTTTATCACAATATTCCTTATTAATTAATTTAGTATTAGGTTCAAGAGAATAAGTAATAAAGTCGAGGTATACCAAGAAAAAATATTTTTTTTCTAAATATGTATTAAAAATAAAATTTATATTTAAAAGAATGGATAAATAAAAGTAATCAGTATAAAAGGTTGATACGTAACAACATATAGACAATTACAAGGTTCAAAGGTTGATACGTAATCTTTGACTTTGATTTTTATTTGAATTTTTTTTTTTTTTTTGCTAAGACGGAATAAAGACAAAGTCAGCGCCTGAAAATTTATGTACATTTCTTCACGATTCCAATAATAATACTTATGTCATGACTCATTTTGTTTTCCGGCTATTTTATTCAACTTTTCTGCCGTTTTTCTAAAGTTATGCAAAAACATAGGCTTCTTATCAAAACCTTTTTTTCTTCAACAGCATGGTATTCCTGATTTGATTTGGATTGATTACTAATTAAATTAATTTAAATAATTTTTAAGATTTTAAATTAAGTTAAATTAAACGAAAAAATAACTATCAGTTTGATTAGTGTTAATTTTGTTCGTTTTTTATTTATTTATTTTTTTGATTTGAAAGTAATAAATTTATTGAGAACATGCACACTTGATAGGCATAGACAAATAATACATGAAAAATCCATCGGAAAGCTATTGTGGATTTAATTAAACAATACAATAGTTATAGTTATACAAACAAAGTAATTCAATTTAGAGAAATTGTGATTATCTAATGTGGGGTAGAGTAAGTAAAGACTATAGTCTACAGTAATGAATTTGGACTTAGGATTTTAATAGTTAGGCTAAAATTTAATTGTTGGACATAAAAAATGACAAAGTTAAAGACATAAGTTAATTAAAATTTAACAAAATATTTATATTTTACTTATGAATAATATATAAATAATTATAAAATTAATATGTATAATCTCTCGATTCGGTTTAGTTATTTTTGATTTTTTTTTAATAAAATCAAAATCAAGCTAAACAGTATCGATTTTCGAAATTTAAAACCTAACCTTATCAAATCACACCAAATATCTATTTTTTTAAATCAATTTGATTCGGATTGTAGTTTGATTTGGTCTTTTAACCATAACTATGAACAGTGCTAATATTAGGGATAACAATGGGGCAGGGCGGGCGGGTTTAAAGTTGTGCAGAGCAGGTGGGATGATGGGTGGGTAGAAGTTGGTGTTTTAAAAACTAATGATGGGTGGGGCAGGGCGAATTGTGGGTATATATGATTTTGTGTGGGTTTAACTTTAATTTTAACTTTTTACATGTTATAAGAGTGATAGAATAATATTTATTAAGATAATTACCTTAAAGCAACTAAAATATTCAGGATCCTAAATGAAATGGTTATGATAACAAATAATACAATTCCTTACATATTTTTCATTTGACCTCTAAAAAATACATTAGTCATTATCCTATTAAAGAAATACAACTTAATAAAAATGAATTTATTTTTATGAATTTTATCTTTATTATTAGACTTAGCTAGAAAAATAAAATATTTAAAAAGTAATGTTGGCGGGTTGAAGATGAAAAAAATTATTATGTGAAACTGAGCGGATAAAATTTTTTGTGGTTAAGCTTAACCTATCCCACACCGCCCCTTTGCCACCCCTAGCTAATATGAAGTGTGAAATATGACATGATTGGTAATATCGAAAACTCAGTAGAGTAGTGAAATTTTTGTTGTCTACCCCTAATTTTAATCAGTGTTTTGCTACAAAATCGGAAAATGATCTTTGATTTGTGTAATTATCTGAAACTTGATGTCAATCTTCAAAATGTCAATTTATCCCATTTCATAATGATCACCAAGAACGTTGTCCCTGGAATTTGTGCACCGTAATGCCGAATGACCAGAAAACCCGCAAATTTGATAAATAAGAGAGGAAGGTTGAACTCCTAAGAGTCCAGCGGATGGTGAAGATGAACTAACAGAGTGTGAATGATAAGAAGAAGGAGATGCACCAACAATACCTTATGAGGACTGCCCATGAAAATCATCACTACTAAAAATTTGACCTAATGCAACATTTTTTCGGCAATAATTTTACAACCGTGGCACTAGAGTATGTGTTGCCACAGTTATAACCGTTGCAATATATCCACAGTAATTTTTAATATAAACTTTGGCATAATCTGTATAATAGTGGCTATAGCTTATTTATGATCACATACTTATTAACCGTGACAAAATAACACCTATGGCAACGATTTTTTAAGTGAAAAGTTAAGAAAAATTTCCCAACCACGAATTTGATGCGGAAAATTCTTTTTCCCTCCACTAATTTCATTGACCCACTTTTTTATTTTATTTTAGTGAACAAAACATTCAATGACCCATTTCTTTTCTCAAATAACCCAAATCAAAGGATGAGTACTACTGTCTTCTTCTCCAATAATCAAAATCATAGTCCTAAAATTTCAGAACTTGGGTGATTCCTTCGTCTTCGACAATAATTTTTGAGTCCCGGTGAAGAAATCAGTTTCAGTGTTAAGTTACAGTGGTCTCTTCTACAGTTTGAAGTTTTTATCTTCAGTGCTCTTCTTCTTCAAAATAGTCTTCTTCAAAATTAAGCTTTTGCAGATAAAGGTGTACTATTTTAAGGTGATTTCTAAGTCCTTTTTGTATATATTTGGTTAAACATGTACTATTTTTTAAAATCAGATATTTCATTTTAGGGCTTCTAAAAAATCTTAAAGAATAATAAACGGGTTTGTTGAAATGTATGTTATTTGTTCTGATTTAGGTCTGTTTGACATAATCCATTTTTAGTTTAGAGTTTGTTACTCAAATTTTTTGAAGATTCGATAACGAAAAATCTTAGTGAAGTTGGGTTTCATTTTTATGAAACACTTACATTTTATAGCTGATTTTGTCCTATGACTTTGAGTATTTTGATTTGCATTATGAGTTTGATCTATCTATGTGAACTAAAATTTATCATAGGTCTAAAGTTTAAAGTATTTTAATTTGCATATCATTTTGATTGTTGCCAAAGTATACTCATATAGCTACTGTCATAAATGATACGTTAAGTTGAACATAATATATATGAAACAATTGGAGAAAATTTCATTTTACTGGATTTTAGATGTTGAAACCTATGCTCATGTTTTTTCTTTTAATTTTTTATAGTAGTTACGTAATTACTGTTCTAGTATATTTATTTATGTGTCTGAAAAATTTCATGTTCCTAAGCTTCCATGTTTTGAAAAATGACAATGTGTGTATCTGTTTCATCACTTTATAACCACTGTGATTTATCTCGTTTTATGGCTGTTGAGAAGTACATTTTCGACATCTCTGTCCTTCAAGGTATAAAAACTTTACATTCCCTTTCAGTGGAATATTTTATTTTTGTTGCCGAATCATTGCTAGCAGCTTGTTATGAAAAGCCCAAGCATAATACAACTCTCTGTCTATACAACATACTACTATTCCATATCATTTCTTCTTTTCCTCAACCTAGTGAGTTCACCTAATATTATCGTAGTTGTTGTTGACACCCAATTTTGGCCCTCCAATATATAAATTAATCATCGAGCTTATTAAATCTCAAACGATTTAAAATTAGTTTTATATGAATTTTAAAATAAAAATAAAATAATAAATATAGTTTGCAAGTTATTTTAAAATAGTTTCATCGCTTTTTTCATAATTTTAAATAATTTATATGTTCTATATAATTATATAATTAGTATATTTTATGAATATTCAAAAATCATCTCAAAAGATTTTATATTTTATTAAGTAGGTTAAGATTTAAATTAATGAGTTTTCATGAAATTCAAAGTACTTACAAGTTATTTTTAAAGGAACTTTGTCATTCTATATAAATTTAAATAATAAATATATATATTTTTACAATATGTTATTTTATAAATATTTGAAAATCATCACAAAAGATTTTACGTTTTAGTTAGATACTTTATTAATTCACTTTAATTTAAGTTATAGTTTATATTATATTTTATAGTTATTAATTTATAATCAATTAAATTTTATTTTATTTCGTTAAGATTAAGAATCTCGTTAATTAATTAACATTAATTCGTCTTGTTTAAATTTTTAGTCAAACTCTCTAAATTAAATTCAATTTGACTAACTTCTCAATTTAAGCAGGCTAAGTTTGCAATCCTTTGGACTTTTCTATTAATTTCCTTACCAATTACTTCAAATATTCAGGCCAATTTTGGGCCTTTTTTCCATCCAATTTCAAGACCCAAACTCCAACCCAACAGTCCATTCTCCATACCCGACCCACCCCTGTAGGTTTCCTTCTCCGCTGAAAATCAGCGAGAAACCAGCGAAGAACGCAGCAAAGTACGTTACAAGCCAGACGCATGCCGAAATCCAGCGAGAAGTCGCATCAACAGTGCCATGTACGCCTTCTACTTTTTTTTCCTCAAACTTCGCTGACTCCAGCACCAAACGGCGCTATAGTGTACCATCATCGTCCTTCTCGCTTGCAGACCCATCGCCCTCACATCCACTTTTCCCCCTTTTGCGTATTTTCAGAGTAAAGATACAACTCTACTATGCCTTTTACTGTTGATCTCGAAAAGGAGCAAAGGAAATTTCAAACTCTTTCTTTAAAAAATCCAATGGATTTCCCACCAAAATTTCTATGTTCTTCCCCTATAAATAGTTCCCATGCTCAAGGGATTTCGACAGAGGCTTGGGAGTTGAGTTTTGAAGCGATAATTATTTTACACTTGAAAATTCTAAACGATTCTTTAATCCTATTCCTGAGGGAATCTATATTCGTAGCTGGCTTTGAACTTCTTGGCTTGCTTTTTGTATCTGTATCTTGTGGTAGAAGAATTATTGTCCCTTGATCGTTTGTCCCAGCTAGTTGCCTCGAGAAAGTTCCAAGCCCAATTTGAGACTCTCTCCTTCGCTCCCATGCATTTCTTCTAAGTTGGGCCGAGCCCAACATCCTCTTGAGTATGCCTCGTTAGGAAAGAAGAAATACACTGGCTGGAAATTGAAAACGTTGTTCCGGAAAGCTGTAAACAGTTTTATATTCTAAATATACACTGTTATACAATTCAAATGCAGCAAATACTAGGGAAATAATCGATACAGGTTGCAGGGGTTGAATGGGGTTGTATGCACTCGGTATACAGTCCGATATACAAGAAAAATGGGTCCAAATACGTCCTGTATGCGAAGTATACAATGGCTGTATACACAATTTTTAGAAGCGAAAATGGCCTGGAACAGGCCCAAATAGTGTAGTTGGCCCAAATTTTCTGGACAACAATAGGCCCAAAAGATTAAATTCATCTCTCCCTCTCTTTATCATTTTATTGCATTGTTTTATTTTAACTCTATTTTTAGAATTGGTAATTAACTTACTTAAATTCCCAAAAAATGAGTTATTTTTGTTATATTGGTTTACTTTTAATAATTCTTTTTACTAATAAGATTTTATGTTATTAATTGAATTAATCGCTTTGTTCATAAAAAAGACATATTCTTTAATTTAATCACATAACGCATTTTTACTTAGTTTAAAATCATTTTTAAGTTAAGATGTTTGTTCTCAAATAAACTTAAAAAATGTTTTCCTTTTTTTTACTTTAGTCATTTTCTCAAGATTTTAACTCAATTTGATCTCCAATCAATTTAAAAATTGTTTAAGTTCAAATTATATTTTTTCTGAAATGATTTGAATATCCAATTAATATAGTTTTTTTTTGTTAAAATTCTAATCATTTGCAATTAAAAATTAAATATTTCAATTAAGGTCTAATTCTCTAATTTTGTTAAAATTCAAATATTTCATTAAGGGTCTCATTTTCTAAAAGTTTCAAATGTTTCAATTAAGTACCCATTTGCTTTAAAATAATAAAAATCTTTTAACTATTGTTTCAATTTAATATTATTATTTTTTCTTTAAAAAAATAAAAAATAAAATAATTAACCTAAGTCATAGGATAACCACGTGTTAGCAGGCGTTTCAAATGTCATTAAAACTTTCTTGAAGCGTAAATAAGAACTTCTTACCCATTTTCTCTAAATTTATTAAGATTTAATCTGTTAAAATCTTTTTAAATTAAGTTTTTTTATTAAGATTTAATCTGTTAAAATCTTTTTAAATTAAGTTTTCTTAATTTCTTTAAAAACTTAAGTGGCGACTCTTTCTAAGTATTATTCTCAAATTGTTTTATACTTAGAACAATTCAAAAAGTGATTTTTCTAAAGATAGATAAAATTACGGTATAACAGAAATGGCGACTCCGCTGGGGAGAATATAGGTTCTAACCATAATAGACTTAGGTTAATTATTAATGTTTTGGCATATGCTTATTTGTTTGCTTATATTGCATGCCTAATGCCTTATTTTTTGTGCTTATGTGATATAAACTGTTTATCTGTTATTATTTTCACCAATTGTATATTTATATTGCTTTATAAACTGTCATTCCGTTCATAATTCTCCACTTATTAGAAATTCACACTATCACACGTACACGCGAGGTGTGCTTTGTGCACCTGCAAACTTCTTTCAAAGTTCCTAAAGTTAGGACAGTTGGCATATGCGCGGGGTGTCCGGATCTTTTTCCGCATAACCGCGTAGCCTTCTCACTCGAGTTGTTCACTCGGAAACCTTGTGTCTAGAAAGCTAAATCTTAGAAAAACACAAGATAGAGCTAAACCACCCCTCAATTTAAGTCATGCATGCATATGCCTTAGATGGATCGGTCAAGGGTATCGATTCAACATTTAAGAAGTCCACCCTTACGTCGATAGGTTTCACGATCCAACGACCAACAAGCATATTTTGGGCAACGTGATAATGATAGACGGATCCAAGCCTAAATTTGACATAGTGAGTTTGGATGTTATATGTTTATTTTATTTTATTTTATTTTATTTTTTTTAATTTGTAGATGAATTCAGTCCCTCAAGTGCCCAAAATTAGGATGGTCGAGGGTTTTCCGTACAAAGTGAAGACCTGGTGGAAAAATTTTACTCCAAGTGAAAAGCTAGAAATTGCAAAAAGGTTTGGGTGCCTCCCTATGCTATTTAAGGTTAACCCAGACAAACATGTGATTAGAGCGTTGATTCAATTTTGGGATCCAGACCGTGTTGTGTTCACGTTCAAAGACTTTGAACTAACACCTACATTGGAGAAAATTTATTATTTTACCAGTTTGAAGTATCGAGGAAAAGGTCAAATTAATCCTCACAGTCAATCAGGGAAGAAATTTCTTCGCTACTTAGGACTGAAAAATGAAAAGAAACTTCGATGCTTCGAACATAATTGGGTTTCTCTGGATTACTTATGTGAAAGGTATGGACGCTCGAATAGTTACAAAGTGTTCAGGAAGGAATTCTCTTGCACTCTTGTTCATTGGAAAGCTAGACGTCCTATCGCATTTATTGTGGCTTTACTAGGAATTTTAGTGTTTCCACGAGAACATGGTTATATCAGCACCTGCATATGTTCAGTGGCTCGTGTACTTTTTGAAGGTGTTAATGACGAAGAGCTCACTCTAGTTTCCATGATTCTAGCGGAAATATTTCTAACCCTTGGGATTTGTAAGAGAGGAGAAACAAACTTCTTTGAAGGTTGCAACCTTCTTTTACAAGTGTGGGCAATGGAACATTTTCAAAAGCGTAAAAATATGGATGACATATGCTTTAGCAACGTAAATTGTACTGACAGTGTTTTCGACAGGACAAAAATATTTGTATCTCCGGTTGGTATTGATGATTGGTATGAATATCTGGCCTCCCGCACCAGTGACCAAATTCAGTGGAAATATCCATTACTCTCGCATTCCCCGGCGTATATCAGATGCAAGAGGTCCTACTTTATCGAGCTTATTGGGTTGAAAGGTCTCCAACCATATGCTCCGGTGCGCGTACTTCAACAACTTAGTCGAGCACAAGTAATCCCTCTTCGAGCCAATATGAGGGTTTCTGAAGTTTCTTTCGGACCAAACTTTGAAGTTCCTAGAGCCAGAGAGATACTTCATGAATGGAACAATATTCTCACGATGGATATAGGAAAAGGTCCCGAAAGAGAAATTCCAGAATATCAGGTGTGGCTTCGAGAAGATCGCAACAACATGAGTCCAGAAGGCGAACAAGGTTTTGAGGATATTGGGACGACGATCTGGATAAGGCATTCTCATCTCGAAACCAAAGCGGTCACCTCTGAAATGTGGGTTCAAATGGAAAGTATAATGCAATATTTGGATAATGCTGGAGCAGGGCCTAACAACGTGGAAGCGTTATCATCACTTCCTCCACCGGCATGATTGATAACAACATTCAGTCTGAATCTTAGAATTATCCTTATTTTGTGTCATTTTTATGTATTCTCTCCTTGTTGTACCATTTTATTGGTATTTAATGGACATTTTGTCTTTGTGTTCCAAACTTGAGTTGTCACAAATTAATGGCTTGGATCAATTTATCATAATCACATTATGTTTGACATTTAGGCCTACCTTTGGCATAAAAAGATCATAAATCTAGGACGCGATATAAATTATTTGTGTGTTGTGATGTGTTATTTTGTCTAAAGCAGAATTAATCCACTATTGTTTTTAGAGCACTCTAAGAATATATTAAAATTCACAACAATAAAGTCCGTCCAAATTATTCTTGAAGTGTCATTCGAGTTTCTCAGAAATATATATCCATTTACTCCAAATTTCTTAAAAAAAATTTATTCATCCGTCACAGGAAGGTCAATTTGCTAGAATGTCTGGAAAAGACGTCAAAACACCAATCTCACCCAGTGCTTCGGTTAGTGACAGAGAAACTAAAGAGTTAATGTTCAAAAAATTTATCGAGACTAAAGAGAGGATAGCTGCAGCCAAAAGGAGACTTGCTATCTGGACCAAACTGAATGGACGCTACGAGAGAGAATTATTGAGGTTGACATGGAAACAACCTCAGTGAAAAGAAAAATTGCAAAAGTCAATCAAGAGATAATTAATATCACTAAAGCAACTACAAGGATCCCCGAAATTGAACGAGCCATTAAAAAGCTAAATTTTGGGAACACTTCTTCAATGAGAGGAAAAGGAAAAACAAAAGAAGGTTCAAATGATGAGAGCACTGGATCGTCACCCTACGGTTGAAAAGGAAAGAAAGGAGTGTGGGGTAGATTTAGGTTCATGTAACACACCTCTTATGTTTAAGTTTATTTGTAATCAAGAACTACGCGAGACTTGAGACCATAGGGGGTACGTAAGAAGCTCTTATCGATCCTAGTCTCTCTATCAATTTCGGGAAGGGTAGGTTTAAGTTATCTTATGTAATTCGAACTACGTTGGGCCTTATTTTCTCGGTGGATACGTAGGCAACCCACTTAAGGCTCGGTCCCTATCTTTTTAATTTTTATTCTCCATTATTAGTGAAAGATTCTGAAAATTTCATGAGTGGAAGAATTTAACAGCGTTCTATGCAAGTTGACCTTCCTAATTCTATCACAGAAAGATTTATTTCCATTCGAGTCCTCCCTTCACCCAAAATATTTCCGTGGATTAATCTGCTTGAAGCAAAATGACACTTATGTGTTTATTTTTATGTCATTTTATTTGCATATCTCGTTAAAAACAAAGACTAACATATGTGTCTTTTGAGTGATTTTTCTCTACATGTAAAAATGATCTGTGTTGAAATCAAACTGGCAGACCATCCTTACTTTACAAGATCTAAAGCAATCATACCATCCTTCCCTGATCACTCTTTGGATAAAGGTAAAAGCAAAATGACTGGTACTTCTGAAGAAACGGAAATAGTCAATGTGACCATCAGAAATGTTGAACTCACAGATCAGAGTGAGTTGATCTCTCAGTTAATGCAACGAATTACAGATATGCAGGAAGAGCTTCAACAAACCAAAGATTTGGCCAAATTGGACATTGCATCGAATGAACCACCCCTTGAAACTAGAAGACCTCCTTCTCATTTTCCATCATTAAGTTCTCCGTTACCCAACTACTTCCCAACACATACCACAGGACTCATCACTTTCACTCCTAATCCTCATACGATTGACTTAACTGTATTCAACGCTCCTTACGCCAGCACTTCCTACCAAACACCACCACCAATACCAAATCAGAACCAAGCACCTAACACTAATCACTCCAAAAACTACATGCCAACCTACCGAATCCCACCCCAGTCTCCAATAATCCACGTGTTTTGCCTAGCCAGCCGACATACCCTTCCGTATCATTCCAAACTCCACCAGCCTACACAATCCCTGAACCATGTCCTAGCTTTTCCTGTTCAACCGGAGCTGGATCACCATGAAGAGATGGAAAAGGAGTGGAGGCTGAGAGAAGAAAAACGTGAACAAGAAATGAATGTCATGAAAGAGGCCATCTCTGAAGCAGTTAAAAGTGTTCAAACTTCAAGGAAAATCACAGGACTTGAGTATGAAGACCTTTGCATGCACCCTGATTTGGAAATACCCGAAGGTTACAAAATTCTAAAATTTGAAACCTTCAATGGTATTGGCAATCCCATGGATCACCTGCGAGCTTATGTGACAAACTTGTGGGTATTGGAAAAAATGATGCATTAATTATGAGGTTGTTTAGTCGAAGCTTGAGTGGGGAGGCGTTAGAATGGTTCACATCTCAAGAACTCCGTCAGTGGTCTACATGGGGGGCTCTGGCCAAAGATATTTTGGAAAGATTCCAGTTTAATGTCGAAGCAGTCCCTGATAGATAGTATTTGGAAAAAATCAAGCCAAAGACCACGGAGGACTATCGCGAATATGCGTGCCGTTGGAGGAAAGAAGCTGCAAAGGTACAATCTGTGATGACTGAAAGTGAAATAACCTCTTCTTTTATTCGAGCTCAAGAGCCCGAGTATTATGAAAGGATGTTGCCCATGATGGGACAAAAGTTTTTGGAGCTGATCAGAATGGGAGAAGCCATAGAGGATGGATTCAAATCTGGAAAGGTTACAAGTCTCACTGCTTTGCAGGACGCCAACAAATCCTCACCATCCATGGCCGCACGATTTGCTAGGAAAAAGAAAGAGGATGTCTCCGTTGTATCTTTTAGCCCAAGGTCAAGGCCACAAAGGTATTTTGGGTCTGGTTCTGCCATTGGAAACACCAACCGATTCTCCACCGTTAATAATTACCAACCACCTCCACAAGCTCCACTTCCAATCTACTATGCACAACAGAACTACCAACCATCACCACCTATCTACCAAAATAAACCACCAACCTACCAAAATACACCACCAAATCACCAAGCCAATGTACCAGCCTACCAAAGTCCTGGACAAAACAACCCAAATATCAATAATTTACCCCGCCCTAACCTAGAAAGAAAGCCTCCTAGGGTTTTCACTCCTTTGGCAGAAACACGTACCCAACTCTTTGAGTGATTGAGAGCAACATGATTAATCCAACCAGTAGACGCAAGGACAATTAATCCCACAACAAAGTTCTTCCGAGCGGATCAACGATGCGCTTACCATTCTGGAGGACCAATACATGATACAAAAGGGTGTATCAATTTAAAACATAAGATTCAAGATTTGATCTATAATAGAGTCATCACTCTTCAGTCCCCTGCCCCCAATGTGAATCTCAACCCATTACCGAATCATGGGGGAGCAACCATCAATATGATTGAAAGTGACAAAGATTGGCTCGCTAATGGGACCATCGGTGAAACAAATGTCAACTCACTCATACCAACAGTGGCCTCTTTGACCATAAAGGCCCGTCCAGAGTTTGTTGTAATAACTGCACCTCATCAGGCATTTGCTTTGGCAAAGGAAAGAAACAACGAGCAGCCCAAAGAAAAGTTTGTTGTCCAGGCGGCTACAGCTTAAGGGATGACACGTTCTGGAAGATGCTATGTTCCGGAAGAGTTAGCTCAAGAAACACGAAGAAAGGAGAACCAAAAAAGGCCGATCACAGAGGGTGAGGCTGAAGAGTTTTGGCGAAGAATGCAGCCTAAGGAGTATTCCATTGTCAAGCATTTGGAGAAAACTCCCGCTCAAATTTCTTTTTGGGCTCTATTGATTAGTTCTGAGTACCATCGAAAAGCATTGTTGAAAGTACTCGATGAAGCATATGTATCGACGGGAACAAGTGGTGAGAATCTGGCAACTATGGTTAGTCATGTCATTGGGAGTCACCAAATCTCTTTTCGAGAAGAGGAGTTACCAATCGAGGGAGTGATGCACAACCGTGCCTTGTAAATCACTATCAAATGCAGGGACAAGTTTGTAGCTCGAGTATTGAGTGATAATGGTTCAGGACTCAATATTTGCCCGTTATCAACCCTTACTCAACTGAATTATGATGTTGGAAAAATTCGTCAAAGTTGCATGAATGTAAGGGCGTTTGATGGTTCGCAAAGAGAAACCATGGGGGAGGTAGACTTGTGTATCCAAATGGGGCCTGCAGAATTTGTCACTGAATTCCAAGTGATGGGTATATACACAAGCTATAATATATTGCTAGGAAGACCATGGATCCATGCGGTCGGAGCAGTACCATCCACATTGCATCAAATCTTGAAGTTCATCTGGGAGGACCATGAAATTGTCATTCATGGTGAAGGGAATAATCGTAGTTACCCTGGCTTCTCTGTTCCAGTTATTGACGATTCATCTCAAGGTACTGATTTTCACATAGTGGAGATAATGAATGCTGCTTTTGAAGATATAACACCGCAAATACCAATGCCGCCGGTGTATAAAATGCTTGCTACAACCATGCTAAGAAGCAGTTTTTATCCTGGACGTGGGTTGGGAAAGAATTTGGATGGCATATCCAAACCTCTTCCTATCCCACTTCAAAATTTCCGCTTTGGCGTTGCTTGGTTATACCCCAACAGAGGAGGAATTATTCGAAGCAAGGAAGAAGCATGCCCGTGATCTATCAAAGCCTATTCCAGAATTGTACTAGTCATTTGCTGCTAAAGCTTTAGAGCCTGAGATTGATGATCTAGTGGAAGGGATGAGAGAATTGTTTGATGAAGAAGATTGTGCTGTGATCTTGGAAGAATGCACCGCGACACCCACCATCCGAGATGCCAAACCTGAAGAGATGCTACAAAATTGGGTGGCCACTCCACTTATGATTCATCGAATTGCTTGGTAGACAAAGATAAGATTTGAACTTTTACTTTTAAAAATCGGTGTAGTTCGAACGAGGCCCAAAATAACCCTTTATGTTACTTTATTTTTATCGTAATGTTTAAAAAGGAAATGACTCACGTTGACATGAGTCATGACCAAAGTTTGTATGCCTTTTTTCCAATGAAAGCCTCGTTTATTTTAAATTGATTATCTTGCCTTTGCAAATTACTTTCTAATATATACATTTAAACTCTTTCTATCTAACATGGTTGATTTATTTTTCTTTTGAGTAAAAATGAATCTGAACTTGCCAATGTCATGACATGTCACGAACACGGTGAACCAAGTAAGGTCAATGAAGATGAATGTGAAGAATATGATGAGGAAACTATGATGCCTGAACACCTTACCGAGGACTTGAGAAACCTTGAAGATGATAAAAAGCCCAACCTGGATGAGACAGTGATAGTTAACTTAGGAGATGACGAGTCAGTTAGAGAAACCTAAGTCAGTATCCATTTGACAGCAATAGAAAAGGAAAAATTGGTCGAGCTGCTCAAATAATACATCGATGTGTTTGCTTGGTCTTATGATGATATGCCAGGATTAAGCACTGCTATTGTTTCCCATAAGTTGCCTATCAATTCAGAGTATTGTTCGATAAAGCAGAAAACCAGAAAGTTCAAACCCGATCTGAGTTAAAGAATAAAAGAAGAGGTCATGAAACAGATCGAATCGAAGGTCGTCGAAGTGACTAAGTATCCCACTTGGTTGGCTAACATTGTTCCAGTAGCGAAGAAAGATGGAAAGATTAGGATATGCGTGGATTATCGGAATCTCAATAAAGCAAGTCCAAAAGATAATTTTCCATTGCCAAACATCCATATACTCATTGATAATTGTGCCAAACATGAGTTGCAATCTTTCGTGGATTATTTTGTGGGATACCACCTGATCTTAATGGATGAAGAAGATGCAGAGAAAACAACATTCATCACACCTTGGGGAGTCTACCATTATCGAGTGATGCCGTTCGACCTCAAGAATATTGAAGCCACTTACATGAGAGTTATGACCACCATATTCCATGATATGATCCACAAAGAAATTGAGGTGTATGTGGACAATGTCATCATAAAATCCCGCGAGAGTTCGTATCATCTCACGCACCTAGAAAAGTTCTTTGACAGGTTACGTAGGTATGATTTGAAGTTGAACCCAGCCAAATGTGCATTTGGAGTACCTGCAGAAAAGTTACTCGGTTTCATAGTTAGTAGAAGAGGTATCGAGCTTGATTCTTCCAAGATCAAGACAATTCAAGACTTGACTCCTCCAAAGACTAAGAAGGAAATAATGAGTTTTCTGGGGAGACTAAATTACATCAGTCGATTCATAGCCCAATCAACGGTGATCTGTGAACCCATATTCAAGTTGTTACAAAAAGATGCGCCAACCAAATGGACCGAAGAGTGTTAAAAAGCTTTTGACACCATCAAGAGTTACCTTTAAAATCCACCAGTATTGGTGCCACCACGCGCGGACAGTCTTTTGCTATTGTATTTATCCGTCTATGACAACGCATTTGGGTGCGTGTTGGGGCAACATGATGAAACCGGGAGAAAGGAGAAAGCTATATACTATTTGAGCAAGAAGTTCACATCCTATGAGGCTCGTTATACCCTCTAAGAGAGAACTTGTTGTGCTTTGACTTGGGTTGCACAAAAATTGAGACATTATCTGTCGGCTTATATAACACATCTTATTTCAAGAATGGACCCACTCAAGTACATATTTCAGAAGGCAATGCCCACAGGAAAGCTAGCAAAGTGGCAAATGTTGTTGAGTGAGTTTGACATTGTGTACATGACTCAGAAAGCAATCAAGGCCCAAGCCTTGACCGATCACCTTGCTGAAAACCCAGTAGATGAAGGATATGAACCACTTAAAATGTATTAACCTAATGAAGAAGTATTGTTTATAGGGGAAGACATATCAGAATCATATCCTGGGTGGAGAATGTTTTTTGATAGAGCAGTTAACTCTAGAGGATCAGGAATTGGAGCAGTATTGATATCTGAATCAGGACAACATTTTCCAGCAACAGTGAAGCTTAGATTTCAATGCACTAATAACATGGCTGAGTATGAAGCTTGTATTCTTGGCATCAGAATGGATCTTGACATGAATGTTCAAGAATTACTGATAATTGGTGATTCAAACTTGTTGATTCATCAAGTTCAAGGAGAATGGGCCGTGAAGAATCCTAAAATCTTACCTTACGTACAACTGGTACGGAGGTTATGTAAAAGATTTAGGAAGACCGAGTTCAGACACACCCCGAGAATACAGAACGAGTTTGCTGATGCCCTCGCAACTATATCATCCATGATACAACACCCAGAAAAGAGTTACATTGACCACTTGAGATAGGTTTAAAAGAACAACCAGCACATTGTTTACATGTGGAATCGGAATCGGATGGAAATCCATGGTATATTGATGTGAAAAAGTACTTAGAAGCTGGTGAATACCCCGAAAAAGCAACAAGCAACCAAAATAAAACAATCCAAAGAATGGCAAACAACTTCTTTTTGAATGAGGAGATTCTTTATAGGAGGCTCCTGATCTGGGATTACTGCGATGTGTGGATGCTGTAGAAGCCACAAAATTGCTTGAAGAAGTGCACGCTGGAGTGTGTGGGACGCATATGAATGGGTTTACATTAGCAAAGAAAATATTAAGGGCAGGATACTTCTGGATGACTATGGGAAATGATTGTATCCGATTTGTCCAAAGATGTCATAAATGTCAGGTACGTGGAGATCTGATCAAAGTACCTCCTCACGAGCTCAATGCAATGAGTTCCCCTTGGCCATTTGCAGCATAGGGCATGGATGTTATTGGACCAATTGAGCCTGCTGCCTCCAATGGTCATAGGTTTATTTTGATCGCCATTTATTATTTCACGAAGTGGGTCGAAGTTGCTTCCTATAAAGCTGTGACGAAGAAAGTTGTAGCTGATTTTGTTCGCAATAATTTGATATATCGTTTTGGAGTTCCTGAGTCTCTCATCACACATAATGGTGCAAATATTAACAATCACTTGATGAAAGAGATATGTGAACAATTCAAAATTACCCACCGTAATTCAACTGCATATCGTCCTCAAATGAATGGAGCTGTCGAAGCTGCCACTAAGAACATCAAGAGGATATTGAGAAAGATGATTGACAACTATAAATGTTGGCATGAAAATTTGCCTTATGCCTTGCTAGGTTATCGCACCACAATTCGAACCTCAACTGGAACAACTCCGTATTTGTTAACATACGGAACAGAGGCAGTGATACTAGCTGAAGTTGAGATACCGTCTTTGAGGATTATTCAAGAAGCTAGATTGAGCGATGCCGAATGGGTTCGTGATCGATATGAGCAGTTAACATTGATTGATGAGAAAAGAATGAGTGCCGTTTGTCATGGCCAGTTGTATCAACAGAGAATGATTCGTGCTTTCAATAAGAAAGTAAGAATTCGAACATTTGAGGTAGGTCAATTGGTGTTGAAGCGCATTTTTCCTCATAAAGAGGAATATAAAGGGAAATTTGCACCTAACTGGCAAGGACCGTATGTTGTCCACAAAGTACTGTCAAGATGAGCTTTGGTCCTAGAAGAGATGGACGGTAGAGCATGGCGAAAAGCTATCAATTCAGATGCCGTCAAGAGATATTACATTTGAAGAATGTTATTTCTTTCCTTTATTTCCTTGTAATTGCAGTTGGCTTGTAATCATTGTCGCATTATATTTTGAAACATTCTCAATGTACTTGCACTACGTTCGACCTGAACTCTCAAAAATAAGATACGTAGGCGGCCTATATGGGCCTCGGTCGTTTCCTTATCAAAATTTCTTATTTCTGTCAATTCTCAAGAGGGGAACTACGTTTGACCTTATTCTTGCCTCAACGGGATACGTAGGCGCCACAACAGTTCGGTCATATTCCCAATAATATTTCCATTTCTCTTCATAATGGAAACTGGACAGAATTTTTGAGAGGATCTCAAATATTCTACAAGAAGAGTTATTTCCTATGTACAAGGGTCAAAGATCATATCAAAATATCCGATTAGGGTATGATTTTGAGGAAATTTCAAAAAAATTGCAAGATATCATGACCTCCGTGATTACCATCAACTTTGTTTTAAAACATCTAACTGGGACAGAATTTTTGAGGAAGGCCTCAAAAGTTCCATCAAGGGTACTCGGAACGTCATAGTCAACTTCAAGTACTTCAATGTTACATACCCTTAAGGAGTTCTACAGTTGCCAACAAACTACCTATCTTGACAAAATCTGAGACAATGTGTTTGTTTGTGTCGTGCATGTCGTGATAATTAATTGGCAGAGATTTTCTTTAAAACTATATTAAAAAAAAAATCATACATAACAAGTATTTTAATTTAAATATGATCTTATCTTTGTCTATTGCGATTCGTAGGGTCAACCAAACTTCCACAAATAGCAAGATAAGAAGCAAGGCGAATGAAAGAAATCAACACAGATCAGTGCTCCAAAACTAACATTATTTTTTGTGGATGCAGGATAAAATAAGAGCATCAAAGATAATATATTTATCAACCAACTATTTCAGGAGAGCCTATCAGCAAATATCTGATTATGAGTGAAACATCTCTACTTGACCAAAGAATACAACATTCATAGTCGAATCCATCATATTCAAACCGCCGAGAAGGCCATTCATATTAAATTGCCAAGAGGGCCATCATATTCAAAAGCCAAGAGGGCCATCATATTCAAACGTCGAGAGGTCCATTCATATTCAAACTATTGAGAAGGCCATTCATATTAAATTGCCGAGAGGGCCATCATATTCAAAAGCCAAGAGGGCCATCATATTCAAACGCCGAGAGGGCCATTCATATTCAAACTGCCGAGAGGGCCATTCATATTCAAATGCCAAGAGGGTCATTGCATTCAAGACGCCGAGAGGGACATTATATTCAAACTAATGAGAAGACCATTCATATTAAATTGCCGAGAGGGCCACCATATTCAAACGCCGAGAGGTCCATTCATATTCAAACCGCCGAGAGGGCCATCATATTCAAACGCCGAGAGGGCCATTCATATTCAAACTTTCGAGAGGGCCATTCATATTATAATGCCAAGAGGTCCATTGCATTCAAGACTCCGAGAGGGCCATTGCATTCAAGACGCCGAGAGGGCCATTCATATTCAAACCGCCAAGAGTGCCATTCATATTCAAACTGCCGAGAAGGCCATTCATATTAAATTGCCGAGAGGGACATCATGTTAAAAAGCCAAGAGGGTCATCATATTCAAAGCGCCGAGGAGGCCATTCATATTAAATTGCCGAGAGGGCCATCATAATCAAAATCCAAGAGAGTCATTCATATTAAACTGCCAAGAGGGCCATCATATTCAACCATCAAGAAACATTAGTCTATTTTTCACCACTGCAATACTAAAAGAAGAGTACAGTGAACAGTCATGTCGCAAATATGAGATACATGCTTTATTTGCATTATGCCAAACTGAAAGAAGTTAACATAAAATATTCAAGGAGAACAATTAAGTTCCAACACGGTAAATGGCGCTATTTCTCCATTTAAATTATATTTTCTACTAACGAGCTTGTTTCAATCTTTGCCGAGAGCATCCAATAGGATGAACTCTCAAATCAAACCATAGGTGCGGACGACATCAAAAGGGATGCAGCACAATGTGGAACTTTTTCTTCGCAGCGAACTGGGACATAGTCCAAAGAGGAGTATCAAACTCTTAGGAAGCGAGCCGAGTAGCAACTTCCACCACAATCAAACCACCCCTATCAAAAGGCGTGTGGGTTTTTCTTTTAGTTCATCGGTTTCAATTTCGCATCCGGGAAACATCTCACTCTCACCAGAGGCAACTTTCTAATCTGAGTGACAGTGCACCACGAACTTTGGAAATTATGTCCGTGTAAGTTCTTACTTATGGATGTGAAGAGCTCCACACTCATGGCTAAGAGGTTGCAAGCCTCTTTTCCACACTCGTTTTATTTGTCACTCCTCCAAAACCAAAGGTTATCTTGCATAATAGATTTCCTTTTCAACCGATCGAGTCGAACTACAAACAACTTGATTCCTTAGGTTTAAGGATATGTAGGCGGGTTCAATATTGAAAACTCAGTTGTATTCTGACATCCTTTCTTAAATCTTATTCCCGAGCATTCCGTTCTCTTCATAATTTGATACCGGGATAGCTTTTGAATTCTTTCATAATCGTGTGTCGAATCAAGCGTATCGAACTACAAGTGACCTAAATTCTCATATAGCCAGAGATATGTAGTAAACCTGCTAAGGGGCCTCGGCCATAATTCCTAAAGTCCGTACCAAAATCCTTTTTCCAAAGATGAGGATGTGGTCGGTCAAAATTGGATTCGTCAATTTCATTTGCCTCGAATTTCTTTCATCAATCCAAGTCAAATGAGGAAAAGCTGTTGACACCCAATTTTAGCCCTCCAATATATAAATTAATCATCGAGCTTCTTAAATTTCAAATGATTTAAAATTAGTTTTATAAGAATTTTAAAATAAAAATAAAATAATAAATATAGTTTGCAAGTTATTTCAAAATAGTTTCATCGCTTTTTTCATAATTTTAAATAATTTATATGATCTATATAATTATATAATTAGTATATTTTATGAATATTCAAAAATCATCTCCAAAGATTTCATATTTTATTAAGTAGGTTATGATTTTAAATTAATGAGTTTTCATGATATTCAAAGTACTTACAAGTTATTTTTAAAGGAGCTTTGTCATTTTATATAAATTTAAATAATAAATATGTATATTTTTACAATATGTTATTTTATAAATATTTGAAAATCATCACAAAAGATTTTACGTTTTAGTTAGATAATTTATTAATTCACTTTAATTTAAGTTATAGTTTATATTATATTTTATAGTTATTAATTTATAATCAATTAAATTTTATTTTATTTCGTTAAGATTAAGAATCTCGTTAATTAATTAACATTAATTCGTCTTGTTTAAATTTTTAGTCAAACTCTCTAAATTAAATTCAATTTGACTAACTTCTCAAATTAAGCAGGCTAAGTTTGCAATCCTTTGGCCTTTTTCTATTAATTTCCTTACCAATTACTTCAAATATTCAGGTCAACTTTGGGCCTTTTTTCCATCCAATTTCAAGACCCAAACTCCAACCCAACAGTCCATTCTCCATACCCGACCCACCCCTGTAGGTTTCCTTCTCCGCTGAAAATCAGCGAGAAACCAGCGAAGAACGCAGCAAAGTACGTTACAAGCCAGACGCACGCCGAAATCTAGCGAGAAGTCGCATCAATAGTGCCATGTACGCCTTCTGCTTCTTTTTCCTCAAACTCCGCTGACTCCAGCACCAAACGGCGCTATAGTGTACCATCATCGTCCTTCTCGCTTGCAGACCCATCGCCCTCACATCCACTTTTCCCCCTTTTGCGTATTTTCATAGTAAAGATACAACTCTACCATGCCTTTTACTGTTGATCTCGAAAAGGAGCAAAGGAAATTTCAAACTCTTTCTTTAAAAAATCCAATGGATTTCCCACCAAAATATCTATGTTCTTCCCCTATAAATAGTTCTCATGCTCAAGGGATTTCGACAGAGGCTTGGGAGTTGAGTTTTGAAGCGATAATTACACTTGAAAATTCTAAACGATTCTTTAATCCTATTCCTGAGGGAATCTATGTTCGTAGCTGGCTTTGAACTTCTTGGCTTGCTTTTTGTATCTGTATCTTGTGGTAGAAGAATTATTGTCCCTTGCTCGTTTGTCCCAGCTAGTTGCCTCGAGAAAGTTCTGAGCCCAATTTGGGACTCTCTCCTTCGCTCCCATGCATTTCTTCTAAGTTGGGCCGATCCCAACATCCTCTTGAGTATTCCTCGTTAGGAAAGCAGAAATACACTGGCTGGAAATTGAAAACGTTGTTCCAGAAAGCTGTAAACAGTTTTATATTCTAAATATACACTGTTATACAATTCAAATGCAGCAAATACTAGGGAAAAAATTGATACAGGTTGCAGGGGTTGAATGGGGTTGTATGCACTTGGTATACAGTCCGATATACAAGGAAAATGGGTCCAAATACGTCCTGTATGCGAAGTATACAATAGCTGTATACACAATTTTTAGAAGCGAAAATGACCTGGAACAGGCCCAAATAGTGCAGCTGGCCCAAATTTTCTGGACAACAATAGGCCCAAAAGATTAAATTCTTCTCTCCCTCTCTTTATCATTTTATTGCATTGTTTTATTTTAACTCTATTTTTAGAATTGGTAATTAACTTACTTAAATTCCCAAAAAATGAGTTATTTTTGTTATATTGGTTTACTTTTAATAATTCTTTTTACTAATAAGATTTTATGTCATTAATTGAATTAATCGCTTTGTTCTTAAAAAAGACATATTCTTTAATTTAATCACATAACGCATTTTTACTTAGTTTAAAATCATTTTTAAGTTAAGATGTTTGTTCTCAAATAAACTTAAAAAATGTTTTCCTTTTTTTTACTTTAGTCATTTTCTCAAGATTTTAACTCAATTTGATCTCCAATCAATTTAAAAATTGTTTAAGTTCAAATTATATTTTTTCTGAAATGATTTGAATATCCAATTAATATAGTTTTTTTTTTGTTAAAATTCTAATCATTTACAATTAAAATTTAAATATTTCAAGTAAGGTCTAATTCTCTAATTTTGTTAAAATTCAAATATTTCATTAAGGGTCTCATTTTCTAAAAATTTCAAATGTTTCAATTAAGTATCCATTTCCTTTAAAATAATAAAAATCTTTTCACTATTGTTTCAATTTAATATTATTATTTTTTCTTTAAAAAAATAAAAAATAAAATAATTAACCTAAGTAATAGGATAACCGCATGTTAGCGGGCGTTTCAAATGCCTTTAAAACCTTCTTGAAGCGTAAATAAGAACCTCTTACCCATTTTCTCTAAATTTAATAAGATTTAATCTGTTAAAATCGTTTTAAATTAAGTTTTCTTAATTTCTTTAAAAACTTAAGTGGCGACTTTTTCTAAGTATTATTCTCAAATTGTTTTATACTTAGAACATTTCAAAAAGTGATTTTTCTAAAGATAGATAAAATTACGGTATAACAGTTGTTGTGAATGAATATGTAGTAGATGCAGTGTGTCCCCTGTTATATCAATCTACAAAAATCAAGTTCTAAAACTGATAGGAGCAACATTACACCCAACAAAATAAAAAATTATAGGAAATCACGCCCTTACATAAATTTTTTCAACCTTCAACAGATAATGAATTAAAGTAAATGTGAATAATATTTACTGATTGCTAAACTGCCAAAACAAAAGATAATTAACTCATCTTTGCTAGATAGATTCAACTTCTTCATCAAGTACCTTTGGACGAACAAAACTGAAATGTTGCATCCCTACATTAGAATGTAAAATATATGAATACAATTATACAATCATGAGCTATACCTTTCGGTGAAAAGTAAAAAAGATGCATAGATGCTTGTCAAATTCTGAAGCTAAAGGCGACTTAAATCAAATTCTAAATTTGTCCTCACAGCACACTTTATGCAATCAGATTATTTGTTTGTTTGGAATTAATCTAAATGTACTCAGACTTAAAGCATAACCAACTTGAAGGTCAAGTGATCTTGAAAAGAAACAAAGTAGTCACCATAATTTGTCTTTTTTGTGTGTAATAAGGCAGTACCTAAAATGTACTATAATATAAATTGAGGAATTAAACTATCAAGTAAAATATAGGTTATGTAACTAAATTGCACGTATCTAATGACCTATAGAAGATAATTTACAATCATGATTTTGTTAAAAACAAAAAGGTAAAAAAAATATCTTGAAACTTTGAAAGGTAAAATTTTGTTGATGCTACTTGTACTCATGAATTGTTTTCTTTAATGTTTTGCTTATGGAACATAGGATATTCAATTATGTTGGAGACAAAAGTAGACAGTTTTTCCTTTGTAAAGGGCATCCTTAATATTACTCAAATTCATCCTTTATGGGTTTCGTTCAAATTGTTTGTATAGTTTTATTTGACTTGACAAACATCTGCAGGAATTCTTAGTTGCATAATAATGCTAACTCAAATGCTTACTTAAAAAGAAAAACGGTGAAGCTAATTTTGATATTTAATGAATATCGAATCAGATGTTTGTTTCTCTGTACTTCCCTCCGTAGGGAAGTAGGAAAAATATAACTTAGATAACTAGATAACAAATTCAGATCCAATCAGAAAGGAACACGGTCTTGTACACTTAACCATGTGGTATAAATAACTGCTTGATTTCCTTATAGTTTAGGCATTCCATGTTTGTGGACTGTTTTTATGCATTTAGAATCTTCTTACTCTCCTTTCATAGCTGTTGAAAATTTTACCATTTTGATATGTGTTCTCTTTCATATGCCTCATTAACTACGAAATCTTCTAGTTGATTTGCCTACCGAAAAATATGTGTTGCTCTTAACTACAGAGTTTTTGTAATATGTTGTATTTCTTTCATTTCCTCTGTATGTTTCCATGACACTTCTCATTCCCCCCTCTACATACATGATATGCATAGTAAATCTGTCTCCACAGCCACCTTTGTGATGTTGTTAGTTTGATAATGTTGTAACGCTCTTAAAATTGCTCATGTTTTATAGTTGAATAGAGACTGTAGCTGGTATAATTCCCAAAAGTAGTAGCAACTATCTCTGTAACTATGTTATTTTATTGATGTCATTTGAAGCTTATTCAATTTATATGCATATTGTAGATATAAAGTGATAACTTAAAATATATAACTGATGTCATTGAACTTTTGCAACAAAATTGTTAAATTATTTTGTATTTTCATTAATTGTACATAGGTGATGATATTAAAGAAGGAGATGAAAGCAGTACTGAAGACTTGACATAGAAGCTGAATTGATTTGATGTTAAATTTACCTATGTTTTGAAAATCTATTATTTTTGAAGATTGTATGGTGTATCTGTACATTTCACTCTTTTTGAATGGCTGAAAATGTTTATATAGTATGCTTTTGTTGTTACTACGTACCCAATTGCAACCATGGATCTTAGATTATAATTTTGGTAATGAAATATAATTTCTTCCCATTATCTTTTTATGTGTATTTTATGCTACAAAATATTGTAGTGGCTCAATTAATAATGAGTATTGCAGTGGCTCAATTTATATAGTGTGTGTGTGTGTGCGCGCGCGCGCGCGTGTGTGCGTGCGTGCGTGCGTGTGTGTATTGCTACGTCGAAAATAATCGTTGCAATAGATCTATTGCTACGCCATCTGTTGTAGCGGTTGCATTAACCGTTGCATTAGAGCTAGAGCTACGATAAATACACCTATTGCCATGGTAATGTAACTGTGGCATTAGATCATATTTCTAGTAGTGCATTATGGGAAAAATTACTGGATGTGGTGACTTGTTGAAGCTGATTTCGACGGAATGAGTCTCGACCTCGTCCACCACGATCAAGGCCTCTAGATGATGAATAACGACCTCTGCCACGACCCCCATGTGATATGACATGACTACTAGATGTAGGGTATGAGGTAGAAGATACATTTTGAGTAGCAAATGCTTGATGAGAGACAGCCGAGTAAAATTCCTTAAAACATTGCAGACGTTGCTCATGTAATAACAACTTAGTGTGAAGTTCCTCAACAGATAGTTGACCTAGAAAGTGAGTTATGATGCCAATCAATGTGTCATACTCCCTGCCTAACCCAAGAAGAACATAATCTACAAAATCTTGGTTAGGAATTGGAGAGTTGATGGCAGCAAGGGAATCGACTATCTTTTTAGCCTCTCGAAGATACTCAGCAATTGTCATGGAATCGTCTTTTCGCATGGTAGTAAGTTGACGTTTGAGTTCAACTGATTTAGCCTGACTAGTATCCATAAAGCGTCGTTTCAAAGAGAGTCAAATATCACGCGATGTAGGCAGCAAGTGAACATCAATAAGAGCTTCTCTAGATAGTGTAGCAAACAACCATGAATGTACACTTTGATCAACTCTTAGCCATGTATGATAATGGTGGTTAACTTGTTGGTTACCAGATGCATCACATACAAATTGAGGCGGCGTAGATATAGATCCATATACGTAGCCAACTAGTTCATGAGAAAGTAACAAGAAGGTAAATTGAGTACGCCAAGTGAGATAATCTTCAACAGAATTTAATTTGAAGTCACCAAATTAGTGACGTTAGGTGCAGCCATTGCCGCCGCAGAGTGAAAAAATTAATGGAATTGGTGATTCCATTGATCCGGCATAAGGTAAGAGAGTGGGCTGTCCAATTTGACATACAGGAACTAGGAAGAATGTTGGGAGGAGCAGAATGTACATGGACCGATGAAGATAAAGAAGGCAACAGAGGAATCATTAAAGGTGGACGAGAAGAGCTTGATGAAATAGTACTGGTCCCACCTGAAGAAGTGACTGCAAGTGCAATAATAGTAGCAGAAGAAGGCAAGGAGATATCCGAAGAAGATCAAATTAAAAGAGGCTGGAAAGCCATATCACCTGAAAAGATTCAAAAGAACAATAAGATAGAAGGAAATTTGAATTAGCAATGGGTATTACTGGACGTCTGATACCATGTAACAAATAACTAACAGCCTTCAAAATATGTATACATTATCGAATATATTTATATAGTACAAGTGCATAGAGACGTAATATAACATAACTTAAACTATAAGACTCCTACAAGTACTAGAGTCCTAATAAAATTAGATAATGGGAAGTGTTCGTTCAAACGTTATCTTCTGCAAAAGAGAAAAGTATGGGACTAACACACAGAACATGTAAGAACAATTTTTTTGTGTTGTTGATTGCCTAATTGAATTGCATAAATCATGTAGGAACGATTGCACACCACAATTGACTGCAAGAAAATCAGTTGCATTGGGGAGACGTTGCAAGTTCTGTGAGGCCCTACCGTTAATCCTAGTAACGAAGACCTAAACTAGTGGGATTTATGTAGTTTGCTCTTTTGTTTTTCTTCTCTCTTCAAAATACATGTGTATTTTATGTTATTTTCTATTGTGAATGAAGTTAAGACACTTGAAATCTAAGTGGTATAGGTCTAAAATTTGAGGATGGCTAGATTAAGTTGCTTCATATATAGTGCTTTTGGACAAAAAAAAAATACAAAATAATTTGATTATATTATTTCTCAAATTTGAAGAGTTATTGGAGTTCGAATCTTGGATGACTCTTGAAATAGTGACTCCAAGAGCCCGCATATAATTTTCCGTAAGCCACTAACCAACTCAACCCAATAGAAAAGATGCTCAACACTCTCATGACTTGCATTCTTGCAAGTTGCAACAAATACACTTTTTTTCAACAAATACACTTTTATATTAAACTAGGAGCCTCAGGACAAGGTTTTTCAAGAACATATGCCAACTTCAATCGTCTTAAAAAGAATTCCATCTTTCCACGCCATCTAGGAAAGTCTTTGCCATCAAATATTTCAAAATTAGGATTAGACAAAGATGGAACACTGTTCGTTATTGATGTGGATGCCATAGAGATAACTATCTTCAACTTGTTAGAACAAATGAATAAGAATGATAAAATTACAAGGAATACAAAATAAAACTTTCTTGGCTTAGAGGCACGTTAATACGTTTCTTGAAGATAGTTGGAGTCTCTCCCACGAGCAATCGGAAGAATACATAACAACTCTATCTTCGGGATTCAACTAAGCCACAAAACAAGTAGCATTCAAGAATGTTGCTCTTCTATTCTTGAATTGGTGATTTCACCTTTTGATCAATGTCTCACAAGTGTTTTCAAGGGGAAAGTACTTTTGTTTGAATGCATATCTTTTTCAACCAAAAGAAACTCAATTTATAGGATAAAAAGTTTTGCAAGAAAAAGACTTTTAAATAATAGAATTTATTAGGTTCATGAATTGGAAACAAAAAACTTATCTTTCAAAAACCCATAATGTAGAATTAAAAAAAGAAAACTTATTGCAAAAGTTTATAACGTAGAATTAAAATAAATGAATCTTACAACTCACATTCATGTATTTGTTATTTCAAAACTTTTTCTTTTCAACGGATGAATTTTTTTCAAAATTAATTGAAACACTAATTCTTACAGGTGGGTCCGACAACAACTTTCCCAAGGGTCTTTTGGACCTTTCCCACTATGTTTAAACCTTAATATACGTCATTTTGACCCTAAATCATCAGATTTTAGTCAGTTTAAGCTTAGAAACATAATTAAAACATATCTAAGTCAAATCACTAAATCAAAACTTAGAAAATTAGAAGCAAGAGAGGAGAAAAAAGCTCAAGAACCCCAGTTCAAGAACGCCACAAGCTCCAGAAGTTCCAGCCCCGAAACTTAAGTATTTTTCCGTGGATTTCATCACCAGGTATCTGGGATTTCACTAGTGGGTTCCTTTCACCCGTTGGTTCCTAGTTTTCAGTCAGATTCTTGATTCTCTTATCATGATTAAACCTAGGGTTTTTAGAACTTTGATAGAACTTCACGAATTTATTAAATATATGTTCCAAATCAGATTATCATGTTATTACTCAGATTATCGCATGAATTTCATAACCCTAGCTTTGTATTTCTTTAGTTCTTGAATTACGCATGCTAGGTCAGATATTTCAGACACTTCAGATATACATGCCTCAGTTATAAATGCATAATTACCATATTAATTATTGCATTCTCAGTTTGCATGTTTAGTTTAGAGCTATCCAGTATTTATAGAAACTCAGACATAATCAGTTAATTTACAGAATTCATTGGGAGTAGCATAATACCGAGTTGGACTAGGGTTTAGTGTACCCAATAGTCCCAGAACTACTAGCCAAGTAGGTTGTAAGTCCCCTCTGTGGGCAATCAGTTTAGTGATCACGCCACCATGCCTTTATACCTCTAGCAGGTATTTGGGTCCTCTCGATGGGGCGTATACATCGGACTCCACATTTAGCTCATGTGGTTTTATTATCGGTTATTAGTAGCTCCCACGGATCAGTCAAACTCTCTGCATTGACCATTTATCAGTATTCTCAGTATTCAGTTTTAGCATGTTATAAATTGGTCATTGCATTCTGTTAGCTCAGAAATTTAGTATATCATGTTCATATTATTATACTTGCTTTTGTGCTTGTTCAGTTATGTTTTATTTCAGCTTATTTCTATCCTACATGCTCAGTACCTTTCAAGTACTAACGCATGTGTGCGCTACATCTTCTCGTGATGTAGTTTTAGGTTCTCAGCATCCAGATCACGCGTAGATCGATTTCCCAATCTCCAGATCAGCAGATTTAGTGGTGAGTCTTCATTCTCCGAGACAACAGTCATGAGTTTCATTTTAGTCTTTAGTCATTTAGTTTCAGTTTTTGCTAGATTTAGCTGAGGCTTGTCCCAGTATTTCTAGTCTTGTTTAGAGGCTTATTTCAGACATAGTTAGTTTCAGCTTAGTAGTGAGTTAATATTTCCTTGTATTAAACTCATAAGTTTTTCATATATATCAGTTTTAGCATATGTGTATTCCCCATTTTTTAATTATAATTTATGATTTAGCTTCCGCATCAGTTTATATTTTTTAGTATGCTTATGATTATGCCAGCAGGTTTAGCTTGGGATCACTTGTGGTTCTAAGTTCCGTGTCCGCGTCTCGGGATAGCTCGGGGCGTGACACATTTCACACAGGAAACTATTCTAGGAGAAGTTTGAATTTGTTCAGTTTGGAAGAAATGGTGGAAGAATTAGCCTGCATTGGTTGACTATGTTGGAGGGAAAAAAATTCTAGATATTTTGAGGATCAAAGAAGTTCATACAAAGAATAAAATTGAATTTATATTGCCTTTTTTATTCTTGTGTAAAAGAAACCCTGGAAATGATTATGAATCTATACTTGATTGTGGGGTTGAAAACTTGCTCATCTGATTTCATTGTTGTCATATTTGTACGAGGGAAGAAGCAAATTTAATCCAATCTCTAGTCAAGAAAGTTCTGGGGAAACTTGAAAATACACCTATAGTTGTGGCAAAATACCCCGTAGGACGTCATTCTCGTCTTGATCAATTGCTCAGGCTACTCGACGGTAAAGCAAATGGTGTGAAAGTTGTAGGATTATACGGAATGGGAGGAGTGGGCAAGACCACTCTTGCCAAGGCTTTGTACAATCAACTTGTGGTTAATTTCAAGAAACGTAGCTTTATTTCAAATATTAAAGGAACTGCAAGGCAACAAAATGGTTTAGTCACTCTTCAAAGCAAACTCATTTGTGATCTTAACTCAGGTGCTTCACCAATCATAGACAGTACTGCTAAAGGTATCCGGTTGATAAATGAATCTGCAAATAATGAGCGAGTTTCTATTTTCCTAGATGATGTGGATGATGCAAACCAACTTCGAGAATTGATTGGTGGTAGAGACTGGCACTGCTACCTCTTGCAAATTCAAAAGTCATACTTTCAGAATCTGCTATATTTCCCCCCGTACTCATCAAAAGGAAGAAAACTTAAAATAGTTGCTAGGAACTGAGTAAGTTTTGTCCATTAGTCTTCCCCCATACAAATATATTAGGGCAATGGCAACTGCAGTTAGAAATTGAGAGCAAAAGAAGCCAGCACCAGAAAGCAGCGACTGTCTAATATATTTTCTTTTCTGGGGCTTCCTGATATTTTTCAAAGTGGTGTAACATTCTATATTGAGAAGAGAAGGTTGTGATAGTCCAAAGATTGATCACTCCTTCACTTGCTAGCATCCATTTAGAGGTAATATTCATTCAAAGACTAATTAATATTGCTTTTTTATTTAATTTGGTATTCATTGTTAAAAAACAATACTCTCCTCCTATTGAGTCTCTGAAGAAAATTTATCTTGGAGTAGAGTCTGATGAGTACACTGAAGATTTTGAAAAACAATGTGCTGCTAAATGGTCTGAGTTGATTGATCTTGAACTCAAACAATAATCTGCTGAGCTAGGTTCAAAGTATCCTGATGAGAAGGAAGACAACTTGTTCGTTGAGCTCATATTTTAAAATGAAGCAGGAAGGACTGGATTGCCCAATTTCCTGGATGTTTTGCAGAAGAAGGTCAGACATTTCTGCAACTACAGAGGAGTTTGCTGGAAAATTGTGGAACTATATAGAGGGACTTGACATCTAAGCTTTGATGCATCATTCTGGTAGTTGCCTGGAACTTCAGCATATCATTAAGAGGGCAGTGCACAATTTTATTGCCAGGAGGAAGGATAAATCGGTCAATGGGATGGACAAACAATAGTTCAGCTGGAATAAAAGGAGGTTCAACTTGAAGAAGATAAATGGAACTGTGCAAGAATTACATATGTAATTGGAATGCCCTGGGTATAACACCATGAGGTATATAACAATGAACTGGACAGCAGTTAAGCATCCTTCCCAATGCATTGGACAGGGAAATTAGTGATCGTTTGATATTGTGTGTTATGTGAGATGTAGGAGGACATATTTTAGTCGGTAGAATTTAAAAAGCAAAGTGTTCTATTTCCAGAAAAAAAACTTTTATGCAAATTCAACATGCTGCGTTTTCTAATAATAATTGCTCCATTGGTTACGACACTAATTCTCTTATATATGTAATGATTCACACTATCAGGCAACTATTTATCAACAAAAAGCTTTGGATATTAATGAAAGAGAGCTTGGACTTGACCACCGGGATAAAATGAAGAGTTATGGAGACCGACTTCAACACACAGAGTTGGAATTAAAGTATGTTTACCTATCTCTTCCTCATGCAAATCTCTGGCATACAAAGTAAAGTCTTAGAATCTTAGTGGCATGAATGAGATATTGTATATTGGACCTTATACTATCAATAAATCAACAAATCATACTAAAACAAAGGTGTCCTGAATTAGACTTTGGGAGTGAATTTTAAACAGAACTTTCTCTAAATTACCACTTAACTGTTGGGCTGTGGGATCTCTAAGTAGAATTGCTTGCTAATCACTACTGCTCAACTACTACACTGTCAGATAAAGGAAAGAAGCAAGGGACAACAAATTATGCTTACGGTGATCTATGGTTATAATACTACAAGTATAACAGATCGCAACGTGCGAGGAAACTAAGGGTGTACATATATTTTCAATAGCAATAAAACATAGCAAAAGCAAAGTTTCAACCTCGCATTAAAGTAGATTAACCTTAAGAAAGTAACCTCGCCTATTGTCCCCTGCAGCAATGTAAAACACCTGCAGTGTTTAAAACCCACAAAACAACATTTAAAAAACTGAATGATTAAAAGGGAAAAAAACAGACGAGAAGATAAAAAGGAACTGAAAAAGTGTTATGCATCACAGGTTGTTCATATCATCCTGAATAAAACTTTTTACTTGAGTACTTTGCATACTTGCACTGAAACGACAAAACAATAGTACACATATAATGAAATAATAGAGAAGAAATCACTGCATTATTGCCCAAGAAACTGTTGATGATGTCTAAGGTTATCATCCTTACGATCAGAATGTGCACAAGACTCTTTGATTGTCCTGTCCTTCATTCATGATCACAGTTCTTTGACAATTGACAGTAACTATTATGCAACAAAATAAGTGCAGGAACAATATTTACCTGATAATGATGAATTTCATTAAAGCACAATAAAGAGAAACAAAGCTTTAATGGACAATAACATGTTTTTTGAGACATTTATACAGATGACTGAAGTATCTGAAAAGTTTTGGAAGAATGAATAATTTAAGGAATTGAACTTGAGCGTTGCAGAAGGGAAGGTTGAGCAGCACGACTGCTACAACAATCGCAGGGACATTCAACAAAAGGGATACGTTTCTGAAAAGAAAGAGCGATCGTTAGGGACGTTGAACAAGAAGCGTACGTTTCTGAAAATTAATTAGGGTTGTCAGCAAATTAAATTAAATTTATAATAAATTAATATTTAACTAATATTTCTAATAAATTAATATTTAAAAAATAATGTAGGGGTAAAATGGTAAAACAACTTTGGGGTTAGGAGGTTCATACTTATAATAATATATATGATTAATCTTCATTTTGCTTATTCCTACATTAATAGGAACATTATCCCTCAAAGCTCTTCATTAGAATATTCTTTCTTATGGAAGTAACATATACATATTGATATACATTGATTCATATGTATAGATTTGTTGACACCCAATTTTGACTCTCCCCTAGGGAAATTAATCGACCAGCTTCCTGATTTTAAACGATTTGAAATAAGTAGATTTTATAAAATTCAAAATATTTTAACATTATTTTAAATCAATCTCGTAAATCTTTAGAATTCTTAGATAATATATATATTTTACATAATTATGTATACGATTAGTATATTTTATGATTATTCAAAAATTATTTCAAAAGATTTTATTTTTTGTTTAAATGCTTTACTATTTAGCTTAACCTTATAATAACTTACATTTTGGGGATGACTTATTTTATAATTAAGTCAATTATTTCATTTCGTTAAAATTGAGGAGCTTATCAATTAACTTACTACGATTCATCTTATTTATTTGTTTTAGCGGAACTTGCCAAGTGATTTAATCTGGCGAATCTATTAAATTCTAAAAACAAATTCTTGGGCCCTTTTTTTTTTTTTTAGAAAACCATTTGAGCCCAGCTACCCAATTCAATATGCCCCAACTCCCCAGCCCATCGTTTTAACCCAAAATCAATAAAAAAAAATTGACCCATCCCAGCAAAATCCCAGACCAGGCCCATATTTCGCCGGCCCAATTAATCCCAACCCAATTACCTTACCAACCCGTACCCGCCCAATTTAAACAAGAGCCTAGAATTTTTGCAAACCATTTTAATGTCAATGACACACGTTATAAGCATCAGATATACACGGCATTGACGGGAAATATGGCATGACGCGTGAACAGTTCAGAACAGCCCAGACGCCTCACGCGAAGACGAGTTCACGAGGGCCGCAACAACGTCTCCAAACGGTGCCCTTTTTCCGTCGCGATACACGGAAAAGCAGCCAAGGTCAGGCAGTACGTTGTAAAGTCTTGTCGCTTTCTTCCTTTTCTGAGTCTAGCAGTGGAGGAGGCACGCGAAATCGTCCTTGGGGCCGTGGGATCGAGCCATGTGGCGCCCAAGGACGTTCGATTTCATCTCCACCATCCGCTCCCTCTTTTCCTTTCCAGAATACGGTTGATTTCTCAGAAGAAAAGGATGATTTCCCAGAATAGTGAAGGGCTTGCTTTTGAATTTTGAATTGGGACTTGGATTGTCGATTTTGCCCCAGGGTTTCCCAAAACCAGTCTGCCTCTTCCCCCTTTTGAAACCCTAATCCTTTCCCCTTATATAATATCCTTCCATTGTGGGACAGAAGGGATTGATTATTTTTTTTTGGGATTGTTTTTAGAGGTTTCGGCTATTCGTTTGGGGAAATCTTTAGAAAAGATATCGAGAGAAATACAAGATAAGCGTATAGAGACATACAGAGAGAATTCATAGAAAACAGAGAAGAAATCTTCCTTTTCTTTTCCACACAGTGTTTCCAAAATTTTGGTATTTCCACCAAGACTTCTCGGCTGCTGCTTGTGTTTGATCCTTGGCGTGGAAGCTCGTCCATCTCTGCTCGTCGCTGTCCCAGGTGCTGCCCGCAAGAAGGTAAAATCATCTTTGACCCATTGATCTTCTTTGCCTTATTTGTGTATGTATGTGGAAGAGTTAGAATCTCCACTATTGTATTGTTAGCTGAGCGCGTGAATATGAATATTTCTTAGTTTTGCTTCTTTGTTTGGTTGGCAACTTATGCGGAATTTTAAAACAATGCCGTCCATTCGATTCATTGCTTCGTGTTGTCGAGAGGTTGTTTCTTCCGTTGCTGAAATGTTTTTACATCTCTCTTTTGGATTTTAAACGCTTAAAGAAATAGATCTTCTGTTCTCGAATGTATTTTCAGGATTGTACACATTAGCTTTTCATGTCCATAATGGATATTCCGTTTGTTTTCCTTTACGCCATGTTCAAGTGTGCTTAGCGTAAAAGCTATGTGAATTATTTTCACTGTTTATATGCGAATTAGCTTAGTATGTTACGCCTCATATGTTGCTACCTGTTTGAATGGTTCTGAGAACATATATATTTTATTTTATTTTATTCTGCAGATGTCTTTCATTTAGCTCAACTCTTATTCAGCCACTCGTCTTCTACACTTTGAGCCGTATTCTAGTTTAGTTTTTCTTTATCTGTTATTTTGCCTTGCTATCGTGTCGTTTTATGCTTATTGTTTATATTTATCTTGAGCAATTTTGAATAACCACTTCGTTCTAAAGGGAGAAGAAGTTAAAATTAACAATGGGTTTGTTTGAACAATTAGTTCCTAGTCGATTTTGCTCTAATCTTTAATTCCTGTCTGTTTTTTTTTTTGTTGTTGTTGTTGCCTTGTTTGGATCTCTCATTTCCGCGAATCCCTTTTATATACCGTCATTCTGGGTTTAATACCAATTGCTATGGTTGCCCATGTGTGTTGTTTTATGAGTTTAGAAAATATTGGGAGTGTTCCCTTCCCAGTTATTCAAGCTACTGATTGTAAATTAATTAGCAAATTTAAGTTTTTTTGTTGTGTTTGTGATCTATACTTGTAGCATACACAGAAAGGGGGTCTAGAATGTTTGGTTTGCATTTAAGTTTCCTGATCACTACTCGACTTAATCATAATATAATGTCTTATTGAAATGGTAATTTTTTGATCTATCTGTAGAGGTTTGGTTATCACATTTGAGTTGTCGAAGTTGTGTATGTTGAAATAGTATTACTAATTCCCTAGTTGATTATTTTTACCCTCCCTTAGCGTGTTCCTCAACTGTAATTGAGGCTTGAGAATAGTGCTGGTGTATTCATGATCTAAGCTTATTGTTTCTGTGATCCAAGTTTCAAAAGAAAGATTAAGTTCTTGTTTGTTTGGAATGACGACTCATAATTTGAAATATTGTTCGTTTTTTTTTTAACTGATCGAGTGTTGCTTAATGCTACAATTTTCAATTTCCTAGTTATGCATAAGCTCTTTTCCATTGCCTATAAATTCTATGTGTTTCACTTCTCAACTTAGCAAATTAACGTGAGAAAATAAAGTGATGACATTTCTAACTTAAATAATAAATTATTATTTCTAAATTGATGAATACACTAGAGTTTCCTTAGATTTCTTAAAGCTAATGTAATTAATTTGTTTGTTTGCCATGAAACATGTACGAGTCCATTATGGACATCTTCCTCCCTCCGCATCTTCGAGAGCCACAAAGGCTTGAGTACCTTCGATCAAATCTTCTAGCCACGTATTCGGCGTACAAATCCGAAGTTTCATGAATTGAAGATAGTCGAAAAAGTTGGATTAGAAGACGCTTTATTTTTATTTTTGTATTTTATTTGTAATGGGCCTAAGCCTTTGTCGTCCTTTTTATTTATTTTGTATTATTGTATTGTTTTACTAGAACTTAGGACCGGTACTCAAGATGACAAAATGGGTCAAAAAATCCAAAACAGGTGGGTCCAAATTTCGATCCAGGCGGACAGAAAAATTCGGGTTTGGACCCAAATATCTCTCTCTCTCTCTCTCTCTTTACGTGCTTTTTATTATTTGTTTATTTATCGTTAGTTTAAAGTAAGAAAAATTCCAAATCCCCGCAAAAAGCCGTACTGTTTAAACGATTTAAAATTGGACTAAGTTTAATTAGTTTTAAAATAATTTTTCAATTTATAAGTTTAGATAAAAACTAAGAAATTCACTTTCAAAAAAAATTACAATAAATTTTAAAAGTTGTGTTTTAGCCAAACTAAGTTAGTAGTCGGAAAACCGCATTAGCGGATATTTTAGGTGCCTAACATCTTCCTAAAATATAAATTTGAATCCCCGAATCCTTTTAAGTTTTCAATTGATTTTTCCTGTTTAAAGTCTTTTGAAAGCAAAAGTTTTTTTAATTTTCTCAAAATTAAGTGACGACTCTCAAAAAGTCAAAATCATATAAAAAATATGTTTTGATTAAAACAAGATTTATTTGTATTCATTTAATAAATTGACATACAGTTATTTGCATTAATGATTTATATAATTTTGCATTGGTATATATTAATTTGTATTTACTTAATCAATTTGAATATATTTGATTGAATTGTGTTGATCATTATAAGCTTAATATAATGAAATAAATTCGGTGCATATTTATTTTTATTACTACTATTTATTGTTCAGTAGTCACTTGCTAATATGGTTTTATATTGAAATAATTGTATAAAATGACAAACTAGTAATATAAAATAAATATAGTAGATATCCTTTGATCTATTTGTGTTTCATAGCAAATTGTTTGTCAGTCCCTCTCTCTCTCTCTCATATTCTCGCTCGTCACACTCTCTCTCTCTCGCTTATTCCTGTTGCTCGCTCTCTCGTTTTATACAATAGAATTGTATAAATTGTGTTTTTAATTGTATAAAGCGAGAGAAAATTGTATAAACGCATGCAAATACATATGTCTTCGTCCTATACACTTATAATTATACAATACAAAATATTTTTCTACCCAAGTCTCTTTTACCTTTCTCGTTTTATACAAATTCAAATTTTATATAATTTCTCTCTTTCTCGCTTTATACAATTCGATTCAATTGTATATTTCCTGCACATGTCTCTTTTTGTCTTTCTCTCTTTCTCGTTATATACAAATTCAAATTGTATATAATTTATCTCTTTATCGTTTTATACAATTCAGTTATGCCTTTCTCGCTTTCTCATTTTATACAATTCAAATTGTATATAATTTCTCTCTTTTTCACTTTATACAGTTCGCTTCAATTGTATATGTATAGTGAATTATACATATATAAGTTTGTTATGGAGCGCAATTATGCAAACTATTCTATAACATACAAATATGAATTTTATATTTGCTATATGTGAAAGTTGTCCTTTTATATTTGCATTGGCATACTATTTAATTAATACACACTATATATGATTCATATGTATATGATATATCAGATACACAATTGAGATGGAAGGGAGATAAGTGTGATTTGTCTATATATTCCTGATATATGCAAATCTATTTAGATATAATGTATCTAGATCAAATTACACTTTGACACCATATATCTCGAGATACATATATACAGGCATGAGGCATACTTGGACACATGGAAATTTAGTAAAATTCGTAAAATTTCAAACTACTATATATTTAAATAGTTAACTACTAAACTAGTGATATTTCTATTAGTTATCCATTTTAAATTCTTAAATGGAGAATTTTGACATATAGAATTATGAAGAAGTTTTGATCAAAGTAAGCCATTATTAAAATCAATTTACTAAAATAATACATTTTTTTGAAATTTTACAAAACTAGTATAAACGTAGTTCTCAATAACGTTTTAGGTAATATTTTATTCAAAAAATTCAATAACTAAAAGACAAAATCTGACAGAGTAAACAGAGATAAAACGTTATTGTCAGTAACGTTTTATATTTCGTTACTGTGAGGCATGTTTTACAGTTAAAACGTGACTCACAATAATGTTTATCTGGTATGATCAAAAATTAAAATTCAATCTCGTACATGCCATATTCAAATTTATTAAACTTTTTAATATATATACATATATACATATATATATATATATATATATATATATATATATATATATATATATATTTTCTCTTTTCATACATAGATAATACTTTTGCAAGAGAAAAGAGAGTGAGGGAGAATTTTCTACGATATCAACTAATTTCTTTTTTTAATAGGTGTCTTGCTTACTTATTGCATCAATACTAATACAATAACTTCTTTATTGCTAGTCTAATATTTAATAATCATAAGAAATTGATAGGTCTAATATTTGAAAGGGATGATTACCTAGGCTAGAAGAAGATCTCTCATATGATTTATTAACAAATTTGAAAATTGAAATGATACAAGACAAGCTCCAATTTGCTCAAAATCTTCTTCACGTTTTTTTCTTTTGTTTAGAAAGGTATTGTCTATGTATAAAAGAGAAAGAAAAGAGAAAGAAAAGAGAAAATCATATATATATCAAGTGAAGATATGTACAAAATATATCTATCCATTTTAATAGTGAAAATGTGAATAATGAATGAGGCATGTACAAGATTGAATTTAAATTTTCAACTATTTCAGAGAAACGTTACTGTGAGTCACGTTTTAGCTGTAAAACGTGGTCCACAGTAACGAATTATAAAACGTTATTGACAATAACGTTTTATGTCCGTTTAGTTTGTCAGATTTTTGTCTTTTTATTATTGAATTTTTTTGAATAAAATATTATCTAATATGTTACTGAGAACTAAGTTTATACTAGTTTTGTAAAAAAAATTTAAAAACATATTATCTTGGTAAATTGATTCTAATAATGAACTACTTTTGGTAAAAAATTCTAGAATTATAGATACTAAAAAAACTTAATTATACTCCATAGTTATAGTTTGCTAATAACGATTCGTAGCTACATGTTATAGGGAGGAGAGTGGCGAGCGAGGTTGAGAGAGGGAGGAGAGTGGCAAGCGAGGTTGAGAGAGGGAGGAGAGTGGCGAGCGAGGTTGAGAGAGGGAGGAGAGAAGCGATCGAGAGTGGAGAGAGGTGAATTGTATATGTATATCAATTAGATAATTGTATATATGTAATTACTATGTATATGTATCGATGATTGTATTTGTATAACTGTATATAATTGAATTGAGTTAAAACATTTGTATACACAATCTTTCTCACTTTATACAAACACAAATTATACATTGCATTTGTATATTTGTGTTTCTATAAAGCGAGAGATAGAAATGAAAAAGAGAACTGGGTAAGAAAAGATTTGTATTTGTATAATTATAAGTGTATAAGACAGAGATATATGTATTTGTATTTGTATATCCAATCTCTTTCACTTTATACAAACACAAACACAATTTATACATTTGTGTTTGCATAATTTGTGGTTGTATAAAGTGAGAAAGAGATTGACATAAGAGAATCGAGAGAGAGAATGGACAGGGAGAGGAGAGAGGCGAGAAATGTATGAGAGAGGAGAGAGGAGAGAAATGTATGAGAGAGGAGTGTAACTATAACTAGGAGTAAGTTCCAAATTTTAACTAATGCAAATTACAACTATGTTAGCTAATTAACTAATACATGTTTGCTTAACCGCATAATTTTCCTTTCTTAAATCCAGAAATCAAAAATTCAAATTATATTCAATGGGAAATGGACCGATAACCCATTGGGCCTAGGCTATGGGCCTCCTTTATCGCCCAAACTCCACTGGAAGTCCAGAACCATCTTTGGTTTCTGCAATTACCTGCAACTTGACGTCAATCTTCAGCTCCGGTGAAGAAATGTCTCTACTCAGGCGATTTATCCCACTTCACAAGAAACTACACTCTTCTTCACATTCATATTCAAGTAGAAGCTCTATGAACAATTACTTTCTTCGTAAGCGAAGAAAATGGCCACTTTCACCTTACAAAACCAAATGGCAAGAAGAAACGTTAACTCATCAATTAGCTATGCAAAAATTGGTAGAATCAACATCTAACAGATCTCCTAAAACTCATCTCCTATCAATTCTTATCGACTCTTTCTCTGCCTACGAATGCAATCCAACTCCAAATGCGTATTATTTTATCCTCAAAACACTTACCCAGAACCCATCAACATGGGATGAAATCCCTCTAATTCTTGATCATATTCGTGAAGTTGAAAATTTTGAGACACCCGAATACATATTCACTTATTTGATTAAGTTTTATGGGGATTCTAACATGACCCATTTGGCATATGAGATTTTTTTCACTATGCCAGCTTTTAGATGTAACCCAAGTGTGAAATCTTTGAATTGTTTGATTTGGGTACTTTGTAAGAACAATTACGATCTCAGAATTGTGCTTCAAGTTTTGGTTAAGAGTCAGTTATTGAACATTTGGGTTGAAGAATCAACTTTTAAGATTTTGATTAGAGCTCTTTGTAGGATTGGAAAAGCTAATAATGCCGTTGATTTGTTGAAATTGATGGTGGATAGTGGGTTTAATCTTGATGTAAATATTTGTTCTTTGATTTTATCAACAATGCATGATGTAAAAGATTGTGATGGGGTTGAGATTTGGGGTGTTTTGGAAGAAATGAGGAAATTGGGATATAGTCCAAAAAGGGTTGATTTGTGCAATGTGATAAGGTTTTATGTGAAAAATGGTAAAGGGATTGATGCTTTGGAGGTGTTGAATAAGATGAAAATGAGTGGAATGGTGCCTGATGTTGTATGTTATAATTTGGTTTTGAATGGATTGATTTTCGAAGGGGAGTATTCGAATGCAGATGAACTGTTTGATGAATTGCTTGTATTAGGTTTAAATCCAGATATCGTTACGTATAATGTGTATATTAATGGCTTGTGTAAGCAGGATAAAATGGATGAGGCGTTAAGAATGCTTGGTTGTATGGAGGATTTGGGGTGTAAACCTGAAATGAACACTTATCACACCATATTAGATGGTTTGTGTAGGTGTGGGATGTTGTCGTCTGCAAAAGAAGTTTTCGGGAAGATGAAATCGAAGGGCTTACAACTCAGTTCACATATTTATGGTGTTATTATTAACTGCATGATTAGAAATGGTGCAGTTGATGAAGCGTATAATCTGTTACATGAGATGGTTGACATGGGGTTTGTTCCTCAGTCTATTACATTTGATGGATTCATCGGTCTTTTGTGCAAGAAGGGTTCGTTCTCTGAGGTGATGGAATTGTTAAGTATAATGGTCACCAAGAACGTTGTCCCTGGGATTAGATCGTGGGAAACATTTGTTCAAGCGTTATCTTCTGCAAAAGACGAAAGAAATGTAGATGTAGAAGTTGCTTATTGAACGAAGGGGACTAAATAGAAACTAGAGAGATCCATTGAACCATGATTTGTTCGTGTTGTCAAAGAATTGACTAGATCATGTAGGAACGATTGCACACAGGTTGGTTGCCATCGTTGGCTGGGAAAAATCAGTTGCATTGGGTAAAAGGCACAAGTTCTGTGACTGAAATTGCATATATGTTGTACTAAAAGATTTAGTTTATATGGTCTAGCAACCTTATCCTACATCAATCCCTAGAAATGTTCGACTTTGTGTGTATCAAAGAAATGGAAGGGCTCTCCCTCTCTGTCTTGAACCTAGAATGTATATATCTTTGCAACCCTGTATTGTATTACAAAAAAAATGAATGTTGATCAGCCTACAAGATGATGTATTACAACAAAAAGAGACTTTACCATTAATGTTCAACTTTTACACACAATACTTTTCCCTTTTCTCCACAAAATGAATGTGACAGTGATCATCAACTGGTTAAAGTTTCAATAAAATGGACCATCTCTAGCAAGTGGCACAACTGGAAAAACTTTAGTATTATCATTGGAATCAATCATCACTTCTAAATTGGTTTTAGGTGAAATGTCAATTCTTTTTGAAAGCAAATGGTAGAAGGATCCCCAAGTGGGCTCAGCTGAAAGATTGTTTTCGAAAACCAAGTTTTTCGCGTAATTCTTGTAACTGTGGACAAGTCTATTGTGTTGAAATCATAGGGGAGATGGATTCAACTTAAATCCGATTTTTTTATTCATGTGTTATTAATTAGTGTGTTCCACTTAACAGTGATCTTTATATTCCGAACATATCAAATAAGGTTCTTTTAGAATTAATTTTAAACTGTATGCTAGATGTTGTTACAATTCAAAGGATTAAGACACATTGCACAAAAGACATTCTTTCAACTAGCTAGCACCTTTGAATGTTGGTAGGGTCTTGTTTGAATTCCAATCTCTAGTCATAACTTGGCTCAATCAATTTTACCAATAATGTCTCTTTTTCTTCTTGGTCAGCGAGAGTTATTTCTATTAGGGAAGGCTAAATTTGCTAGTCCTGATTAGTCGACACAAATGCAGACATATACATGTGTATGACATGTAATCGAATGACTCATCTTGTTAGTAACAAGTAATTATTAGAAAGTCCCAAGTAAAAAACAAAGGTATGAAAGACTTATTTGGTTTTTGTGGAATTAAAGGTGTAAGTAGGACTATCAAAAACCTATCGTTTCAATCAGAAATGACTCTATTTTCACTGTTTATAAGTCCTACCTATTCACAATAATGGGGTATTTTTTAGTCCTTTTGTTTTTTTAAGTATTCAATGACATTGAAAAGAAATCAGTAATTCATTTGAATAATAGATAAAATTGCCAAGTGCTTTTTTTGATTGATTAGACAAATGGATAAGATTTAATTCTATTAATTACTGATTTGGAGATTCAATTAATCTTCATATAAGAAACTAAAATAAGAATAGCAGTAGATATTATGACAAAAACATTACGACGTAGTGACGATAAACAAAAATATACTTAATGGAAGAAAACAAGAAAGGTGTCTTCCACTATGCATCATATTTTATTTGTTTGTGGAATGAGAATATACACCCAAAAATATTAATCTAAATGCTATGTTTTTATATTCCCTAAAGGATCGAGCTAGTTTGGCCATAATATTAGAGAGTCGGGAGTCGTTTGGTTTGAAAACAAATTATGATTAGATTAGATTAGCTAGTTATGATGAGATAAATTGTGTTGAGATTATTTCCTATTGAGTTTTTAGTTTGTTGTATTCAAAATAATATGCATTGCATAAATTTTAAGAACAAGTTATTTGTTTAGAAAATACGTTTAATGAATATTATTCCGAGATAAGTCTTATCCCGATACTGATTATCAATTCCAAGATAAGTTATCTCAAATTTGTTAACCAACCATAAATTAAATGACACTATAACTTAATCTAATAATAATTTGATATTATCCTTCACATGAATCGACCTCTTAGAGTATTAGATGTTTTTAATAGTTATCCACTTCCTATTTGACAACCCACTATTTACCATGGGCAACGATATTGGTACACTAGAGGTGCATTTTTTCCGATCCTCTCTTGCTCACAAAAAATAATAATTGCGGCACTAAATATATATATATTCAAAAAGAGTGTTAATGATTTTATCGATATTAGTTAATTGTCATTAGATTTAATATTATTATAGGCTTTAGGAACATTTACAAAAAGTACTAATTACCTCTAAAAATACATATTTAGCGACAATTAAACTATTATCGTTAATTAACTGTTATAATTTTGATGTAGTAACATCACATATATGTACAATATTCATCTTTTCTTAAATATTTTACCATTTCCCTTTTTTTCTTTCTCATAATTATTAACGTAACAAAATAAGTATGTTTAAATATTTTTACAAAAACAGTTATTGAATTCAAAATAAATATTGGTTAACATCTGAGAATTAGCCGATATCGTTGTCACCATACAATTAAATCAATTCAATTATTTTCTTTACTGACCTAATAAGATTTGTCTGTTCTTTAAGCAAACAGATTAAGACTTGACTCAAGTCTTAATCAACAAATCTCTACACTTTCTATGTTGATATATAGTGTGGTTTTCTACCGTGACTTTATGTTAAAGTAAATTAGAAAAGGGCTTAATTAATAATTTTAGTTACATCCCATCAATTAAACATGATTCCACTATGATTTGCCTCCATTAGCTAGTCATCAATTGTTCATGGTGATTAATTACTATTAGTATTATTATTAATTATAAGTGATATTTCCATTATATTATGATTGCCCAAATGACATTTAATTACAATATTCCTTGTCTCCTCCTTTTTCCTTAATATGTGGGAGCACCTCATTAACCACTAATTACACTAACTTTTCCTCTCTAATGACAATCATTTCTTTTAGATTTCACTGATGTCAAGTATAGTTTAGAAGTTGACAGCTCTTAAAATTGTTTTATTAGATTATATTTTTATGCTAAGCTACCTTGTAGCTTTTTGCTTGTTTATGGCATTATACATAACAAATTAAATAATTAAATTTGGCTTGGATTGACAAGTAGATATTTTCAATTTTGAGAGTGCACACAATTTGATTTATCCTCATTATCTCGAGGATATCTGATACTGACATGTCATATAAATTTTGAAGGTATACTCGAGATAATCATTTTATAAATTGAAGTGTTCACTGACATACTGAAGACGAATAAAGTGTTCATATGTGCATTTTCAAAATTGAAATAGTTATTATCAATCGAAGCCAAGTTAAGATATCGATTTATATACTATGCCTATGATTATTATATCGTTTGTTATCAACATGGTATCCTACTTATATCTCTACCAGTCGAAACCCAGGTCAATGAAACGCACATCATGTTTCCTTTTTACTTTCATAGAAGACACAATAATTATATATTTATTCCTATTACATTTTTAACAATCAGTTTGGTGTATTAAAATTTTTGTTATAGGTAAATTTCTAGAAAGTACAGACTATTGAATTTAGGGTTTCTTAAATTTATCGTATATAGCTTTAACTTACATTTTTCAAGAGAAGTTATCGCAACTTGAACTCCTGACCTTTTGATCATGGGATAACATCTTATCTTATGGCTCTTTTTATAGCATCAAAACTTTCTATACTAATGTATCTTCAATACGATCCGATTTAAGTGCTTTTGATACAATTAAAAAAAGGTAAGAACTAAGATTATAGTATGGTAATGGTCTTTACAAATTTTAAGCATGAAACTATTTATGATTCTTTGGATCTCCAAAAATGTATTACACCATGGGAGCACTCAAAAAGTGAAATAGGTGCATTAGGACAAATGTTAAAAGATGGCCTAGTGAGCACAAAAAAAAGTGATTTCAATTTACATCCACTATCCAACTTTTGGCCTCTAATTTTGTCTCATCCTTGAAACAGATATATTGGTATAAGTTGGATGTTAGTTCTAGTCTTTACCTCATAGGCTGCTCAAGATTTTGAAAATCCTTCTTGGCACAATGTGGAATATCTACTCACAAAGTAACTTTGTGTCTAGATTAATCTCTCACATGGTCGCGCACGGTACTAGAGCTAGAATTTTAATTAATGAGCATCAAAATATAAAAAAGTTAAATCGCACAGAAATTTAGGAATGTTAATTTATCTAACTATCCAATATAAGTTTTTTTGACGAAAAGGTAACCGTTGACACCCTTCAAATATATGTGGCTCCACTACTAGACGCGCACATGCAAAACAACAAGTGAGCAAACACACTCATTTTATTTTCATAAATGAATTCAGATTCCAGAATCAACATATTAGAATAAACATAATCATACGATATTATATATATAGAAAGAGAGAGTTTGTTGATGCTAAGCTTTTTTGTTACTATATGAACTAAACCTTCTTATGGTTAATGCTTACATATTTTTAGTAATTGGGAAGTAAGAAGCAGTGATGACTTAACAAAACTAATATTGGAATCTGGAAAAAGAACAGAAAGTAAAGAGGATCCAAAGGAGATGGAACATAACAATTGAACCTAAAAGGAGTTTCAAAACCTATTATGCCTCAAGTCCTCAACCTCCCACTATTGTTTGTAGTTTTGGTAGAAAATTAAACTCTAGACAGTCAACCATTATAACATCTTTAACAGTTGTTTGTGAATTGTTTATGTGTTCCTTACATTGATTAGTATTTGGTACTGACTCGTGCTTTCCAGAGAAGATGCCCTTCTGTCTTCTGAGAATAAAAACATGTACTTTTAGAAGAGGCAAAGGAATGTCAAAGGATCGGAGATCAATCAATGGACCGCAAATCCTGACCCACCGTGAGTAGCACTCACACTAATCTTTCGCATAAAGGAATCAACTATAAATTACAATCCAAGTCATCAACCATTTTAAAGCAAGTATTATAGTAAACATTAAGAAAAGTAAACGGAGTTTTCATAAACTCGATAATTCGTCAAAATAAAATTTTCTAGAACTTGAAAATCATTGAACTAAAACTGTCAGAATTCTGATCCCCAAATTTACCTAAGGAACAAGTAGATTCTATATGTTACTTTGCAGATTACAACAGTTACGTTTTGTAAATCACATAAAATAATGACACAATATTTTATCGCGGAAAACCCCAACTCATAAGGATAAAAACTATGACCTACACCACTGTAGGATTTAACTCCACTTGATTAAACTTTGAACCTCAACAACAGATTGCAAGCGTATCTAACCTAAGAAATTATAAACTCTAATTCCTAGCTAAGAAATTATAAACTCTAATTCCTAGCTACCTAAAACAAAAAAACCCAGGTTTATGTCTTCTACCGTCCGTCAAGTTTCTCTAACTTGTTAGACGAATCCTACACACACTCGATTGTAATCAAAACTCTAAATTACAATCTTACAACTTTTTCCTCACAAACTGGCAACACTCCCTAATAAATCTCAAAACTCTCTCAAACTCTTGATCGTGTTTTGATCTTCTCTGTATGTAAGTGCGCAAACTTCATTGAAGAAGTTATTGCCCTATTTATAGAATAAACCTCTCAAAGTCTTGTCCAACTTGAACTTGACTTTACTGCATCTTCAACTCCTTGTTTAACTCGAACTTAACTTCTTCTTGCATTAGGACTTCTCTTTGCGCTTTGCTTCGAAAGAAAACTTTTCACATAATTTTCCTAAATTAAATAACAACGCAGTTTTCCTTAAATTAATAAGAAAACTTTATTGGTCGCTAACTCCTTCTTGGTATAGATTTTCTACTTCATGTAGAATTTCTGATTTTCTGCTAATACTCTTTTTATTTTGCCACCTCAAAGCCTTGTATTTCTATTTCTCTCTGCCGCCTGAAGGAAAACTTACGCACAATTTTCCTTAAACAAGTAGGAAGTAGTTTTCCTTATTTGACTTAGCTTTGAATGAATTATTTCCTTCTTACATCTTTATTCACATGATTTTTCTACTTTAAGTATGCTTCCTAATAAATTAGAAAGTTGTACTTAATTTTTGAAGTCCTTCTTCCAATAGAACTGGTTAAACTTAGATCATATTTGCTAAACTTGTTCCATGATGCAATCTTTGTCACTCTTCAAAATATACATATTCCTATGTAACTATCAAAAACTCTAACAAGTCTAAAATAAGGAGATGCGACCTCAACAAGAAACTATAAGCCTAAAGTCTAAAATGTATGTGTCCAAACAGATTGGACATCAAGATAAAGAAGAATCTATGACAACCTAGAAGAATTAGCTCACCATTGAATTTAGATATCGCGTGTCTCACAATTGAGGTCTCCGAACAACCGCCGAAATATGTCATGTGCTCAACAAAAAAAGAGGAAGTACAATATTGATACACAATCACAGTGTACTGACATGATCATCGGCTAGTTCAACCAAATGAAATATGAGCAGACAACCACCACTCAGTAAATAGATAGTACACAATTACAAACATAAGTACATCACAACCTAGATTCTCGGTCCTTAAACTGAATAGAAATACATAAACATCATGAATTATGACAATACAACAAGCTAGTCTAGTTCTCTCTCATGGAATCCGCACATACAAATTGTTAGTGTGCCAATGTGGTATTCGTTTCACATAGTTAGTGTACAAACGTGGTATCCATTCTCATTGTTAGTGTGCCAATATGGAACTCATTCCCATTGTACCGGCATAGCACTCGTTTTGGGTATTAGTGTACTAGTGTAATAATTATTTCAACAATAATATTATCGATGTGGCACTTGATCTCAATCATCACACACAACATAATCACAACCACAATGAATCACGAAAATACATTTACAATCATGTAACACGTTCATTGCATGATAAACATCTTTCATTTCACATCATGTCTTTCCAATTTCCGTACTCATATATATATGTAAGTATTACTAACGATGCATTTAACAAGCACATATAACATAAACGGGAAAACAACAATCATAACCTATCTCGAATCAGGTCCTAAAATCTCTAAAAAACTGAAGCTTTCCCCTTGTTATGAATGTCAACTTGTTCTTAGGCTAAACAATAACTAAAATTCAATAATCAATCAATAATAGACTATCAATACAAAGATTACTACGAAATCCTAAATTCCAGGCTATTACACTGATCATTCCATCCGAGATGGGTCTTTTCCATCATTAATTCAAGTTAAAAACTCTTTACCAAAATTAACAACCTAGATTTTAAGAATTAAGATCAAAATGCAAATTGGGGAAGTAATTGACTTATCGTTATCGAAGAGTTTGGTGGAAAAATTGAAGAAAACTGCCCTAAATCGCCCTTTCCAGTTTCAATAGCAAAGTTACAGAAAATGACATATTTTTTAGACTATTCTGCACAAAAGCTGACTAACCTTGATATAGCAGTCCGACATGCTATAGCATTGTCACCATAGCAATAGCGAGAATTAATTCATCTCGTTATTGAGGCGTGACACCCTTTAGAAAGGTTTGCACTGAAATAGAGACTCACAAATCCTCCCCAAACCCCTATTTCACAACACCTTCGAATCTTGACGGTCTAAACTAACATTTTCATGTCAAATTTGACTTCAAAAGTTTTACTTGTCCGAATTCGATTCCAAAAGGCCCTATAAATTTCTGAATGTCTCAAATACTAGAAAACACAATCTAAGATTAGACAAATCATCCCCCCATTCTTGAAATGCCTTAAACCCTACCTCACTCAGATTTTCGTTGACACTGACATAGCCTAAAATTCTTAAATTGTGGGGTCCATCCCCATTATGACATTATTGACTTCAACAATTGCTGCATGCAATTGTCAATGGTTGGCAAATTGCAGTGGCAGCAAATGTTGAGAAATACAACAATTAAAACTTTCGGTGGCACAACTTTGACATGTTGTGGTTGTTGGAAATTTGCAGTTGCAAATTTTTTCTATAAAAGGAGCTCATTAGCTCATTTTTATACAAACCAAGTTAGAGAGAAAAATCATTTTGAGAGCAAAGTGAGGTATTCCATAGACTATAGAAGAAAATAGTTTGTGAAGAAAAATAGAGTGTGAGCGATATTTTAGTAAGACGAAAACCAAAAGAGTGTTGTTCCTTTTGAGTGTGTAGTAGTCACTTTGAGTATTGTATTCGTGACTACACAATGTAAAATTCCTTACTGTAGTAATATCAGTTGCTCCTCTTGGCCCGTGGTTTTTCCCTTATTCAGAAGGGTTTCCACATAAAATTCTTGATGTCATTATTTCTCCATTTTATTTCCATTACTTTTACCATATATCTTTTTGCGCTTGTTCGAGTTTTCCCAATAAGCTGGTATCAGAGCCAAGGTTTTATTTGAGTATGCTCTGTGGTTGCAGCACAGTCTGAACTTCCACATCAAAAAAGATTTACTTTGATTTGCGATAACTATATTTTTTGGGGAAAACAATGGAAGCCAACACAAGTAGAATGGTTACTTTGAATTGTGTTAATTATGCCATTTGGAAGGAAAAAAATGAAAGATCTGCTTTATGTTAAGAATTTTTACAAACCAGTATTTACCACTGTAAAGCCTGATAATAAACCAGATGAAGAGTGGAATATGTTGCATAGACAGGTTTGTGGATTCATTAGGCAATGGGTCGACGATAATGTGTTGAATCATATTTCTGGAGAAACACATGCTCGAACCCTATGGGAGCATCTTGAAAGTTTGTATGCTCGAAAGACTGGCAACAACAAAATGTTCTTAATAAAGCATATGTTGAGTTTGAAGTATCATGATGGTTCTCCGATGACAGACCATCTGAATAATTTTTAGGGGATCATGAACCAATTATCTGCTATGGGCATCAAATTTGATGAAGAAATTCAAGGCTTGCTTCTACTTGGTTCCCTACCAGACTCTTGGGAAACATTTAGAACGTCATTGTCAAATTCTGCTCCGGATGGTGTGATCTCTATGGATTCCGCCAAGAGTAGTGTCTTGAACGAAGAGATGAGAAGAAAAACTCAAGGTTCCTCTTCGTCGGATGTCCTGATAACTGGCCCGATGGAGAGAAATAAAACTCGTGGTTCTCAGTATAGAGAACAAAATAGGAGCAAATCAAAAGGCAGACTTAAGGATATTGAGTGCTATCATTGTGACATGAAAGGGCACACAAAGAAGTTCTGCAGGAAGTTGAAGAGGGAGAACAAAAACAAAGAGGAAACTAAAGAAGATGGCAATGAAAATTGCCTAGCCACCGTTACCACCGAAGATCTTGTTACTGTCCTTGATGCGGATATGATAAATATTGCTTGTGATGAGTCAAGCTGGGTTGTGGATACTGGTGCCGCATCTCATGTGACATCAAGGAAGGAGTTTTTCTCTTCCTATACTCCTCGTGATTTTTGGAACTTTGAGTATGGGTAATGAGACTGTTTCTAGGGTGGTTCGTATTAGTACAATTTATTTGAAAAACTAGTGTTGGAACTAAACTAGTTTTGAACAATGTGAAACATGCTCCTGATGTTCGTATGCACCTAATTTTTGTTGGTGTTTTAGATGATGAAGGATATGTTAGTACCAACGGTAATGGAAAATGGAAGCTCATTAAAGGTTCCTTGGTTGTGGCTCGTGGTAACAAACGTCATGGTCTATACTGGACTACGGCCTCTGCTTGTGTTGATATGGTGAATGCGGTTGAGAGCGATAGCTCTTCAACATTATGGCACAAGAGGCTTAGCCACATCAGCGAGAAAGGACTTAATGTTCTAGCCAAGAAGAAATTTTTGTCAAATTTCAAAAGTGCTAAATTAGAAAAGTGTGAGCACTGCTTGGCTGGTAAACAAAATAGAGTTTCCTTTAAGTCCTACCCTCCTACAAGAAAGACAGAGTTGCTTGAGTTAGTGCACTATGATTTATGTGGTCCAATGAAGACAAAGACATTGGGTGGTGCACTCTACTTTGTCACTTTCATTGATGATTGCTCGAGAAAACTTTGGGTCTATGTCTTGAAGACTAAAGACCAAGTGTTAGGTGTCTTTAAGCAGTTTCAGGCTTCAGTTGAAAGAGAAACTGGAAAGAAACTGAAATGCATTCGTACTGATAATGGTGGTGAATATTGTGGACCATTTGACGAATACTGCAAGCATCAAGGTATTAGACACCAGAAGACTCCTTCCAAGACTCCTCAGCTTAATGGCTTGGCTGAGAGGATGAAGAGGACCTTGATGGAAAGAGTTAGATGTTTGCTTTCTGAAACAAAGTTGCCGAACTCATTTTGGGGTGAGGCTTTATTGACCGCTGCACATGTTATTGATCTATCTCCTGTTGTTGCTTTGCAAAGTGATGTACCAAATAGTGTTTGGTATGGAAATGATGTTTTCTATGACCATCTGAGAGTATTTGGTTGCAAAGCTTTTGTACATGTGACGAAAGATGAGAGGTCAAAGTTAGATGCCAAGACAAAGCAATGCATCTTCATTGGATATGGCCTAGATGAATTTGGTTACAGGCTATATGATCCAATTCAAAAGAAACTTGTGAGAAGCCGTGATATTATTTTCATAGAGAATCAAACAATTGAAGATATTGACAAAGCAAAAATGGTAGAATCTTCAAGTTTTGATGGTATAGTTCATCATGATGACGTTTCTCACACAAGTGTGCATGATGTTGTTCGGCTTGATAATCATGGTGACGCCCAGAATCATGTATCGAATCAACATGTTGATTTGATAATAACAATGATATTGTTATTGATGATCCTGTTGCTCATAAAGTTGTGGACGAATCAAATATTCCGCTTCGGAGGTCCACAAGACAGCGGTTTCCTTTCTCCCGTTATTCACCTAATGAGTATGTGTTACTCATTGACGGGGGAGAACCTGAATGTTATGAGGAGGTCATGAAAGATGATCACAAGGATCAATGGATTGAAGCCATGCAAGATGAGATGAAGTCTTTGCATGAGAACCACACTTATGAGTTGGTAAAATTGCCCAAGGGCATGAGAGCTTTGAAGAACAAGTGGATGTTCAAAGTTAAAGTTGAAGAACACAACTTGAAGCCCAGGTACAAAGCTAGATTGGTTGTTAAGGGATTCGGTCAAAGGAAAGGTATTGACTTTGACAAAAAAAATTCTCATGTTGTGAAAATGTCCTCGATTCGCACAGTTCTAGGTTTGGCTGCTAGTCTTAATTTAGAGATTGAGCAGATGGATGTGAAGACGACTTTCCTTCACGGTGACCTAGAAGAAGAGATTTATATGGAATAACCTGAGGGCTTCAAAGTAGATGGTAAAGAAAATTTTGTATGCAAACTCAAAAAGAGTCTCTATGGCCTAAAATAAGCTCCCAGACAGTGGTACAAGAAGTTTGAATCTGTTATGGGGGAGCAAGGCTATAAGAAGACTTCTTCAGATCATTGTGTATTTGTACAAAAATTTTCTGACAATGATTTTATCATCCTTTTGTTGTATGTGGATGATATGTTGATTGTGGGCAAGAATACTTCCAAGATTGACGAGCTGAAGAAAGAGTTGTGTAAGTCTTTTTCTATGAAAGACTTGGGTCATGCCAAGCAAATTTTGGGCATGAAAATTACTCGTCTTAGAGATAAAAGGAAGATTTATTTGTCCCAGAAGAAGTACATTGAATGTGTACTGGAGCGCTTCAATATGAAGAATGCTAAGCCTGTTAGTATACCTCTTGCTGGTCATATGAAGTTGAGCAAGAAGATGTGTCCTACAGCTAGGGAGGAAAAAGAGAACATGGCCAAAGTTTCATATTCCTCCGTCGTCGGAAGTCTAATGTATGCAATGGTGTGCACTAGACCTGGTATTGCTCATGCTGTTGGTGTTGTCAGCAGATTTCTCGAAAATCCAGGAAAAGAGCATTAAGAAGCTGTGAAGTGGATACTCAGGTATCTTAGAGAAAGCTCAGATTAATGTTTGTGTTTTGGAGCATCAAATCCAATCTTGAAAGGCTATACAGATTCTGATATGGCAGGTGACCTTGATAACAGAAAATCCACTACTGGATATTTGTTTACTTTTCAGGGGGAGCTATATCATGGCAGTCAAAGTTGTAGAAGTGTGTTGCACTATCTACAACTGAAGCTGAGTATATTGCGGCTAATGAAGCCGGCAAGGAGATGATATGGCTAAAGCGATTTCTTCAAGAGCTTGGTTTGAATCAGATGGATTATATTGTCTATTGTGACAGCCAGAGTGCAATAGACTTGAGCAAGAACTCCATGTACCATGCAAGGACAAAACACATCAACGTTAGATATCATTGAATTCGTGAGAAAGTGGAGAGTGAATCATTTCACATCAAAAAGATCCACACAAGTGATAATCCTGCAGATATGCTGACCAAGACGATACCGAAAGACAAGTTCGAGTTATGCAAAGAACTTGTGGGTATGAGCTCTCTCTAAAGAAGATGAAGATACCTTCTTCCAGTAAATAGGACTGGAGGGGGAGATTTGTGGGGTCCATCCCCATTATGCCATTATTGACTTCAATAATTGCTGCATGCAATTGTCAATGGTTGGCAAATTGCAGTGGCAACAAATGTTGAGAAATACAACAATTAAAACTTTCGGTGGCACAACTTTGACATGTTTGCAGTTGCAAATTTCTTCTATAAAAGGAGCTCATTAGCTCATTTTTATACACACCAAGTTAGAGAGAAAAACCATTTTGAGAGCAAAGTGAGGTATTCCATAGACTACACAAGAAAATAGTTTGTGAAGAAAAATAGAGTGTGAGCGATATTTTAGTAAGACGGAAACCAAAAGAGTGTTGTTCCTTTTGAGTGTGTAGTAGTCACTTTGAGTATTGTATTCGTGACTACACAGTATAAAATTCCCTACTATAGTAATATCAGTTGCTCCTTTTGGCCCGTGGTTTTTCCCTTATTCAGAAGGGTTTTCACATAAAATTCTTGATGTCATTATTTCTCCATTTTATTTTCATTACTTTTACCATATATCTTTTTGCGCTTGTCCGCGTTTTTCCAACATAAATCACTATCAAAAAGTGTCCTGACCAATTCTTTCACTATTAACCTTCCTCATAATGATTGGAAGGGGTTGCTACAACATTATAGAACACTAACTAGGAAGTATATACAAAAAATAACTAAACTTTTTATATATTACAAGAACAGTATATTCAATTACAAATATAACAAAATTTAAAAGTACAAATATTAAAAATGCAATCCTAATGGGTGAAAATTATATATAACTTGACTTTACTTAAAAAATAAAATATCTCTCTCAATATTAAACAATCGACATTTATCTTCTTATCTCAACTTGTGGTAATTGAACGATAACTTTAATATGCGTTTGGTGATACGATATTATATTATGATATGAAATTATGAGATGAAATCAGCGTTTGGACATGTGATTTCATGTTGATTCTATATCATGATTTCATATCATGAGATTGAATCTCATATTCTCCAAAAATCGTGATCTGAGAATTTCATATAATGATTTGGATTTTTTTTTTAAAAATAAAAATTGACCCACAAGTTTATATTTTGTTAAAACAACCTTATATTTATATCTACTAACCATTTATTTCATATGTAAATAAAATTTAGGCCAAATACATAAACATATCTCTAAACTTGTTCGATTTTTCTCCTCGGGTACCTCAACTATGCTATTTTCCTATTGAATCATTGAACCATGCACCTATAATTTGTTCCTTTTAAACACATTTGGCTGATGCGGAATCATACTTTATGAGGGGTATTGATAGATGATACATATGTTGTTCCAGAACTCATTAGTCAAATTGAGTGTAAATATTCGAGAATAATTGTATTTTACTTCAAGTCATTTAAACACATTAGAAAATAAATGAGACTAACACACAGTTTGTCTTAATTCCTTAAATCAAAATCATTACAATACGAACACAATTGAAGGCATTTACAATAAAAAAGTCAATCAAAATCAGCCAACAATGTTTAAAAGGAACAAATTATGGGTGGTTTAATGATTGAATAGGAAAATGACGTAGTTGAGGTACCTGAAGGGAAAAACTCAACAAGTTTAAAGATCTGTTTATGAGTTCGGCCTAAAGATTATAATCACATTAATTTTTAAAACTTATTATTTCCACCAACATAAAATTTATTACACTTTAAATTTGATAAATATAAATGATAAAGTAGATTTGGTGAATAAGAATGGAGGGAGTAATACTTTTTTGGTTTTTCATAATAGTAATAAAAAAATCTTCTCTCTTCGCTACACATGAAAATGTTAAAAGTAATTTAATATGAAAAAGGACAAAAATAGTGATGTATGTTTGATAATCACTATCTCCACTATGTTGATTTTAGCACGAAATTAATGCACTGAAAATGTGTAATTGCACACAAGTGAAACAATGCATGAACCATTATGATATTAAAATACAAGTGAAAGTTGTCATAGCTTGTGCAGTATTACGTAATTATTTGCGAGAATAACGAAGGAGTGATAAAATATTTGTGGTCTATGAGCATGAAGTTATAGTTGTGAATGATATTGACCAACAAATGACTAAAAATAACCATGTTGGTTCATCTTCTCAATCATATGATCGAGAAATGCAAGTTCAACGTGAGCAGGTTGTCCGACGTAGTTTGTGGGAGGATTATACTAAAGACTATAGTACACTACAATTTATGTTTAATTTTTTTATTGAAAAGTTAGATAAAATAATTATTTAAATAAAGGACAAATAGATTTGTAATAATTGATGCAATTTTATAATTTTATAATTTATTTGTAGATAATGTTCAGATTTTTGCATTGATCCGGAGATCACGGTTACTTCTGTTTGTCAAAAGGAAATATGGAACAGCACTTCTGTGCTAATCTATTTAAAAAAAGAAAAAAGTAAACAGTTGGGGTTAATTCATATCACATGTCCAAATAAAATTTTATTTCATATCATAATTTCATATTATGACATCATATTATAATTTCATATCGCATGACCAAACAAGCGTTAAATTAGTTAATTAGTCATCAAAGAGGTAAATTAGAATTTCATTCGTATTCGTAATTAATATTGAGTGTCCTAATTAATCAAACATTATCTTCCCACTGCTCTCCTCAATTAAGTAAGTTCAATACGTCTTTGCTTCTATTACTTTCCCGCAATTTTCATCCAATTTGTTGAAGCCCTAAGAAATTTCTTTGTCAATCCATTGTTAAGATTTGACGAGTAAGATTGTGGGTCTGTTTGGTATGAAGGACAAGGTTTTTTTATCAAAAATGTTTTCATAGAAAATAAGTATATTTTAAACTTATTTTTTCATGTTTTGTTGGCGATTAGAAAATAATTTCTGAAAAATATTTTTTAATATTTGGTTGGAGAATGAAAAATATTTTTCAGAATATATCTTTTATTTTTAACTTGAGACTAAAAACTACTCTTTAGAAAAATAATTTCTGATCTGAAAATCAACCCCGATAATTGATGTAAGATCCGACCCCGATACCCAAACTAGGACAAGACCCCTGTGACCATTCCAAACTCCTACCCTAAGATTTAACCTAGGACTTGACCTAGAAAATATTTTTCAAAAACAACTTAAAAAAATTGACAGGGTCGCAGAGTTGGGGGCGGGGTGGGGGTGGGGGGGTGGGGAGGGGGTGGCTTAAAAATGATATATTTTTAAAGAAATTAAAATATTTTTTTTGATGGTGGCTTGGGTGGGGTGGGGCGGGGAGGGGGGGAGGGGCTAAAAAAAGTTTAAACAAATTTTATTTTATTTTTTGAATGGGGAGGGTCGGGTATGGGGAGGGTAGGAAAAAATATTAAAGGATGGAATTGAGTTTTGAAAAATCTTTTCCTTAATTTAAAGAATGATCTTTCCTTAAATTTGAGAAAAATAAGTTAATTTGCAAAATATTTTCCAAATATATAAGCCCACTAAACATGAAAAAATTAAAAACTATTTTCTAGAAAATATTTTCCTCCATATCAAACACACGCTATGTCTTATCCTTCTTTCTTATTTCATCGCACCAATATTTTTCAATTTGTGGCAAAGACGTTATTGCAATATAACGGGGAGCTTTTTTTAAAAAAAAAATGATACCCAACTAATTAGGATTTGTCGATTTCATCGAAAACGCATATGCATTATACAATTGATAATATCTTCAAGATAATTAAATAGTCTAATTAATTTGTGATATACTAGAATTATTTCATCATTAATTATTGTATCCTGATATATATCTTATGCATCTTTATTTATTCAGTATATATATACCAAGAAGATTTTCTAAATAAAGTGCATCATAAACACATGAATATATATTATTATTATTATTTATTCGTATAATTAATTATTCTTAATTAAATTCATAATATATTATATTATATTATTATATGTTTTATTTAAAATATGTCATAATTTCCAAGGAAATCATATTATTGAGAGGGGAAAAAGGTTTTATGTGTTGATTGAAAGCTCAAGCGTGATTATAGGAATGATGGGATATGTGTGAGTTAAATTTAATATGGAAAAAGTGGAAACAATCATTTTGGATACTTATTAGATAGATTCTCATTAATGGATAAAAAATTCTTAATATGGAAGCAAATATAAGGACTATAACTGTCACGATTTGTTAATTAAATCCATGCTAATCTTTGGTTAAAAATCATTTATAACCTTTATTCTTTTTTTTTTCTTCTAAAAGTCAAACTCCCCCTCAACTTGGAATAATAGATATTCTCTCCTTTTATAAAATGTAATTATCTATTTTATTCTAGGTATTTTTTAGAGTTAGGGTATAAGTACCTCTAAATCTGAGCTATTCAAAATCGAATCACAATTGATAAGTCAATTATAAAATTAACTTGTTAATATTAAATTATCGAATTAACAATTGGTGAATGAATAACTTTTTTTTTAATATTTAACAGTTTATTAATGTGGGAGTGGATTGCTATTTTTTCTTATTGGGTAGATTGTTAATTTGTTAAAAATTATCATTAGTTATATTTTTATCGTAAGTATATTTGTTAAATAAATGCTTTGTGCTTGTATCCTCAAAATTTAGATTTTCATATATTTCTCTTTGTGATTTACAATTATCGAATTACTGGATTAAGTAGAGTTAGATTGTCTTTGTAGATGGAGATTGATATATTTGTGAGTGAAAGTGATAGAAAGGAGCATGAAATGACCAAGCCAATACGTCGTCCAATAATTACTAACATGATACCAAGTCAACCGATAGCTTATTTGTTGACTAGCTGGTTAGTATATTTAAAAATTGATATCCGATAGGCTAAATTGTTAAGCATATGTATCCAGTATATTCGTCCAATAAGCACCCCTACCCTAAGCTATGACCACAATCTCTGCTACACACATTAACTTAACTAGGGCTATGTTGCCCCAAAACTTATTTTTTCTGTATTTTCGTGCATCTTTCATACTGATGTAACACCTTCAACCAGACAAGTTGGTTGTGCTGCATAATACGTGCCGCCACGTGTGCAAATATATTATTATTATTTTGAAAAAATTAAGTTTGTTTTAAAATTTTCTACTTATTTTATTTATGTGTATCTATTTAAATTAGATTAACACACTTAAAAAAACAAATAAAAATCCGTGTATTTTAACTTTTATTTTATTGATTTACTTATTCTATTTATTTTTTTTGTCTTTCGTTTGATTTGATTTTAAATTTAATTCTAAATGACTTATATTTAAATAAGTTCATTTCGGACGAATATCAAAATAAGTGAAGAAAATTGAATAAATAAAACACTAAAATATTAAAACGTTAAAAGCTAAAGGACCTTATTTAAAAAAATACACGCAAATTTTAAAAAATTAATTAAAATTGAAAAGATAAGAAATTGATGAAAAAATGTTTAAAGTCACGAGAAAATAAATATTTTATAAAGAAAGAAATGAACATAATTAAATATATATACATTTTAATGTTAATAAGTATGTGTGCTAAATAATTGTAAAATGTCCAATTAATAAAGGGCATGTGTCTAATTTTTTTCGTTGTTTACTTGCCTTCAAGAGAGAGTGAACACTCTTTATGCGATGTCAACATTTATGGTGTATTTATTTTATTTCAAAATAGTTTAGAGAGGTAACATGACCCTAGTTAAGTTTAGGTGTGTCAGTGAGATTTTGGTTATTGTAACGACCTTACTCGTCATTATGGATGTGCTATTAGCCATAGAAAATGGGTGAGAAAGCTTTTGATTTTAAGAGTTGAAATTTTCAGGCCAGGTTAGACTCAAACGATATCCTTAGAGAGATGAGGTATAGCGAAATTCGAGGAAAGAATTGGGGGAAACGTCCAAGTAAAGTATGATTTCCTTGTTGCTAGGGTGTTAAGGAGTCCTTAGGACTTTTCGAAAGTGAATTTGGGCAAATATAACTTTCGATATCGATCTTTACATGAAGGGGTGTGGTTTGAAAAGTCAAGGTTCAAAAGTGTATCGTGAAATAGGCTAATTTGAAGGATTTCTGATTCTCTATCCTGTGCAAGCTGCTATAGCGGATGACATACAATTATAGCGGTGGATTTAATTCCCACTATAGCGGATGATCCTAATACGGTGGCACCGCTATAGCGGGATTGGACCATTATAACAGGGTTAGTCGCAGTAACTAGAGTGTTACGAAATTCTCTACACAAATGAGTATATTAGTAAGTTCAAAATAGTTAAATCACACTCTCTTGCATTAATGATACTGAGCTAAAAAAAAGTAAATTTTAAATCAAATAAGAAAAGTAAATATAATATATAAACTACCATAAAGATTAGTGTTATGAAGCAAAATATTTAGGAAGATTTATAAATACTCTAAAGGTAATTAACCTATTTTGGAGCATCATATTATATTTTCAGTACAAAATATATAAAATTCAAATGAAATTTACTTTTTAGTTAACTTGAAGAAGGTTTGATGATTTTTATGGGACGAAAAATAGAAAAATTATCTTTTGAGTAATAAATTTTAAAGTTAGATGACTTGGCTTTTATGTGATAAAAAAAAATAGAAAATTAATTTTATGTGATAAACTTTAGAATTGGATGACTTTTATATGATAATAATTAAAAAATTATCATGCAATAAACTCAAATTAAATGATCCCTAGTGAAATTTAGAAAACAAAAATTGGGAAGGAAGAATTCATATTTTACATAATACATCTTAAAGCTTCTTTAATACTTGACACTGTTAAAATCAGGACAATATAGTTTCTTGGTATATAATATGATAGAACAATTAAAGTTCGTGCAAGTTGGAAAGGTACTACCGCTATTAATGTGTATTTCATGTTATATTACATTTTTTTATTTAATCTATTTTAAAATGAATGACACTTTGCTATTTTAAAAGGGAAAATACACAAGTACCACCTCAATCTATGCTCGAAATCTCAAAGACACACTTATATTATACTAAGGTTCTATTACCTCCTGAACTTATTTTATAAATAATTGTCTACCCTTTTTCGGTCTACGTGGCACTATCTTGTGGGCCCAGTGCGTGTTGATATTTTTTTTATTTAGTGTCACGTAAGCTGTAAAGGAGTAGAAAATTATTTATAAAATAAGTTCTAGGACGTTAGTATAGTATAAGCGTGTCTCTGGAATTTCTGATGCATTTTCCCATTTTAAAATAAATATTTTAAATTTTTCATCCCTAATGAACTATACATTGTCAATTTTGCTTCGTTACTATTGTGAAATTGACAAACATTAAAATCAATGGACAACAAATTTTGTCGATCGGTTATTGTCGATTTTAAAATTATTGGACTACCACATATATTATTTGATGAAACATTTCTATCGTTTTCAACTGTAATTATGCACTTCAAAACTTATGGTGAAAAAATTTGATGAATATCTATCAGTTTTGATTATATATTTATATTTTAGGGGGAAAAAAAAGAACTGACGGACAAGAATAAAATTTCTTTGATTTTTGGGCTGACCCCGTTCGTCGTTTTTTACAATTTTTGTTTAATAGTGTTAAAGACCACAAGATTTGATCCCAATCAAACTCTTCCCATCGCCCCCCTCCCCCGGGAGAAAACGGGAAAGGAAGAAGGGAAAATGCCTAAAATTTGTATGTGGGACATTGTATTCCTGTTGATTGAGACTTCTATTTCAGCCCTGTCTATTCCTTTTATCAAGTAAAAATTAAATATACATTGCAAAGATAAACGTCATCTAAATTCTAATATTATGTAATGTGTAGGTACTATAACACAAAATTATATGTACGATCACGTGTTTTTGCGTGTGCATTTGAACGCAATAGTAGTTATAGCTAATTAATAGTGCATTTTTCAGGTGCTAAAAACATAACTATACCTACTATTTTTCATAGTGGAAGAGTGATGGGCTTAGTAATGTACAACATGTGCCATAGTGACTAGTTAAGTGGTCCTCTATTTCACGAGACAACTTTAAAGGTCCCACTTTCAACTAATAGTTTTTAAGTTGATTTGATCGTTTGATGTGAGAGATAAAAATAAATAATTTTGAGATAAAATTTTGGTGTGCTTGTTTGGTTGTCAAGTTTGGAATAACTCATCTCATTAATTATATCATAGTGATGGAAAAAACTAATACCAAAATAATTAATCGTGAGATAGCTTGTTTCCAACTAAACGAACCTTTACACCTACACCAAACAAAACCTTCAGGACATCAGTCCACAGTTTTGTTTTTCTTTGGCTATAAATGTGACCTTAGCTTAAGCAAATATTATACATCATATTTCAATTCGAAAGCAAATTAAACTCTCTCTTCCCTTCTTCTTTCAAAGCAATTTTCTAGGTGAGTGACGATCGAGATGGAGAAGCAGGGCACGTGCATTACTAACTCATACGCAAGATTTATCGGTGTTTCGAAAATTCTGCTATCATAGTACTGTATTTTACAGCATATACTGGTTGTACTTTACATGTATGGGGTAAAATGATGAGTTAGTTATTCATGTGCCTGTTTTCCCCATCATGACCACTCAACCTTAATATCAGTATGATATTCACACTCTCAATTCAATTCTTAATTGAAAGGTAAGTAATTTCGAAAACTATTTCTGATTTTAGATAACTGATAGATCCGAATGTCTTTCTTATATGATTTTGGATAATCATGTGCATACCTTCATTATTCTTGGTTTATTCAATATTGGGCCTAGCTAGGACCAAAGCTAAAGTTCTACTTATGAATTTGGCAAAACTCATAATGATAGATTTGGCCAAAAGTCAAGAACTTGTATCAACGTTATAAAAATCCACTTAATATACATAAAAAATAAATATATACAACACCTAATGATTTGTCTTTTTTTAGAATTCAGAATCAATAAATTCAGATTTTCTTTCGTTCTTACTTGATCTTCATATTATGTTATGCACGTTTTAGATGTTATGTCCTAGGAATGCCAAGAATGTCTTAAGTATTTCAAATCGGTTGAAGGAAAGTATGGTTATATCCTTATGATGTTTAGATAACTTTGATTTCGTGATAATTTTTTATATTGAGTTAGGTCCGAGAAGTTTCATTTTAAAAGATGATGTTGATATTTGTTATAATCTCGTGTTCATGAGATAAAAAGCTCAATCGTCTTAATGATTGTGATGGTGATACTCGTGAAGAATATGAGTTGTTGGTGATGGAATTAAAGATGCAATAGTACTATACAATGTCAAAGAAAAGATAAACATTAAATTTATCAAGTGGTCTAAATTATAATCAATTTTGTTGAAAAATAATCCATGGTTGAAAGGTATATATGCAAAAAAAAAGAGACTATGATAGATAATTATGATTTCACAATATGTGATATTTTAAGAAACTATTGCCTTAGATTTGTTTCAACTTGACCTCTCCCAATTACTCTAGGATGTGGACTGAGATGTAACATATTAGGACCACCAGAGATAATTGGAAATATTTCAGTATAAGCTACACAATCTGCAACATTTTGATTGATTTGAACATAAATGCATACAACCACCAAACAATAATGATTTATAACTCAATATGATAAGTTTTTTATTTTCTGAGATCTAAACTATGTAAACTTTGATCTATAATATATATATATATATATATATATATATATATATATATATATATATATATATGTGTATTTGCATTCATTATATATTGACATAATGTATTAAGTTGAGTTAGTTTAATTTAGCTTCAAATATGCTTTATAGAAACGAAAAGTGTCATGTCAAGTTAGTCTAATTTAGCTTTAAATTTATTTTGAAGAAGCAAAAAATGTCACATCAATTAAAAAAATGAAATATAAGGTTATAAATAACCAAGAATTGGGAGAAAAGAATAACAATTTAATTATATTTTGAGTGGATGGAGAGCACACAATACAAAAATTAGTTAATTGGTAGAAGCCAGAAAGTCTTAGTGCAAAATGTGCTTGGTGGAATCATTTCCCACTAAATTGAGAGGGGCGCATTAGAGTAAAAGTTTGTGGTCAAGGGTTTGTACAGTTTATATTTGAAAAAATGAAAAGTCATTTCTCCGATAAAATAGTGGAACAATATTGTTTCTATATTAAGAAACATGACTTTCTTAAGATCTTAAATGGTAAAGAAGAGAGTGCATTCATGTTCTTGTTGTCGCTCGACTTCGGCAAAGTTTGACTTCGATAAATAATATGATTGAATTTCTTTTTCTCCTACTATATTAATTTCTAGAATTATATATTAATTTGTGGATTATTAATTAATTAATTCGCGAATTTTTTTTTGTAAGGACTTGTTTGTTCGGAACAAACATTTCCTTGCCCAAGAGATACCATGCTTGTTTTGTTCGGAACAAGTGAACTCACACCTATTCAACCCATATTGTTGGTTATAAAAAGAGAGGATTATCTCACTTTTCAAACATCAAATTTGTTTCTTCTATTACTTATATTTTCTTGCAAACAAAGTCGAGTCCTTTTGTGATTTCATTGTTGACTTGGTTCACTGAAGTTTGAGGTGTCACTATTTTTTTTAACAAGTATATCCAATTTATCTCTAGGAGGAAATAATTCACAATCTCAAATACAATGAGAAAATCAAATTCCTTAAGGACACACGTCAATTTCTATGATATCAGATACTTATTTAATACGATTAGACTTTTTTTTTTATATTTATGATATTTTTATTGAACATAATACCATTAGAATATACTATATTTATTCTATATAAACAAGTATCATGAATAAGTTTTGAAAGCCACTCTTCAAATTTGATAAGAAATATACAGTTCCCACAAATTTTGATACCCATCAATAATTAATTCATCTTATATTCAAATATTAAAATTGACAAACATAATAAGTACTCTACAAAAACATTTTGGCTTTACAACCATTGTTTTTTAAAAAATAAATAAAAGAACATGTTAAAAACAAACACACTTAATTAATGAATTCAATCTAACTGATTAAGATTTAAATCTTCGATAAATATAAATAAATAAATAAATAAGGTTTAAAATAAACAAAATTGAGACCCGGGGAGCATCATGAAAAAGCTGAAAAGGTCTTCCAATTGAAGAGAAGGAATATAAGTTATACATGCATATTGTTGATAAATGTAAATAATATTTTATATTATCAATTTATTAGTATAACTGGCTATAATAAGGTCACTACACTACTTTCCATGTTATTATAATACTTCCTCCGTTTTAAAAAGGATGTCTTAGTTTGACTTTAAACGGAGTTTAAGAAAAAAAAGAAAACTTTTTAATCTTATGATTCTAAATTAAAGTTATGTCGAATGTAACAAATGTCCTTTAATCTTGTGGTCTTAAACATGTCACGTGGAAAGTTAAAGTTAAAGTGTTGCCAAAAAAGGAAATGAATCATTCTTTTTGAAACAGATTAAAAAGAAAATAGAATCATTCTTTTTGAAACGAAAGGAGTACCAAATTTACTAGGAATATTTATCTATTATTATAGGCCAGTTTGATGATATAAAATTATCAGTGTATAAAATAAAACTCAAGAAGAAAAATATATGTATACCAAATGCTATTGTTTTAATTAACTAAGACTTTCATGAAAGAAAGAAGCTAATCAATCAGAATTTATGTTAGAAGCACTGCTAGAAAACATGGAGTTAGTAACATTATATTGGTGATTCTGTTCAGTCTATTGCTAAATAACTCTTTCATAATTGAATTTTCTTATAATCTGTCACTAATTCATAACAAATATCATATTCTTACTTCTCAGCATGGATTTTTTACAATTTAGCTATGAAATTTTGCCTATCGCTAATTCTTTATTTTCTTTGTCGGGTAGATCACAATATTATTACTTGTATTTAACTTTTGCATTATATGTCCATGTGTGTGTTCCACTAAAGGAACTAATAGGTTGTTGGAGAAGTGGTAGAAATTTGCATACTATAAGCTAGTTTACCAAAATTATATTTGTATAATATCTTTAGTGTCAAAATTGGAAATTAGTTTTTCACCAAGAAGGAAAGCAATATCTTTTTGTCTTCATTTGATCTATATAGCCTCCTCTCCCACAGGACACTATAATAATTGATAAATGCCACCATCACTTGCATGATTTTGTAGTATATAATATTGAATTTTCTGTTATATCCACTCCATTATATATGTTAAAAGCTACTTCCTTGCTCAAAATAATACAATTCAAAGTAATTTATCTATTTAATAAACGGAAAAGGGTCAAAATTGCCCTTGAACTATGTGAAATAGATCACTTATACCCTTCGTTACATTTTGGGATCAAAAATACCCTCGCTGTTATCCTAAGAGACCACAAATACCCTCAAGAGTTAACACCCCAATTTTTTAGTGACGTGGCATGTCACGTAGGACTAATCCCTCCACCTAAGCGTTGCCAAGTAGGATTCATTCAAAAGAACTAGACCTTTAGCGGCGACAATAGTTGCCACAAAAGCCCAAAAAATCGTCACTAAAGGTTATGAGTGATTTTTAGTGACGACTAATAGTGAAATCTATTTTTTCAACAAAAAAAATATGATAATTAATTTTCGATCGCAACCTAATTTTCTAAAATAAATAACTTGCAATATTAATATTAAAAACACCGAATATTATCACGAAAAATCATGAAAATTACTTCTCGATTCACATCTCCTACTATATAATGCATCATTGTACATTTTATACATTTTCATACAGCATAAAAATAAAACAGTGTCTTCAAACTCCTACTTAATCGATATCATTTGCATTTTTTTTTTAAAAATAATGAAGAAAAAAATACAAAATTAGAATTTAATGTTAAAAACTTTTAGTGACGATTTTTTGGGCTTTTGTGGCAACTATTGTCGCCGCTAAAGGTTTAGTTCTTTTGAATGAATCCTAGTTGGCAACGCTTAGGTGGAGGGATTAGTCCTATGTGACATGCCACGTCACTAAAAAATTGGGGTGTTAACTCTTGAGGGTATTTGTGGTCTCTTAGGATAACAGCGGGGGTATTTTTGATCCCAAAATGTAACGAAGGGTATAAGTGATCTATTTCACATAGTTCAGGGGCAATTTTGACCCTTTTCCGTTTAATAAATAATTGATTTTCTGAACTTATATTTTATTTCAAAAAGACACTTTAAATTTGCGAAGATCTTGTCCTAGGATCCTCCGAACCAATTTGAAGTCGAATCAATACAACCTTTCAACCTTAACATCGATTAGAAAGAAGTTTATTATATATATATATATATATATATATATATATATATATATATATATATATATATATATATATATATCACCAATTCTATTTTGACACGTCATTCTCCATTTAAAACTATTTTTACAATTTTTTTTGTTGGGGAAATTTCGTAAATAACCACTAAAAATATCTTAATTAGGCTTCGTAGTTATAGCTACATGTTAGAGGGAAAAGAAAGACGAGCAAGATTGGAAGAGGGATCATAGAGGCGGACGAGAGAAGACGTAGAGTGAAGAGAGATGAATTGTATATGTGTATATGTCGAATGATATATGTATGTATGATAATTATATATATGTCACCGGTATATATATATGTATTAGTATATCTAGCAAACGATATTGGAAGAGGAAGGACAGGAGCAAGCTAGATTTAGAGATAGAGGAGAGAGGCGTCCCGTCTGTTAAGGGCCCACTTAACACCTATCCGAGTAGAAAATTGGCCCAGACATATTTTTGAGCCCAAATGTTCATCTCTTTTACATACTAGCTAGTGTATCAAAATGAAAAAGATGCAATACCATTTGAATTAGCATGAAGTTTTAAGATATTTTTAAAAAAAACATTTATGGTCTAAAATAATTCTTAAATATTTGTGCGGTTGTAAATCATTTCATTAAGAATAAATTAAGAATTTTAAAGTTTAATTATTTCTAATTATCATATAGTGATATTTTTTTAGAGACGAAAAGGGAAAAACTGTCACATAAAATGTGATAGAGATACTATACATAATAACCTTTCTCTACTTGGCATGGGGCTGAGTAACAAAAAAAATTGATAAATTTTTATTCATCACATTTTCTTTTATCAATCATATTTTCTTTTTCTTTTTTCAATTTTCAATTTTCCCCTTCTTCTTCTTCTTCGTAGAACTTCAATTATTGTTTTTAAAAAGCTTTTGAGCTATACAAGTTTCACTTTTAATTTCTTCTTTACATATAATGTATATATCTTATCGAGTTTGAGTTTACAAGGTAAGATCCAAGAAAGTTTTCAAATTTATATCTTAAAAGAAAAAAAAATCATTTAAAGTTTCAAACAAGCTATACAATTAAATTACTTTTAATTTCTCAATATCTTTAAATAATATTTGTAATATTATTTTTAAACTATTGTTTTGCTTAGAGTTAGGAAATATAATTGAACTTGTATGTCATTACATATGTTTGCATTATTGGAATTTTGGAAATAAAACTAAATTAATATATGTCAATATGTTTAAGTAATATTTGTTAACTATAACAAATTCTTTGATATGTGGTCTGCCTTTTTTCTCTTTAATGCCAAGAAATCATTTATCTTTTTGTTCTTATTTTTTGAGTTTTTGGTCGATAATGTTTCTTTTTATTTTATTTTGAAAAGCCAAAGAGTCATTATTTTGAACCTTCAATACTGTTTTTACTCCAAAGTCTTTAGTTTGATATTATTAAATATGTTAAAATTCAACCATATATATTTATGCTTCTTTTAACAAAAATTGACATTCTCCAAATTTCTTTCTCAATTTTCTTCTTCACCGCAAGATGTTCCATCTAAAAGAATTTAGCCAAACTTTATTTGTTTTTTCTCGATTTTGATTTGATTTGATTTGAAAAGAAAAATTAGCTATTACATTTATCCATATCGATCATATTCTTCTTCAAGTACGCATAACTTTATCACTTCTTGACTTTCATAATAAACAAAACATGAGACAACTTTATTTGTCATTCGAATGCTCTTTCTTTTTTCTCGATGTGAATTGAATAAATGTTTTTAAACTATTTTTTGAAAATTATATTTGAGTTAAATTATTTTTATATTTGATTTTTTTTTCCTGGAAAAATGAATGGGAAGGGAAATAAGAAAGAAAAACTTAATGAACAAAAATAAAAATGAAAGGAAACAAGGAAAACATAATTAAAAATAAGAAAAAGGTATAGTTATTAAGAAAAAGGACCAACTAATATATATAATACCACAATGCTTAAAATTTAGTACAACAAAAATAGTGTCCGGTGACAACAAATATTCAGATTAATAAAAAGTGATAAAATTTTAACCGATATTAGTTAATTGTATTGAATTCAATGTTGCTATAGATTTTAATGACATTTAAAAAAAATATTGGTTGTTTTTAAAAATACATACTTAATAAATTCATAATGATTGAACGAATTTCTTGATAGTTCCTTTCGTTTTTGTTCATCTAGTCAATATGTTTATTTGATTATAGTAGTAGTAGACAAGATATGTCAGTTGACCCTAGAATGAGCTGTACAAATTAGAAATCTATGATAAAGAAGAAGGAGGAAATAGCTTATTACAAGCCTATGTTTTGGAAGGACGTTAGTGATTTGAAACCAAGAAATTGTTGATTTGTAGAAATTATTGACTTGTCATTTCCATCTTTGATATGTATAGAATATGTTCAATGGTTTAGGCAAATGTGGTCAGCAAAGCATTCAAGTGTGTCTATTTTCTACTATGGTTTTACTTTGGTCTTCTTTGATATGAAGTTTATAGATGGACATGCATTTTCACACGACACGTCATGTTTAATTAAACATTTCAAATTTTAAAGTTATATAATAGATATGTGTGTGAGAGAAAAGAGGTTTTGTTACATGCAACAAGAATGTTAGATGTTTAAACTCGTGGAAGACTCAATTTTAAACCTTTTCACCACTTGGGCAAGGGTCAAACTTGTGGTAGAAAGATCAAAAGTTAATATATACATATAAAAATTTTAAAACTGATTAAATATATATATGTGTGTGAATAATTTTTAACGAAGTGAGTTCATATGAACCCACTTGAACCAATAAAGGTCCGCCCTGGTTTGAGCCAATGGGTGGTCAGTTGTACATCTATTACAAGTAAAGAGTTCTACTGAATAAATATTGATCTCGAAAATATCTGCTTAAACTACATTAGCTATAATATAATTATTAAAGTAAGTATCAAGAAGATTGGGGACCCAAAAACTGTGCACTTTACCACCTCCAACTTTTAGCAACAATAAATATTAATATTAATAAGAGTGCTAAAGTTCATATCCGTATTAGTTAAGTGTCATTAGAACCAACGTCGCTAAAGACTTTATGGACGTATACAAAGAATGTTAATTGCCGCTAAAAATACATATTTAACGATAATTAAGAATTAATTACCGTTAATAATTATTTTTAATGTAGTGAGTAAATCTGTCACTATATTATGTTCTCAGAATATGTGAGTAGGTGGCATTACTCTCAGCATTTGCATCGGTAACCTATCTTCAATGATGAAGTTGGAATAAAGAACATTATCATATTATAATATGTGGATCACCTCAATGAAGTCTAGACTGATACCAAGAGGAGTTAGGTTATGTTTAACAATCATGAGAAGCCCTTGTTGAAGGGCTTGAAATTCATCTCAGATTGAAACTCATAACAAATTTTTAATTATTTGAGCATGAAGAGACAATTGATTTAATTTGTATCCCATCTTGTCTAGTCTCACCTTTGACTGTGTTAATCTAAGAGTAGTCAATAAGTTTGAAGTAATTAATTGGTAGATTTATGGATGAATTTGAAGGGTATTTTTTTCTAATTTGTGTTTCTTCAATTTTGTGAGACACATTCTTTTTATAATTTTGTCTTTTATTTTTCTTATCTCTATTGTTCATTCTGTTTTGTTGAATATAGTAGTTGTTATTAAAAGTTAGTTGCAAGATGACCAGTGGTGTCACAAAGTTAGTGTCACGCCCCGAGCCTATACCCTGAGTGGGAGTGACACTCGAAGACCATTGTTGACCTCGAGCGGACTCTTGGCCTGACTTACTTAACTCAGCGTAAGATTCTAACATTATTACAGTGATCAAATGGACTTACTCAAATAACTAAAGAATATAACTTAGAATGTTAAAAGAAATTACATTCAACTTGACCAAAAATGGCAATCCAAGTCTTTAACATAGAATAATAATGTAAAGACAATGAACTACTAACTGTCTATGAAGCCTCTAAACAACTTAGATGGATGTTGGACGATCCCCACACATCCTAATAAACTAGACTAGAAAGCAAATAAAAGGATCCTCCGGAAGGCAATGAGGCTCACCAATAGACTCTGAGTGCTCAAGGTGGATCAACGAGGTGCTAAATGCTAATCCTGGTTACATGTGTCTGCATCATAATACGATGCAGGCCAACTGGTTTCAGTACATTGAATGTCCGAGCATGCGAGTTGAAATGTGTGAAATTAGGTCTTAGGCCTAACTCACACCCTAAAAGCTAGCTCAAAGGTTCATGGTATCAGAAGCTCTGTAGAAGCATATTTTTTTCTTTTCCTTCTTTTTTCATTCTTGAATCCCTTTCATCAATCGTGAATCATGACTATCGATTCTACTACAACACCAATTATTGAAGAAGGAAGTTCAACCACTGTTGGTTCCTTACAAATAAATCCTTGTCACCCATATTTTTTGGCCTCCTCTGATAATCCAGGGATGGTTTTGCTAAACGTCACTTTTGACGGAACATGTTATGGAAACTGGCGCAGGGGTATTCTCATATTACTTTCAGCCAAGAACAAATTTGGATTCATAAATGAAACTTTCAAATGTCCGGCTGAAGATTCACTGCTACTTGATCAGTGGAAAAGATGCAATGACATGGTCATTGCTTGGCTGCTAAACTCCCTCAGCAGGAAATCTCTGAAAGTGTACTCTACTCTTAAACAACCAGAGAGCTTTGGATTGAGCTTGAAGAGCGATATGGACAGGCAGATGGAGCAAGGCTTTTCCAACTGCAACGAGAACTCAACACCATCAATCAAGGTACTAATGATGTAGCAAGCTACTTTACCAAACTTAAAAAAATCTGGGACCTATTGAAACTTCTTAACACTTTTATGATATGTAAATGTGCTTGTGATTGTGGAGCTAAGGCGCACAACATGAAAACGAATGAAGATACGCAGTTAATACAATTTTTAATGGGTCTTAATGATGTTTTTACTGGTGTGAGAGGGAACATATTGATGATGAATCCACTTCCAAGTATTGCACAAGCTTATTCTATAGTCTTGCATGAAGAATCTCAAAGGGAGGAGGATTGCCCAAGCCTTATAAGGAGTCCACCCATCTCATTAATCACCGATGTGGGATATTTTGTCATTCTTTAACACCCCACCTCACGCCCAGTGCTTAGCATCTGGTGCGTGGACAATTTTTATTTTGGGGGACCCAACATCGGGTGAGACGGGCCCTGATGTGAAATTAGGTCTTAGGCCTAACTCACACCCTAAAAGCTAGCTCAAAGGGAGGAGGATTGCCCAAACCTTATAAGGAGTCCACCCATCTCATTAATCACCGATGTGAGACTTTTTGTCATTCTTTAACAGAATACTAACAAACATAGGCTCGAAAGAGATTGTGAAAGAAACACTTATCTTGTCTCTTCTCAAACTCATGGAATCATGAGATGGAATTAGCGTGAAATCGAATGTCCAAACGTTGATCCCATATCGCGATATGATATGACATGGCCAAATGCCTACTTAGTTAGTGATAAGATTGAAGACAACGTAATTTCTACTGGCTAAGTGAAGACAGGACAACAATTGGGTGATATATTTACGAAGGCTTGAATGGAACTCGGGGCATGATTAATATCTATGCTCCAACTTGAGGGGGAGTGTTACAAAATATACAGAGTCATATCTACTTATAGCATAATTTAGGTAGAGATCTTTAGGGATCTTAGAGATATTTAGGAATATTTTCTGATTTTATTTCTTTAGACAGATTTACATGTACACCTACAAATAACTCTTATTTTTGGAATAATACAATAAGCAAATTACTCCATTGTGTCATGTCCCGCCAATTCTCAGTAAGATTTTGCATCCGGATAGGAGTGTAAGAGTCTTGAGTCTTGGAGAAGTTTATAGAAAACTCTAGAAGCTCCTACATATTCCAAGAAGACTCTAGAATTCCTTAGGGCTTTCCTTCGAAGGCACTAGAATAACTTAGAAGATGTCTTAGAAAGCTTTGTAATATCCTAGAACATGTAGAAAGTTCTAGAGAGGGACCAAAGTGTAATTATTAGGAGAACTTATAAAGTAAATATAATTTACACTTTAGCCCCCTAGGAAGTAGTATAAATAGAAGAGCTCTCATTTATAAATCATCTAAGAAAGTTGTAAGCAATCTTCCAAGCAATATAAAGTCTTCTTCCAAAATTCTCGAAGTGTTTCCTTTTATTTTCTTAGCGATGTTAGTTTTAAAGGCTTACTTAAGCTTACAAGATCGTGAAAGATTCGTGAATAAGTTGTCAAGTGCTGCACGGATCAATAGTGAGGCTCTAAGTCCGTGATAATTATCTCTATATTTTACCATTCTTGAAAATGTTATTTGGGAAAATATTGGAGATTCTGTTGTTGAGAATTTTTTTATGACTTTAGTAGAGATATTGCATAGGCTAATAGGTCTCAAATTAGTAAACTTCTAGGGATGGTCAATATGTTGGGTATCATAACCAGGTAGGTGTGAGTAAGAAATTTAGGAAGTTTAGCACCATGAAAGAAAGTCTTCACTGCATGCGAAGATCATTATAGATAAGGGTCCATACACTTCGATAGAAATGTCAGCCCAATCCATCAAATCTGGAGCACTATCTTTGTCAATGTAAAATATGCATTCTTTAATCTCCTGTATAGTGGGGATGACAACCAACATTATGTTATCTTTATTAGTGATGCATGTCTCGATACAAATTAGATCATCAAATTTGGTAGGATGGGTATCTTCAGTAAACATATTATGAAAATGTTTGACTGCAAGTCTGCAACTTCAACAATGCTATCATCTCCTTTTATCCACTGATCATTTTCATCCATAATTTTAGAGATTAACTTTTTTCTCTTGTCCTTGATAATATTGTGGAAATATGCAATGTTGGCATCCCCTTCCTCAAACCATTTAGTTCTAGCTTTCTGTTCAAAATACTTTCTTAAATCTTGAGGTATCTACTAAATTCAACTTTGTAGCTAAAAAGCTATTTCCTATTCTCATGAGTGTTGTCATTTACACAATTATCCTCAAGTACTTTGATATCAATTTTCAATTTTTTGGCGTCGCATAAATATCACCAAAGGTTTGCTTGAACCAATATCTAAGATCTTTACTAAACCTTTTGATTTTCTTGTGCAAAATGTACATTGTACATCAAATTTTCATATATATATATATATATATATATATATATATATATATATATATATATATATATATATATATATATATATATATATATATATATATATATATATATATATATATATATATATATATATATATATATATATATATATATATATAAAGATATATCTTGGAAAAATTAAAATAGTCAGGATGATCAATCCAAGAATTGAGGGATTGGAAATATCTTATATATGGGGTGTTTTCATTTTTAATTTTTACAAGAAGAGGTGCATGATAAGAGCCCTTTATGGAATGATGAGTCATTGAGGAGTTGGAGATGGAGTCAAACAAAACAGAGTTATAAACTAACCTATCAAGTCTTTTCCAGATGATAGTTGGAGGATCCCTATTATCACACTAGGTGTATATGGATTCATTGTACCCTACATCTTGAAGCCCGCTATTGTTAAGACAATATAGGAAATCAAGAATTTCCTTTACTCTATAGGTTCTACCTCTTTTTTTTCTTTTCATCACGGATAATAACATTGAATCTTCAATGACACCCATATTCCTTGAATATTATTAGTCATATCTCTCATCATTCCAAAGCTCTCTTCTTAAGTCTTCAATATATATATATATATATATATATATATATATATATATATAAAACATACACCACAGTTAAACAAATATGATGACTGTTAACATATTTGACTTTCATCAAAACATGAAGGATTGTGATGTATATCTCAGAAGTCCATATGGATATCTTATTGGAACAATTTCAATAACTATGTTCCATTCTTAACCTTCTTTTAAAATTTTTCATCTTGCTATTGTCTGCCATAGGTTTATGTAGACATAGTAAATGGAGTTGAAAAAATTGTTGAATTGTTTGGAGTCTCTCAAGAGATCATGTTGATCATATCCTTCTTATATTCCATGATAATGTATCAATAATTGGATATATTTAGGGGATCGAAGCATTTTGGCTATCTTTGTTGTCTTCTTGAATGGTGTGAGTCTGGTCGTATACCCTGTCAAGATTCTGATTGTTTCTGGTGATTGGTAGTTGTGAAATATGATGTTTTGTTGCGTCTGAGAAGTTGAAATGTTGTCAGTTTTATGAGCTTTTGATTTGTTTGTTCCTCTGATGGCCTCATTAGCTGACATAAACTGACCTTCTTCCCTGATGTCTACCTGCACAAATACTATTTCTATGGACTTCACATCATGAAAAATTACATCGTATTTCCATTTTTACACTCCCATTGGTTTTGATCTGGTGGTCCATAGTTATTGTTAAATTTATCTTCTTGATTACAATCAATACCTTTTTTATATTCAAAGATCTAGTTCCCCTTTTCGATTAACACACTTGTTGAAAGCATAGAATTGTACAGAAATAACCAACTATCATGCCAGCTGGCAGAAGTGGTTACAACTAATTTTAGGATTAGTTAGTTGGTTAATTAACAATAATTAGGAGTAGTTAATTGAGTTAGATATTTTTTACCTTCTAAGTCGGCTAGTTGTATATATAAATAGATATAAGCATTGTATTGTACATATGATGGATGAATGATAATTTCTCCTATCACTGTAATCATTTTCTCCTCTGTTTCCAGTTCATATTCATCTTTCAAGTATAGTTTTAATATGGTATCAGAGCCATTAATAGCTGCTACAGCTTCTTAGATTGTTAGCTTTCTTTTGTTCTGTGATTCTTTAAATCTGTGCAGTCATCATCAATGGCGATTGGGGGTGAATCATCTTCTAATGCTGCTAGATCGGAAAATGCCCAAATTTTGAGATCAACTTTCGATTCGTTCGATCCTTTATTCTTACAGAATTCAGATATTCCTGGTGTAAACTTGGCTCATTGTGTTCTTACTGGAATGAAAAATTATACTCTCTGGAGTAAATCAATGCGAATTGCGTTGTTAGGGAAAAACAAAATTGGTTTCGTTGATGGAACTTGTAAGAAGAATATGTATGAAGGTCAGATGGCTAATCAGTGGGAGCGTGCAAATGCAGTTGTGCTTTCATGGATCATGAGCTCAGTTTCGAAGGATTTGGTTAATGGCATAGTATACTCATCAAATGCTCACAAGGTCTGGGTAGATCTCAAGGAACAATTCGATAAAGTAAACGCCACGAAGATCTATCATATTTCCAGAGGAATCGCTACATTAATTCAAGGTACTTCAACAATTTCAGTTTACTATTCGAGATTGAGTGAACTCTGGGAGGAATATGAATCTCTGGTCCCTCCTCCTTCTTGTTCTTGTGGTAAATCTCGTGAGTTCATACAAAACTTGGAGCAGCAAAAGTTAATGCAATTCTTAGGAGGTTTGAATGAGAATTATAACCATTCGAGGAGTCAAATTTTAATGATGCCTTCTATTCCCTCAGTAAACCAAGCCTATTCATTAATCATTCATGAAGAGAGTCAAAGGGCTCATCTGAATATGGCTGCACAAATCTCACGTCCTAGTACACATTATGAAGATGGTGAATCTTCAGTTGTTGCAGCAGCTGCTGCAATGCGACATGATCAAAATTCAAAACAAAAGGGAATTATGACTTCTCGATATGATTCTCGATATGAAGTTGGTGAACCATCGGGATCAGCTAATGTAAATGACGCTTATAGAAACAATAGCAACATAAAACTGAGGAGAAACTCTCATCTTCAATGTGATTTCTGTCACTTGAAGGGTCACACAAGATAGAAGTGTTACAAATTGATTGGATACCCTTCAGATTTCAAGTTCACCAGGAATAGGGATAAAGATCAGAATGGTTTTAGAGGAGGCAACTACAATAATGTTAGATATAATCAAGGTCAAAATGGTTACAGATCTGGTGGTTATAATGCACAAAATGCAAATGTGGTTTTCACTGATCATGAGCACTCACAAAATGGCAGAAAAATGAATGTCAAGGATCAAGGATTCACAGCTGAACAATTTCAGAAACTCCTCAGCCTCATTGATAAGCAGGAGACACCTGAGAGTGTAGCAAATATGTCAGGTACAATCAACTATTTTTTAGCTGGTATTAAGACTAACTTCTGGATTGTTGACACAGGGGCATCAAACCACATGGTTTCTTCTTTGGATTTAATGTCATCTAGTCAGCCTCTTATTCCTTCTTCACATAACCAAGTATTTCTTCCTAATGGGAATATAGCCAAAATCACTCACAGAGGCATATGTACACTGGACAAAAATCAAATCCTTCAGGATGTTTTTCATATACCAATGTTTAAACACAATTTACTTTCAGTGTCCAAACTTACTAAAGACCTGCAATGTTTTGCATCTTTCTATTCTGATTTCTTCCTTTTTCAGGATCTCTACACTGGCAAGGTGAAGGGGATTGGTAAGGTCAAGGATGGGCTCTACATTCTATCCACCAAATCACCAACACCTGCCACTTCTAATAGTTTACAAAATGCTCTTGTTTGCTTCTCAACTCAATCTGATAATGTCAAAAGCTCCATCTGGCATCAAAGGCTTGGGCATGCACCAATTCCAGTTCTCAATCAAATCCAAACAGTCAAATCCACATTAGACATATCTTAGATTTGTAATTGTCATATTTGTCCTTTAGCTAGGCAGACTAGAAAATCTTTCCCTACTCACACTGTTGTTTCCATTCATGCTTTTCAATTAGTGCATATGGATGTATGGGGTCCTTTTAAACAAGACACTTATAATGGCAACAAATATTTTCTTACTCTTGTGGATGATTTTAGTCGAATGACTTGGGTTTTCTTGTTGAAATTCAAAAGTGATTGCTTACTTCACTTAAAAAACTTTATTCTTCTTGTTCAAAATCAGTTTGATACTTCCATTAAGATAATTAGATCAGATAATGGTTTGGAATTCGTTAACACTCAATGCACTGCTTTGTTTCAATCATTTGGTATTGTCCACCAAAGAACTTGTGTATACACCCCACAACAAAATGGGGTGGCTGAAACAAAGCATAGACATGTTCTTGAGGTTGCTAGGGCTTTACGATTTCAAGGTCATATTCCTCTCAAATTCTGGGGTGATTGTGTGCTTACAGCTACTTACATTATCAACAGACTTCCTTCTAAGGTGTTACATGGTGTTTCACCTTATGAAAAACTCCATGACGTTGCTCCTAGTTTAGAACACATGAGGACAATGGGCTGTCTTTGCTATGCTACTGAACCTAATCCTTCTAACAAATTCTCACCTAGAGCAATCCCTGTTGTTTTTATGGGGTACTCATCTACAGACTCTATGATCTTCAATCTCATCTATTTTTTGTTAGTAGAGATGTTCATTTTCGAGAACATCTTTTTCCTTTTCAGTCATCCTTCACCACACCATCTACTCCTCAATCTTCTGATATGTCTTCCTATTTTTTTGACTCTGATTCTGCTCCCAGTTTGCCTGAGCCTACTTCTTCTAATCCTTCCCTTTCTCCTATTTCACCACCTCATATTTCACCTTCTCCCATTCCTTCTCCTATACCAATCACAGTGTCTCCTAAACGTCTATCTCGAGCTACTAGACCTCCAATTTGGTTGTCTGACTATGTTCATCCTCACACACACTCTAGACCTTCTACTTCACACTCCATTAACAGTGTAGTTCATTACTCTCATCTTTGTTCTGGATATCAAGCTTTCTTGTCTAAGTTTTCCCCTTCCATTGAACCTCAACATTATTCTGAAGCTATACTAGATGATAGATGGATTCAAGCCATGCAGCTAGAGATTGATGCTCTAGTGGAAAACAAGACTTGGGAAGTGGTTGATTTACCTGCTGGAAAGCTTCCAATTGGTTGTAAATGGGTCTATAAAATCAAATATAATGCTGATGGTTCTATTGAGAGGTTCAAGGCTAGGTTAGTGGCTAAAGGTTACACTCAACAAGAAGGTGTAGATTTTCATGACACTTTTTCTCCTGTTGCAAAGATGGTCACTGTCAGGTGTATTCTTTCTTTGGCTGCTATGAATGATTGGCCTGTCTTTCAAATGGATGTGTTTAATGCTTTTCTCCAGGGTGATCTTCACGAGGAGGTATACATGGTACTGCCTCAAGGTTTTGGCAGTAAAGGGGAGTCTTTAAAGTCCTCAAAGGTATGCAGATTAAAGAAATCCTTGTATATATGGTCTCAAATAAGCATACAGGCAATGGAACATAAAACTCACAAATGCATTGATCAATTCTGGTTTTCAGCAAAGTAAACATGACTATTCCTTATTCACCAAGAAGGTTGATCAGAAAATTGTGATGATACTCATATATGTAGATGATTTATTGATTACTGGTAATGATATGGTGCTTATCAAAGAATCACAAAACACATTACAATAGAATTTCAAAATTAAAGATTTGGGGGAATTGAGATATTTTCTAGGCATAGAGTTTTTGAGGTCTAGCAAAGGAATACTCATGACACAGAGAAAGTATACTCTGGAGTTAATTTCAGAATGGGGACTAGCAGGAGCTAAGCCAGCAATGACACCTCTAGAACAACATATGAAGTATACTACAGCTACATATGATAAACACTTGAAGAAAGAGAGTGATGATGATTCAGAATTGGTAGATAAATGTGCTTATCAAAGATTAGTGGGAAGATTACTATATTTGGCAATGACTAGGCCAGATATCTCTTATGCAGTCCAAACATTAAGTCAATTTATGCATGATCCAAAACAGTCTCATCTAGAAGGAGCACTTCATGTAGTAAGGTATCTTAAAGGGAATCCTGGTTTGGGGATCTTGCTGAGTAGTGACAAGGATGATTCATTGAATGCCTTCTGTGATTCTGATTGGGCATCGTGTGCAGTCACAAGAAAGTCAGTAACAGGCTACTGTGTGAAGTTGGGAAAATCCTTAGTTTCTTGGAAGTTAAAGAAGCAGGAGACTGTGTCAAGAAGTACAACAGAGGCAGAGTATAGAAGTATGGCTTCTGCAGTTGCAGAGATTATTTGGCTTGTAGGGCTGTTGAAAGAAATGAATATGGAGGTGAAAATACCAGTGAATTTGTTTTGTGATAACAAGGCTGCTATACAAATTGCTGGAAATCCTATATTTCATGAAAGAACCAAACACATCGAAATAGATTGTCATTTCGTAAGGGAAAAAATACAAAAGGGCTTGATCAAGACAATGCACATTCCTGGAACTGATCAAGAAGCTGACATTCTGACTAAAGCTTTAGGAGGACAACAACATCACTATATATTAGACAAGTTGAGGTTGATTGATGTTTTTCAAGCCTCAACTTGAGGGGGAGTGTTGAAAGCATAGAATTGTACAGAAATAACCAACTATCATGTCAGCTGGCCGAAGTGGTTACAACTAATTTTAGAATTAGTTAGTTGGTTAATTAACAATAATTAGGAGTAGTTAATTGAGTTAGATATTTTTTACCTTCTAAGTCGGCTAGTTGTATATATAAATAGATATAAGCATTGTATTGTACATATGATGGATGAATGATAATTTCTCCTATCACTGTAATCATTTTCTCCTCTGTTTCCAGTTCATATTCATCTTTCAAGTATAGTTTTAACAACACTGTTAATATAGTCTCTTCCTGAGCACTTTTTTGGTTATTGAGGGGTGTCCATTTTGAAAGTTGATCTACCTCCCTTTTCCTTATTACTCCATCCTCATCTTTGAACTATCCTTGAAGTGTAACTTCTTTTGGGATAGTGACTTATTTAGTGAACTTTTTTCTTTTATTCTGTGTGTTTTTAATTTCTTTAGGATCTTCAATAACTAGGCTCAACATTTCTAGTCTACTGGACATGCATCGAATCTCGTCTTTCTTTCACCATTTGTACTAAATCTGAGCCACTTCTTTCAATTAGTAAGTGACAATGCTAGCACTCTCAAATGTAGTGACACTCATAATATACTTGATCTTTTGAGTGTCATTTAATGAATTATTGCAGATTCTCGTCCATCTTAGAACCATGAAACTCACGAGGATTTTTCAAGTGGAATCGAACTCTTGATGTTGTTGTATTTCCATTCAGGTTGACCTGAGCAACAATTTATTGGTCGACTTGAGTGTTCATGGCTTGAGCTAGCACCTGAAAAGCATCCTGGATTGTGTTACAATGTATTTTGAACTTGATCAAAACTTTTCATAACTTGACAATTTATCGTGAAAATAGAATTGTCACTTAATTTTAGGAGAAATGAAGAAATCATTTTGAATGTATCTTAAAACCTTTATTTTATAACCAAGGTTCGAAGTAAGGGTTCAAGTGAATTTTAAAGATGGTATTAAAAATTTTCAAAATTTCATAACTACGGTTGATCGGCAAATTTAAAAAACAATCTTGTGGCTAAAAGAAAATATAGTGAGTAGCTTGGAAAGAGTGTTCAAAAGTATGGTTTATGTGAAATGACTTATTTACATTAATTTAACATTATCTTTTTAAAAAAGAGATCCTTTATAATTAGGCTAATTTGCAAAATGGGGTTTCATCTTGTTACACAATAATATCCTGAAGTCGAGCACTTCCTCTCTTTGAGAATGGGCTTGATCGATTTATCATACTTAATCGATTTATCATACTTAGATTTTGGCATGAGATTTATTTGTTAGTCAAATTCTCCTTCTTATTAGTACCTCAAAATATGAAGAGTGAATAGTTAGTAGAAGGGATACACCACTCGAAAGTGTGGTATTTATGCAAATAAGCATAAGTTTTTATATTCTTGAATTCATGTCAAAATGTTTGAGACCTTTTATTATAGAGGCTCAAACATACTTTTGAGTCTTAGGCGTGAAATCAAATAGTCATGGTTTCAGGCACTGATTTTTCTCATTAGTTATCCTAGTGTGATAACCCTAAAGGTTATTTTTGAAAATTTTTGAAAAAAATTCTCTTTAACCCTTCTGATAGTTACTCCAAGTCATATTGGATTAATTTATGAGGTTGGTTTTATAACGGGATCAAAAGTTTTTTTTTTTTTTAAGTTTTAGAGTTTTTGAGACAAGAAGTTTATATAAGTTTGGTCAACATCTTGAACTGCGAGTCTTGGAAAAAAAATTATCGGTGTCATCATCTCTAAAATGAGGAATTGATCTAGGAGTGTTGCCGTTTTCAGTTCGAAGTCTTTATGTGGATTTGAGCACTTGAGTTAAAATTACAATGAATTTAGGCCTAGAGTTAACTTTTAGTCAACGTTCGGATGCTTGTATTGCATTTTCATCAATTTTGTTGGATTTGGAAGGTTATTTTACGCCTAGGTGGGGTTTTGGTTAAGTTTTCTGAGGACCATAGGCATTTTGGTCTTTTTAAGTGATAGTTGATAAAATTGTGGGTTTAATGGGTGCCAAGTCAAGGAGACTTTGAATTTGTGATTCAATGGTTTCATTGTTTTATTAACGTTGAATTCCGTCGAGCAGCATATTTAGTTTGTATGTCCGGATAACTCTGTTGTTTCAAGTCAAACTCCAGGAAGAACTATGTTGACCACTCTCCTTTGAAAAACTATGTAGTTGACGTTGTAGCTTTCCTCAACCCCCCACCCCACCCCACCCCCACCCCACCCCAAAAAAAAAAAAAACCTAATTAAAATATGATGTTTATCTCCTATTTATAGTTGTAAGGGATGGACAAAGTTTCTTGTAATTGGCCGAAGGATGTTATTTTGACACTTGACCGATAATGATTGGTTATTGAATTTGACTGGGATTAACATCTCATTTGGACACATGGTGTCACCTTGTTGGTCTTTGATGCCTAGTCGTTGTGACAGGTTGCATGGGTTTGGGCTTCAAGGTAGAATGGACGTTGTACTTGAGCTCAATGAAATAGACTTAATCATTTGTAAAACTCAAATTATTCATTTACCCTAAATGCACATAGATAATTCAAATTTCGTATAAATTTTAATCCAATAAAATTTAGGTGTCTACAAATGTCCCTTACTTCGAGACTTGTCAATGTGTAGGCCTTCCAAAGATTGATAATTAGACTTGAATTATTCATATATGTGTTATTATTTTTTGAGAATGTCGACGTGTGGGCTTGCCTAAGCTTTACGTTGAGAGTTTTAAGTCTTCATGAATGTGTTTTCATTTTCGAGACTTCTCGACGTGTATGATTGTCAAAACTTGACAATGAGAGTCAAGTCTTCATGAATGTGTTTTCATTTTTGAGACTTCAAAAATATTTATTTCTTTTCGTTGCATTCTAGTTAGGCCACTTCAAATGATTTGATTGCAGTGCTCTCAATTTCTTTCTTGAAAAAAAATACTTTCTTGTTTGACAACAATGTGACCCCTCTATATTGATTTGAAATAGATGAATCTATAGTGATAACATTTTTTTATGTGACCTTTGTCGCAAGAAATCACAAAACAAGAAAATTGATTAGAGCTTTTGAACCAAATAAAACAGAAAATTAACTTTCATTTAGTATCCAAGTCAATTGATGAATTTCAATTAAGGTATTCTTCTTTCCTAAATTTTTTTGTTCATCCTTTTCATATTGGTGTGGTTCAAAAATGGACAATGAATTAATCAACTCAAATAAGATTTTCTTCTTCAAATTCTACCTTAACAATCCTTGTGCAAGGATTAAATTTCACCAAAATCTCTATATAATCCTCTCTAATGCAAGAAGAATTTTCATCACAAAATTTCAGACGCTACAAAGATAAGTTGTCCGAGTGTGTTTAATTGTTGAACTGTAACACTGCTTGATTTTATCAAGTCGAGAGACGTAGTCTCCATCATATCTCAAATACTTAAAGCAAAAGTATTCTTTGTACTTTCTCTCTCATTGTAGAAAAATCAAAATTGCAAGACATTTGATATTTTCCAATGCTAGAAATATGGAACTACAATATAGCAAAGATTTGCAGCCAAATTCCTATTCAATTGTTACGATTTTGATTTTTAATATTGAACCAATTTTGGATGGTCTTTGCGTGTCTGTAGTATAAAATTCATATCTTATTGTAGAAAAATTAAAATCGCAAGTTGTTTGATTTTTCTGAAACTAGAAACATAGAACTACAACGTAACAAAGATTTGCAGCTAAATTCCTCTTCCATTGCTACAATTTTGATTTTTAATATTGGAAATTGAAATTGTACCAATGGTAGAGGAGTTTGACTACAAATCTTTGGTATTTTGTAGTTTCATGTTCCTAGTTTTGCAAAAATCAAACGGCTTGTGATTTCATTTTTTCTAAAATGAGATATAAATTTTACATTACAGATGTACAAAACTGAACCATCAAAAACATGTTACTGCTAAACAAGCTTTAAAGTAACCAAAGAAAGTACAAAGAGTACTTTTGAGGTACGTTTTTGAGATATGATGGAGGCTACGTCTCTTGATTTGATAAAACCAAGCGACGTTGTGGTTGAACAGGTAAACACACTCAAAAAACTTGTCTTTGCAACATCTATAATTTTGTGTGATGAAAATCATTTGTGACTTGTAGAGGATTATATAGAGAGAGGTTCTTGTGAAAGATTTTTAATCCTTCCACAAGAAATGTTAAGGTGAATTTTAAAGAAGAAAATCTGATATGGGTTAATCGATTCACCACCTATTTTTGAAATCGCACAAATATGAAAAGGATGAACCAAAGAGTCGATGAAAAAAAATACCTTAATATAAATTAATTAATTAATTAACTTAAATACCAAAGAAAAGTTAGAATTCTATTTAATTGGTAAAAAGTCTAATCAATTTTCTTGTTTTCTGATTCATTGTGATGAAGATAACATGGGAAAAAAATGTTACCACTCAGTAAACCCATCTAATTTAAATCAATATAGAGGAACCACTTTGTTGTCGAGTAAGAATAAATTTGTTAAAAAATGATTAGGATGATTGCACACAAATCGTTTGTAGTGGCCTAATTAGATTGTGATAACAAGAAATAAATACTTTTGAAGTCTCAAAAATACATTCATGAAGATCTCAATTTTTGCGTCAAGTTTCGCCAAGCCTACACGTCAACAAGTCTCAGAAAATGAAAACACATTCATAAATATTTCAAGTTTCATCATCAAGCTTACATATCAACGAGTCTTAAAGTAAAAGACATTTGTAGACACATAAATTCTATTGAATTATAGTTCATACGAAATTTGAATTAAATTCATGTGCATTTGGGTTGAATGAATAACTTGGGTTTTACAAATGATTTAATCCACTTTATTGAGTTTAAGTCCAAGGTTCATTCTACCTCGAAGCTCAAACTCATGTCACGTGTCATAGTGACTAACTATCCAAGACCAACAAGGCGACGCCTCGTGTCTAAATGAGGTGGTAGTTCTGATTAAATTCAAGAACCAATCACAATCCTTCAAATGACAAATGACATCTTTTGGCTAATCATAAGCAACCTTGTACACCCCCTACAACTATAAATAGAGGGTAGACTTGACATTCAAGAAGGAGGGGAGGGGTTGGGGGGGGGGGGTTGATTTTGAAGACAATTCGGAAAAGACTTCAACAAGACACAACATACATAATTCTTCAGAGGAGTGCCCAATGAAGTTCTTCCCGGAGATTGACTTGAAACAGCAAAGTGTTTTCCGGTGTTCTGTGAGAATAAAATACATCTCAAGAAAGCCTACATCATCCTACATTAGATATACATTCTACCGAAGGCCCTCAAATAACAGAGAAGTTTAAGAGAGAAAAATCAAGAAAGTAACACAATTGTACTCACAAATTCAATAATAAAATCACATTTTTTTCTTTTATTTGTTTTTAATTCCAGTTAATTTCAACGCTAAATTTGTTCACAACAAATTTTCGTAGCTCTTAAAATTAAATACAATCAAAATAAATAAAGGAAAAATGTGGTTTTTATTGATAGAATTTGTGTATACAATTTTGTTACATTCTCTATTCTTCTCTTCTAAACTTCTTTGTGATCCAAGGGTCTTCAGTAGCATATTTCTCAAATATAGGTTGATATAGACATCCTTGATGTATTTGATCTCTGAAAACGTTGGGAAGCATTTCATCATTTTAAGTCGATCACCAAAAAGAACTCTGTTGACCACTCCTTCGACGTACTATGTAGTTTATGTTGTGACTTTCTTCAATACTTGTATATTTGTTAACGTCTTTTCAAAATTATCTTCAACATGTTTTCCCCTACCTTGAATGTGGTATCCCCTATTTATAGTTGTAGAGTGTGGACAAAGTTGCTTAAGATTGACCAAAAGATTATCTTGACACTTGACGAATTGTAATTGGTTCTTGAATTTGACTGTGACTATCACCTTATTTGGAGACGTTGCATCACCTTGTTGGTCTTGGAGTAATACAATGAACTTTGTGGTGCTCCTCCAATTGAAGCCAGACTAAAAGAAAAAGAAAAGCTAACGTCTTAAAAGGCGTCTAACGTCCAAAATGTAAGGTTCCTAATTAGGTCCTTGAGCATCAAACAAAACATATAGGACGAACAGTTAGCACATAAGATCTCAAGTTGGCCTATTAATTATTAGCATGCTTAAAAATAAAATAAGTTGTGAAGGATCGTGAAAAAATCATGTGTGTGCATACATAATCAAACATATAAGTCATAACACAAAGCTTGAATAACATGGAGGCAAAGTTAAATTATTAGACATATGAGGACAATTTTAATTACTAGGCTCATTGTGATGGACAACATCTATGATAATTAGTGATTAGCAGGATGAAAATATTTATAAAATCCTATAAGCATGATTTCTAATTAGATTAGATATTGAAAATTTATTAGATAGACACAACTTCTAAATAAATTTGGAACAAAGTTCTTATTCAAACACTAAATGGTCCTATAAACAAGGTTTCTAAGAAACAACACGATACAAGTGTAGAGCTTCTAGTCTTTAGCAACATATTGACAAGTGTGCATTAAATTTGATTTATTAGTAGTTCTATACAAAAAAAAAAAAAAAAAAGGAGTGGCTGTTACACTTGTTAACATGCTGAAATTTGAAAGCGGACTATTAATATATACTACATGTGTTTAAAAATATTGAATTAGATGATTGATTTTAAATGCACAATAATGATAGATGATTAGGCAAAATTCAGATTCGAATTTTAATATTCTAACAATAGGCAGGTATGCTTTTTTTAAAGGTATTAAGACAAAACATGTGAGTAAACTATAGTTAAAAACATTCAGACTTAGAATGTGTTAATAGTCAAGGACATACAAATACTACACAAAAAATACATACTAATCAAAGGCTAATCCTAAGAATAGTTTTGCCCTTTTTTTTTAGCTAGAGTTTGACCATAGATTTTCAAATATCTTTTCTAGAGTCAAAAAGTGTATCAAGTGAGAAGTGGAAGTATAGTAGAGAAAGTGTTTTGGTTAATCTAGGAAAGAATAATTAATAATAAGATTTTCCTTAATTAAGGCCAAATGAATCAACTAATGGTAAGCAATCAGACTATATCAAAATTATCACATGATTTGAGATAAGTTATATGAAAAATCCCTAAAGTCAAGGGAATTATAACCAATTAAATCCAAAGCGACCATAACAATGTTAATTCTAAAATTGTGACATTTTCTCTTATTATATAAAAGCCAGTTCTGTTGAAGCATGTTGGACAAAATGATAATCACACCCAGGATAATGTCCAAACTAAATAGCAATAGGAAGAGAGTAACAACGACACCAAATATTAAAATGGGTAAATATGATACCCGAATAAGTAATACAATAATATTGATAAAAAAACTTGGTAGTGTCAAAAGACTACTACTCAACACTCTTTTATTTCTTACAACTCACAATAATATTATTTGCACACTATTTTCTCACAAACTAAGAAGTAGTTTGTGGATTACTCTCTCAACTCTCTATTGCTTCTCTATTTTTGGTGTGTCTTCAAGTGTTCAATTACTACTCTATTTATAGAGTTTTTTTGAACACTTGTTTACATCATTAATGACATAATGTGATAGCCAATTTCAACAAAAATTGGCTGCCTAACTCTACCAAACTAATACCAAACTTATACCAAACTTTGACTACCTACTTCCACAAATGTGGCTACCAACTTTCACATTGATGGCTACCAATTTTCACATTGGTGGCTAGTAATTTCAACAAGTATGGCTGCAAAATTAATTGCTGCCAAGATTTATTTCCACAAAGCATACACCTCTCCGTCAACATGTTTGTTTCATCTAAGGGTAATTTTGTCATTTCATGGTTTATTTGAATTGTGCTTGCCTTTTGAATGACTGTGTGGCAACTTGAGATGTATTTCACCATTTGTCACAACTCTCTCTTCCTCCTCCTCTACTTAATTTATTTGACATGATTGTAACTTTTTATTGAATTTCTATAATTCTATGGTAAGAGCATATGGGTTTTTACAACTCAATTGCACAATTCATGCTATGTATTTCTGTCTCCGATTGAGAATATTCGACTTTAATACACATAAGATTTGATATTTGCTTTGTTTGGTAGGTGTATGAGAAAATTCCTCAATGAATCAGGCTTTCACTTAATTTTTTACAATAGTTTTTCGGTTTAATTTGTTGCTTCTCCTTGATCCTTTCAGTTGTAGGATGAATTAATCTTTCTAACATGAGTATTCTTATGGCCTTCTATATTCAATAGTTGGTTCTCTAAGTTTTTCAACGAATCATGAAAATTGCAACTTTAGCCTATATGTACCTTCTCATAGATTCTCTGACTTAATATTTCAGCATTTTCCTGATGATAGTAACTAAAGGGTCTCTAGGAATGGAAGTAAACAAATAAGTGCAGAGTCTGCAGAACCAACACACTTGCAATCTGAAAACCTTAAATCAACACTCAGTTACATAAAACAATAGCATTGCTTTAATAATGAAATTTTCCGGAAAGCATACAAGAAGAAGAATCTGAAAGGTTTACCCGATAGGAATATAAATACCAGAGGGCAGATCTTAGTAGTTTTCACAATTCTACTATGTATTATTAACTTGATTAAAATTTGTTAATATTGGGCCCGAGCGTTGCCGGGCTGCCTTTACTAGTAGTAGAAAGAAACGAGAAAACTAATTATTCACATCAGAAACTTAGCATAAGTTAACCAGTAATAATGACATAAATTCATGAAGTAATTGAATTGATTTTAGGCCAAAGATTAGTCACATATTAAGTAATAATGCTCATTAAGAAAAGAAAACAATCAATTACGAAAACAAAATGGTATATACTTGAGCATCAAATTTTCTAGAACATCAAGTTAATTAGATATCCAAAGATTTTATATCAATATAGCACAGTTTTCAAGGCTATCATGCTGAGTAGTAATGTAAAATTATGGAGATTAACATGTGCTTATCATGAATTTAGTAAGACTGAAAGTAATTTTGAACCCAAGAGTCTCAAATGTGTTAATTGCTCATAGATTGTATGTAATCAGTGAAGAATTATATGTAAAGCTTGAAACTCCATTACTAAACTTTACAATGAAGTTTTTTTACAGAGAGAAAATTTGTGAATTGAACTGTTCTAACTATTCTAATTTTGTTGAGTCACACTTTATATACAGTTTCTAACCGACTTACTATCTATACAAAATATCTTCTAACTAACAGATAATGATAGCTAACTAACTAATAATGACAGGTGGCCAGGTGCACGTTAGCTCTTTGCAATCTCCTTATTATAATCTCCAATATCCCCCCTCAAGCCGGGTGATATGAAGATGTTCTTCAATCCCAGCTTGGACAGAAGATGAGAATGTTGGCACCTACTAAACCCCTTAGTAAAAAGATCAGCAGGCTGTTCAAATGAACACAAATAATGGATGATCACAAATCCCTTCAAGACATTCTCTCTAATAAAGTGACAATCACTGTCAATATGCTTCGTTCGTTCATGAAATACTGAATTAGCAGCAATTTGGATAGCCGTTTTACTGTCACAATGTAAAGGAACAGGTAGACTGAGAGGTATATCCAAAGTGTTAAACAGACCAATGATATAAGTGATTTCTGCAACAGTAGAGGCAAAACTTCTATATTCTGCCTCAGCTGAACTTCTGGAAATAGTGGATTGTTTCTTAGACTTCCATGAGATTGGTGGATCTCCATACTTGAATATGTAACCAGTAATGGACCTCCTAGTATTAATACAGGACCCCCAATCTGCATCACAAAAGACTTGTAAGGAACCTTTTGATGTTGCTGAAAGGAGCACTCCAAGGCCTGGTGATTGTTTAACATACTTTACTATCCTGATGGCAGCAGTCATGTGAGATGTCTTAGGAGCCTGCATGAATTGACTAAGGCTTTGAACAACATAGGAAATGTCAGGCCTTGTGAGTGTAAGATATAACAATCTTTCAATCAGTCTCTGATATTCACTAAGATCCAATAAAGGTGAATCAGAATCATTCCCTATAAAGTCATCAAATTCATGAGTAGTGAGTTTTTGGTTCTGTTCCACTGGTGTGTCTATTGGCTTAGAACTGCCTAACCCCAAGTCTGAGATCAAACCCAAGGCATACTTTCTTTGATGAATTAAAATTCCTTCTGAACTTCTAGCAAATTCAATTCCAAGGAAAAATCTAAGACTGCCCAAATCTTTGATCTTAAAATTGTCTTTCAAGACCTGTTTTGCTTCTTCTATCAGTTGATTGTTACTTCCTGTCACCAGAAGATCATCAACATATATGAGTATCACCACTATATCATTACCAGTCTTCTTGGTCATGAGAGAATAATCAAAGTGGCTTTGTTGAAAACCTGCATCTAGTAATGCATTAGTCAACTTAACATTTCATTGTCTGGAGGCCTGCTTCAGTCCATATAGTGATTTGACTAGTTTGCATACCAGATTTCTATCCTTTGATTCTAGGTGAAAGCCTTGTGGTAGCTGGATGTATACTTCCTCAGTCAAATCTCCTTGCAAGAAAGCATTATAAACATCCATTTGTTGAATATCCCAACCTTTGGTTGCTGCAATGGATAACACTGTCCTTACTGTGACCATCTTAACAACAAGAGAGAATGTTTCCTGGTAATCCAAACCCTCTTTTTGGTTGTACCCCTTTGCAACCAATCTGGCTTTAAACCTCTGAATTTGTCCATCGGCTTTGTATTTTATCTTATATACCCACTTACAATCAATAGCCTTCTTTCCATGAGGCAATGTAACAAAGTTCCCATGTGTTGTTGTCTTCTAGTACTGTGATCTCTTCCTTCATTGCCTGAACCCATCTATCATCATGCATAACTTGTTGATAGGAATTTGGTTCCACCTCTACTGAGGAATTTGCAATATAAAATTGATATGACTTGGAAAAGCTGTTATAATCAACACCATCAGAAATAGAGTAAAGACAACTGGTTTGATTAGCTTTTCTTGAAGTCACAAAATCCTTCTGCAATATAAGAGCTTTAGTTGTTCTTGTTGATCTTCTCTGGACATTTTCAATTGCTGGCATATCCATATCATGTGTTGTGACAAGCTCAGGAACAACTGGTGCCTGCACAATATGAGACTCTTCTGCATCTACTTCAGGTTGAGTCTCAGTCACAATTGGTACTGGCATAATTTGATCCTCCTCTGCATCTACTGCATGTTGAATAAGAAATGAACTGCCAGTCCTATAATCATTATTCTGCATAGCATCTCTAGAATGCACTTGAAAAGGGAACATATCTTCATTGAAGATAACATCTCTACTAATGAAGAAAGTATGATGCTCTAGATCAAAAAGTCTATAACCCTTATGTGTATCTTCATAACCCATTAAAACTGACTTGATTGCCCGTGGACCAAATTTGTCAGTTTTGCGTACTACAGTAGCATAACATAAGCATTCTATAACCCTCATATAGGATAGGTCAGGTTGTCTTCCAAACATTATTTTAAAAGGAGAAGTATCATGTAGCACAGAAAGAGGTACTCTATTTATAATATGTACAACAACTAGTATGCACTCTCCCCAAAATCTAATTGGCAAGTGGCTTTGGAATCTGATTGCCCTGGCAGTCTCCAAGATATGTCTATGCTTTCTTTCCACTACACCATTTTATTGAGGTATGTGTGGACAAGAACTTTGATGTATTATTCCATTAAGTTTAAACAACTCATCACATTGAGAGTTAAAAAACTCCCCTCCATTATCAGATCTGAATATTTTCACCTGTAAACCAAATTGTGTCTTGACCATCATAATAAATTGCTTCAGTATAGTAGACACATCAGACTTAAGATGTAATAAAAACACCCAAGTCCTTCTTGAATAATCATCAACAAGTGTAAGAAAAAACTTCATATTATTATATGTTGCAGCCTTATAGGGTCACCATACATCTAAATGAATCAAATCAAAACATTTATCACTCCTATTGTTACTAGCTTTAAAAGGAAGTCTGATTTGTCTTGCTAATGGACATATGTCACAATTATTCAATGTCAAATTTGTAGTGTGTCTAAGCATGCTTATCTTCCTAATTACATTCATAGGAACATGCCCCAATCTCTTATGCCAAATACCACCATTTTCACATCCTTTAGCTGCTATAAGTGATCTTGCACTTTGCACTTGATGTTGTGTTTGTGTCTTCAGCAAATATAATCCATCCTTCTCCTTACCAATCTCCTTCACTTTCCCAGTGAAAAGATCCTGAAGGACGAATAAGTCAGGAAAGAATAAAGCACAACAATTCAAATCTCTTGTCAATTTAGAAACCGACAAAAGATTGAATTTAAAATCTGGTACACAAAGCACATTTTTAATAACATCACCTCCTGAGAGCTTAGATTGTGTAACAGTTGCTGAGTCTCCTGTAGCTAACTGAACCTTCCCTGGAGTATTCACTGTTAATCCATGATTCAACAGCCTTTTAGTCCCAATCATGTGGTCAAAAGCACCACTATCAACTATCCAGTCTAAACAATGACTATGTGCAACATTACAGAAGAAGTTACGTGCAGATATACTTGCTATGTGTGCACTGGACTCAGTTACTTGAGATTTATTCAACATTTGCAGGATTTGATTGTACTGATTTGGTGTAAAATGAGGAACAGATTCATCCCCTTTGCTTGCTCCAGATTGAAAAAATTGATTATGCTGTTCATTGCCATATCTCTGAGATCGTTGCATCTGTGAACCTTCTACCTGTGTTCCTATTTCATTAGCAGTTTGTACCATGTTAGCTCTCTTCTTCCCTTTCCAATCTTGTGGATAACCAATTAGTTGAAAACAAATGTCCTTCGTGTGACCTTGCATATTGCAATGAGTCCAGTGTTTTAGCTTGTTGCAATTCTCCCTATTGTGTCCTTTCATTTCACAATAGTCACAATATGAACCAGTTCCTCTTTGTTGTTTCGGAAAATTTCCATAACTTCTTCCTCCCCTACTTCTAGAACCTAAACCGAACTACCAGATCTACCAATGAAGAGAGCAGTGGGATCAGGTCCTTCACTTCCCACATTAAAATCACCACCCAAGGCTCGTTGACTTTAATCTTGTACAATCAAAGCATAACATTGATTAACACTAGGCGGAGGATTCATCATAAGAATTTGACTGTGTGCCTGTCCATAACTATCATTCAATACCATGAGAAATTGTAATAATTTCTGCCTAACCATGCTAGCAGTGTAATCCTTTGATTTCGCACAATCACAAGAGGGAGGAGGAACTATAGAGTCAAATTCATCCCACAAATCCTTTAATCGAGAATAATACACAGAAACAGGGGAAACACCTAGTGTGTGAGAAACTATAGCCTTGTGTAGATGAAAAATTTGAGACATATTTACCTTGTCAAATCGTTCCTGCAGATCAGACAAAACCAGACAAAACCAGTGTTGCATTCGATCGAAACAAGATACCACTAACCAGTTCCTTGCTAACATTAGACATGATCCAGGAAATCACAATTGTGTTACATCTATCCCACTGTTTCTTCTCCAACTCCTCCTTGAAGTCGTCCCGCTTGATGCTCCAATCAATAAACCCTAATTTATTCTTCGTGAGGAGGTTGAGCTGCATCGCGCGACTCCAAAGAGTGTAATTTTCTATTCCAATAAGCTGGATCCCTATTTGTACAGCTCCTGGTACGTCAGACGAGTTCAAATACAGAGGATGATCGTGATCGATCTTTTTCGCCATATCGAAAAATTGAAAAATTAAATAGAAAAATTGATGTGCCTCACAATTGACTAAACTTGCTCTGATACCATATTAATTGCTCATAGATTGTATGTAATCAGTGAAGAATTATATATAAAGCTTGAAACTCCATTACTGAACTTTACAATCAAGTTTTTTTACAGAGAGAAAATTTGTGAATTGAGCTGTTCTAATTATTCTAATTTTGTTGAGTCACACTTTATATACAGTTTCTAACCGACTTACTATCTATACAAAATATCTTCTAACTAACAGATAATGATAGCTAACTAACTAATAATGACAGCTGGCCAGGTGCACGTTAGCTCTTTGCAATCTCCTTATTATAATCTCCAATATCATGAATGGGTAAAATGAAAAAGATCATATCTAAACAGGATACAAATGTGTATAAACAAACACTAACAATTCTCTGGAAAAATCTTCGATTTAGCAAATGCCAAATGAAAAAAAAGATGGAGCCTTTCAACAGTAATCGAATAAGAACCTCCAGCTTTCCGATTCGTCGGTTATTACTTTTTTGGGCATCTTGTTGTTGTTTTCCGTCCACCTCGTCGGAACAGAGAATTTTCGTTGTCGCTGATTCAGTTTCGCCGTGGAGAGAGCAAGTGGTTCGTTGATGGCTGCCTCGAGGTGGCGGCGCAGTAGTGACTGAAAGAGGTTAATATTTAAAATGTTTCAGTAAATAAGTAAAGTAATAAATTTAAATTTGACAACGCATAAATAAAATAATAATAATAGTTACAATAATTTTTGTAAATTGCTGAATATTAAAATATATAATTATTAAGATAAAATTAACTATAATTCTAAATCTATAAAGAAAAATAATTTTAAAAAACACATATTTAATCAAATAACAATTCAAAAAGGGTTATACATTGTCAAAATTAGATGTAAACAAAAGTGATGTATTAAGATTCATCTAACCCGCTGTTTTTAAATTTACGTCGAGTAATCGAACCAACATTACTGAGACCATTAGATACGACATCAGTAGAGTCCTTACATGAAATATCATGACTCTTTCTGAAGGACATTATAGTTGTTGACTTTGCAGTTTCTCGATCATTTGCAAGAGAAAGAGGTGAATAACAGAATTTATTCCACTAGACACGTCAAATTTGTTCACAATAAAATTTTGTAGCGCTGAAAATTAACTGCAATCAAAATAAATAAAAGTCGGATGTAATTTTTATTGATGAATATTGTGAGTGCAATTCTATTATTCTGTTAATTCTTTTCACCTAAACTTCTTCGTGATTTGAAGATCTTCATTAGCGTAAGACCTCCTTGAGATTTATTTGATCTCTGGAAATGTCGAAAAATAATTTATCGTTTCAAGTCGATCTCTGGGAAGAACTCTGTTCACCATTCTCTTGAAGAACAATGTAATTGGTGTTGTAACTTTCTTCAATACTTGCAGAATACTTGTTGAAGTATTTTCAGAATCCCCTCTAGAATGTCATGTATATTCCTTATTTATAATTGTAGGGGTGAACATGATTGTTCGTGATTGATCAAATGATGTCATTTCGACACTTGACGGATTTGATTGGCTCTTGAACTAACTAGGACTACCACCTCAGTTGGACACGTGGTGTCACCTTGTTTGTCTTGAATACCTAGTCTTTGTGACGCATGACATTGATTTGAGTTTCAAGATAGAATGGACCTTGAATTTGAACTCAATAAAATGGACATAATCATTTATAAAGCCCAAGTTATTCATTTAACCCAAATGCACATAAATTTAATTCAAATTTCATATGAATTTGACTATAATAAAATTTATGTGTCTACATAAATAGGAAAAATGAAAATAAAAGGTAATTTGGACTTTACAATAATTTAAGTGTCTACATAAATAAGAAAAATAAAAATAAAAGGTAATTTGGACTTTACAATTAATCTACTAAAATTATACTAAAAGATACCACGTTCGATTCTCATATTCTGTTTCCTCTTCCAATCTCCTTGCATTCTTGTTCTTGGTAATGATTAACTCGAGGATTGTTTTTTACATTTTAAAAATAAATGTAATAATTTAATTTATTTTTGTAATTGATTTAAGATTAAGGTGGTTTATTGTCTCATTCAAAATATAAAAAGGTTTTGTTTTCCAAATCCAAAATATTAAAGGGGTTAAAATGTTTTTTTTTTTATAATTAAATCAATTAAATGTTTTTATAAGAGAAAAATTTTAAGTTGAATAATCTTATAAATACAAAACAATATTAAATGATTTTATTACAAAATTTTTATAATTAAATAACTTTTTGAAATATTTACTCTGTATCTTAAGCTACTTTAATCTGAGTGTATTATGAGGGAGAATAGGAAGAAATTTTATGACTTCACAGTGATAGAAAGTTTAATTAATCTGGTCCTAAACTAAACACATGATTAGTTCGTAATCCCTAATTTCATTGAACCAAATAATTAATGGTCCATACTTATAATCAAAAGATATATAGTTATATACATGTATTAATAATCCTTTTGAATTGCAATATGCACTTCTCTTATTGCCTTAATAGCAAATGACCCCTTTTTTTAGATAAGGACCCCTAACATATACGACCAGTCCAAATGCCCAATGAAAATCACTATAATATTCTTAAACTATTTAAATATTAATTATGAATAATTATTATAACTTTAGGATATCTAACTTTTCTTAAACTATTTAAATATTAATTATTAAACTATTTAAATATTAATTATGAATAATTATTGTAACTTTAGGATACCTAACTTTCAGTTGGCTGTAATAATTCTGAAAGAGAACAGTTAAAATAAATATTTGACTATGGAAATTTTCTTTTTCATTTTGGTGTTGAATTTTAGAAATATATTATTTAGAGATTTAATTCGAAGTTAAATTTCAGAATTTTCATGAATTTGAATTATAACAAAAAACCGTGTCCACTGAAAATTACTCAAAAAAGCTTTTAAACTACTTCAATATTTGTTTGGCTTGTGGGCTAATGCATAAAAACAATAATGTGCATATGAAGAATAGCAACGACAGATTCCTTATGTCAAAAAAAAAAAGTATAATATTTCATCAAATTGTCCGTCGTTGGATACATAACCAAACTTTGTTACATTAACATATTTTCACATTTTAGGTAAAGGAAAAAGGCAAACACTCCTTACTTTGTTTGCCCTAATAATGGACTATAGACGTACATTCAAATTGCTAGCATAAGGCCGGGAAGTGATCGTTTGGCGAGGTCTCGAGGGTGGCTCTGCCACAATGTGGTGGAGTGAACCCAACCCATAGGCCTCAACTCCGTCACAGTAAGCCAAGTATTGAAATACTCCCTAAATTGAGTAATAACACCATCTTTAAATGTCCAAACATGTACCCAATAAGCTTTTGCACCTTCCCATCCTTCAACAATAACACGATCATCATCGATAGCATCTACACTTCTTGGCTCAAACTTGAAAGAATTATTAGTATTATTAGATACTTCTCCAGTGAGCAATTTCATCATATAGTGACAATTTTGTGGTCCATGAAACCACCATTCTAAGTCATCAACAATAATACCGGTAACTTTTTTAGTGTCACCACATGTACATGATAATGCCTTGTAAAGAGTTTTCACTATAGCCTTATTATTGTTTTCTATTTCTAAATTCATGTTTGGTTTGGAATCTATGTAAATGGAAGGAGACATTTATTAGAAATTAGAAATAGGAAGGGGAGAGATTTTTATGTATTCACAAACTTTGGGAACTCAAAAAGTTTAGTGGAGATACTATAGTTTGGCTAAAGGAAAATCCTTATATAGAAGAAATTATTTGAGTATATTTAGTGTCCATAGCAAGGTTGGTGGTCACTCACTTTCAAATTAAATGAAATAGGGACATGAACATACCAAATAAATTCATTTAATCATGCAATTGGACTATAGGAAAAGGTTCGGTGGCATTATATGGTTTTGATATCGCCAACTTGTTTATAAACTAAATGATATGTTAGAATATTTTTACTAATGAATCAAAACTTTAAAATTAATTAGTAGTTTCTAATAAAAAAAAATAACACATTTTGTATATCAAGTAGCTAGACTACATATTCTGCAAAGGAGTTTAACTTATATATACATCCTTTTTTTTAAAAAAGTATTAAATTATTTGAAAGATATTTACGAGTAAAACGTCATTGAAGTGAGATTTGTATTAAAAATAAGACAATTTATCTATTATAAAAGGTAAAATATAGCTTTTATTATTAATTACATCATGGGGGCATCGATGAATATTAGTTGTTTCATGAGTTTAACTTCCATACATAAATATTTTCTAGAGCAAAATACTTTACGCGATAAGATAATACAAAAGAGAACACTAGATGATGATAACGATCTGATCTGTCGTTACTAAAGGACATCTCATGCGGAGTCCCAAAGTTATGGAAATGCGGTGCAACAATTTAAATTTTGAGCACCCGATGATTTTGGCTCAATTTGATTTTTACACATATATGTGGTTAAGAATTAAATTGTATCTACATATTCCACGCATTTTCAAAAGAATAAAATAGATGTGGGTTGCTTCAAAAATTCTCCAAATGCATCCAGGGCAAGGGACAATGAGGGTGAAGGATTACTCACATGAGTTAATAAATATAGTAGAATGTGGCTATAATATCCCCCAACTCTTGTAACCTCTAACTCATTATTCACCCATTATTCTATTTTATTATGGTTGTAACTTATGTAATTTTTGGGCTATTCGTTTGCCCAATTTACCATTCATTATTTTCCCATTCATTATAAGAAAGAATTTCTTATTTATAAATAGTTTGGTCTTACTTTGTGTTGGAAGATGAGATAGAGTGTTAGTCAAATATGAAAAGTGTTGTATTGTGTATATAACGAGTTAGTGCAGTGAAAGAGTTGAGACAAGGAATAATTTTCCAAGTCTTCACTATATTCACTATATAAAATAGAGTAATTATATGTTAAAGAAGGTGTTTAGCTTTGGATGTTTCAACTAATCCGAAGTTACTTGAGTTGTACACGTTGTTGGGCTACTGTATCTTGAATGGGACAAGTCAAGAGTGATACTGCTGGATCGGTGTAGATTATGCCGCAATGGACTTGAGTCTCCTTAAAGAGTGCGAGATATCCGTGCCTTAGCCTATTATTCATTTTAGTCATTTTATTTTCAACTGTAATATTTTATTTTTTATGGTATATGAAATAATATAAAACAATATATTTCTTTCTTCTGTATATTTTAATTTTCTTAATAGAATAATCGTTGTTTATTTCCAGTATAGAATGTCTTCACAAGTTACAAGAATTAAATGACGTTCATTCATTCAGTACATGAACTTAATAAAAAAAAAATTACGGTAAAAACATCTACATAAATGTATTTATAACAAACTTATAAAAAGCCTCTTTATTTATTAAGCTCAGATGAAAACAGGAAAATGACCGAAATTTGAGAATATAAAATCTTTAAGTGGTTGGCAAAATAGACAAAACTATAGATTTATTCTTGGTGATATTAATTAATTAATAATTTCTAGGACAAACGATGAGCTTGTAGTTTGTAACAAGGACTAAGGAAAACTCAAAAAATATTTCAAAATAATGTGCATGGTAAAATGGAAGCTAGTATCTGTCCTTTACTTCAATTTTGACTTATATTATAATTTAAATAAGCATATTCACTTATTATATTTGTAAAATCATTTTTTCCTCAAGGATTCTCACACTCCAATTTAATATTTACACTTTTATATATGTCTAACAAGTAATGCCAGCAAATTATCCCATTTTCTAGTTTCATGTTCCTTAGTTTCAATCTTTCCTCCTCTATGTAGTCTCATTTTGTATTATTGTGTTTGATAAGACATAGTGTTCGATGAGATGAACAAAGTTAATTCTGTATGGGTAAGTAGTCCTCCATTTTCAAATAGTAATTTTGAATTCGAACCCTAAAAAAATAGATTTTATAAGGAGTGTTTACCTCAAAATGATTCAAATTAGTAGAAACTTATTATGAGTTTCAAATATCGAAAGAGAAACTAAAAAAATGTAAAATTTAACTTTAAATATGTCATAATATTTTATGATTCAAAAGGTCATCATTTAGGATAAAGTTAAATTTTACTTCAATAAAAGGGGAAAGTCAAAGGCCAACAATATTATTAAGAAACAAAATACTATGTAACACTAGCTATTAGCCAAGGCCAACATAAAGCAGGAGACTTTGTTACAAGAATGAGGGGGATATAGCATGGTAATATTCAATAAATTTTGGCAGGATTAATAATGGCTAATGAGGTTTAATTTGTCCTTTACTCTTTTATAATTGTTTGTTTTGTGCCATGAATTAACTAATTTTAGTGCTCAACATAGAGTTGGTATTTGTGATGTTTAATTACTGATGGTGTTACTCGATTAATCCATTACATCTTTTCTTCTTTTAATTTATGTGTAGGTCGATGAGGATATTTGTTTCGATCTTTGATTTTTTGATCTTGTACGCTTATTAAAAAAGAAAGACTAGAACAATCAACTATGTTATTTGTAGAAAATAATTTAATTATATTATTATTATATTTAAATCCTAATAAATATGATCCTCCCTCTATTTAAAAAGAACTATCTGTTATAAAATAAGTATCTAACAAATTAATAATAATAAACTAAAACAATAACAAATAAAGAGAGTATAATGATGTATGTCAAACTTTTCTCTTATTTCTTTGTGAAGAACACAATGGCTATTTATAGCCAATAAGAAAATATAAACTAAACACTTGGCTATTGATAAGCTATTCATTTGGCAAAGTGGTTATACCTCAAACATGAGTGACTCCACATGTCATCATATTAATATAACAAGGGGTGACTCTTCGAGGATGACCCACATGTCATCCATATACGTTTACAACACTCCCCCTTGAATGTCTATGTAAATTAAAAGTTGAAAACAAATATACATAGACATTGACAATACGTTTTACTTGTTGCCTCGTTAAAAATCTTTCTAGGAAAATTCAGTGGGACAAAACCTAGATTAAGAAAAAAAGAGTGCAACACGTATTTTACTCCCTCTGATAAAGATCATTACTCAGATGCTTAAGTCTTCGCATTTCAATCTTTTGTACCATCTTTTCAAGAGTTGAGGCTGGTAAAGATTTGGTGAATAAATCTGCTGGATTATTACTTGAACGAATTTGTTGTATATCAATATCACCGTTCTTCTGGAGATCATGTGTAAAGAATAATTTCGATGAAATATGTTTCGTTCTATGTTCTTTTATGAAGCCTCCTCTTAATTGAGTTATGCATGCAACATTGTCTTCAAAGAGCACTATGGGTATCTTGACATCACATTTCAAACCACATTTTTCTTTGATAAAATGTATAACTGATCTCAACCATATGCATTGTTTACTTGCTTCATGAATGACTATTATCTCAGCATGATTTGAAGAAGTAGCGACTATGGACTGCTTTATAGATCGCCATGATAAAGCAGTACCTCCGTATGTGAACAAATAGCTTGTTTGAGATCGAGCTTTATGTGGGTCAAATAAATAACCTGCATCTGCATGACCAACAAGATCTGCACTATCTTTGTTAGTATAAAACATATCCATATCACTAATCCCTTTTTAGATATCGCAATATATGTTTAACTCCATTTTTATGTCTTCGTGTAGGAGAAGAATTAAATCTTGCTAATAAATTAACAGAAAATGCTATGCCAGATCTCGTGAAATTAGCAAGATACAGAAGTACGCCAATTGCACTAAGATAAGGTACTTCAGGACCAAGAGGTTCCTCATTCTCTTCTTGAGGTCGGAATGGATCTTTACTCACTTCAAGGGATCGTACAATCATTGGAGTACTTAATGGATGTACTTTGTCCATATAAAATTGTTTCAAGATTTTCTCAGTATATGCAGATTGATGGATGAAGACTCCGTCTGCTAAATGTTCAATTTGTAGACCAAGACAAAGTTTTGTTTTTTCAAGGTCTTTCATCTCAAATTCTTTCTTTAGATATTCAATTGTCTTTTGGACCACTTCTGGAGTTCCAACGAGATTAATGTCATAAACATAAACTGCAAGAATAACAAACCCTGATATTATTTTCTTAATAAAAATGCAAGGACAAACGACATCAATTATATAATCTTATTTTATCAAGTACTCACTAAGGCGATTATACCACATGCACCCTGATTGTTTTAAGTCATATAATGACTTTTATAATTTGACTGAACACATTTCCCGAAGTTTTGAACTATATGCTGAAGGCAAGTCCTTCTGGATTTTTCATATAAATTTCATTATCAAGTGAACCGTAAAAATAAGTTGTAATCACATCCATCAGATGTATTTTAAGATTTTCATGAACACCTAAACAGAGGAGATATCGAAAAGTTATTGCATCTATAACTGGTAAATATATTTCTTCATAGTCGACACCGGGTCGTTGAGAGAATCCTTGCTCAACAAGGCGTGCCTTGTATCTTACAATTTCATTTCTGTCATTTCGTTTTAGCACAAAAATTCATTTATAGCCAATTGATTTTACACCATTTGGGGTTTGGACTACAGGTCCAAGAACCTCACGTTTAGCAAGTGAGTCTAGTTCTGATTGAATTGCCTCTTGCCATTTTGGTCAATCACATCTTCTTCGACATTCTTGACAGATAAGGGTTCAAGATCATTTTTTGTGCATAATGTTAAGTGTAACATTATATGAGAAAACATTATCAACTATGATTTTATATCGATCTAAACTTATCTCATCACCCGTAGAACTTATTGAAAGTTCTTCATTTACTTGAGTCTCGGGTTCTCTTCAGAAATATCAGGATTAATCAGATATTGAATTTTATCTTCGTGAGATTCTTTTGTAGTGTCATTTTTCGTACTTCTTTTTCTAGGAATTTTATCCTTTGAACCCAATGGTCTGCCACGCTTCAAGCGTGTTTGTGATTCAGAAGCCATAACACTTGTAGATGGTCCTTTTGAAACGTCAATCCGGATATACACATTTACTGCAAGAGTATGTGACTTTGTTATTCTTTTCAAATCAGTAAATGCCTCTGGCATTTGATTTGCTGTGTTTTGCAAATGGATGATCTTCTGGACCTCCTGTTCATACATGGGAAAACGTGAATCAAAATGAGATAATGATGAAACTTTCCATGCAATTTCACTTTTAAATTATTTTTCCTCTTTCCCTAATTTCAAAAAAATTGGTTTAATCAAGTCGACAATCTGCAAATCTTGCAGTAAATAAATCTCCCGTCAATGGCTCAAGGTAGCGAATTATGGAGGGTGAATCAAACCCAACATATATGCCTAACCTTCTTTGGGAGCCCATCTTAGTGCGCTTCGGTGGTGCTACTGGCACATATACAGCACATTCAAAAATTCTTAGATGAGCAATATTTGGTTCATGACAAATACTAATTGAGACGGAGAGTATTTATTATAATGAGTCGGTCTGAGACAAACAAGTGATGTTGCATGTAAGATAGCATGTCCCCAAACAGTAGTGGATAACTTACTTTTCATAAGTAGAGGTCTTGCTATCAATTGTAAGCGCTTAATAAATGACGCAGCAAGGCCATTTTGAGTATGAACATGAGCTACCGGATGTTCAACTTTTACACCTATTGATAAGCAATAATCATTAAAAGCTTGGAATGTGAATTCTCCAGCATTATCAAGGCGAATTGCCTAATGGGATAATCTGGAAGTTGCGCTCTTAATCATATTATTTGTGCCAATAATTTTACAAACGTCAGGTTACGAGATGATAAGAGGCACACATGAGACCATCTTGAAGATGCATCTATTAGGACCATAAAATATCTAAACAACCCACTAGATGAGTGAATAGGTCCACATATATCCCCATGTATACGATCTAAAAATTGAGGGTATTCAATGTTAACCTTCATTGGTGATGGTCTAGTTATCAATTTGTCTTGATAACAAGCAGCACATGAAAAATCATCACATGTAAGAATCTTCAGGTTCTTTAATGGATGTCTTTTTGAGTTTTCAATAATTTGTCCCATCATTATTGATCCAAGATGAAACATTCGATCATGTCAAGACACAAAAGTTTTTAAGTCAGTAAACTCCTGGTGTACGATAGAATGTGCTTCAACTGTACTTATTTTTGCATAATATAAGCCAGAAGATAGAGTTGATAATTTCTCCAACACATATTTCTGGTTTGAGACAATCTTGGTAATGCCAGATATTCAACATTTATTTCATTTATTGTCTCAATATGATATCCATTTCGGCGAATATCTTTAAAACTTAACAAGTTTCTTGGGTATTTAGAAGAGAACAATGCATCTTCTATAACAAGTTTTGTCCCTTTAGGCAAGAATATAGTAGCTCTTTCGGAGCCTTCTATTAAGTTTGAATTACCAGAAATTGTAGTAGCATTTCCTTTTCTTCTAAGCAAGTAAGAGAAGTATTTCTCATCTTGGAATATGACATGCGTTGTTCCACTATCAATTACACAAATATCTTTACGATTGATCATTGATCCAAATGAAGTTTGGGACATATCCATATTTTCTTCAAAAACAGATATAAACAAAGTAAAATAATACTATTAAACAAGGGCTATTATATTTACAATGATTAGAAAAACACAAACTTAGCAACTAATACAAACAAACAGAAAATGAAACTATCTAAATTTATCGCGGGATCGTCACTGGTCGTTTTTCCTTTAGGGAATACAAAGAAATCAGCTACATCCAGATGCATAGGCTCAATATTTGCTTCTACATTATTGTTCATCGTATGCGTGGGCTCAACATTATCTTCAGAGATAAAGTTTTCTTGTGGATTATCATCACCCTTTGTCAAGGATGCCTGATAGAGCTGAACCAAACGCTTAGATGATCGGCAAGTACGCGACCAGTGCCCCATTCCTTCATATCTATGACATACACTTTCCGATTTTTTTTTTTGAATCACTTCTTTTCTCTCACCCTTCCTTTTATATTGTTGGTCATTTTTCGGTGCAAGACGACTATCATGATTATAATTTATTTTACGACCACGACCATGACCGAATTCACGACCACGATAGGAGTCAGGACCTGTTTCTCGTTGGTGATAACTTGCCTGATTCACTTCAGGGAGTGTCATAGAACCAACAGATTGACTTTCATGATTTTTTTATCAAAAGGTCGTTTATGTTGTTCAGCAATAAGAAGATGTGAAGTAATTCAGAATATTTTTAAAAATTCATTCCTCGATATTGCTGCTGCAAGAGCATACTCAAGGCAGAAAATGTGGAGTATGTTTTCTCAAGCTTATCATGTTCAGTGACCTCTTCTCCGCATAAATTTAACTAGGATATAATTTTATACATGAAAGAATTATATTCAGTTATACTTTTAAAGTCAGATAATCTCAGATTAAACCAATCATGACGCGCCTGTGGTAGAATGACCAACTTGAGGTGGTCATATCTATCTTTTAAAATTTTTCATAGTACAAGGGTGTCTTTTATAGTGAGATATTGCATTTTCTACCCCTAATCAACATGGTAACAGAGAAATATCATAGTTTTTGCACGTTCTTGACTAAATGCCTGATTATTATCTTATATGATTTCTACCAAACCCATTGCATCCAAGTGAATTTCAGCATCTAGTATCCAAGGTGAGTATTCTTTGCGCGATATATCCAAGACAACAAAAAAAATAAAATCTTACCCTTTTTACCTATTTAAAGTATCTCAAGTTGACAAAGTCTCGTGCTGATAACGTGTTATAAAATAAGTATCTAACAAATTAATAATAATAAACTAAAATAAGAACAAATAAAAAGAGAGTATAATGATGTATGCCAAACTTTTCTCTTATTTCTTTGTGAAGAAAACAATGACTATTTATAGCCAATAAGAAAATATAAACTAAACACTTGGTCATTGATAAGCTATCCATTTGACAAGTGGTTACACCCCAAACATGAGTGACTCCACATGTCATCATATTAATATAACAAGGGATGACTCTTCAAGGATGACCCACATGTCATCCATATACTTTTGCAACACTATCTGCTTTTTTGTTTTTAAGTTTGTTTTTAAAAAAATGATTCTTTCCTTTTTTTTAACACTTTAGCTTCAGTTTTGCACGTTATATGTTTAAGATCACAAAATTTAAATGTATTTTGATATATTTTACATACTCTAATCTAGAACCATAAAATTAAAAATTCTTCATTTTCTTATACTTTTTATCAAATTAAACTAGCTAGACCATTCTTTTTTTATATTACGGGAGTAACTTGTTAATTTTTCTATTCCATCCTTGTAAATAATTCAAAAAGAAGATTCTTTTATGATTTTGCAAGAAACTAATTTAGTGTTTGGTCATAGATCAAATATTTTTGGCAAATATTATTTGGGTGAAAATTTCACCATGTGTTTGGTCATAGTATTTGTAAAACATATTTCACTTTTTAGAAAAATATGATTTATGTCCGTAAATTTTTAAAACTATCAAAACTAACCATAAGTTTGTATTATAAGTTAATTGGATCTTCGTTACAACAAATAACAAGTAATGTCCATGACACTGAAATAATGTGATAGTTTGAAGTGAGTGCAACAAATATTTTCGTGTAAATATTAAAATTTTTGCGAATATTAAATTGTCAAACTATATATAGTTACTATGACACTAAATTAAGGTGGTATCATTCTTCAAATAAGTGTAGTAACCTAAGAATACTAATTACGAATATTACCCATTGATGCTAAACATACACAGCATAGCAAGACGTTAAAATGTCACAACCGTGCTAGTTGTCAAAATATGTCATTTTCACAAATCCATCAAGCTCATTTGATATATGCCAGTCTAGCATATTATTGACTCATGATTTTGGACTTATTGTTATAGTTTTAATTTTATTGTAAAGACGATTCCTAACTAATAACGTCGATTTGTCTTTAAATAAATGGAAAAAATGTTTCCATAGATTACTTGACTTTTTTTTTATATATAAAAGTTTTTAATTTTTATATATAAGAAGAAATTTCTATTCCAATATAAAAGAAATTTGAAAAATATTATTTTTCTTTGTTCATTTCGTAAGTGATCAAAAAATTGTCTTAATTCTTTAGGATGAACCGCAACCACTCATGATTGTCGATACATGGATTTTAATTTAATGAATTTAATTTTCGATAAATTTCTCTCACATCGATTTTAATTCTGTTGAGCTGCCAGTTGGATCCAACCAAGTGATGCACTCGTGTGCATTGTTCAGGATATTCTTATGAATTGAGCCCACATATCAATTTCTTCCTAAAAAAAAGGGTGTTTCTATATTCAGTACTAATATTTTCAGTTTTAATATTTCGTGTGTCAAATTTAAAATTATAAAATTTAAAATTTTATAACATATGTTTAATTAAATATCATAAGATTCAATAATCTTTTTTTATTTTTTCAAATTTTGTGTTTAGTAAAACTAAAAACTTAAATTGAAATGATGGAATACGTATTATCAAAGGTTTTGAATTGAATGAGATGTGCAATGAACTAAAGGCTCCCTCATTCTTGAATGGGACTGCCCAACACAAAATGATGGTCAACACTGAATAGGCCTTGATGACCCATCACTATTTCTGTAAGAGTATTTGAAGGACCACCTTAAAATGGGACGTGAATCTAATAATGTTAATGCATGCATGTATGTATTAATATATTTCTTAGTTGTTTCATGTTTGTTATCCACCAAAAATTATTTGTGCGCATGGATTGCAGGGTCGTCATAATCACTAGGCCACTAAAGTTATCACTTGGGTTTCATAATTTTGGGGGCGTCAATTTTTTTTTAAAATACTTATATATATACTAATAAAAATAATATATATGTACTTTTAATTATTTTTTTAAAAAAAAACATGTAAGAAGTATTAAAAAAAATGACCGTTAGTTTTCAAATTTTCCCACTTTTTTAAGAGAATGAAACATTTTTTGGAAATAATTTCCTTAAATAGAAAATTGTGTTTTCTTATTTATCTCCTAAAAGTTTGACCCTATATTATTATTTACCTTATACTCATATTTTTAATTCTTTATGTTATTATTTTTATTCTCAATATTGAATTCTCTCCTACAATTTTTATTTGTTTTATTTTTGCTTACAAGTTACAAATCATTCTTCAAAATCTCAAGATGTGCAACAACCAATCATTATATTGAAGGAACACAATACTATTTCGATATTATTTTATCAACTTATCAAATTTATGAGTCAGGTTTTCTTATTCTAATTTTATTTTATTTTATTTTTCTTGAAAATATGTTATTGTTGATATTCTTAGTTCATAAGTATATATTCTTGTTTCAGTTATTATCAAAATTATTCAATTTAAATATGTTAACTAGAAAATATGATGTCGATTTGACAAAAAGAGAAAATTTGAAGAATTAAATAAAATTAAAAAAGAAGCCCTTTTTAGATTTTTAACAAATACAAAAAAAAATGAATAAAATAGTATTGCTTATAGAATAATGTTCACAATTTCTGTAATTGTTGCCGCCGAAAGAAGTTTTTCGAAACTAAAATTGATAAAATGTTATCTAAGATCACCAATGTCTCAAGAAAGATTGAATGGATTAACTATATTATCAATTGATTTTAAATAAAAATATATATGATGATTTTTTTCCAAAAAAAGATTTCTAAAAAATGTTAGGGCCCCTCTTAAGATTTGACTTAAGCCCCCAATCTTGTTGAGTCGATCCTGATGGGCTGCGTTGAATTAATATTTTAATTTCCCTACTAATTATACTGACTAGCATCTTTGATCATTTAAGTTTGATCAATGTTCATCATATATGAGATACGCCAATATTCTATATTCATAGTAATTTTCCATGATTTTAGTGGAACTCATTATCCACAAACTAAATTTAAAAGAAAATTGTAACATATTTGATATTAGTAATAATGAGACTAAGAAATTGATGGAGACCCTTCATATATTATTGATTGGTTGGTATTGTGAAATACTCTATATGGGACATGCTCTCTTAAATGCAGTCATTCTCTACCTTATAAATTAAAAAGAACTAGTCATGACCCAAAAAAAATTGAAATTTCATCTAACATATGCATGTTATGAACGAGAAAGGTCTAGTCTTTCATCATCTATAAATAACCATAGAAAGATTAAACAAAATCTTAGTTAAGTCCCTTTCAACATTTCCTAACAAATCTAATCAATTATTAAAAGAACATGGGCTCAAGAATAAAGATAAAACTTATGGTTAGGTCAAAAATGCCAAATTATGATTCAAAGAACTCTAATGCACTTTGCCATATAATTGAGGGTTGTTATCAAAGATGATTTTAATGCATGTTCTTTGGACTTTTTAACAATTTTTGCTAATGATTGAGAGGATCAATATACAAGGCCAAGGTCCATTGTGAACAACTATCACACACTACATCAAAAACAACTTTTAGCGGCAGTAAATATTGACATTAATAAAGAGTACTAAAATTTTTACCGGCATTAGTTAAGTTCTATTAGAATTAATGTCGCTAAAGGCTTTACGGACATATACAAAAAGTGTTAATTGCTGTTAAAAATACATATTTAGCGGCAAATAAGAATGAATACCGCTAATGATCACTTGGGTTAGGCATATATATATATATAAATATATATATATATATATATATATATATATATATAGGGTTTAGGGTTTAGGGTTTAGGGTTTAGGATTTAGGGTTTAGGGTTTAGGGTTTAGGGTATATATATATATATATGAAGAAAGAAAATATATAAAACTATTAATTTTGCGCAGATAATTTCATTGAAATACTAGTATTTCAATATATTGGCAAAGAATAATATCACTCTTTTTCTTCCCCGGGGACATGGTATGTTCTTCCAATTAATTTCAAATATGAAAAATAAATTTTCATCTTTTTAAGTACAAACTATTCATAGGATGTACTTGAACAAAACATGCAGGGGCTGTTTGGTTACTGGTTAGAGTTATGCAGGTATTAGCTATGCAGGGTTTAATTATGCAGGCATTAGTTATGCAGGCATTAACTATGCAAATATTAGCTAGGCAGAGTTTAAAGATTACAATACATGAATTATTAAGTATTGAATATTAAACTTGTTGTAAATTATTAATGTATATTATTTACAAAATAATAATACATACTAATAAAATGTGAAATATATTGAATAATATATAATGCTAATATTTGATTAGCATATTTACCGTTAAAAAATATACAATAAATTTCTAATATTAAAAAAAATATTTATATTTTGCATAAATCAATCAAAACGGTAAGTATATAAAAAGAAATGACAATAATCTATATATAATAAGAAATAAAAACAACACATGTTGATATGAAACAATAAAGTTTTCAATTAATTTTTTTTTAAAAGAAATAAAAATGGTCTAAATATAAAAAAGAAAAAAAAAACAATAAACTTATATATAGGAAAACAATAAAGTTTCCAATTAAAAACAATAAAATAAATTAATAGGGTAAATATTTAATGTATCACTTTAATACATGTATAAGTAATACCCACATAACGTATTCCACCTTCTACCCTGCATAACTTTATACATAGAATCCCTCATAGGTTATGTTGGTATTAATTATGTAGAACTACAAAAATGCAACCAAACATGGTATAAGATATGTTGACTTTTCTATCTAAACAAAAATTTCTACCAAACGTTGTATAACTTAATACATTATTTTATACATGAATAAGAGACAAGTTATATCGTAACCAAATGACCCCTCAGGGTGTATATATATGTTATTGGTGAAATAATTGAAATAAGAGATTATATTTTGGAACGATAATTTATGGAAAATATCATTTTTTGTATTGATTTTGTTTCCTTTTATTTTGCAGGAAAACTTTATTCTCCACGTAAACACTAATTTCTTTTAAGAAAATATTGAACTTCTATATTGTATCACTATGATTATATTTGTTCGCAATAATGTTTTACACAACAAATAGATATATTTTGTAAGGACCAACCCAACTCAAAATTTAAGAGAACCCAACTCAAAATTTAAGAGGAATTGTGCCCATTGGTAAGAACATAATAAAGATAACTTACACAATCACACTATTTTAAGAGCTAATATTAATTTTTTTCACAATTTTGCCTTATTACATAAAATCTCATAAATAATTGGATGGTGATACATAGGAGAGCCTTTATGAGATATGAAAAATTATTTCTGAAAATATAAATTAAGCAAATCCTTTAATATAAAAGGAAAATCAAGAAATGTATCTATATTTTATTAGTTTCATTTTATTACTTCTTGAACAATAAATTCATTTATATCATTAATAAAAAATGAAAACATGTATACCATGGTTATGCAATTTGATTAATTTCACTTTATTACTTTTTTAAAAAATAAATAAGTTCATTAATTTGATGTATTTATTGACAATAATGTGACATATCTATATAACAAACTAAACACTTACACACATGTAAGTATAATTGCACATATACATTTATATGTATAATGAACACATACTAATCTATTAGATACATAAGAAACTAATTGATGGACTTTAATCAGATGGACACAAACACGTTTAGGCATATCATGAATATATACTAATTTCTTATTTCATATGAACAAGTAGATTATGATACATGGGTGCACAAGTCTATTCATATGTATTCTAGAAGTATCTAGGGTTAATTTCTTGTATCCATTATATGTATCTAGTATTAATTTCATATATTATTAATTTGATGTATCAAGTATGAATTTCATACATTATATCTCAAAACATGTATCTAGTATAAAAAAACACATATCTCATATATATACTAAGTAGACACATAATTATGTGAGTCTAAATATGGAATGTAACTGAACCATGTATGTTTAGGAAGTACGACTCCAAGTGTATCTGATATATCACTAATCCATTATATGTATCTAGTATTAATTTCATGTATTTAATATTAATTTAATGTATCTAGTATGAATTTCATACATTATATCCCAAAACATGTATCTAGTATAAAAAAATACATATCTCATACATATACTAAGTAGACACATATAATTATGTGAATCTAAATATAGAATGTAACTGAACCATGTATGTTTAGGAACTACGACTCCAAGTGTATCTGATATATCACTAATCCAAAAAAGATTAAAAAATTCAGAGTTCTTCCCTCTTTTTTTTAGCATCATGATTTTTTTTCTCAATACATATAATCTTAACTAAGATATACGGATTCTTAACTACATGAGTATGTTTTGTCAAATACATGTACACCTTATCAACTACATAGTATGACCGTATCTCCAACAATAGTATTTTTGATGACGAATGTTGTAAAATAGGATAAAGTAAAATAGATTTGTATAACTTTTGAAATCAAAAGTGAAAAAAATAAAACTCGCTGTAGATATATAACTTTAAATAATAGTTGAATGGTTAAAAAAACCTCTAAATATAGTGTTGTTGTTTCCAAAATTGATTTTGAGAGCTTTAATGGAGAAATTGTGTTGGAGAGGATGAAGGAAGAGATATACTAGTGGTGAAGGACACGGGGGTGGGAGAAGTAGATGTGAGAAAGATAGTTAATTGACATTGCAACGTTAATTCAGGATATTTAAATGTGTTGATAATTAATTAAGTCTACTTTTAAGGGATCTGTATATATGATTGTATATTCATTAATATATGATTATATGATATGAAATCATTAATTAGTAATAATATATGTAATTATTTAAAAGTATATTTCTATTATATAGAAGAGCCATGACGAGGTCGACCAAGGGCAAAAATGTAATTTCACGCTAACAAAAATCTATTAAGAAATATAATTAATAATTTTAGAAACGTCTTTTTATATATGAAATGAATAATGATCAAAGGCAAAAATATAATTTCAGGCTAACAAAAATCTATCACGAATGATAACAAAAAAATTAAATAGTTCTAGAAACATCCTAAGTTATTGTTATTACCATCAACTTATTTTGTTATTACTTCACTTTATTTTATTTTTTGAGCTATTGTGATATCTATTTTATTATTACTCTATTTTACTATTACTTTACTTTAATTTAATTCTTAATATTTTTTTATATTCATTATGCTTATAAAAATGCCTACTTTTAATATAAAAATTTATCATGAATTAATTATTTTTATCTTTATTTTGGCTCTAATTAATATACTTGAAAATAAATAAGTGTGATAAAATTAATAATATATATTAGATTGAATTTAAAGAAAAAGATGTTAAAAAGTACCTTTATAAATAAAAATGAATAGGATGATATATTTGTATTAAGGACAACTAAGAATAAAATGTAATTTCGTTCTAATAAAAATCTATCAAAGAATAAATAATTCTATAAACATCTTTCTATATATGAAGTGAATGATGATCAAAGGTAAACATGTAATTTTATGCAAGTAAGAATCTACCACGAATGACAACAAGAAGATTAAATAATTTTAGAAACATCTTTAGTTATTATTATTAGTATTACCTCATTTTTGTTATTTTTTCATTTTTTTATGAGTTATTGTGATATATATTTATTATATTAAAGTAAATAAATAATGATTACACTTAGATCTTAATAATTATATATCAAGTATAATATTAGGTGGAATCAATCAAAATTAAAATTAAAATTTATATGTATATTAAATTTTGTATATTGAAATATTTTTTAATTTTGTGATCTTAAATATGCTATATAAAAAAACTAAACTCAGAAGTTATTTTCTTTTTGAAATAAAATAAAAAATAAGTTTATGTAAATCGAAAAGGATGGTTCATATATTAAAAAAGAAAACTATATGTGTTATTATTAAAATAAGCTTTCATATATATTTTTTTTAAAAATTGTTTGGCTTCCTTCTGTTATTTGGGCATATATGTGGAATTTTAAAGATTTGAACATATTAATATAGAAATATAATGATTTGAAAACTTTAATTATTCGTTTTAATTTCTAATTTGTTACATATTTGAAAATTACATAAAAAAAAAGGCTTAAAAACGCAATGTAACAATTTAAGATATTTTTAGAAAAGCATAGTTAAAAAATATAATGAAATTTGGTTGACTCCTTTATTTTTATCGAAACAAAAAATTTGCATGTATTATTTAAAATAACGTAAGAACTAAAAAATACTATGAATCACAGTAAATTGACAATTAAAAATATGTGAGAATCATATAAGAAATTTCGTTGACTTTTCTAAAATCACTTGTATCACATAAAATAAAACAGATGTAGTAACATATATTATTCGAAAATGACACAAAAGATACATAAATTAATAATTTAAAATATTTTCAAAAAAACACATATAAAAATTTAGTTTAATTTTTCAAATTTTATTTGTGTCACATAAATTAGAAGGAAAAAAAGTCAAAAATTATCTAGTATATATATATATATATATATATATATATATATATATATATATATATATATATATATATATATATAATGTGTTGTGCGGCACTTGACAACTTACTCTCTAATCTTTCAAGATTTTGTAAGCTCAAGTAAGCCCTTTATACTAAGATCGCTACGAGAATGAAAGAAAATACCTTAGAAAGATTTGGGAAGTTTGGAAGAAGACTTGTTTATTAGCTTTGAGAATGCTTTACACTTGAGTGATACCTTGCAAATGATGACACCTCTATTTATACTACTACCTAGGGGATAAAGTGTAATTTAAAATTACTTTACAAGTCCATAAACTATTTACACTTTGGTCATATCTCTAGAATACTCCATACATTCTAGGATATTCTATGGTTTCTTGAAATATCTAAGACATTCTACAGTCTTCCGTAAGCCTCTTGTCAATTCTAAAATCCTCCGCCCCGATCCGAATGTAAAAATTTGACTAGGTCAATTGCGGGACATGAAACGCTCCCCCACATGATGATGCGACGACTGCGTCACATTGCTGTAGAAACTCTCAGACTTGGTCTCTAAAGTGCCACAAGTCTTCATATATATATATATATATATATATATATATATATATATATATATATATATATATATAATAAGTAGTCAAGACATATAATAATCCATATATTCATCGTTGATTTCTTGGATTAAATTACAAAATTAATTAGAAATTGAAAATTTTATCTTAAAAGTGATATTTATCAAATTTTTTATTAATGGCCAAATCTAGATGATTCTTGACGTATATGTATCCTAAATTATGAATAAACAAAATCTGAAAGAAATTCTTAGATTTAACACTAAAGTTCATAGTTGGATTACCAATTCGATTTTCATGCCAATCTTTTTAATGACAATACGAGTGTCTATGAGTTCTTTAATAACATAGACAACATATTTGCCCATATGGGTGTACGTTCTAAATCAGGGGAAGAAAAATCATAATTTGATTTTTCGGACTCCATTTAAAGTAAATAAAGACTTTCCCTTATTTGATTAAGTAAAGTATTATAGGTAATGAGATTCTCAATAAAAATAAGACGATAAGCATTTATTCAGATATTGGTGTCGGGTATATTGTAAGAGTTAATGACAAATTGAGGGAAGATGAAAAGAGAGCAACTTGAAAAAGTTGGGAATTTGAAAAGTTCTCTTGTTCTTCAATAAAAAATCATGTCTTCCTCATTGGTTGTGGAAAGAAAAAATAGAAGCGTTTAAATAGAGAAACACTTCTATTAATTGTTAAAAGAGTTTGAAAGAGAAATTCCCCTCGCGTCGTCATTGTCGCTCGCTCAACTTCAACTTCAACTTCGTTTTTGACCGCTTCGGCTTCGAAAAATGTTCGACTAAGAGATTATTTTTTGGATAAAGTTTTGTTTTAATTATTTATTTATTTATTTATTTAAGTAATTGAATTAAATTAAATGGGCTAAACGTTTTAATTATTTAGTGGATTAATCAAAATGTTTCAAATATTTAGTTGATTCCGACCCGAATCGGATCCGCACGCGACTCATTTTTTTGACTCGGATTTGTGCGCAATCCATTTTATTTAAAATACTTTCCCATTTTATTTAAATTTCACGTCATTGGATATGACTGTTCTGAAATGTCGCAACTTTCAGGAACAACCATGACAGTTTGAAAGGTTGCAAACTTTCATGAATGATCGTATGGATTCTTAAAGGTTGCAACCTTTCGAAACCAGTTCCTCTTGGTTATAAATATCACTGATTCTTCAGACTTTTTCCTTACGAAAAGTTTCTGATTTCTTCTTCTTCTGCACAAAGTTTCTTTGTGTACTTTAGTGACATTGAGTGGCTTGCTCACACAAGCGTTTTGGGTATCAATACACTGGTGATTGAGATCATTCTATCCTGGGAGGACATATTCCAAATTAAACCTCGAATACTAGAGCTGAATAATTTCCTTAAGGGGACACTGTGCATTCAGTGGATTTCATCTTTTTCCATTTTATATTTTTCTAGATTATGGTATGTTTTACAAATTTTAGTTTTTTGTCAATGAATTTCTGTTAATATGTTTTTCTTCATTAGTTCATTGGAAACTTTGCTAACTTCGTATTTCTGTAAATTTTCCATTAATCAGTACTACTGTTTTTAAACACAGATTGATAACAATTTTAAAGAAATTATTATTTATATTTAATTTGTATTTCTGTTGGAGAAAAAGAATGTTCGTATTTTTCTACTCTTATTAAGTTTGCAATTTAACTTATTGCCTACTAAGACTGTATCGAATTTTGTTTATCAGAAATGACAAACAATAATGTTATGGTGGCTGTTGTTGCACCAACCCAAACTGTTGTACCACCAGCAGTGGAAACATTCTCTGGTGTGAATTTCAAGGGATGACAATAACGGGTATTTTTCCGACTTACCACTCTTGGTCTGCAAAAATTTACCAATGAAGAAACTCCGGTGTCTACTGCTGAAATGCCAAATAGAAAAATTCATGATTATTGAAGCATGAAAACAGGCAGACTCCCTATGTAAGGCTACATTTTGAGTGCTTTAAAGGATGACTTATATAATGTCTATAGTGCAATGACAATTTCGAAAGAATTGTGGAATCCACTTGAGAAGAAATATAAGACAGAAGATGCATGCTTGAAAAAGTTTGTGGTCGCAACGTTTTTAGACTATAAAATGATAGATAATAAAACTGTTGGATCACAAGTTCATGAACTTCAACTTATTTTTCATGATCTGATTGCTGAGGATATGGTAGTAAATGAAGTTTTTCAAGTGGCTGCAATAATTGAGAAGTTACCTCCTTCGTGGAATGACTTTACAAATTATCTAAAGTACAAACATAAGGAAATGAAGCTTGAAGAAATTGTTATTCATCTCAAGATTGAAGAAGATAACAAATTCGTCGAAAAGAAGTCTCGTAAGAGTTCAAAAATAATTAAAGTTAATATTGTTGAAGAACCACCTACCAAAGGCAAGAAGAGAAAAAAGTCTAACAGACAGAAGTCAGAACAAACCAAGAGTAAATTCAAGTGCAACTGTTACAATTATGGTAAGGCTGGCCACAATTCTTCTATCTGTCGTGCTTCAAGAGAGGACAAAGACAAAGGCACAATTCCAGCAAACATCGTGGAAGAGATGGAAGATGCAGATGACCTCTGTGCAATGATCTCGGAGTGCAACTTAGTTGGAAATCCCAAGGAGTGGTTTCTCGACTCAGGTGTCACTCGATTTGCTATGCATAAAAAGCCTTTGTAACGTACATTCGTGTTGAGATCGATGAAGATTTGTTCATGGGGAACACAACAACAAGAAGGATTGCGGGAACTGAGAAAGTAATGTTGAAAATGACATCCGACAAGGTGTTGACTTTGAATAACGTTTTGCACATTCCTACTATTAGGAAAAATTTAGTTTCTGCTGCATTGCTCGTTGAGAATGAGTTTAAGTGTGTCCTAATTAGTGAAAAAGTTGTAATAAGTAAGAAAGAGATGTTCTTAGGAAAGGACTCTCTCTTTAAATTGAATGTAATAATAATTGACAATATTAATAAGAATTCTACGTTTGTTTACTTATTGGAGTCAAATGATTTATGGTATGCCCCTTTGGGACATATAAATTACAAAGCCTTATGAAAATTGATTACTTTAAAAGTATTGCCTGATTTCAAATGCGATAAATCTGTTTTATTAGTTTTTGGAAAATATATTTTCATAAAGTTTTATGAATTTTTAGAGTCGCCACTTAATTTTTTAAAGAAGAAATTAAGAAAACTTTGATTTTCAAAAGACTTAACAGCAAATCGATCGAAAATCTTAAAGGGGGTTCGGGAATTCCTATTTATATTTTAGGAAGGTTGTTACGGCACCTAAAATATTTGCTAACTCGCAATTATCCGACAACTAAGCTATTTGGCTAAAATGATCTAACTTAAACTTAGATAAAAATTACTTAGAGTTCGTTTGAAAAATAAAGTTTTAGCTTACTATCTAAGTGAAATTTGACTTGCGAAATTTATTATCATTTTAAATACATTTGGACTTGATTCAATTTTAAGTCGATAAAACATTACGGCATTTTGCGGGAATTTGAAATTTCCGAACCCTAAAGCTAAACAATAACAATTTAACAAAGGGTAAAGTGAGTGAGGGAGTGAGGGAGTGAGTGTGAGAGAGAGAGAGAGAGAGTTGGGTCCAAATCCGATTTATGTTCGCCTGGATCAGTATTTGAACAAATTCTTTGACTTTTGACTCGCCCCACTCGAAATTTTCAGCCTCTGAATCTGTACGCCGATTTTTATAGATTTGACTCGAAGAGGCGAAGTTGAGCCTTTATGGCTCCTGAAATGCAAGAAAACATGGAGTTCAATTGGACTCGAACGGATCCCACATGCGAAGAAAAGAAACAAGTGTAAACATCAATATTCATTTGATGATCGAAATAAACTTACGTATGAGAAACATAAGCAACCATGATAATCAATTACTTATTAAATCAACACTGGCTCATTGGATTAGGAAACAAGTTTTAATTAAAGCAAACCTTGAAGTCATCCCATTCACTTTTATTTTTTAAGAATAACAAAGGATGAAAATTACCATATTTTATCAAATGCTAAAGGTGAAACAACTTCAACGAAAACTCTCTCAAATTAGTCATATGCATACTCAAATGCATGTATATGTATTAAATGCACTTGACAGATATATGAGACAATATACTTATTTGCCTAAACATAAGAACTCAACCAGGCATGTTTTCATGTCACCAAAAGGAAACAGCACACCAATAAACAAAATGATAGCTAAACGGGTTATGAACAACAACAAAAAAAATGATCGACATCTAACCCATGCTTTCAAGATTTCTCAAGAGGGGCAAGTTAGAACTAGACAGTGATACACTAAACACCCAAAAAACAAACGGGGATGGGAGAGACAGGCGATCAAACACCATGAAATCGAAAATGGCTTAGATGCAAGTATTAAAATCATCATCATTTTCTTTATCATATATTTTTTTCTGAATATGCTTCACAGGCGAGACTAAAGCGATATGTTGAGTTTAACAAATGAATCTAAAAGATGGTCATAGAAGTGTTATAGAAAACTAAAATAATAAGCATAATAGTAATCAAAAAACATAATATTCCAGTAGATCTACATATGCCCATATCACAATGCAAACCAGCAGGTGAAGTAGTGAATAAAAGAGACAAATAGAACCCAACCAAGCAATATCCATAAGCAAATGAAGCAACCAAATACATAATGAGTCCAAAAATTATCGAACATTATCAAGTAAACAGTTCGCACATTGAAATCTACCAACAACACATTAAGAGTGAGATGTGTATGAAGCAAAACGAGTGCTAATTCACCAAAAAGACGAACATAAACATACATTTCAAAAAGATGGGTCTAAGAAACCAATACAAATCGAACGCATCTTGCGATTTTATCTAAGAATCGAGAAAAGGCTAAATACACAATCAACACAAATAACTCGAGATGACCGAAGGGCTACAACTTGCTTACCTTGTTTGAGGTTGCGACTGGACCAAACGAGCTAGCAGCGATTATCTTCCGACCCCCATAAATAAACTTTGAAAATCCCAGAAAAAAGAAAACAAATAAAGAATGGGGAACCGAACTTGGTTGACTGTAACAGGCACGATGTTTTGCTCCTGCTTTAGACTCAAAAACATCTATTTCGCTACTCTATTTTCTGAATTCCACAGTCTCGTATTTTCTACAGAATGTGCTCTCTAATATATTTTCTTCCTTCAGCCTCCGTCTTCCTCTTTCAAAACAATAAGAATGTATTTATAGGAAAAGGATTAGGGTTCAGATTGAGGGGGAAACGAGTGAGTAATTCCCAAAAAAACCATCGCCCAACTCAAAATTTGAATTCCTAAAATCATTCCCAATTTGTGGAAACAAACTTTTTTGAAACTTTAGCCTCATCCCAAAGAAGAAAGGAGGAACAAACGGCTGGGATGGGCATCCGTTTTCCTTGGCGTCGACGTGTCTCGATCTCGAGCCCAAGGATAATTTCGCGTGCTGCTGCTACTCGTACGAAAACAGGGGCATACAGATCAAAATTTGCAGGTGCCCATTGTTGGGTCTCACGCGTGAAGAAGAAAGGGAGAAAAGCGGGGTCGTTTGGTACGCGTTGCTGCCGTAGCTCACGCCGTCTCGAATCATCGCGCGTTGCAAGCTGCCGCTGGTGTTAACGCGTCTTTGGGAGTTGTACATTGTCCTGATTCATCTCTTTTGGGAAGAGGATAAGGTTGGATCGGTTCAGGGGTTACGGGGATGGACTGAGTATTTTTATTGCTGCTGTACAAATGGGTTAGGGAATTGGATGGGGAAGGAGATTTGGGCTGGAATTTTGGGTTCTTCCTTCAAGAGCGAGTTGATTGGTGGGCTGGGTTATTTGGTTGAGGAAACAAATGGTGGGATGAAATTTTGAAAAGATAAAAGGGATGCTGGAAATGGCGGAAGAGACCCAAAATTGACTAAGGATTAGTGGATTAACCAAAAAATTAAAATTACTGGGTACCTTCGCCCGAAATAAAATAAATGAGATTAATATAAATTAATTTAACAAGCTTCTTAATTTTAACGAAAAAATAAAATAATTGATTTAATTATAAAATAATTAATCTAAACGGGTAGACTACTATATGGCTGAATTAAATAGTAAGGTGTTTAAAACAAAATAAAATCTTTTGAGACGATTTTTAAATATTTATAAGCTAAAACTGATTATATATATATATATATATATATATATATATATATATATATATATATATATATATATATATATATATATATATATACATACATAAAAAGCGACTATAGCAATTTTAAAATGACTAAAAAAAGTTTTGAATTTTATAACATCAATTTTTTAAACTCGTTTGGAAATCAAGAAGCTCGAGAATTAATTTCCATCGGGGAGAGTCAAAATTGGGTGTCAACAAAATCAAAATGTGAAATTTGTGTGGAAAGTAAGTTTGTTAAACATCCTTACAAGTGTGTTGACAGGAATTCAAAACCTTTAAACTTAATTCACACAGATATATGTGATATGAAGTCGACACCATTGACGATTGCACTTAATTTTGATATGTATATTTGCTTGATAATATGGATGAAGCAATTGATACATTTAAGCAATACAAAAAAGAAATGGAGAATCAATTAAATCTAAAGATAAAATAGAGTGATAGGGATGGTGAATAGGAATCTCCTTTTGTAGAGATGTTTGGAATATGATATTACTTATCAAACTACTATGCCTTATACACCAAAGTCAAATGGTTTGACGGATATGAAGAACAGAACATTAAAGAAAATGATGAATGCCTTAATAATCAGTTCTGATTCACCATGAAACCTTGGGGGGGGGGGAAGCCATCCTATTGGAAATCGCAATCGATTCCATATGAGTTATGGAAAGGAAGAAAACCCAACTTGTAATACTTCAAAGTGTGGGGGTGTCTATCCAAGGTAGAAGTTCCTTTACCCAAGAGGGTAAAATTGAACCCAAAATAGTGGATTGTGTATTTATTGGATATGTTGTGAACAGTAAGGCGTGTTAATTTTTTGTTCACAAATTTGATAGTCCTGAAATTAAGTGAATACGGTAATTGAGTCAGATAACGCTAAGTTCTTTGAACACATTTATCCGTATAAAATTGAATGTGAGTTGACAAGTGAAAGGCCTAACGACCACGAGAAGAATCAATGAAAAACACACTACCTAATAAGGATCCTGGGTAGTAATCGCCAACGAAAATCCACTTCTTTCGTACCAGATTTTGTGGCATTCTTGCTTGAAAATGAGCGTCCAACATTTTAAGTAGCTATTTCTTCGTCTGAGTCAATCTATTGGGAAAAAGCAGTCAATAGTGTGATCGAATCAATTTTAAGTAATCATACTTGAAAATTGGTTGATCTTCCTTTAGGATCAAGTGAATCTTTAAAAGGGAAATAAAAGTCGATGGAACTATTGACAAATATAAAGCTATACTTGTAGTTAAAGGATACATACAAAGGGAAGAAATGGACTACTTTGATACATACTCTCTAGTAACAAGGATTACATCAATTTGGATGATAATAGCACTAGCGGTATTTCATGATCTTAAGATCCACCAGATGGATGTAAAAACAACTTTCTTAAATAAAGAGTTGGAGGTAGAAATTTACATGGAACAACCTGAAGGGTTTGTGGAACCTGCTAAACAAGAGAAAGTGTGCAGACTTAGAAAGTCGCTTTATGGCTCAAGCAAGCACCCAAACAATGACGTGCCAAATTTGACCAAACAATGTTGACAAATGGATTCAGATTAACGAATGTGATAAATGTGTTTACATTAAAAACGTTCCAAATTATGAAGTCATTATTTGTCTATATGTTGATGACATGTTAATAATGAGTAAAGACATTTACGATATGAATGTTACTAAGTGCATGCTATCCAGCAAGTTCGATATGAAGGACTTAAGAGTTGCTGATTTGATCTTAAGGATCAAGATTCTCAAAACTCCTCAGGGACTAGCATTATCTCAATCTCATTATATTGAATCAGGAGGTATTTGTTTTCCATAGTGATCTAGAATAGAACAAGTAATCAAATAGAAGAGAATGTGTAGGAATTGCCATCTCAAGATTTAGAAGATATTGTGTTGTTATAACCTTTTATTATTATTTAATATATAATAGTGTTAGATTCGAATTCAGGTGAGGGATTTTTCTTGGTTGAATACAGAAAAAGAAGACTACCTTTTTTTGTTGTACTTCGCTAGGTCGAGGTAAGTAAGGTATACGAAGGAAAAACTTATTTGACAATGAAAGTGACCAAAGATAATCATTTTTTCAGAAAAACTTTAGCTTGTACACAAATACAGCAGGCCTTTTGTAAATCCATGTGAATTTCTCTTCGTAGTTTTGCATTTCACCAGGCCTGTGAAATGAGTTGAATTCCAATCTTATATAAGATTGAAAGATTATTGGATAAGTTCAAGTACTTGAATTTCAATGTTGTCAAAACTCCAATTGATTTAAGCTTTACATTTCAAAAGAATGAAGGTGAAGGTGAAGGTGAAAGTGACTCTCAATTGGAATATGCCAAAGTGTTGAGAATTTTGATGTATATTATGAAATGTACGCGACCAGATATAGCATGTGCTATTAGCAAACTGAGTCGGTTCACTAGTAATCTGAATAAAACTCACTAGATTGCAATGAAATAAATGTTGGGGTATCTGAAACATACGCAACACTATGCTTTTCATAATGATAAATATTATGTCTGTCACATCCGAGGAGCACCCCCTAGACGTAACCGGCTTTGTCGTCCTCGAAGAGGACTAAGACTAGCCTCGTAGCATTCATCATTACGTTCATAGGTAAAAAATGTGGAAATTTAAAACTTTTCGATTACTTCTACATTGAGGTTTACTTAAACCGCTCGCTTACACATAATATATATATTTATCGAGTATACATAGACCCTTAGTATAAGAAGATTACATAATCTTCTACTTTTATTGCACATTTATAGTATAGGAATATAATATCATAAGTAGTGAAGCTTCTCTTTCCAAATCTTAGTCTGATCAATTGCATTTCCAACAACTTCTTTAGACCACGTACTAAGATTTTTGCTAAGCATTTTGAGTTTAGATTGAAGCCTACATAGGGTTACCAATGACATTGGTGTTCCAGGACTGTTCAACTAGCCACACAAAAATCTATAAACTTGAAATATTTTGATATTTACTTGCTAGTCATTTGTGACATTTGATAATAAGAGGCATGTGATCGAAATCTGTTCCTCCGAGGTGATTAACTTGATTGTTGTGGAAAATTCGAGCCCAACAACTCAAATTTCTCCACGGGATCCAGAATGAAATTAAGTCACCCCCAATGCACCTAGGACCTTGAATCATATTCAGGACATTATTAAGATCTACCAAGAGGTCATGTCTTTCACCTGAGGTGCATTTTTCATAGATATCTCTAACATACAAGTCACAATTGGAGGGACGGTAAAACATTTTCATGGTAATTTGCTAGTCGGTGTTACAACAATCATTGTCTTGGTGATTCCCATTCCAAATTATAGAGCCAAATTTGGCCATTTGTATTGGAGATGCATGTAGTGTTGATATCCCAAGAATTTCATGTAATTGTTGATCTTTATCATGTTTACAAAGGATTCCATGATAACATTATGATCAACCTTTCTGATTTGAATACGTGTTTTAAGTCTTCGAGTGGCTTTTTGGGACTTAACACCCTTAATATATATTCCAAAAAAAAAGAAACTAATCATTGATAACAAGGAGATAGATCAGTTTGTATTTCCCTTCTTTGTAGGGAGAGTAAATTTTTCATTGTTTTTTTTTTGTCGTTCCCCTGTTTATATTTATTTTTCTTGGCATGGGAGAAACCATCATTGTTGCCATTATGAAAGGCCTCATATTGAAGTTTAATATTTAGGAATAGTAATAGTTAATCTGTTTAGAGGTAACATCAACATGTTGATGCATAATCTTTTGTTAGTGATTCTGTGCTGATGATTCTGTCTTGTTGTTTTCTTCCCCTGTATTCTTGCGAACATTTGTGGACTTCATGGTTGTGTTCGAATCGCTTACAAGGATCATATTATGTCGACAATTAAATTGATAGCAGGGAGATCTTTGATATCTGGGAATATGATGATTGATTCCTCTTCATGATTCTGGTAATTCGTATGTTTTGCTTCTTGAAGTCCTTTTTCATGAGTGCTATGTTCCTATAGTGCATTAAAATTACTGGATTCTTGTACTACTTTCTTGGGGTTGACATGATCGTCTTCGATTTGAATGTGATGACACTTGTAGTAGATAACTGGATAGTTGCATTTTTATTCTTTTTCCTTTTAACTTTTATCTTTCAATAACAATTCAATTAAAGAAAAGGGTATTAATCTTAGTGTTTTTCCCTTTAATTTATTGATATAAAGATCCACTTCTTGTTGAAAAGTCTGATTGTGTATTATATGGTTATCAATTGAATTTATTTTTTTCTCTCATTATTCCAAAAAATAACCATCGTTTAGCAAAAACAAACATAGTTCAGCTGCAGAAAGGAAGTGCTAGGAGAATGACAAATGTGTGGATTTAATGAATCTTTTATCAACACATAAGAAACTTATTGCAAACAAGCAAAGTAGTCAAAGGGAAGGTTAAATGAAAAGAAAAAGGGATAAATATTTGGTACTCTGTCTGTTTTCATTTAATTTATAAATTTATTGAACAAGTTATTCTTTTCAGTGTATTAATGTTTCTTGTTCTAAGCTTTGACATCTATGCAAAAGACAAGATAAAAGGCATATGTGAAGCCTGCAATTATTTTAAACTCTATGGAGAATTTATTGAGAGGAGTTGCAACAAAGGGAGGTAATCAATTTTTTTTTTTGGTTCGGTTCATATTACTGTTACAAATTTATTGATAAGTTTTCTACCACACCTTTGTTCTTGGCTTGCTTTGGATGGATGCAAAACTTTTTCAACTCACTATTGAAATGCATATTACAGAATCTTGTAATCTATGTCTTCTACCTTTTGCACATCAATGGAGACACAACTCAGGCCGATCACTACTTTCTGTGTTACTTATTCATTCTTTAGAAATTGAAATTTAAAAATCAAAGGAGAAACAAGTTTCTCTATTTCACTACTTGGCATAACATATTCCATCAACTTTTACCAGATATAACTTTATTCATGTTGGGCTTTGGCTATTCTAACTAGTATATACATATGAAGTGTTGAGCAGAGCATGATGTAAACCAGACACGATGCAAAAGTTCTTTTGGATGTGACAAAAGAAATGATTGCTCAAAGCAACCCAGGAATTTCTTTGCTTATAATATAAATTGAGTGATTTGTGATTTCTTATCATACTACTTTTTTATCAGCATAACTTACAATATCTATTATGATAAACCTTGGACCAAAACTCAATGGAGTACAAATAAAAGGAAGGAATGTCAATTAGTATATTGATTTAAATCTCCATTTCCCCTACTCTTTGGAGGTTCTTTTGCTTATGTTATTATCTTATTTATATCTAGACTATGATTCTCCTCCTTTCTTATGTATTTATTGTTGATGTAGTTAGACTTGAAGAAGTGATGTTTGGGAGGCTGCTGACATGATGCACTTCATTTGTTATTTGTAATGTTTGTCACTCTAGTTATTTTTTATGAAAGTTGATTAATGTTATTATTTTATTAATTCTATAATTTGATTTTAAATAGAATTTTTTTTCCAGCAAAAATATTCTGATATTTGGTGGATATAAGCTGCCATTAATTGCTTTTTAAATGTATTCGTTTCTATGATTAAATTGCTAATAAATCAGCAACAAAAATATTGTGGCGGAATTAAACTGCCGCTACTATTTTCTAAAAATATATTCAATTCATATTGCAGCGGTTGTAAATCTCCACACTCAAAAATTTTGGATTTGTATTGTGGGGGTACTATAAACCCAACAATATATTATTTTGAAGCATTATGATTATATTGCGGGGGTTTATAAACTCCCGCAATATTTTTTTTGGAAACATTGATAGCATATTGTGGAGGTTTATAAACTCCCACGGATGTATTTTTTGAAATATTGATATCAATTTATAGAGGTCATAAACCGCCACTCATTATCTTTAAAAAAAAACCGCAAATGCACAATTCATTTTGTGGCGATCGTCGTGGAGGTTTCATAAAAACGCCACAATTATGCTCGTGGCAACAGTAACTGCGGCATTTTCAAAAACCGCCGCAATTTTTTTTGTCGCGGCTAGAAACCGCCACAAATTGTCAAAAAATCTTCTACAATTTACCAGTTTTTTTGTAGTGAAGAGTTCATTACAACACAACCATTACTCATGACCCTCATTAATTTCACTAGTGCAATGACTAAGCAAAGCCCCATAACCTTACTCAACCAAGTAAACTTAACAAGAACTATAAGCAATGCCCATCTTCACATACTATATCACTAAGAGATAACATCATCATATTTTATCAACGGAGACCAACCACATGTTCAGAAATGGAACCCATATCACATAGTGTCATTAACATATAAGAGTCAAGACATATATAACATATACATTATAGAACATAATAACAACCTCTTAAGGCTTCCCTCAAGGAAAACTAGTGAAAGACATAGGTAGAGTCTCATACCCCTACCTAAGCTAAGTCAAACCTCTTAAGTTACCCTAATTAGTGTTTACTTCCTTACTTCATTTTACTTTCGGGAACACTTGTCTTAACCGACATAGACCACAAGAGCTAAGTGTGGAATCCGGTGTTGTAAAATATTACACCGATGGAAGGTGGTCTACCGGCTAAGGTAGAGTCAAACATGAATATAGAATCTAGGTGGATCCACTAGCTAGTATTCCTATGGTGGCAACATAGTTTATGGAGCTTGGGGGCTGTCATGAAAACATCACTCTATGCCCCTTTTGGATTATGAGGCTATCCACCTCATGAAGACAACGGTGAGCCCTGCCTTCCCTCCTTGGGAAGGCGCCACCCCTCATCTACAAGTTCACTGGTGCTAAGATAGAGTCCCTTTTGAAATGTCCTTAATGCCTTTATTAATGATCATAATTTAGTTAGGTCATAGGGTCTAACCCTTATATAATCATCATCATCATAGCTCAATAAGAATTGCATGAGTATTTTCTAGAGGGGAATCAAACCTCGAATACTAGAGGGGAATAATTTCCTTAAAGAGACACTGTGCATTCAATGAGCTTGATCTTTTTTTGTTTTGTTTTTTCTAGATTCTGGTATGTTTTACAAATTTTAGTTTTTTTGTGAATTAATTTGTTCTTCTGTTTTTCTTCACTGGTTTATTGGAAACTTTGATAACTTTGTGTTTCTACAAAGTTTCTGTCAATCAGTACTACTGTTTTTTAAACATAGATTGGTAACCATCGGTGTCATGATATATGTTATTTTATTATTTTGGTTGTTCATATTATTTTCATGAACTTGTAAGTATGTTTTAGAGGATGTGCCTACTTTGATTTATATTCATGATACTTAGTGCATTTACTTTCCTTTATGTATTTGGAGTTAGATTATGATAGCATTTTATGATAATTTCTATTGTAGATGTGGATTGAACTGAGATGATTTTTTTTTAACGAAATATAACGTTGAAAAGTAAGAACAAAGTAATAAATGATTTCTTTACTTTTATGAGTTGTATCATCTTAAAATGAGTAGATAATATTTTGGGATCAATATTATATTGCACACCTATACTGAATGTATAAAAAAATGACTTTGCAATTTGTAATCGGTGTCTTTTACAAGGGATCTATATTACACTCGTGTTACATTTTATCAAAATCAGAGTGCACATCTATACATATTATATTATTGCATGTACAATATATATAAGGATCGGAGTAGCACGTATGCACTAGTATATGAGTTGTGAGAATCTCTCATCCTTCTATATGTTACATGTTTAGATACATTTTGTTGAGTGTTGTAAGTGTTAAAATATAAATTAATTTTCTTACCGGATGATAACTCAATCTGAATATTTGTTGAGTCTATTATTATTGTTTTAGTTGTTAGTTCATGTCATTTACATTTATTAATTAATTGATACTAAGTAGAGTCGTATATGGTGTTGAGTTTATTGTTGTTGTCTTTTAAGTTTTTAGCCCGTGTCTTTTATAAAGGTAATATGATATTTTTGAATAAGCACCGAATAAGGCGTTGGTCAGTCGATGATGGTGTTAAGTACCTATATTCCATACAGTTTCTATACTTGTAGCACCTATTTTGTGCAGGCCCAACTCTAAATTTGTGTGTGATAGAGTCATCACTGAATTTGAGGAGATTCGACGAGTTCAAGATGAGTTTTTTTGTTCAATAGTATTGGTTTCAATTCTACTTTATATTTACTGTGTTTTCTTCTTTTCATAAAATTCGTAGCGTTTAGACATGTAATTTCGGATCATAGTCTCTCTCATACTTATGTCACTATTTCTTAGGATTGTACTTGTTGCCGATATGTTTGTGTTATGATTCAACTTCAGATTTGTCAATATTTTATATCAAGTTTTGCATAGCATCACTTTTTCACTTGTTTAATAGTAAATAGTGAAAGAGGTCAAGTACGAGGAAGGGATAGGTGTCTTTAGATCCTATTAAAAATTTTGAATCGTGAAAACCTTGTATCAAAGCATAGTTAATAGGTTCCAAAAAAAAATTCTAGTAAAGTCTTGTGAATATTTGCCTATTTTTATTTAAAGAAAATGATTTTAAACAAGTATGAATTGACTTAGGGGTCGTTTGGTTACGGTATAATTTATATTTTATTCATGTATAAAACAATGTAATAAGTTATACTATGTTTGTAGAAATTTTTGTTTAGGTAGAAAAGTCAACATAACTTATACCATGTTTGGTTGCATTTTTGTAGTCCTACATAATTAATATCAACATAACTTATGAGGGAATCTACGCTAACATTTGGCCATAGATTTCCAAATATTCTTGGCAAATATTATTTGGGTGAAAATTTGGGTGAAAATTTGGGTGAAATTTCACCATGTGTTTGGCCATAGTATTTGGGAAATATATTTAACTATTTTAGAAAAATATAATTTATACCCATAAGTTTTAAAAATATCAAAACTAATCATAAGTTTGTATTATACAAGTCAATTGGATCTTTATTACAACAATAACAAATAGTATCCATGACACTAGAGCAATGTGGTAAATTGGAGTGAGTGCAACAAGCATCACTTCATAGATCTTGAAGTAGACAAAACACACGACTTTGTTATCTTGATCTGATTGTTCATCATTTTCATCAATAACCATATTATCATTTAACATTTACAAAATATTTCATCACTACTTTGAAATTAACGTAAGAAATTATGTAATACAACGTCAGCAACAATTATAGAGGGTGTTTTTGTAAAAGATAAAAGTTTAGGGTAAAATTTTAATTTTAAAAGATCTCAAATAATGAGATTTGACCTAAATACTAGAAAAAACTAGTATTTGGAAATTTGGGATATTTGCCAAAAAAATTTGCCAAATAATGGCAAAGTGTATGGACAAACACTATTTGCCATGTTTTTCCCCAAATATTATTTGGGAAATCTATGGCCAAACAGGCCCTACGTATAAAGTTATGCAGGGTAGAAAATGGAATAAATTATGTGGGTTATAGTTATACATGTATTAAAGTGATAACTTACATATTTACCCTATTAATTTATTTTTTGTTTTTAATTGAAAACTTTATTGTTTCCTATATATAAGTTTGTTGTTTTTATTTCTTTTTTATATTTAGACCATTTTTATTTCTTTTAAATATTTTTTAATTGAAAATTTTATTGTTTCCCTATCAACATGTGTTGTTTTTATTTCTTATTATATATAGATTATTCTTATTCCTTTTTATATACTTACCGTTTTGATTGATTTATGAAAATGTAAATATTTTTTTAATATTAGAAATTGATTGTATATTTTTTAACGATACATATGCTAATCAAACATTAGCATTATATATTATTCAATATATTTCACATTTTATTAGCATGTATTATTATTTTGTAAATAATATATATTAGTAATTTACAACAAGTTTAATATCAATAGTTAATAATTCATGTATTATAATCTCTAAACCCTTCATAACTAAACCTTGCATAGCTAATACCTGCATAACTAAACCCTGCATAACTAATACCTGCATAATTAAACCCTGCATAGCTGATACCTGCATAACTCTAACCAGTAACCAAACAGCGCTTTAGTGTATTTGGGAAGAAAAATGTTATTTATGGAAAATGTTTCAAAATATTTTCTTGGAAAATTAGTTGGTTTCTACTCTTTTATTATTTGTTAGAGAGTAGAAAATACTTTCTAGGAAAATAGTGCTTGGTTTGAAAGTTAACCCCGATAATCGATCTAAAACATGTCTCTAATCCAAAAATTTGGATTGGACCTAACCCTGACCATAACCCCATCAAGAAACGATCAAGACCAACTTGAGACCTAACCCCAATAGAGACCCGACATTCGAACTGAAATATGATCACGAGATTCAAACTTGAACCCAACCTCGACCCGAGACCAAACATCTGACTCAAGATCTATGTTTTGAAACAAAATCTAATCTCAACCGACACCTTAGACCCAACACCTAAATTTGAACCAACCCTAACCTCGACTGGAGACCCAACCTAACCCTAAAACCTGACCTTGAAACTTGACCCTAAACTAAGAACAAGAACCGAGCACGATTCCGAACCTAGATTCAACCTCAAGACTTGAGCTTGACCCTGGCCCAAAATTTGACTTAGAGCCCGACACCTAATTGATACCTGATTTTGACACTCAAACCCGAGACCTAACCACGAATCCCGACCTAAACCTTGACCCCAAGACCCAACCTGAGACATGAACCCGAGACCCAACCCCAACCCCAACTCTCACTCGAGACTCAATAAAAGAAAAAACTATCAACCCCAACACTCGATGTCGACACTTAAATTTAGACCCCAAAATTCGACGCAACCACTCAACCTTGAGACCCAACTCCTGACCTCAAGACCAAGACACTGACTCAAGACCTGACACCCGACCCGAGACCCAACCCTAACCCGAGACCCTAGACTCAACCAGGACTCAACCCAAGACCCAACCTTAATCTAATATCCGACTTGACCCAAGCACTTGACCCCGAAACTTTACCCTAACACCAATACCTGAGACCTCTAATGCCGACCCTAAACCTGACCTCAACCATATACCAGATACCTGAGACTCGACTCGAGACCTTACTAAAGCAAGACTCTGACCCCGACATTCGACCACAACCCTAACACAATGACCTTTAACCTCATCCCAACGTAGATCTAAGAAGTGAACACAACCCTAATCCAACCCCGAGACATGACCCGATACCAGACCCTAACACTTGAGACCTAACCCAGACCTTCGATTTTACACCTGACCCCGACACTCAATTTGCAGACCCAACCCTAATAGCTGACGTCGGGATCTGACCTCAAAACTTGACACCAAGACACGACCCCGAACCTTGAGACTCGACCTTGATACCTAACCAAAACACTTGACTTAGGCACCCTCCTGACACCTTGACCAAAAACCCAACCCCAACACTTGACCCAAACGCTCGACCAAGACCCCAACTCCCAACTCTATACTTGACTCCGAAATCCTACACCTAATCTAAGACTCGGCCCACAGACCCTACACTTGACCTGAGACGCGATTCGACCCCTACTCGAGACCCGACCCTAAAACCCTACTCTACACATGGCTTCAAGACCTGACCCCAATACTAGACTCAGACTCGGGATCCAAATGTAACTTTGAGATTCTACTCCAACTCTGACCTTAACACTCGATCCTAACACTCGACCCTATTACTCGACACTGACCCTGATCACTACCTCAACCCTAAAACCCTACCCCAATATATAATGCTAACACTTGTGACCTAACCTAGACTTGAGATTTGACACTTGACCCCAACCCCGAGACCCAAACCTAACACCCCAACTTGAGGCCCAACTCTAACACCTAACTTGGGACCTACCTTGACACCGTCCTTGAGATCGACCTTGGACCAAGACCTAACCCGACACTCTACCCCAACACCCAACCTTGACCAAAAACCCCACCAAACACCCGACCTCGAAACCTAACCCAAATACTCAACCCCAAGACCTAACCCTGAAACTTGAACTCAACACTCGAGACTTGATACCCCACTCAAGACCTAACTTCAAGACCTCATACCTGACCTGAAGATCATACACCTAACCCGAGACTTGACCTTGATACCCTGCATCTGACTTGAGTCTCAACCCCAAGACCCTACACCTTGCCTTAGGGAATCTCCAACCTGAGTCTCAACCCCAAGACCCTACACCTAACCTTAGGGCCTCTCTAACCAAATCTTCTATTTTACTCTCCAAATATAGAGTTCTCTATTTTTTCAGACTACCAACTCCAACCCAATTCTCTATTTTACTCTCTAAAAATGAATCTTTTTCTATCTTCTCAATATTATATTATTATTTCTATTTCATTTTTATTTTCTTATTTAATAATATAAATATTTTATTTCTTTTTTTTCCAAATAATTACTTTATATAATTTTGATGTGATATAAAATTATATTCTAATATAAATTTTTTAAATAATATGAATTGCAAGAAAATAGAATATACTACATAAATTAATGGACAAATTCAAATAAAAGTGACATACAATTACATAAACACTTATTTTTTCAAAATTGTTACATTGCACCCATAAATGCTCTATTAATGCATTACTGAGCTCAAAATGAACATTTTTGTCCTTAATTTTTTTTATGTATAGCTAAAAATTATTCAAATCGGAGATTTTCATCTACCATCATTTCTATAGTTGGAGTCGGAACCTCTACGACATCTTGAACTGGTACATTGAGATCACATATTGTTATCGTGTATTTAAATTATCGCATCATGTATTGTATTTTTAAATTAAATTTTTCATCTTGCCATTTTTATTTTGTGTATTCTTTATAATGAAAATAATAATACAATAAAATTTTATTATTGACGAAAATTAGAAAAAAAAAGAATACTATTAATTTAAAGTTAAAGTAGTATATACTAAATAATATCTTTTAAAAATATTATATTACATTTAAAAAGAATTATGCATATTTGATATTTAATTAATGAAATTATATGTAAAAAATATTTTAATTAGAAAGTAATAGAAATAATGTTAAAATAATGAAAAAGAGAAATAGAGTGTGGATAGTAGTTCTCCAATCAATTCCCTAAATTGGAAGAATGGAGGGTGATTTGGAGGTGGGTTGGAGTGCTCATTCTCTATTTTACTCTCCAAATATAGAGAATGAAGAGTTAAATAGAGGTGGGTTGGAGATGGTCTTAGGAGGAACTGACTACCACCCAAGACCCAACCTTGGACCCAAGAGCAAACCCTGACACTCGACTCCAAGATCCAATCTTGGACCCAAGATCCAACCCTGACACTCGATGCAAAGATCCGACCTTGACCACCGACCTAAGAACTTGACCCCGACAGCTAACCTTGACCAAGACACCTACCCTAAAACCCGACCCTATATTCGACCTCGACCCCTGACACGAGACCCTACCCTAACACTCGACCTCGACACCAGCTATGACCTTGACACCCAACTCGATACCAGACCCTAAGACCCTACACTTGACCTAAGACGCGATGCGACCTCGACTCTCAACCCACAAAACTTGACTCCAACACCCGATTAAAAAACGCATCTCAAAACCTAATGTAGGATCAGACCCCTAACTGGCACCCGACCCGAAATTTGACCGTCAATTTTAACTTGAGATCCTACCCCAACTAAATCTGAAACTCGGGAGTTAGGTCTCATATTGAGGTCGAGAGTCGGGTCTTCAATTGACAATTACGAGTGAAATCTATCATTAGTACTAGGAATCACTAGCCGAGACCTAAGTTAGGATGGAAAGGTGAGGTGCGGGGTTCAAATGATTTTGGAAAGTGTTTTCCTTACTTTATTAAGGGAAATAATTTTCCTTAAATTTAAGAAAAATAAATTGATTTGAAAAATATTTTTCAAAATATTTAAGCCAACCAAACATAAGAAAATTGAAAAACATTTTCCTTCGTACCAAACACACCTTTAAAGAAACTTGAGTCATTTTAAGATTAAACAAGTGATCAACATAATAAGATCAACACCAATTCAAGGCTTAAGATATTTAAAACAATCAATAATTGAAACAATGTAATGAAACTTCAAATAAAAATCATAATGACTTAATGGGGATTAAATTAAAATGATAACTAATAGAATTCAAACAAGTAGCAGTAAGTAATAGAAAAATTCTAGTGGAACTAAACTAACAACAATTGAAATAATTGAGTAAAAGTAAGGCAAAGTTTAGAATAACCTGGAGGAGACAAGCCTTGGGTTCTTGATCCATTTGAAACTCTATGTAGCTATGAACTTCGGCCTTTGGCCTGGGATATTAGCTTCCCTTTTATTCTAACGATCAGTTTGAAGAGGTTGACTCGAGTTACAAGATTTGGGCTTCCATGGCTCAATTAATTGGGAATACAAAGATGATGACTTCAAGTCCAAATATGATCTCAATTGGAATAGATTACATACAATTCAATGACCAGTGATTCAAAATGAACCAAGCTGCAAATCATGTTGAGGCAAGCATATAATTCAAACTTGAAGAAACCTTACCCTGATACAAGAACCAGATTCTTGTAATTCTGTCGCAACACAATAAAACAAAGATTTATCGTGGAAATCTTCCTAACTCAAGGAAGGGAAAAACCACACCAAAATTTTATATTAATTCAAGATTAACAACTCAGTTAATCAATGAATCTAACTCTAAACTTCTACCCTTTTCGATTAACTATAATCGAAAACTCTCCACTCACCAAGAAGTCAAACTCGCTTCTTGTTTACAAAAGCTCTCAACTCTTCTTAACTCTAACCACCCAAGAAGTGAAACCCACTTCTTGTTACACAATCTAGGAATTATTACAACTCAATAATAAACCTAGAACAAATCAACAAAGACTAATAACCCTAGACTTTAATTGATCAGACTTCAACATTCAATAGTTCAGAGTGAAACCGTTGTCGTGAACATGGTTCTTACGTTGCTGTGACGAAGGTGAACCTGGTCCTTACGTTGCTGTGACGAAGGTGAAACTGGTCCTTACGTTGCTGTGATGAAGACCTGCATTTTTTCTCCAGTAACTACTTCTCTTAAGATGATATATTTCGTGAATATGCAATAGCTATTGTTTTGGCTTTGATGGAAAAATTCTCTCGATTTTTGTTTACGCAAAGACAATTTTTTTCTTCAACTTCTTGATCCTTTTATAGAGTTTGATATGCCTTCATCAACTTCTAAAAGGAAAGAAATTACAAATCCTTTTCCTTCTTGAATTTGTCTATATTTACTTCTTTCCTTATTTGACTTGAATTTTTACTTTTTTATTTCTTTCCTTTTTTGACTTGAATTGCTATTTCTTTATTTCTTTCCTTATTTGACTTGAATTGCTACTTCTTTGTTTCTTTCCTTATTTGACTTCTTCTTTCTCTCGATTTCTGCATTTTTTTTCTTAGACGCAATCCTTTTTCTTCTTTGCCGCAATCTCTCATAGAGTACACATACGACAACAAGTAGTGAACCATGCCTTCACTTTATCAATCATCAAAACTATAATCGAAAACTCTCCACTCACCAAGAAGTCAAACTCGCTTTTTGTTTACAAAAGCTCTCAACTCTTCTTAACTCTAACAACCCAAGAAGTCAAACCCACTTTTTGTTTACAATTCTCACAACCTCTCTCCCAAGAAGTCAAACCCACTTCTTGTATTCTACTCCCAAGAAGTCAAATCCACTTCTTGTTACACAATCTAGGAATTATTACAACTAAATAATAAACCTAGAACAAATCAACAAAGACTAATAACCTAGACTTTAATTGATCAGACTTCAAAATTCAATAGTTCAGAGTGGAACAGTTGTCGTGAACATGGTCCTTACGTTGCTGTGACGAAGGTGAACCTAGTCCTTACGTTGCTGTGACGAAGGTGAACCTGATCCTTACGTTGCAGTGACAAAGACCTGTGTTTTTTCTCCAGTAACTACTGCTCTCAAGATGATATATTTCGTGAATATGCAATAGCTATTGTTATGGCTTTGCTGGAAAAATTCTCTCGATTTTTGTTTATGCAAAGACAATTTTTTTTCCAACTTCTTGATCCTTTTATAGAGTTTGATTTGCCTTCATCAACTTCTAAAAGGAAAGAAATTACAAATCCTTTTCCTTCTTGAATTTGTCTATATTTACTTTTCCTTATTTGACTTGAATTGTTACTTCTTTATTTCTTTCCTTTTTTGACTTGAATTGCTACTTATTTATTTCTTTTCTTATTTGAATTGAATTGCTACTTCTTTATTTCTTCCTTATTTGACTTCTTCTTTATATCGATTTTAGCTTTTTTTTTCTTAGCCGCAATCCTTTTTCTTTTTTGCCGCATTCTCTCGTAGAATACACATACGACAACAAGTAGTGAACCATGCCTTCAGTTTATCAATCATCAAAACTACTTTATATGTTCTCCTACTTCCCAATATTTTCCCCCTTTTTGATGATGATAAACAATGATTTGTTACACATCAATACTCTTTGTTAGTAATCAAAACTCTTTGTCATCCATCAAAACTACAAACTTCATGTTTTCTCATTCCACAATAATTTCCCCCTTTTTGATGATGACAAACTATGCATATTATGTCTATCCACATTATATAATTTCCCCCCTTTTAGCATCATTGAAAACCAATAACCAAAGAACTCGATTAACATTCAATGAGTGCAATATCATTTTAACTCATAGCCACTTGGGCAACACTTTCAAGTACACTTCTGCTAACAATATAGTAAGTTAATCTGAGAATATTAGCCATCTTAAACACATACACAATTAAGATCTTCAATAAGAAACAGAATAAATAAATATGTACCAGTTTAAGCCCTTAGAGCCCTAAATCAAAAGCATATGATATCATGAGTATGAGATAGACATAAACACATCAACGAGTTAGAGAGTCTAAAAAATTGAGGATAAGGATTGGGACAATGATTATTAAAGTGAAGAAGAAAGGGATGTTGCTGCCATTGATAAATTTTTTCAGTATGCCCATTGTGCATCAGATCCTTCGTTCTGATCAGTTTTCTTAAAATGTGAAATTTCATCAAGATAAACATGAGGTCATCATCAATTTATTTATTTTTAAACTCTACTCCATAACATTTTCAATCCTCCATGATTTTTTTTATAACCTTTTTCTTGATGACAGTTTGAAGGAGTACCAATTACAAGTAAAAGATTCACCACATTTTGGTGCACAAAGAGATGTGTTTATCAATAATGAAAACAACCAACAATTTATTTCTATGAATTGTTCCCCCTGAGAGATAGACATGTTATACACTTGGAATGGATGAAATATCAATTTAGAGTTTGTGAACCTGGTTCAGAAGTGAGAAGTAAAGCAAAGTTCCCCCTGAAATAAAGCATCAGTGGCTTGAAGACTAAGGTTTTCATCATTAGAACGATTTGGGATCGAAAGATGCTTATTGTCAAATAGGGTTCTTGGTGTTTTTATAAGATTTGAATTTTTAATGATCGACTAGGTTCACTAGTGCTTATGTTTGACCCAAACTCAGGAAATTCATGTATTGAAAAAGGATGGTACATACCTGAGTATTACAAAGAAACCAGGTTCCCCCTTTTTTGTGTTCCTCCATGATTTACTTAATGGTGTTAGCAAAAGAGTATAGATAATATTCGCAAACCTTCTAAATATTGTTTGAGATGTTCCTGGAGTGTGTACCTGTTATAGTACGAGGTTGAGTTAGCTGATATTCATTGTATAATTTCTCAAGCATAAGATTATTCGTTTACTAGCCAATTATTAAAGAAAATCATGATATGCATCATCTTGTTTTGATAGACACATGCTTTGGTTGATTTTTCTCAAGTTCTTAATATTCAAGGCCTTCATGAGTATGTCTGCATCATAATACTCTCCCAGATCAAATGAATCTCAAGATGAGTAACAGAGAACCAACCCCTATCCATTTTCAATAACTTCCAATGAATAACAAGGATCAGGTTCACACAACGAAGTTCCCCCTAAAGGTGTACCATACTCTAACTGTCTCAATTGCTCTATTATTCCCCCAATCTCCAGAACCATAGGTTAGTACAGTAATTCATGTTGCAGGTGCATCAATAATTGTTAGATGTGAACCAGGTTCATCTGCAATGTTCCCTAAATTTGTATCATCAAAGATGTTTGATATCATGTCACTTTCTTCAAGCCTTTTTTCTTTTTTTAAAATCTTGTCTCTTTCACTTTTTTCATCATTTTCAAGGACTACACTGCCGCCTTGAAAACCAAGGAGCGAGAGGAAAATTTCTACCATTTTTAGCACCTCTTTGGAGCATGCACTATTCATGTATCAAGTTGAACTTTTCCCTCTCACCTTCACCTGAAACACTAGTCAAAGATTAGTCTTGGGAACCCAGATTAGCTTGGGCCCCTTTGTAAAAGGATGAATAAGATTTCTTCTAGCCCATAAAGGCAAATCAGAAAATCTTTTATCTGGAGCATTTTTATTTGGAACCAGGTTCTTAGCAGTGTCAGCCTTTTCCTTTTTGGTGAACTTAACATTTTTCTGAAAAGTCTCAAATAGAGATTTACATTGATTCTTTAAATGACCTGAGTTTCCACAATGAGTGCATAAACTTTTAGACATGTGAATAGTGTGTGCTACAAGATTATTCTCTTTTTTAAAACCTATCCTACTTCGACTAGTGGTTTGCATTTCTTGAATCTGAGTTAAAATTTCAGAGGACCTAGTCCATTTAAGATTTTATTCCAGATCAAGTTTGGTATGATCAATATTTTCTTGTAGAAACCTATTTCTTTCAGTTAAGGCCTGACAATTTTATTTTTTCTTCCAGAGCTAATTGAATTTCACTAGCAGAGTTTTTGTCCTTGTGACTTAAATTTGAGGTCTAAATCTGTTCTTTTAATTTATTTTGAAGACATTGATTGTTTTTCTCAAGATTGTTGTTTTCTTCTCTTAAGGATGCATAATTTTCCATCATTTGTTCTCTTTCAGAATTGATTGACTGATATTCATCTATAAGAGTATTCAATAGGGACTCTAGTTCTTTTTAATAATATGACTCAATATTTTCTTTAATGTGATGAAAACTTACCTCGCTTTGTTTGTCATCTTCTTCATCATCTTCTGAATCTGTTTCAGCAATGAGTGCAAGAAAGTCATATTTATTTGATTGTTCTATTGCAAGTAGTGATTGATTTTCGAATCATCCATCCTCATATTCTTCTTCTGATAAGTCCCCCATCGCGGCAAAGGCCCTTTTCATTGAAGTATCATCTTCTTGATTGGTCATTCGTCTGTTTGTGGGAATGTACTTATCATTCTTGATTTCCTTTTCTTTCTCCGAACTATTCTTATTTTTCTCTAGAGCTTTTAAAGGACAAAACTTGACAAAGTGATTCGCACTTCCACACTTGTTACATACTTGATCTATTGGGTTTTCAGTGATTTTTTGAGAGTTTCTTCCGTGGAACACTTGTCCCCCTTTTAACATTCTTGAGAACCTTTTGGTCATTAACGCAATGTTTTCGTCCTCAAAATTTTCTGGTTTTGCGCCTGTAAGAACCAGGTTCTTCTCTTTTATTTTGCCTCCAATTTTCTATTCTTATTTTTTCTTGAGTTCATAGGTCATGAGATTTTCGATGAGTTCATCCATAGCTAACTTATCTAGATTACGGGCTTCAGTAATGGCTTCTACTTTTCTTTCCCCAGATTCTGAAAGAACACTCAAAAAATTTCTGACTACCTTCCCATTGGAAATTATTTCACCTAGTGAGTAGATTTCATTAATGATAGCAGTGAACCTGGTGTGCATCTCTTTGGATAGTTTCACCTTCTGCCATTCGAAACAGTTAATATTGTCTATTCAAGTTATCCATTTTAGACTTCTTTACCTGAGTTGTTCCTTCATGCGCAGTTTGCAAAGTTTTTCATATTGCTTTGCATTTTGACATGATGAGATTCGATTATATTCATCTGGACCTATTCCGCATATCAAGATCTTTTTTGTTTTAGCATTGTTTTGAATTGCAAGTTTATCCGCAACATTCCATTCTTTCCTATTCTTTGGTACTTGAGTGATTCCATCAGTTCCATTATTCATGGGTATGGTTGGACCGTCTAACACAACTCTCCATAGGTCTGGATTTTCTCCTAGTAGGTGATCCATCATGCGGTTTTTCCACCATCCATAATACTTTCAATTAAACAGTGGTGGTTGAGTTTGAGAAGCTCCTTCTTGTGGTGTAGGTGGTGCAACCATTGATCCTTTTCAAGATGTTAGTCTTTTAATGAAAAGACCTGCTCTGATACCAATTGAAGAAACCTTACCCTGATACAAGAACCAGGTTCTTGTAATTCTATCGCAACACAATAAAACAAAGATTTATCGTGGAAACCTTCCTAACTCAAGGAAGGGAAGAACCACACCGAAGTTTTATATTAATTCAAGATTTACAACTCAGTTAATCAATGAATCTATCTCTAAACTTCTACCCTTTTTGATTAACTATAATCGAAAACTCTCCACTCACCAAGAAGTCAAACTCGCTTCTTGTTTACAAAAGCTCTCAACTCTTCTTAACTCTAACCACCCAAGAAGTCAAACTCACTTCTTGTTTACAATTCTCACAACCTCTCTCCCAAGAAGTCAAACCCACTTCTTGTATTCTACTCCCAAGAAGTCAAACCCACTTCTTGTTACACAATCTAGGAATTATTACAACTCAATAATAAACCTAGAACAAATCAACAAAGACTAATAACCCTAGACTTTAATTGATCAGACTTCAACATTCAATAGTTCAGAGTGGAACAGTTGTCATGAACTTGGTCCTTACGTTGCTGTGACGAAGGTGAACTTATTCCTTACGTTGTGATGAAAACCTGCATTTTTTCTCCAGTAACTACTGCTCTCAAGATGATATATTTCGTAAATATGCAATAGCTATTGTTCTGGCTTTGCTGGAAAAATTCTCTCGATTTTTGTTTATGCAAAGACAATTTTTTTCTTCAACTTCTTGATCCTTTTATAGAGTTTGATTTGCCTTCATCAACTTCTAAAAGGAAAGAAATTACAAATCCTTTTCCTTCTTGAATTTGTCTATATTCACTTCTTTCCTTATTTGACTTGAATTGTTACTTCTTTGTTTATTTCCTTTTTTATTTGAATTGCTACTTCTTTATTTCTTTCCTTATTTGACTTGAATTGCTACTTCTTTATTTCTTTCCTTATTTGACTTCTTTTTTCTCTCGATTTCTGCATTTTTTTCCTTAGCCGCAATCCTTTTTCTTCTTTGCCGCAATCTCTCGTAGAGTACACATACGACAACAAGTAGTGAACCATGCCTTCACTTTATCAATCATCAAAACTACTTTATATGTTCTCCTACTTCCCAACAAAACTCATTTCGAAGACATGATCCAAAATTGCTGAATTGTATCCTTCTACTAGAATCACATAATTTATTTTAAAATGTGAAGAGACGTTGACCATCGACAACATAAGATTACTTGCCCAAACCTTAAGCTTTCATAGAAAGAATAACAAACCCAATACGCGCAAAAGAAAGGGAAAATGGAAAACACGTTGTTTTCATAGTTTGACTAAGCAAACTATTTGTCTTAAATGGACAAATCAGATCGGCAACTATTTGGATAATCAATAAGATGGAAATGGAAAATTATAATTTTTTTGAACTGATAAAGAGGAAAAGGAGAACATAAATTCCAACCTTAGCTATTAAAAACTTCTATTAACACTTAAGATTATTATTTTTTTGGCAGAAATAATATTAAACAAGATGCGATATCATGTGAATTCTTGATAAAGTTTTTGTGAAATATTTTCTTGTTGTTCACTTGTAGGAATGTAGTTAGTAGGAATCATCCCTCACATAACCTTCTCCCTAATGAAATGACCATCAATTTCAATATGTTTAGTCCTTTCATGAAAGACTGGATTTGCAGTTTTTCGCTGTCACTATACACATTAACTGGCCGAATAACCTCAACACCAAAATCCTTCATTAATCCAACTATCCATACCAACTCTGCCACAGTAGAAGCCAAGCTTCTGTACTCAGCTTCTGCTGAACTCTTGGAGACAGTCGTTTATTCTTTAGACTTTCGGATGAAGGAGAGTCTCAAAACTTCAGTACATAACCTATTGACCTTCTAAAGTTTGGACATGCAACCCAGTCTGCATCACAATAAGTTGAAATCTCAATGTTCTCTTTGCTAGACAACAAAACTCCTTGACGTAGTTGTTTTTTTCCATATATTTAACTATTTTAATTGTTGCTTTTAGATGAGACTGTTTTGGAGCCTGTAAGTATTAACTCATATATTGCACACAAAATGAGATATTAGCTCTTGTCATTATGATGTACAATAGTTTACCTATGAGTTTTTGATAAGATCCTTGATCAGCCATAGGTTATGCTTGAGTGGTATTTTTAAAGACATTATCATCATATTCCTTTGACTTTAACTTTATATTTGTGTACATAAGGGTCATGATTGGTTTTTCAGCTCCAAGTCCAACTTCAGAAATTAACTCTAATGCATACTTCCTTTGATGCATTAGAATACCTTCCTTTGTCCTAGCAAATTCATTACCAAGAAAATATTTGAACTCTCCCAAGTCCTTCATTTTGAATGCTTCTTGTAAGGAATCTTTGGTCTCTTTGATCAACTTGAGACTATCTCCTGTGATGAGCATGTCATCTACCTATACTAGGATAATTTTTAAAACCTTCGGTGATCCTCTTAATGAACAAGGAATGATCACTACAACAAAAATAACTTTTAGCGGCATTAAATATTGACACTAATAAAGAGTGTTAACGTCTTTACCGGCATTAGTTAAGTGCCATTAGAACCAATGTCGCTAAAGGCTTTAGGGACATATGTAAAGAGTGACAATTGCCGCTAAAATACATATTTAGCGGCAATTAAGAATTAAATGCCGCTAATGATCATTTTGTTGTAGTGGATCATAATAACTCTGTTGAAACTTGAACTTAAGAAGTGACTTAGTTAACTTAGCATTACATTACCAAGAAAATATTTTAACTCTCCCAAGTCCTTCATTTTGAATGCTTCTTGTAAGGAATCTTTGGTCTCTTTGATCAACTTGAGACTATCTCCTGTGATGAGCATGTCATCTATCTATACTAGGATAATTTGTAAAAATCTTTGGTGATCTTTTTAATGAACAAGGAATGATCATACTAAATCTGTTGAAACTTGAACATAAGAAGTGACTTAGTTAACTTGGCATTCCATTGCTTAGGAGCTTGTTTCAATCCATACAAGGTATTTTTTTAAGTCTGCATACTACCTTAGTCCCCCTGACTCTAAAATCCTTGAAGTAAATCCATGTAAATCATCATATCACCTTGTAGATAGACATTGTAGACATTCATTTGATGGATATGACATTGTCTTGTGGCTGCAACAGCAAGTACTGATCTAACAATTTTCACTTTTTTCTACTGGAGATTTTTTTTTTATAGTCAATCCCTTCTTCTTTTACTATAACCCTTGGTGACCAACCTAGCCTTGAACCTTTCCACTTCACCAGAGTCTTTATATTTTATTTCGTAAATCCACCTGCACCCAATGGGTTGTTTTCCTTCAGGAAAGGACACTACCTCCCTAGTATTATTTTTTTGTAACTTGTAAAGTATTAACTTCTAATTTCATAGCCTCCACCCTCCTAGGATCTTTCATGATAACTCCTAGGTTCTGTGGATGCAGAAAAGCAGCTACAAAGGCTTGATATGTGGCTGCTAAATGATCATAGGCAATATACTTGGACATAGGAGAGGGTATTGTTTCATTCATACTCAAGGAAATGTGGAAATAAATCTTGGCAGCATTTAATTTTGCAACCATACTTGTTGAAATTACTAGCCACAAATGTGAAAATTGGTAGCCACCAATGTGAAAGTTGGTAGCCACATTTGTGGAAGTAGGTAGTCAAAGTTTGGTATAAGTTTGATATTAGTTTGGTAGAGTTAGGCAGCCAATTTTTTGTTGAAATTGGCTATCACATTATGTCATTAATGATGTAAACAAGTGTTCAAAAAACTCTATAAATAGAGTAGTAATTGAACACTTGAAGACACACCAAAATAGAGAAGCAATAGAGAGTAGAGAGAGTAATCCACAAACTACTTCTTAGTTTGTGAGAAAATAGTGTGCAAATAATATTATTGTGAGTTGTAAGAAATAAAAGAGTGTTGAGTAGTAGTCTTTTGATACTACCAAGTTTTTCATCAATATTATTGTATTACTTATTCGGGTATCATATTTACCCATTTTAATATTTGGTGTCGTTGTTACTCTCTTCCTATTGCTATTTAGTTTGGACACTATCCTGGGTGTGATTATCATTTTGTCCAACAACGTGGTATCAGAGCCATGACAAATAATAGTCCTTTCCTTTCAATACCCCTGTCTCACAGGAGAAAATTATGAAAAATGGTGTCTACGAATGAAAGCTATTCTTGGCTCTCAAGATGTTTGGGATATTGTAGACAAAGGGTATACAAAACCCGCAAATGAGAAAACTTTGCCCTCAAATGAAAAGGAGGTCTTGTTAAAGACAAGAAAGAAAGATCAACAGGCCCTCACTCTTATCCATCAATGTTTGGATGATGGCATGTTTGAGAAGGTGGCTGATGCAACCACCTCAAAAGAGGCGTGGGAGATTTTACAAATTTCTCTCCAAGGAGTTGATAAAGTAAAGAAGATAAAACTTCAAACTCTAAGGGCTGAGTTTGAAGTTTTAAAAATGAAAGAATCCGAATCCATTTCGGATTTCTGCTCAACATTGATGGCTGTTGTAAATCAACTAAGAAGATACGGAGAGGAAGTAGATGATGTGTGTGTGGTAGAAAAGATCCTTCGTTTTTGAACACCTAAATTTGATTATGTGGTGTGTGCTATTTATGAGTCTAAAGATCTAGACTTTATGAAGGTAGAACAATTGGAAGGTTCTTTACTAGCCCATGAAGAGAAAAGTAAAAGGAGAAAAGAAGAGCCACTAGAATAACTTCTTAAAACTCATGCATCCTTCAAAGCATTTGAAGGTGAGAAAAGTTACAAAGGAAATGGACAATGGAGAGCCCGTGGAGGCCGTGGAAGAGGAAGAAGTTACACCAATTATTTCAACAATGAAGATAAAGGTCACCAGTCACTCAGAGGTCGTGGTCGTGGTCAACGAGGAGGCAGAGGACGTGGAGCCTATCAAGGTACAAATGAAATCAGGTATGACAAATCTAAAATTGAGTGTTATAACTGTCATAAAATGGGACATTACTCTTGGAAATGTCGTAGTAATGTTGAAGAGAATGTTAATCTTGTTGACAACAACAAAGATGAAGATGAGTCAACACTGTTATTAACACTCAAAGAAGAAGATAAAGATGATTGCAAATCATGGTATCTTGACAATGGAGCAAGCAATCATATGTGTGGCCAGAAAGATAAATTTGTGGAGATAAAGAAGACCGTGAAAGGTAATGTGTCTTTTGGCGATACCTCAAAGATCCAAATTGAAGGGATAGGTACGATTCTGATATCCTGTAAAGATTGTGGTCATAAATTGATTACCAATGTTTATTATGTGCCAAAATTGAAAAGTAATATTTTGAGTTTGGGTCAACTTCTTGAAAAAGGATATGATATTCATAAGAAAAATATGCATCTTTGGCTAAGAGATTCAAGTAACAACTTAATTGCTAAAGTTCATATGGCAAAGAATAGGTTGTTTCCTTTGAATCTTCAAACTATCGATGCAAAGTGTTTGAAGGCTAATGTGCAAGCTGACTCATGGTGTTGACATATGAGATTTGGGCACTTGAACTTTGAAGCGCTCATATCAATGGGAGACAAGAACATGGTTGATGGGATACCACCAATCAACCATCCAAATCAATTGTGTGAAGCTTGTCTTCTTGGAAAACATGCAAGGAGGAGTTTCCCAAAGGAGACTACATCAAGAACAAGTAAGCCACTCTAACTTGTTCACACCGATGTGTGTGGTCCAATCGATTCACCTTCTTTTGGTAAAAGAAAATATTTTTTGCTCTTTATTGATGATTTTAGTAGAAATACTTGGGTATACTTCTTGAAGAAAAAATCTGATGTTTTTGTTGCCTTTAGAAATCTCAAAGCACTTGTAGAAAAAGAAAGTAGCTATGAAATAAAAGCATTAAGGTCTGATAGAGGAGGCGAATTCACTTCAAAAGAATTTAATGACTTTTGTCAATCTCATGGAATTCGTCGCTCTCTAACGGTACCTTACTCGCCATAACAAAATGGAGTTGCAGAAAGAAAGAATAGAACAATTCTTAATATGGCTAGATGTATGTTGAAAGCTAAACATCTACCAAAAGAATTTTAGGCCGAGGCTGTTTCTTGTGCAGTTTATTTGAGCAACAGGTTTCCAACAAAAAATGTACGAGATCAAACACTTCAAGAAGCATGGAGCGAAAGAAAGCCAAGTGTTAAGCACTTGAGAATCTTTGGGAGCATAGCCTATGCTCATGTTCCACATCAAGGGAGAGCTAAACTTGACGATCAGAGTGTCAAGTATGTGTTTGTTGGCTATGACGTAAGTTCAAAAGGCTACAAATTGTACAATCCAAGCAATAACAAGGGGGTGGTGAGTCGTGATGTTGAATTTGATGAAGAAGCATCATGGAACTGGGAGGCTCTAGAAGAAAAAACATATGATTTTCTTCAATACTTCGGAGATGAAGAAGAACAGGAGACCATGGCACAGGATGCAACCCCGCCTCCTTCACAGCAAATATTGCATCTCCATCTTCTCAAGCGAGTTCAAGTGAAAGACCACATAGGATGAGGAACATTCAAGAACTCTATGATGACACATAAGAAATTACTAATTTTGATTTTTTGTGTTGTCTTTTTGCTGATAGTGAACCAATGAATTTTGATGAAGCTGTTACTGACAAAAGGTGGAGAAAATCCATGGAGGAAGAGATCCAATAAATAGAGAAGAACAACACTTGGGAGTTGACAACTCTTCCAAAGGACCATCGAGCAATTGGAGTCAAATGGGTATAAAGATGAAGAAAAATGCCCATGGAGAAGTAGAAAGATACAAGGCAAGACTTGTGGCTAAAGGCTACAAAAAAAGGCATGGAATCGACTATGAAGAAGTTTATGCGCCTGTTGCCCGCATGAAGACAATCCGTCTATTGATCTCTTTAGTGGTGCAAATGAAGTGGAAGATCTATCAACTAGATGTCAAATCGGCATTCTTGAATGGATATCTTGAAGAAGAAGTTTATGTTGAGCAACCATTGGGTTTTGTGGTTAAAAATCATGAAGATAAGGTGTTGAGGTCGAAGAAAGCCTTATATGGGTTGAAGCAAGCTCCACGAGTTTGGAATAGTCGCATTGACAAATACTTTCAAGACGATGGGTTTACTCGTTGTCTCCATAAATATGCTCTTTATATTAAAGTTCATACTAATGGAGATATTCTGCTTGTTTGTCTTTATGTTGATGATCTCATTCTAACGGGTAACAACCCAGTTTTATTTGAAGCTTTCAAGAAAGCTATGTCCCTTGAGTTTGAGATGACAGACATAGGGCTCATGTCATATTACTTGGGCCTAGAAGCCAAGAAAATGGAGGAAGGCATCTTCATATCTCAAGAAAGATATACAAAGGAGGTTTTGAAGAAGTTCAACATGTTTGATTGCAACCCTGTGAGCACCCCAATGGAAAGTGAAACAAAATTGTCAAAATTTGACGATGGAGAAGAAGTGGATTCCACTTTGTTCAAAAGTCTCGTAGGAAGTCTGAGATACTTCACATGTACGAGACCAGATATAATCTTTGTAGTTGGAGTAGTAAGTCGATTCATGGAAGCTCCTACCTCCATTCACTTGAAGGTCGCTAAAAGAATTCTTCGCTACCTAAAAGGTACAATCGAACTTGGGCTATTTTATTCTTCTTCCGATAATTTTAATTCTTGTGGGATATTGTGATAGTGATTATGCGGGAGATGTTGATGACAGAAAAAGTGTCACGACCCGAAAGCACCCCCTTGAAGTTGGGGAAAACCTTCGAATCATGACCGGGCGTACTTGACCCCTTTGGGGTATCGTACAAGCCCTCTAACTAGCATTCATAACGTAAAGCATGAAAAGTAGTGCGGAATTAAAACTTTTCACGATAATAATAATAATAAAAGTCTTTTCATAAATACTAGGAAATCTTATCGTCACAAGCCAACTTAAAGACACAACTTAGAATCTTAGGGACACGACCCTTTACAATAAAAGTAAATACATTTTACAGTCTTAATTAAAGAAACTGAGAAACATAAAACTATGTCCTCGAATATATGAGGACATACCCAATTCTTGAGAGATAGAGTTCCCAAGCTTCGAGTCCGATCCTCCCAAAAGGCTTCCAACCTATACTCATAAGGTATAAGAAGCATGGGGTTAGTACAACAATGTACTAAGTATGTCATATGCAAAACCTTTTGACATTTTAGTAAAGATAGCCTTTCATGCAATTCAAGTATAACATTCATGAATCTAGAAACAAACCAACGTAAGAATCGACAATCAACACTTTATGGAGACTTTACCAAAACTTAGAGTAAACAAAAGGAACATTTCAATGAACTTTACTAAACTTACAATGAAAATTGAATAAAGCATCATAGTGAACATTTTGAATTCTTACAATGAAGACCTTACAGTGAATGGCACGGTCCAAGTCATATGAACTCTTTTGCTTTGAAGTTGCCCTAACCCAAGGTTATCCTAAGACTCCCTAAGGTGAGCCAAGAAGGGATTTTCATTACACCTCCCTTCAAAGCACACCAAAGCGACCCTTAAAACAACCAAATCTTAGGCTTACTTCGTTGGAAATCAAATCCACGCCCTTGGCTAACATATGCAAAACACTCATGGAAATATAGGTCACACCAAGTGCAATGTGAGAGCACCATCCCATACTACCACTCTCACTTAGTGCTCCTAATGGATTCCATTTACTCAAGTAATCCACAATAATCATCCATAACACTACACCATAGTACTCCTTCACACGAATTTCATGAAGTTACTCTTCTCCCATAGTAGGTATAGGTCACACCAAGTGCAATGTGAGAATAGCATCCCATACTACTACTCCCACTTAATGCTCCTACTCGGTAACTAATGTGGATTGAGCACTTCACGATATACATACACAATATCAACAATAGACAAGTTAACTAGTTTCAAATTAATTCTTTTGTGGGAGTTAGCTTAACCGACAAATACCATGAAAGCTAGACATGGAATCCCGATATTAATCTCTATCGGATGAGGAATGCTTACTTGCCTAGTGTAAGGTCATGCTTCTTAGCGTTTACATGGCATTTCCAATAGCTACACCTATGCGGGCACATAGTTAAGGGATAAGGAGATTGTTACTAAGTAACTCACTCTCTACTAACGAGGAGTACTCATCTCAAGAGGTACTTTGAATTACAACATCTCAACTCACGAAGTGCAATCCACCTCCCCTTCATATCCTCTCGGTGCTAGGCATAACTCCCCACGGATTTTTCAACATAATAGTCTATCTTAGAAAGCTCACTAGGAATGGAGAGGTTGCTACTAGACACTACATCTCAACTCACGAAGTGTGTCCACTTCAAGATTCCCCTTTTTGCTCAACTTGACATAATACACTCTTTAAAGTGTGCATTTGTGTACATGTGCAAACCTTGCATATAGGCATCATCTCATTATCAACAAGTTCTACACATGCTTTAACCTTGATTCATCAAGCTACACACTCTACATGCTTCTCATAATCATATACTTCACTTAGACATAAACTAGGTCAAGCATGCAATTCAAGCTACACAAAACACAATACAAGACCCATATCAAATATATCTTTATTTCACATATTAGACCTTCAAGATTAACTACTCAAAACATAATAAACAACATCAAGTTCATCAATTAGCACCGCCACCCATAAGGTGGACCATACCACTTAAATAGAAATTCATAATAAGAAATATACAATGAGAGCAACTCATCAACAAATCAAACCATCATTACCCATAAGCAATTTATCAATATTTCACCATATTAAGTCCCTTAGGTAAGTAGCTACACCAACATGACAAATACAAGAAGACCCAAGTTCGTACCCTACCCAAATCATGCTCACATAACCCATTTTTAAGTCAAAAGTTGAAGTATGCATAAACAAGAATTTCATGGAGTTTTAACATCAAAATCATCAATTCAAACCAAGATAAATACAATTAAACCATTAGAACTTAAATACAGGAAGACCCATACTAGTAATCAAAGTTAGAAGAAGTTGAGTTTAGAAATCCTTTTTGAAAACTATTTGGGAAGTTGGCTTCTTAAATGAAAAGGTATTCAAGAATGGATACCATACCTTTAAGGGAAGGAAATACACTAATTTTGATGAAGAAACAAGTTCAAAGCAGCCCTCCTTCCTTCCTTGACTTCTAGCTTCCAATGGAGTCTTGAGAGAGTTTTCTTTTTAGAGAGAGAGTTTGAATTTAGAAGTGAGGGGGTCTTGTCTAGGTCTAGGGTTTAAAACTAATTTAATATAACCTAAAAACACCAAAATTATACACCTAGGGTCTTAAAACACTTGGGGTGTATTTACATAAAACACCCCAAGTTGGCAGCCACTTAACATGCACTGGCAGGTCTCATCGACGAGACCTTCCTCGACGGACCGTCGCGGAGACAACGGACCGTTGGCGGAGTCTCGTCGGGAAACACTTAGCTCCAAATGGAGCATGGACAAGTTTCCCAATCACTGGTCCACGGGACGCCCTGGGTCGAGGGACCGTCGAGGGACCGACGGACCATCCCTAGGGTCGTCGTGGGCCACTGATTTGGCAGACTTTGCCCAAGTCTTGAGACCTTCATATAGGGCCCCTTGTGGGTCCTAGGTCGGGTCGTGCCCGGACGTTAAACCCCTAAACTAAGTCGTCTAGGTCTTAGGAACATCCAACGCAAGTTTCAAGTAAAACGAACACGTAAAACTCATTCAAATACACCAAGACACACAAGTACATTCTAAGGCATACCATCCGAACGTCATGGACGTTCTTGGTCGATTGAACTCCAAACTTCGCACACGGCCTAAGAACACTAAACTAACTCCGTTTAACTTAAAATCAACTGAAGAAACAACCATGAGGCTCTAGTTCACCTTAGTTCATTTTGGGGCGTTATAAAAAGCACATCTGGTTTTGTGTTTTTCTTGGGTGATTGTGTTATTTCTTGGAGTTCAAAGAAACAATCAATTGTTACTCTCTCGACTTGTGAAGCTGAATATGTGGCAGCGACATCATGTACATGTCATGCTATTTGGTTGAGACGGTTATTGAAAGAACTCAATTTGTCACAAATTGAAGCCACAATGATTTGTGTTGATAACAAATCTGCAAAAGCACTAGCAAAGAATTCAGTGTATCATGATCGAAGCAAGCACATAGACACAAGATATCACTTTATCCGAGAATGCATTACCAAGAAAGAGGTAGAGCTCAAGTATGTGAAATCTCATGATCAAGTTGCGGATATGTTTACAAAGCCTTTCAAGTTTGAAGATTTTCAGAGATTGAGATCAAGCCTTGGAGTAAAGAAGAAAAATCAAAATTAAGGGAGAGATTTGTGGAAATAAATCTTGGCACCAATTAATTTTGCAACCATACTTGTTGAAATTACTAGCCACAAATGTGAAAATTGGTAGCCACCAATGTGAAAGTTGGTAGCCACATTTGTGGAAGTAGGTAGTCAAAGTTTGGTATAAGTTTGATATTAGTTTGGTAGAGTTAGGCAGCCAACTTTTTTGTTGAAATTGGCTATCACATTATGTCATTAATGATATAAACAAGTGTTCAAAAAACTCTATAAATAGAGTAGTAATTGAACACTTGAAGACACACCAAAATAGAGAAGCAATAGAGAGTAGAGAGAGTAATCCACAACTACTTCTTAGTTTGTGAGAAAATAGTGTGCAAATAATATTGTTGTGAGTTGTAAGAAATAAAAGAGTGTTGAGTAGTAGTCTTTTGACACTATCAAGTTTTTCATCAATATTATTGTATTACTTATTCGGGTATAATATTTACCTATTTTAATATTTGGTGTCGTTGTTACTCTCTTCCTATTGCTATTTAGTTTAGACATTATCCTGGGTGTGATTATCATTTTGTCCAACAGAAAACACAATAACTCTTTACACACCGAATTTAAAAATTCAGTGCCATTATGAAATCTTATTATCTTAACAGACCTATCAAACTGAGTTTTAGCATACACAATGAACTGTTTAATAACCACACATGCATCAGACTTCAACTTTAACAAGTAAATCCAAGTTAACCTCGAAAAATCATCCCCACAGTGAGATAATACTTGTTACCATCAAACATAGTCTCTTTGTAAGGACCCAACATATCCATTTGAACAAAAGATCAAAACATGCAGAAATTTTGAATAGTACTTGTAGGAAATGAGTTTCTAACTTGTTTTGATACAATTTTTCGATATATTTTCTATAAATTCAGTTTTTATTGACATAATCTTGCTCATGACCCTTGTGGATGCATACCCAAGCTTTTTGTGCCATAATTCTACATCTTCAGACACCCTATAGTTGTTGTTTTCTTTCACAGCAAGAATACAGTTATTGTTATGAGGCTTTCCACTTGTGCTTCGAGTTAGAATATACAATCCATTCTCCTCTCTACTTTAACCGATATAGAATGATTATTTTAAATTAAAGAATAGTTAAATTTAATAAGATGTAATTTAATTTATAAATAAATAAATAAAATGTGTACTTACGAAGTCACTTATTTTCGGTGAGAATGATTTTGATATTACATTCCAAAAGCTAATAAAAAAATTGTGATATATATATATATAGAAAGAGATAGATTTTTGGCATAATACATATATTGGACCCTAAACTTGGCTTCAAATTTTAACTTTGACCTCAAACTTTCATAGTGCACAAATAGGCACTTTAACTATACTATATTTCAACAAATAAACACGCGATTCCTACCTGGCAAAATGCGTGAAATACACGCATTCTGCGCGAGTGAGAGGTAATTTTTGAGGCCCAAAACGATAAAAAATTGCTAAAATGACAATTCTACCCTTAATTAGTACATAAATTGGACCCTTAACTTGGCTTCATATTATAACTTTGACCTTTAACTTTGTTTGTGCACAAATAGGCACTTTAACTATCCAAAACTTAAACAAAAAAATACTCGGATCCTACATGGCAAAATACGTAAAATTCACTCAAATTAGGCGCGTCAGATGTAAAAATCGAGTGCCCAACAGTAAAAAAAAGCACTGAAATGACAATTAAACTCTCTTTCTAATTTTTCAACAATTTTCCCCTCTTTTTTGCATTATTTGTTGTTCATTGCAAAATGCAAGTGACATTTAATTACTTTTTTGTTATTATGAAAAAAATTTATAATGAAATCTTTTTTGACAAGATGGGGTGAGTATACAATTATACAAATTGAATGCAATTTTTGAAGGCATTTTGATTAGATATCAGACTGCTACTCAAACTTGACAAAAATATGTGAAAAGTTCTATCAGACAAGTTATCAAATACTTTAAGTGCACCATTTCACTTAATAATTTTTAGTACTGTAAGTTCATTTGTTGGCCTCCAAAATTCATAATTGCAATTCTCTTCACTATGACAATCACAATACACAAAGCACCCTGTTTTTTCAGTCAAATATTTGACAACTTAAAGCACAAATATACTTCAAACTAAAGAAAAGAAGGAGAAGTTCATTGAATCCCATGTCTTTCCATATTAATGGGTTGCTCTGAAATAATTTTGCAATAAAAACATTAGTTTCTTCTAGAGATTCTCATATTAGTTTGAACATTTGACCAACAATATGCAAATTCTTGTTTGTAAAATGTTGAATCTTGTTACCTTGACTAAATTGAGAAAGAAAAATAGATAACTCGAAAATTAAATTACAGCAAATATCTTGAACAAATTTTTCTTTGATTTGAATATAAGGAACATGAATTTCAGATTAGGAATTTTTAAGAGAGAGAAGAAAAGAGGTACTAATTTTTTTTTACCTAAAAAATGAATTTGTTTTCACTTCCACCTTATTCTATATTATAATTTATTTTTATAATTTTTAAAATCTAGGTGTATTTATTTTAGTTAGTTGGCAGCAACTGAGTGGTTTACTTTTCCAAGTCAGAGCATGTGTGTAACACGCGTTTTGATTGAAATATTCACGTGTTTTTTTGTTTAAATTTCGGATAGTTAAAGTGTCTCTTTGTGCACTATCAAAGTTAAAGGTCAAAGTTATAATTTGAAGCCAAGTTAAGGGTCCAATTTATGTATTATGCTTAAAAAAATACGTGTAAATTTTTTAATTAGTTGGCAGCCACTGAGTGGTTTACTTTTTCACGTCAGAGCATGTGTGTAACACGGTTTTGATTGAAATATTCGCGTGTTTATTTATTGAAAGATAGGATAGTTAAAGTGCCTATTTGTGCATTATGAAAGTTTTGAGGTCAAAGTTAAAATTTGAAGCCAAGTTTAGGGTCTAATATATGTATTATGCCTAGATTTTTTGAATGAAATGGCAAAACTTGTCTTGAAAATAGATAGACAAAATATTTTCATGTTTGTAAAACAAATTATTTTTATTTTGTTTGGAATTGAGAAAGCTTGAATAATTAATTGAATTGTGGAGGTAAAATTTGGGTGTCAATAATAAACTTTCTGCAATAAAATATTAATTTATAACGGGTGATCATTGTGTATTAAGGTCCTTTCGTACTTGACACTTTCTTTAAAGATGATTGACAACTATTAAAAAAAAACTCTGCCATATTTTGACTTGTTTGGCCATAGGGCAAAAATTAGGAAAAATGTTCATTAATAGAGATTTGATGCTACCAACCATCATATAATAACTTGTGACCGAGATGAGATGGGCAACTTGAGACTTTTAATGGATGAACAAATTTTGACATCAATATGCCAGAGAAGGACTTAAGAGTATATTCTCTTAATTGGATCGAGAGGCTTTAGTAGACTTATAGATTCATCGACATTAACATCTCCATGGTCAATTCCTTCGTTTAAGTCGATATTATCTTCTCCGTTGGCATCCAAGTTAATAGAAAATTTTGGCCTAGATATGCTAGAAACTCTTGACTCTTATCACCTACATTATCATTATCATTGTCAACAAAATTTGCATAAATAGACCGATGACCTCACCAACACCTAGTTGCTATGTTTTTACGACCCATTGAAAAAAATCCAAAAATGAAGTGAAAAAAAAATAGAGAAACAAAATGTTGATTCAAAAGTCAAAACTAAGCGTATTGAAAACAAAAATAAATATAATTGGAATAGAGGAAAAATTATAAAACACTAAGCTGATTATTTTGAACTGACAATGGCGGAACAGAACAACCAAAATGACAGAAAAAACTGCAAATAATGGTAGAACTGCTTGTAGTTAATTAAGATCGTTGTATGTTGCTCCACTTAATTTAACATGAGTGAGACGATTGGGCTATAAATCGGGTGGGCTTGAATAACAAAGTGGGCCAAACAATTGGGCGATAAATTGGGTGGGCTTGAATAAGAAAGTGGGTCGAATAGTTAGGTGAACCGGTTGGGCTTGAATAAGAAAGTGGCCCAAAATGAAGCAGAGGGACGGGGGGGAGGGGTTATGAGCGATAAATATGAGAGAATGAGTTTATTAGGAATTACTTTAGGTTTAGGTATGAACTTGTAATATTTTAGGTTTTATGTCTTTTTTATTTAGTTTTTTTGAAATAAAAGTTCACTATTTTATTTAAAAAATGATATAAAACAGTTTGATTGATTAGTCTCGATTGGTTCACATTATTTTATACAGTAAAATATAATTTTACTCTTTTTCTAAATTAAAAGATCTCAAATTCAAACATCGTATATAAAACTTAGCAATGAGTTTCTTTCGATTATTCTTATATAACATAAGTAAAAAATAATCAAACTCTTAGATTGGAAAAACAAAATGAAGGTATATAGCATGAGTGTGTCAAAGGAGGAAATTAAACAGGTGTTACTGCATGCTGCTGACCCATCTTTTCCTTATCATTTACTATGCCACTTGTTACTCTCTTGTTTCATTTATTAACTATACTCACCCCCCTCTGCTTATTATTTACTATTATTATTATTACCTCCCTTCCCAAGAAACCTTTGCAGAAGAAAAATGGACTCAAAGAAAATGATTAATTCACCAAGAAAAAGGATTAGGAAATATCATACAAGAAAAACTCCAATCATTAATTCTTATACAGATATGGCTGAAGCTAGAAGAGAAATTGTCCATGCTTTACACCTTCATAGATCTTCATCATTTAATAACCAAAACAATTATGACTTATTGGGTAAAAGAGGTAACAATAATTCTACAATTCATCTACTTGTACTATCTGTATTGTATTATATTGAGTGAATTGTTAAGACTTTTTTCATATTTCGATATATTTGAATTATTTCAAATTTAAAGAATTGTTAGTTTTTTTTTTATAGATATTTATCATTTATTTAATAAAAATTTTCAACTTACTTACATTATTTCTTAGAAAGTAATTTGAAAATAATTTCATTTTAAATATTTTTCTCAAATGGTATGTGAATATTCCAATAATTCTTGGATTAGAAATAGTAATATGTGTGAAGTGAAATTGTCCCCCAAAAATAAGTAGCAACTAGACATGAAATTTGATGAATGTTCTAAATAGTTTTCTTTCAACACTACAAATTCAACCTCATTTGTTGTTGCTCTCTATTTTAATTTTAATTTAGTTGTCTAGTTTTTTTTGTTTTCATAAATTTTAAGAAAGTAAAAAGAAATTATATGTTTATTAAATCCAAGACATTTTAGAATGTACTAATATGTTCTATAATCTTCAAATCTTGATCTTAATTAGAATATACCAAAACGTTCTATAATCTTCTGATCACGTAAAAAGTTAAAATTAAATAAAAAATAAAAAAATAGACATTTTTTTCAAAATAAATAAAGAAACAAGTAAGACAAAATATTTTTTTTTCATCTTACTTTCCATTTTTTTTTTTTTACAGTAAATTCTCAACAATATTATTACTCAATAGTGGAATCTATGCCTATTCCTCAACCAACATGGTCTACAACGGCTCCGGCTATACTTACAGCACCACCGCCGCCACCGCCGCCATCTTCTTCCGGTGGCGATGTTCCGGAGTTCGATTGGTGGCTAGGGTTTCTTAAGTCATTGGATGTGAAGAAGAATACAAGTGAAGTAGAAAATATTTTAATGGAAAATTCAAAGGTGATTAGTCAATTACAAGATGGATTAAAGAAGGATTCAACTAATAATCTTATAGATGAGTGGTTAATTATTCCTACAGCTGATGATGATAATGTATTAATTGAGTTTTAAGTAAGTTAAAACCTAGAATTAGTTGAAGAAAAAACACTGCAAGTTGTTTATTTCATGAGTTTTAGTGGCTATTTTATGTTATTCTTTCCTTATTTTGTTGCCTAATGCAATAATACAAACAATGTTCACCAAGTATAATACGTTATTTACTCCCTCAAAATCAATAGTTTATATTAGTGTTTGTTATATATAGATTAGTTATGAAAAAAAAATGTATTAATTTATGCATGATTTAGTTATGGATGAAATAGTTATTTCTGTATTGTTTCATAGATTTTCTAACAATTTATGTATGTATATTACTTATGTAGATTTTAAGATTGTAAATCAAATACTACATTAACTTTACACATAGTTCTAATCAATTATAGAATATTGTAGTATTATTTTTGCAAAATTATACTTAATATTTTTATGTAAAATTATATGTATTAATTTTTAAGTTAATCAGTTAGCAATATTTTTCCTATATCGGATGACCTCCGGGTGTTTTAATTTGGTTGGACATAAATTTTAAAATTTAAATATTTGGATCAAATGTCAAGTTAGATAGACCACTCTATATTTTACCTCGGTTGACATAAAATTTAAAAAGTAAATGGAATTTAAAGTTTTGTATAAAATGTCAAGTTAGATAGGCCACTCTATATTTAACCTCAAATACACGTATCAAAGAACACGTTCTGAAATACAAATAACAAAATCGACGAGTAAGATAGGAGAAAGGCGATTGAAATAAGAGAAAGACAAGGAAGAGAATATATTTCAGATAAATCACATTAAATACGTATTTTTAGAATATTCAAAACATTCAAAATATATAGAAAGAGAGGCGGGTAAAATAGGAAAGAGGTGAACGAAAAAATTAATATATCTAAGATACATATGAATCATGTTTGTATATAGCATATCTGAAAAAGTTACATTTAATTTGACTCATATATATATATATATATATATATATATATATATATATATATATATATATATATATATATATATATATATATATATCTAATAAAATAAATATAATACAAAAGATAATTTTAAAAATTAAAATAAAGTCACTTAATTTAGTTCTAAACTAATAAAATTTATATTGTTGCTCTTTTGAAATAATTATGCACAATATTGAAGGTGAAAAACATACTAAACAGTGAAAAAGAATCCGTTTGAGACAAATTGACACGAAGAAAGTAATTTCCATCCTGAATATAATCAAGAAAATACTTTTGTGATTGGAGCATGCTCTAACGTAATTCATAGATCATCTTTGCATTCATGTAATATCGATAATTGATATTCAATTGAAATCACAACGTTAAATGATATATTTTTCTTTTCCTCCTTTACTTTCCCTTATAATAATCACAATAAATAAATTAGACGGGAGAGTACCTAAAGATCTATATTCTTTTGATGAATCGGGTTTGGTGGATGGATTATTAAATGATTTAAATGGTATTTTTTATTTTTTTAAATTTCGATTTGTTATATAAATAATTAATATCAACAAATTTTAATTAAAAAAAATAATTTAATAGATTGAGTGACTTTCTGAGGGAAGAGGGGATAGTTGAGTGACTTTTGAATTAAAATTCAAAGTTGAGTGACTTTCTGAGAGAGAAGTGCATAGTTGAGTGACTTTTGAGTTAAAATTGAAAGTTGAGTGACTTTCAAAGAGAAGAGTGCATCGTTGAGTGACCATCTGAGATATTAACTTCTTATAATAATCACAATAAATAAATTAGACTGGAGAAAATACCTCAAGATCTATAATAGCAAAAGAAACAAAGAAAATCATATGATAATGCAACCAATTATCTATTTTATTGCAATTTTTTCATCATGTAAACAATACCAAATGAGACATTTTCAATACAACTCTATGAAAAAACTTTCAAGGTTAATACTTGCCACTTGAACCACCATCTTCATGATCAACAGAGTGTGTGTTGAGTGCACTACATACACATGTTCCATCAACACAAACACATTTTGGGAACATATCGTCATGACTCGTACAATCTTCTGATGTGCTACATTTTCTTAAGCATGTCGCCATATCTAAAAAGTTACAAAATAGTCGTTAGCATTTTATAATACGTATCGACAAAGTAAAGGACTACAAAATCAATTGATCTGAAGGGAAAATGATAATAGGAAAACAAAATAGACTAACCACAAGAAACAATCAAGAAAGCAACTACAAAAAGTGTCATAATCGAAGTTTTGTCCATCATTATGTAAAATAATAAAACCTTAAGAATTTTAGAGTGTTTCTTAGTTTTGATTATATACAACCTTATATAGTATTTAGCATTGAGAACTTGAATGAGAAAAAAGTTAATAACAATAGTCTTATTTTAAACTTTTAGTGATTGCTCTTTGGTAAATTTCTAAATTTGTTTAATTGGTCAACAAAATTCTTTGTACTTAGTCAAAGAAATATTAAAATTATAATTACTAACCATAAATGATAAAAACTAAAAATGTTTTTAATGAATGTGATATTCATTTAATTTGCTCTCCCTTAGTATATGGATAAAAATTAAAAGTATAACTTACATAAATCTCATAGTGTAAGACCGTAAATTACATTTATTCCTATTCTTTTCTATTTTACAAAAATCCCTTAAATTTTCAGTCATCCGAATACATAAATTTCATCCTGATACATATTTATGATACACTATAAACTTGTCTGTTGCACTTAATATGATATATTAATGTAAAACTGATTTTCTTTCCCATAAATCACGCATAACTAATTTTCTTTTCCTACAAATCAACAAAATTGATTGATATCAGTTCATTTCAAATCTGTAACAACTTCACAAAATTCAAAAATCAAATTTTCATCTTCTCCATGAATTTAAAATCTTGAATATGATCAGATTCACCATTGTAGATAATTGGACAAACGATTCACGATTTTGAATCATCAATTCGAAATCGTTAAGTATAAGAAATCGTCGAGAAATATGGAAATCAATGTAGCACGCAAAACTGATTGGACAAATAATTTCTTTTGTGAATCTCAAATCCGCCATTGCAGATGAGGTAGAACATCTCTTCATCAAATTTTTTCTTGTCAGTTCTTAAGTTATCTTTTTTTAATTTTTTTTTTTTTTAGCTTTTTCATCTAATTCTTTTTTTATACATATGAATTATGCTCCCTTTTTTTAGTATGGTTCCTTGTATATTTAATTCTGATGACGAAAAGTTTAATGAAAATAGATCTAATCAACGATAATCATGAAAAAATTGAGATAGAAGAAGTCAAAAAGAGGATGCATACTCGAGTTTGAAATCTACTATTGAGAAATATTGCTCAAAAAAGAAGGAAAAATATGATCCGTCATAACACAATCTTCACTATCAAAAGATGCAGATCTACAATGTATCTCATTTATTTTGATTCTTAAATTAGTCTTTGTTAGTGGTATTAATGATCTGATACATCACTACTATAATGCCTTTGTTTTATGCAATGTATCATCCCCTAATCTTTCGGCCTAATCTATCCAAGGTAAATGAGTTTTGATCTATTTCTATGTTCTTTCGATTGTTCAGCTTCCTTTTTGTTGTTGATTCAATTGCATGATACATTACGAAAAATTAGTGTTATCATATTGCAATGTATCATCATTCAATTTATTTTTTTGATACATAAAACCCTAAGATTGTTTATTAGTAGTTACTACTAATGTAAGTCATGATACATTAGTAGTAAACGACGGGCGTGTACTGTAATTTTGTATTTATGGATTATGATGTGGTCATTATTGTCTATCTGAATGTGAATGATATAAAAATGTATAGTCTTAAAAAATTGTATATGATACAAAATTATGTATATAACAATTCATTCAACAATATGAACTTCATACTTGATACATTCATAAGAACTATTCAAAAATTACAAAACAAAATTGGAATCGAGTTGTAACCATCAAATTTACGTATATGATACATAATTTATACTACAAAGTATCTTAACTATTTGTATTTGATATCCATTTAAGGTATATAAGTTAAGTATCATTTATAACTATTTTAGAATATGATACAATGTTCTACTGATTACATTTCAGCATATAATTTAGACTTTATATGAAATATTAACTATTTTAGAATATGATACATCATTATGTTTGTGAATATGATATCATTTAATATGTTTCAGATACATTTTTTGATATAATGTATAATTTTGTAGTTGATAATAATGTATCTGATATAATAAGATTGTGAAAAAAGGTGTAAATAAGTTTAAATAAAGTGTATCTATAAATGTATCACAATAAAGAAAAATTAAGTTATCAATAGAATACATGAATGAATTAACTAATTACAACTAATTGGTGTCCACTATATTAGCATGAATGAATCAACAACTAACTACAATTAAATTATAAAGTACATGAATGAATCAACAATCAAGTTATCAACTACATTGCATTGTTAGGTGATACATGTATCAGCAACTTAATATAATTACTGAGAAAAAAGAATTTTGTATGTGTATGCATGAATGAATCTGGTACTTAATTTTATGATATTTTTGTATCACATTATATAAGACAAATATATAAGACAATTCAAACTGTAAATAACAACAAAATATATTGAAAGTTAAAGTCAAAATAAATAAGTTTTTTTTTTTAGAGAAACACTCTAAAATTTAAGTAGAAAAAAGTATCCCAAAACAATAAAAACAACGGAAAAGGGCCTAAAATACCCTTTAACTATGCGAATTGATATAAAATTACCCTTCTTCTACCTTTCGGACCTAAAATGCCCTTGACATCAACCTTTTGGCTATATTTTGCCCTTATCTTTAACAACCCCAATTCATTAATGATGTGTCACTATTTTATTGGCTGCCAAAATAATTAATTTTAATAAATTAAAAACCCATATACCCACCCAAAAGGCGGCTGGTGATGCGTTCACCCACTTGCACGCCCACCCGTTTTGACCCAAATTTTTTGACCGAAATCTTTTAACGAGTTTCTTTACCCAACTTTCACGTAACAATCAAAATTTGGTCTCTTAGATATTCCCGAATCGATACTCACAGGAACTCAAAGTTTTCTGGTGAAATCTCCTCTCTTCTTCATCTATCAAAGCTAACTAGAACTCAAAGTAAGAATTTCTCTCTTTTTTGTATTTTCAGTTAGGGTTTCAGATTTGTCTAGTATTGTTGTGATTTTCTGTATATTTACATATTTTATATTGTTACATGTGTTATATGCTTGTTGTAGTTATTTTTAGAAGGTATAGGTGTTTTATGTTTTCATTGTTATCTCGATTTAGGAGTTTTTTACGATGTTGTCTCAAGCTAAGATTCTTATTTTTTTTAAAGCATATATTTCGTGTATTTTTCTCTGGTTCCATGATTTTTTGTCTGTTAGGTATGTCATACTTAAATGTATTTATTTATATATTTTTGGTGTTGCATTCTCTATGTAATTTGATAGACATAACATGTGGTCCCTATCCCTTTACCTTTTATCATTGTTTTCACATAAAATATTGGTAGATTTTTTGTTTGTTGTTTTCTTTATTGTTGTCTGATCAATCACTTTTTTTTTGTATCTGTCATGTGGCTTCCTTAAAAAAGAATGGTTGAAAAGGTTGATGTGGTCTTTAACTATGGGGGCAAGTGGGTTTTGACTCCTCAAGTTAATTACATTAAAAAATTGACTCATATATGGGAAGAGTATGATCCAGATTTGCTATCATATATAGACCTTTGTTCTGAATACACTGAACATTTGTGCTTTAGTAAGGTGAAACAACTGCTATGGTTAGGGCCTTCTAATAAGTATTATCTAGTAGAGGGTGATTCAGGAATTAGAACACTGCAGATTGCATTGTCTACTCAATCTAGTGTGCTTCATCTTCAACTATTTGTTGTTGAGGAAGGTGAAGATAATGTCCCAGCTCTTGACATCAGTCAACTTAATGAACATTTCCCTATCACGATAGATGCAGTAAATAATGGTGATATCTGTCCTGTCCATTAAAGGAACCTTGTCTTGGGACAGTAGATGCAGTAACTGATGGTGAATTAAGTGAGGAAGAGAAGGATGAAAATGAACCTTTTGCTAGTGATCATGATAGTGATGAGTTGGAATTTATTAGGAGAGAAAAAAAAAGAAGAGAAGTAACTGAAAAACTAGACAATTTTTTAAAGTTGGAAAAGGGTATGAGCTTCAAGAATCTTGATGAAGCTAAAAGAATTGTGAGCTATTATTCAATTGTTAGGAAAAGGGGCCTTAAAGTTGTGAAAAGTGACTCTACCATAATTAGATATAAGTGTGATGTTGGTTGTCCTTTTCTGTGTTTAATATCAGAAGTTAAGAAAGGCCAAGGATTTTAAATTAAGACATTAAAAACAGAACATACATGTCACGAAGCCTTTAAGAACAAAAGAGCTACTCAACAAGCTTTAGCACACTACTTTAAGAATAAGATTAAGAATAACCCCAAGTACAAGGTGAAAGACATGAGGCAGGATGTGGATGATCATTTTTCACTCAATATCAGTTATTCAAAGATGAAGAGGGTTAAAAGACTTATCTTGGAGAAACTGGAGGGTAGCTTTATTGATGATTTCAACAAATTAGAGGCTTATGCGCAGGAATTAAGGGATAGCAATCGTGGTTCTGATGTGGTGATAAACATATCTAAAGATGCTTTAGAACAAGGAAAAAGAAGATTTTCAAGAATGTACATTTGCTTTCAAGCTTTGAAAAGTGGATGGAGATCTGGTCTAAGACCATTTATAGGACTGGATGGAATATTTTTAAAAGGAAAGTGTAAGGGAATATTATTGATTGCCCTTGGACAGGATTCAGTGAAGCATTTCTATCCACTTGCTTGGGCAGTGGTGGATAGAGAAACAACCAGAACATGGAAATGGTTCATTGAGTTGTTGAGAAACTCAATTAGAGCTAAAAGATGGTGAAGGATTCACATTTATGTATGATATGCAAAAGGTAATAATTTGTTAATTTCATTGTCAATTTTTTATTTTTCATTTGTACTCACTTGAACTACTTAACTCATTTTGTTGTTTATTGTTTTAGGGGCTGATTGGTGTTATTGGTCAGTTGCTTCCAAAAGCGCATCATAGATGGTGTGTAATGCACATAGAAGCCAACTGGGCCAAGAATTGGAGAGGTCTAGAGATGAAAAAATTATTGTGGTGGTTTGCTTGGAGTGCATATGTAGAAGAATTTCAAGATCAATTAAAATACATGGGCTTTATGTCTGAACAAGCTCCTGAAGATCTGTTAGGTTACCCAACACAACACTGGTGCAGGGCCTATTTTGACACAGTTTGCAAGAATCAGGCATGTGAAAATAATTTTACTGAGTCATTCAACAAATGAATTTTAGAAGCAAGGTCAAAACCAATAATTAAGATGTTGGAAGATATCAAAATCAAGGTATTATCTATGTTTTCTCATAACTACTTACATAATATAATCTTACTATGTTTTTCTATATATATCTCATTGTTATGTTATTTATAGGTTATGAATAGGTTGAAAGATCTTGAAGAGGAGGGTAAAAAATGGACAAGAGATTTCAGTCCGTATGCTATGGATCTTTATAAGGATTACAGAATCATTGCACATGGTTGCCATGTTCAATCTAATAGAAACCTAGGTTATGAGGTGGCTGAGGGTGTAGACAGACATGTTATGAGTCTTGCTAGGAAAAAATGTACATGTAGGACATGGGATTTGACAGGAATACCATGTCCTCATGCCATTAAAGCTTTAGAACATGATAAAAAAAGAACCACTGGATGAGATGCATTGGTGGTACTCAAAAGAGGCTTACATGTTGGTGTACCAACATAAAATTCAACCAGTTAGGGGTGAAAAGTTCTTGAAAGTGTATCCGTCTCATGCTATGGAGCCACCAGAAGTACATAAAATGATTGGTAGACCAAAAACTAAGAGAGTAAGGGAAAATGATGAAGCAAGGAAGAGGGAGGGATTGTGGTCAAAAAGTAGAAAAGGATTAAAAATGTCATGTGGTCACTGCAGTGCACCAGGTCACAATAAAAGGAACTGTTCTTTGGTAAATTTATTATTCCTTAGTTATTATTTGCATTGTTTATTTAACATAGTTTAATTAATAGTCTAACTACTATGCCAATTTTTTAGCTTGAAAGAAGAGCACAAGTTCTTTCAGATGTATCAGTGTCAGCATCACAACCAAGTCAATAATCTGTCTTCATGCCAACTGTGGAATTTTTACCTAATCACCAGGAAAGCCAACCAATATTGAAGTTGTTGGTCCTTCAAACTTGAAGAGGAAAGCAAAGGAAAAATATGTTATACCTTTAAGAGCACCTATTGATGAAGAGGAAGATGTAGATGAAGATGAAGATGAAGATAAATATGAAGATGAAGATGAGCTTGAAAGTGAGAATGAGAACAATAATTAGGCCTAGGGCAATATCTGAAGCTAAAACTAGGCTTCAAATGAACAAGTTGCATCAACTACCGATAGGGTCAAGGAAGATTAACTTCAGGGGTGATGAGAGTGGTGTAAGTAGGCCTACTAACCTGTCGTACTCACCAAGAAAGTTGACTTAGAAAGGCAAATCATGTGTGACCTCAAATCAGTTGGTAATAGAAAAGGAGAAAAAAATTGGAAAATTGAATCCAAAGAGAGGCAAGCATTAGGAATGACAATTGTGCATCATGCTGTGATTTTTGTTTGTTATGTAAAGGCACAAAGAAAGTTTTTTTTTTGTTATTGTGAATCAGTCTTGAAACTGATCGTTTAAGTCTTGAAATTGATCGTTTTTTGTTCGTATGTTTTGTAAGTAGCCATGAATATTTTTGTGGGTTGAACGTGTGGCTATCTTATAAATCTTATAATTTGCATTACTTATGTCTTGTTGGAGTGCAAAATGTATGTCTTGTGAGTTGTGAATTAATATTGATTTACTTTACTTGTGTATCTGTTGGGTCAGAAATTAGATGGTAAAGCCTGCTCATGTAACTAGGAGCAGGTGGGATAACGATTCCTGAATGAAGAGCATGTGAGCTGAATATGTTCTGTTGATGCTTTGTTTTGAGATTGAGAAACATTTGAATGCTTATGGTTATGGATGTAATTGATTTTCTCGTGTTCGTGGTTGTATGAACACGATTGATGTTAAAGGTTTCACTTTTGGATCGTGTTGATGTGTATTATCTACTTATGCAGATGGATGTACATATATTCTTGCTCTTCAGTGATGCTATCTAGGCTGCTTTTTTTTTCCTTGCTTCCTCTTGCCTTTATTAAATATGCAGACGGATGTACATATATTCTTGCCTTCAGTGATGTATTGCTTTAGGTCACTTGATTTTAATGTGCTATTTCTAGAGTCAGCTTATCTCCTGTCTGACTCATTTTCTCTGTAGTTCATCCTAACAAATATGAAATTTCTGCAACAACTTTATTCTGTACAAGGATTGATCAAATATCAAGTTACTGTGTACCACATTAGTGGAGGAAATGAGTTGTTGTCTCCTTATTTTTACCTCTTGAACTAGTTTTTGGGTTGAATGCATCCTCAATATGATATAAGAGCCTGACCCATTCATGTGCTTGTAATCATATTGTCCACACACTATATGTCCAACCTTGGGCGTTGGAGGAAGGGGTTACTATGTGACCCATATTGGTGAAGGAAATGAGCCATTGTCTCCTTTAAGGTCTTGAGTAATTCTCCCCTCATGAGCTAGTTTTTGGAATTTTTTTAAGCACAAAAATCCATTCATGAGTTTGACACTGAAATCCCCATAGAAAGAAGAATATGGTAGTCTTTTATAGTGTTCTTTTCCACCAATCATACATGCATTTTGCTTATTGAAAATGCATGGTCCGTGGCATACTACTAAGTCTGTTCTTGTTCTTGCCAGGCATCTCTATTTTGTACTATTCACTTTCTGCTGTCTGGATAAGTTGTTCCTTTTTATAAGAATCAGTTCTCTACTATTGTAAATTAGTTTGTTAAGCAACTCAATTAAAAATTTACAAGACTTGCTTGGAATTGGAGAATACTAAAAGTCATGGAATCAAGTATAGAACGAAGTCTCGTATATACTGTAGTAGTACCCTCCAGTGTGCTTGTAACATTAATTTAGATATCCCACTTGTTCTTATTCAACTTAATCATTGTACTCCATCTCTATTCTACGAGCATTTTTACAGTCTTAAAAATGACAATAAACAGCCAAATCAGCCATTTCAGACCTACCTTGCCTGTGTTCTTTCAAAACTCCACCAAAATCATGTCTAGTTTCAGTCACTTTTTCCCTGCTCATACTATGAATAACACCCTTAACCTCCTCAATTTTAATACTTCTACAGTACCCAATATATCGATGTCTCTTGATGTGCTCCTAATTACCAAGCACAATGTTCCTGTCCTCTTCTTCACTCAAGAGTTTATGTAAGTATGTCTGTCATCTCCGTCTAATGAGTGTCTCTTATGTTCATAGATTCTAGAGGGATTCTTTAAGTTGAGAGCTGGGGAAAGGGCATAAACACAAATGTTATGTAAAGTTGTTGGTTCAAGTGTGATGTACTATACACCAGAATTTATGAGAACCATCTTAGAATTTTAGGAAACAATAAATCTATTCCAAAAATAGCGGATTCTATAACAGTGAAGGTATGCAGTTGTTTTAGAACAAAGAAATAATGGCGAAAGGCACAAGATGACATATACTAGGCCCAATAGTGTGCTGCCTGATCTGATCTCGGATGAATGCCTCTGATTTGCTCTGAACCATCAAAAATGAAAAGATACCCTCTTGAACATAATGGACTATATTCCATTATGCTGAATGAGAGATTAAAAACGGCAAAAAGGTCTTACAACCCCCCCTTCCTTCAACCAAAAAAAAAAGAAGATGCGAGCATGAAAAAAGAATATAGAGAAAAAGTGGAAAATAATATAATCATAAGCAATTTTTATTGAATACAAACGTAAATTACAGTACTACTGTAACAACAACTACTTCTGTTGTGATGCAGTTTCTTTCATTTACATCTCCACGAATTGATTTTGTGTGCCTCTATATATAAATATATTATTATGCTCAGAAATGAAGCTACAGATCTTATTCACAACTAAAAACCTGGCAAATTTCAACAACACCATCCTAAGCATCATTCAATTCCAACAATAGGAAGGCCCTGCAACTTTGGTTTTTATTTTATTTTAGTACTTAAAGAAGCAACATGTGAGCTTCATTAATATTTTAACTAAGTTGAATTGAGTTAGTTCCTAATACATTGTTGTAAATGAAGATTTTTGCAGGTTTCAACAAACAACCAAGTGAAGTATTTGTATAATTTAAAGCAAAATACTTTTCATATCTTGTCAAACTCGTAATACAACCTTTTTAGGCTAACAAATAACATAGAATTCTGCAATAAAATTGCTTATTACATAACACTAAAATAACACTTTTGCAAAAAGTTACTGCATAACACCTAACCAACTAATAATCCTAATGTAACACAAGCCATACTACATCAATTTGGCAGCTACAAACCCATCAATACCAAACCAAGAAACTACAAGCAAGCTTATCAAGTGATAAGCTTTCAACTCCAACTTTGAAACTTTATCATCCAAGTTGTCCACTTGCTTCAAATTTGCACTTTTATTACCAAGTAGCAGTTATATCTTTCAAATCAGAAATTCCAGCACCACCCATATCCTCCAAATTTTCTTCAAATTGTTTCTTTCCTTGCGAACTGAATCCAATTCAACTTTTTGATTATGAATTATCATTGACTCATGAGGTGGGAATTTTTCATCGAACCAATTCCAATAACCACAAGAGTTAAATTCAAGACGACGACATTTGTAAAATCGTCGTCCACCATTTTCAATGGTCTTATTGAAGAGAAGAAACAGAAGAAGATATCGACATTGCTGAGGAGAAAAACTTATGAAGAGTAGCAACTCCAATTTGTTGGCTAGAAGAAACAGAAAGTCTTACTTCAGTTCTGGTGAGCTTTGATAGATGAAGAAGAGAGGATATTTGGCAAAAAAAACTTGAGTTCTGATGAGCTTCAAATAAAGAAGAAGAGAGGAGAATTGGATGAAGTTGATGAGCGTGATTTTATTGTAGGTTAAAAGCTTTTAGGGATGATTATTGGGTTAAAAGAAACGAGTTAAAAGATTTAGGTCAAAAAAATTGGGTCAAAACGGGTGGGCCTTTTGGGTGGGTATATGGGTTTTTAATTAATTAAATTAATTATTTTGGCAGCCAATAAAATAGTGACACGTCATTAATGAATTGAGGTTGTTAAAGATGAGGGCAAAATAGATCCAAAAGGTTGATGTCAAGGGCATTTTAGGCCCGAAAGGTAGAAGAAGGGTAATTTTGTATCAATTCGCATAGTTGAAGGGTATTTTAGGCCCTTTTCCGTAAAAATAAACATCTTAATAACCATAACACTCTAAAAAGGTATCTAACAAGTGGTAGATAATCTATATTTAACATTAACCATAACCTCTTGAGATGGTGTTGTGAATTGACTCTTAGACTTTTGTGGATCCTCATTTTCACTAACATATTCTGCCTTGACCTTTTCAATACCGAACTTTCATAATAGGATTGCATATCGTGTACGAAGGTAATCTGATAAATAATCATTGGATAGAATAAAGAATCCGAATTCCCTTTAAAATGCAGAAGAAACATTATAAAAATAAAGAAACTACATTATTATTTAAAACAAAATCATACTAATATTTACATGCGGTATCACTTTTTTATGCTTATCAGTAATCAATTTTTTGTATCTGATAATTATTAAAACTAGATATAATGTATCTTACACATAGACTAGTACAAATTCTGATTGATACACCATTTATCATGATGCTAATGTATCGTATGCATACTGAATAATATAAATTTTGCCTGATACACCATTGAACATTATTTTTGTATAAATAACATGACATCTTGTGACTGATACACAACTAAGCATACTATAATATTTGATAACTTCAAATAATTACAACAACTACTCAAAGAATGAACAAAATTAGAATTTATTGTATCAATTAATTAATCTTAAAAATAGATACATTACAATATGAAATATGAATTTTATCATTAATCTATCATTTTTTGATTGGCGTTATAAACAAGTTTAAAAGTCAATAAAAGAAGATGCAAAACTAATCTTATGTAAAGAAGGTCGAGAAATTGTAGGAGCCAATTTTCGATCCCTCCATTAATTTTGAGATTTTTATTAAACAGAACAATATTGATTTGCTATTGCTAATGGATATGAAAATACTCGCGCTTTAGAATATGAAAAATAACAACGATTCTCTATTGCTAGTGGCTGATGAAAACGTTAGATCTGCTTTGATATTGTAGAATGGAAAAGATGAAAACTACATATTCAGTGATTAGATATTGATTGACTAGAGAGAGAAAGAAATAATTTGAAATTCAAATTGAGATGAATGATGTAACTGATTAGATTATGGGAGTGAAATAAGGAGAGATTGAAGGAGTTAAATTAGGAGAGCTGAAATGTGGGTTACAGTAATGTATCTGGGCTATTTGGAGTAATGGGGAAAAGAAGGAATTTTTGTAATATTTTAAAATGATAGGGAATAATAGAAAATATGGTAAATAAATATACGTATATAGGTAGTTTTTCCAAATTAAAATAATTTGGTTAAATAGAAATCCTAGGCCCATTACGAAAAATCCATATGTGATTTGTTTGGCCCACAATTGCGAAAAGGTAAATGAAAGTTAGAGTTGCGTATCGATTTCATTTGTATTGAGGTTTATTGGTTATTATTTGTAGACATGCTAAATCATATAATATAGAAGATAATTGACATTCAATTGACACCAAATTAATACTAGATACATATAAATAGGTACATGAATTTGATATTAGATCATATAAATAGATACATTAATTTAATATTAGATCATATAAATAGATACATGGAAATTAATACTAGATACCGTACAGTCGTGTATCTAAGTGTTTATTTTATTGGATACATCATATATTGATCATAGATACATCAAATTAATGAATTTATTATTTTAAGAGTAATAAGTTGAAATTAATCAAATTTCATAACCAAGATATACATGTTTTTGTCTTTTATTAATAATATTAATGAATGTATTATATAAAGAGTAATAAAATGAAATTAATTGAAGAAAGATACACTCCTGATTTCCGCCTTATATTAAGAAATTTGATTAGTATTTCCAGAATTAAATATGTATGTCAATGTTTAAATTGTTGTATACGTGTATCTGACGGGTAATGGTACATGTATCTAAAGGAAGAAATATGGTACAAGAAGTAATATCAGAAATTATCGTGAATTCTAGTAATTAGGACCTAAAGTAGTGGGATTTATGTAGTTTGCTTGAAATTGTTTTTTGGCAAACTACATAAATCTCACTAGTTTAGGTCCTAATTATGAAGATTTTCGATAGTTTTAAATATTACTTCATTTACCATATATCTATGTTTAATTAGTTTAATTTTATTATTCTTTGAATTAACAAATTCATTAATATTATTAATAAAAGATAAAAACGTGTATATCTTGGTCATGTAATTTGACTAATTTTCATTTTATCACTCCTAAAATAATAAATTTATTAATTTGATGAATCTATTATCAATATATATTGTATCCAACAAACTAAACACTTAGATACATGAATATCATATAAGTACATTCAAACATGTATCAGATACATAGTAAGCATATACATCTAATTATGTGTATCTAATTATGGAATGTCACTGAAATGCGTTAATTTAGGGAAATATCATAACTATAGAGTATTTGTTGAATTATTAATTAAAAAAAGGAAAAATTTCAAAATTCTTCCTTGGTTTTAAGTATCTGAAATATTTTCTCGTAGATACATATGATCTTAATCATATATATTAACTCTTAACTAGATACATGTACATCTAAAACCCTTCTTATCTCTCTCCTCTTCAGCGGAGACCAGCGCCACCTCCGTTGCACGTTTCCTCGCCAACATGAAATCATTGCCCCCGACAGAAACTTCACCAAACTAGCAAGAAATCTTTTGTTCTTCGTTGCGTTCTTCTCCTAGGTACACCGAGGAATTGAAACTTGATGATGTTGTACATATTTTTGTACTGACCTTGAAGGATAGGTAAGCATCTTAACTTTTTTCACATATTCATCATTGTTGAAGTCACAAATTTCTCCCCTTGGGTTAGTGTGTTTTATACGTCCCTATTCTTTTCTTGAAAAAGGATGTAATTCTTATCGATTAAGAGAAGAGAGAGGGCTTGAGTTTTACCCTAACTTATAATATTCTTTGATAAGAAGATATTTGTTTTAAATTAAAATGCTAATTTTGAAGTTTAAATGTAAAGATAATTAATCAATCCTAGTTTAAGGGATATTAATGTTGATTGTATATCTCTTAATAATATATGGTATAAAATATCTAAAGTGATAATGTATGTAATTGTATAAAAATAGAGGTAAATTTAGTATATATGATAGTAATGTATGTCTATTAAAGTAGTTTATCATTTTTAATTTTTTTTGGAGGTAAACAACATCAATTTCATTAGCTTAGGAATGAATTTTTTTTGTGATGAGTCTACCATATTATCAATTATATCGTAATTTGTATCTCAAATACATGCATCTGGTGAACTCAGATATATGTATCTCAAATGTATGTTAACTATACATATATAATTAAATGTATTTAAATAGGAAATGTAACTGGAAGACATAAATTAAGAAAAAAATTACGTGTATGACAATGTTAAGTATCTGTCGTATCACTATTTAAAATGTTCAAAAAAAATTGACCTTTCAATTTTTTCAAGCATCAACATGCTATACATTTTTTCTTTTAGAATGCAAATTTTTGTGTATCTGAACTGTTCTTTTATGCATATGGTATAATTTCTTCTATGTATCTTAATATGTAATTAATGATTAGATGTATATGTTCAATATTTGAATTTGAACAGTCCTTCTATGAATCTGCTATAGTATCTTTAATGTATATTATATGTACTTAATGATTACATATCGCTGAGGTGTTCATTTTGTGTATCTAAACTACTTCTATTTTTATTCTTATGTATTTGATATAATTTATTTTATTTATATGATAAAACTTACATAAAAATCGACGTACTAAAAGGAAGAACAATGCTAGGAGGAAAATAGGCATCATTAGTGTTTGCCCTTAAAATATGACGTCAATATCTCTATGGTGTTCATGTGGATGTGTTCATCGATCACAAGAGTTTTCAATATGTTTTCGATCAGAAGGAGCTTAATCTCAAGCAAATAAGGTGATTAGAGTTTCTCAAGGACTACGACATGAGCATCCTATATCACCCAGGTAAGGTTAACGTTTTTGTTAATGCTTTGAGCATGTTGTCCATGGGGAGTACTGTTCATGTTAAGGAAGGAAAGAAGAAGTCAGCTAAGGAAGTTCACAGACGTGCCCGTTTTGGAGTCCGTATGCTAGATTCTAGTAAAGGTGGAGTTGTGCTGATGAATGAGGTTGAATCATCAGTAGTGTCTGAAGTTAAGGAGAAACAAGATAAAAACCCTCTTTTACTTGAACAAAAGGTGAATGTTCACAAGCAAAAGGTAATGGCTTTTGAACAAGGGGGAGATAGTGTGTTGAGATATCAAGGTAGATTGTGTGTACCAAAGGTGGATGGCTCAGAGAGAGAATCATGACAGAAGTTCATAGTTCTAGATATTCGATCCAACCCGGTTCCACAAAGATGTATCATGACTTGAAAGAAGGAAATTGGGTGGAATAGTATGAAGAGGTGTATTGTAGACTTGGTTGTTAAGTGCCTAAATTGTCAGGAAGTCAAGGTGAACACCAGAGGCCAAGTGGATTGACTCAGAACATAGATCTTCTAAAATTTAAGTGAGAGATGATTAATATGGACTTCATTAATTACTTGCTTGTAACTATCTCACAAGCAACATGATTCAATTTGGCTGATTGTTGATTGGATGATTAAATCAGCCCATTTCTTGATGGTAAAGACAACAAATTCAGTCGAAAATTATGCCAATTGTACATTCAAGAAATAGTTTGACTTCATGCACTTTCTGTGTCTATAATCTCTGATAAGGGTGTATAATTCACCGCTCATTTTTGGAAGTCATTTCAGAAAGGTTTTCTTTCGAAGTTAAACCTTAAAACTGCTTTTCATCCCCAGTCGAACGGCCAAGAAAAACGTACAATTCATACCCTAAAAGATATTTTGAGGGCATGTGTCATGAATTTCCAAGGTAATTGGGATGTCCACTTGCCCCTCATAGAGTTTGCTTACAATAATAGTTATCACTTTAGTATCCAAATGACTCTTTATGAGCGAAGATGTAGATATCCTATATATTGATTGGCTTGAAGTTGGCAAAGCTGCGTTGATGTCACGATCCAAAGTACACCGTAGAAGTTAGGGCATCCTTCACATCGGAACACGTCGTACTTGACCTCTCGGAGGTCTTGTACAAGACTTTTGACATCATTCATTGCATATATACGAAAAGTAGTGCGGAATTAAAATTTTTCTTTCACAACATAATGCGGAATCATTCTATAAAACTTCTAACATATGTCTCAAAAACCATCTATGACATCATGAGTACTATGGTCTTGGGTCACAACCCATAAAAGTCTAACATGGAAAAGAACATAAAATATGACATAAGAGTGATGTCCCGGATGCTATGAGGACTCACCAATCTTCACTTCTTGACAAGCCTTGGAAACTCTACCCTTGCAAGCAACTCAATCTCCTCAAGACCCTACATTGGATTAGAATGTAGGCAAAATATGCGTTTAGTACGAAATGTACCAAGTATGGAAACTATCATACCAAAAAATAAGATATCTCAAAGGGTAGTTGATAATAGATAAAATCATAAGAGATTAAAGCATATGCATATCATGAATATCATAAGAATAATAAAGCATCATAAAGCATATAAGAGTTCATATTTCACTCATTGTCCTTCTTACTCAAATGAACTACAGCCACCTCCAAGTATACTTGTGCAAGGCTAAGGTAGCATCCCCATACTACTACCAAAGTTAAGTACCTCTCTTTGGTCAATCTTGATCATAATTCACTTTCATAATTAAGACCTAAGTTCATCATAACATATGAGCACTATGTCCTTAAGCCACTTTAAAGCACACTTGTGCAATGCATGAGAAGCATCTCATTCTACTCCACACACTAAGCATATCTTGAAGTCACCCTAATCCTTTTAATAACTTTTAGGAGTATCTAGTACACCTACTTTGTATTGACAAGGAACTATCATCTCAAGTCAATTATGTCATGGAAAGCAACCATAGCCACTACCCAAGCTAAACTTACATATCATAGGGGTCATATCATAGGTAGCTTCAAGTCATACTTATGCCATGTATGGATAGCATCCCATACTATCATTCATACTAAGTACTTCTCTAGACTATCCCATTCCAAGCTAACTTGTCTTGCACTTTTGTCTATTAAGCTCAACATACTATCATAATAGACCTACTACCATGGAAAGCATCTCAACATACTAACCGAGCTAACTAAAGGAAGGATACAACTATCTTAACCACCATGCAGCCAATCATGTAGATGTAAGCTAATCATAGTGGAGTATGAATCCTCAACCCTAAACTATCATGAGAAACTAATCCCAAGATATTTCATGAAATAAACCTTACATGCAAATCAAGCTAACATTAGGAGAGTATAGGCCTTTCCCCTAAAGCTACCATGAAATGGTTTTGGCCAAACCAAGTCAAGCTACCATGATCAAGCATCCTAGCAATACAAGACCAATCTAAACATGAGAGAGTTTACTTCTTCCATCCCAAGCTACCATGAAGTTCATCACCTCAAGCAACCATGAGTAATTCAACTCAAGCTTCCATGAGATTCAACATCTCAAGCTACCATGAGTATTTCAACTCAAGCCCCCTTGAGATTTACTATCTCAAGCTACCCTTGAGATCTACCATCTCAAGCTATCATGAGATTCACATCTCAAGCTAACACACCTTGGCCTTAGCTCACCAAGTCTATTACACAAGAAGAGTCTATTCAATACAACTTCAATTTATTCTAGTTTATCATGTCTTGATTCATTTTAGGTTCTTAGGTGTCACACCTGGAGAGCATACCATGGATGAGACCGGTGTCGTCGTCCTCTAAGAGGACTCAGACAAGCCCTTAGCATTCGTCATAACATGTGATCAATAAAATTTGTGAAAAAATTGAATTTTTTATTATACTAATGAAGTATACTTAGACTTCATACTTAAAATTCATAAAGACATACGATATTCTAAAACTGTCTCACATATATAGAAACCATCTAAGAGTGCAAATCTGGACTTAGCCAATAATAGTCAATATATCATATAGGCCTTAATACAAAAGAATCCAAAGAACATAAATGGAAATCTAATACTCTTAAATTCTACTTATGTTTTCATAAAGCTGTAAAATGAAATATAGAATCCCCGAACATGAGGACCTACCAAGACTTGGAGAAAGAGTTCTAAGCTTCTTCAAATCGACCTCTTTAACTTCAATGGCCGGAACCTACAGTTGTAGTAATATAAAGTAATGGGGTTAGTACGCCACATGTACTAAGTATGGGTATATGTACATAATACTTAAGGACATGCATGAAAAAGGATCATTTATCATCTCTTTAGAAAATATGCTAAGTCATATGAAAGTCTTCAATGCACATACCATATAACATATACAAGTTAAAGCATGATCATAATCAAAGACATATTCTCATAGAGTCATGTTAACATTTCATATTCAATAGATCATATAGACACAACATATAAAATAGTTACCAATGACCTCATCCCCAACTTACAAGTGCAATGATCATGTGATACCTCATAACCCCACACAACCAAGTATATAAGATAGGAGACCATAAGTAAAGCCTTGCTTCATGTACTTGTAACATAAGTAGTCATCACCTCATATAACAATATAAGCAAATAACATATTCATCATAATGACCAACATCATATAAGAGTAACATCATGTATCATAATCATCATATCTTTCATGTTATCATATTCATAAGAACAATCTCCTAGGACTTCCCTTAGAGTAAACTTGTGCAATGTCTAGGTAGAGTCCCATACCCCTACCTATACTAAGTAGACTCCTCAAGTCACCCTAGTCAACGTTCATTTACTTGTCTTTCATTTTACATGAGGGAACATTCGCATTAACCGACATAGACCATGTGAGCTAAACATGAAATCCGGTGTCATGAAACCCCACACCCAAAGAAAGTGGTCTACCGTCCAAAGTAGAACCTAACATGACATAGCTTTCTAGGTGGATCCACTAGCTAGTATCATATGGTGACAACATAGTTCAAGAACTAGGAGATGTATTAGAGAACCATATTCCACATTACATGGCAGCCTCAATCTCATGAGAATCATTGTGAACCTACCTTCCAACTACAGAAGGGACACTTCTCATATCTAGTTCATCGGTGCTTAGCTTAAGTCCCTTTCTTGAATAACCTTTAAGTTGTCTTTTATCATAAACTTATCATAGGTCATAGGAGATTAACTCCTTGTATAACATGATCATAAGCTCTTTTAGATTAGATGAGAATTTCCTTTCATCAAACACTTCATATGTGAGATTAACATAACATAATCACCTTGTGTAAAGCATACAAGGGATATTATAACTTGCATTTTCGTATTCTTATCATGATCTCACAATTTACATGTTCATAGCCCAGCATATTCATATAGCATTATCATACATTTATTTCGTAATCATAGCATCATAATTATAGGCTAACATAAAAAATTGAGAGTAATCACACTTAGAAGACTTACCTCTTACTTCCAAGAATCTTATTCATCATGAAATATTCATAATCATACATAGTGAAATACTCAATAGCATAATCAAGAACAACTCATCAAATCGTGTACAAGATCAATGCATAACGTAGGAGAAGGTAAACGGGTTGTTAAAGGGTTCATTCAAGTCTTAATTCTAATCCTAACGTTTACACATTATCAAATACCATAAACAACTCATTCGAAACCATCACTTAGAGAAAGATCATGTATCACACTACATTCTAACATTATCAATCAATTACTCAACAATTCGTACGAAATTGAATATAGAAAACGTTTACTTTTCATTGAAAATCATAAATCTAGGGTTAGGAAGAAAATCCGTTTTGTAGAGTAAAAACCCTAGTATTTGAAGTTCTTGAAAACTTATCTTGAAAAGACCCCTTGGGGAAAGGAATCCCAAGAGTGAAAAACCCATACCTTATAGATTAAGAATCCACGAAATCTGATTGGAAACTTCGAAACCTTCGTCTTTCCCTTAAGCTTTTCTTGTTCTTCAATGGAGTTTGGAAAAGAGAGTGTTCTTGAGAGATTGAGAGAAATTTCGTTTGATCTGATTTGAGACGTGTAAAAGTGGTCTAAAACCGACCTAATATCAATATATAGTTGTCCCATGAATTACCCAAAAGACCCTCCACTTAAATGAGTCTTTTTAATAACTTAAATTACCAAAACGCCCCTCCTAAATTGACTAAAAATAGGAGAGCATTTGACTTAGCCAAATTCTGAAAATTTGCTAAGTGTCTCGGGTTTGACCATGAATTTAAATTAATTAATTAAGTTGCTAATTTAATTAATTAAGTAACTTAGGGTAATTACTAAAGTACCCCTAAGTCACTAGGACCATAACCAACCCCTTCGGACTATCCTAGGTTAGGTAATAGGATGTTTCTTTAGTTAGCTACTCGGCTAGTGTCACCCGGTTAGGTCTTAGGATTTCGGGCACACAAGTTAGTTCATTTTTGTTAGTCCTAGGTTAGTTAACTAGTTAGGTAAGTTAGTTAGAACCTAGGATTAGTTAGGAAGCTCGGACCCACGTGGCTTGACCCGACGTGTGCCGACCCCCTAACCGTTCTAACCGAATCGGTTGGGCTTGGTCGCTTGTATCTCGTCCGGTAGCATATGTGCTTGCACATGTGCTTGAACATGTGTTGCCGTGCACTTTCCTAACCATGCACTTTGTAATTGCACTTGGAAAGTTCACTTCTTGTCCAAGGATCCTTACTATGTCCTTGGGCACTACTTAATCTACATGATCATTTTAAATGATCATGTGCTATGGTACCTAGGCTTGACACTTTGACGCCTCGTACCTAATGCGTGTAAGCGATGAAAATAAGAATTTTAGCTTAGGGTCTTCATTGCAGGTACAATTCCTAAACAAGCTTGGATTGGAGCATTTGAACATCAAAGTGTATTTTAAGTTACTTGTGTATACATAGAAATTGGCTAACACCCTTAAGCCAATATTCTCTAACATGCCCAATATTACTCAATATTGGGCATTGGGATGCCTATGTACCTCAATACATATTCTTAAAACCTAATAGACTCTTCACTAGACAAGTACATTTTCTGGAAACATCATTTTATGCATTATTAAATAGATTAAGCTCTAGTCTAAGTCATGGCATTTCCGGAGTGTTACATTATCCCCCCCTTAGGAACATTCATCCCCGAATGACACTAAAATCTTTTGAAGGGTAGGAAAAGACTCAATATTAGCAGCTCAACTAGCACATAACATATCATTACACTTAGCACTCAATTCATGATGCACAACATATATGAGCTACATATTCATAACACATAGTGAGGAATTTCCTTCTCAACCTTATCATAAGCTCAAAATGCATCAAAGAGTTACCATGCTATCAATCTTCTCAAGATATCAACAAAACAACAAAATCTCAAGAAAACATATGCATACAAGTTTCACATAAGTGCAAGAATAGAGTATGAAAACATCTTCTTAAAACTCTAGTTGGTACTATCTTTTACCAAAACATGCGCCTATTTAGTAACCAAGTTAATTTCATGATTATGCATTACTTTCTCTATTGAGTGGAATATCGAACCTCAAGGAGTAAATAGATGAGGGTAGCGGGACTTCATGTCAGCTTCATCCTCCCATGTTGCACCCTCAACAAGATGGTTCCTTCATAGAACTTTTACAGAGGCAACCTCCTTGTTTCTCATCTTCTTGACTTGGCGATCTAGGATCTCAATCGGAACCTCTTCATAGGAGAGGTTCTCATCCACTCCTAAACCTTCAATAGGCAGAATAGATACCGGGTCGCCTATGCATTTCTTGAGCATGGAAACTTGAAACACCGGATGAACCGAAGCTAGTTCACTAGGTAGTTTCAACTCATAGGCAACCTTTCCAATTCGTTGTAAGACCTCATAAGGACCAACATACCGGGGACTTAGCTTCCCCTTTCTACCGAATCTCATCACCCCTTTCATAGGTGAGATCTTCAAGTAGACATGATCACCTATTTCAAACTCAAGATCTCTTCTTCTATTGTCGGCATAAGACTTTTGCCGACTATAGGCTGTCTTCAATCTAGCTCTTCTGATTCAAACTTTCTCTACCTTAGCTTCTCTTTGCTTCCTTGGGAAGAATCTGTCAAGAAAGGCCTTTTTAAAGATCTCCCAAGTCACGGGACCATCTCTTAAATCCCTACTATCCTTCCACAAATTGTTCCATGTCTGAGCCACCGTCCTTGAGTTGATAAGCAGCAAGTTCAGCCTTCTCAGTAGTACTCACCCCCATAGCAAACAAAATCTTGTAGACCTCATCAAGGAAATCTTGAGGGTCTTCATCAACTTTTGATCCAAAGTACATGGGAGGATTCATCCTCGTAAAGTCTCTCAAACGGCTAGCCATAGTACTAGCATGCTGGTTTTCTCGAGGTGAAACTTCTCTGTTAGCTTGAGCCGTGATGGATTTAGCTTGAGTGGTGATGGCTTGGGCCATTTGGAACAGGGCTGCCCTCACCTCACCATCCGTCATAGCCGGAGGATTCACCGAAACTTGATCATTTGCAGCAGCTTGCACTTCAGGAGCATTTAAGTTACCTTGGGGAGTAGCTCCCGCATTCGCAATCTCCTCTCCTACCCTTTTAAAGGTTGTCCTTCTTGTGTTCATTGCCTATATACACAATAAAGGGATTAGATGCTAATAGACACATAGTGTCAAAACTCTAAAGGCGAGACATAGGAGTATCAAGAAAAGAGAAGTTTCCTAATCATCATATAGCCCCTCGCCCACAATTGTGGCGCGCTTTACAACCATAAACAAGACACTAGGTAATGTGGTTTAGTGAGACATTGATCCTAAGGATATTCAACCTCATGCTCTGCTACCAAGTTTATCACACCCGAAGAGCATACCCCGGATGAGACCGGCGTCGGTGTCCTCTAAGAGGACTTAGACAAGCACTTAGCATTTATCATAACATGTGATCAATAAAATTTGCGGAAAAATTAAAACTTTTAACATACTAATGAAGTATATTTAGACTTCATACTTAAGATTCATAAAGACATACGATATTCTAAAACTGTCTCACATATATAGAAATCATCTAAGAGTGCAAATCCGGACTTAGCCAATAATAGTCAATATGCCATATAGGCCTTAATACAAAAGAATCCAAGGAACATAAATGGAAATATAATACTCTTAAAATTCTACTAATGTCTTCATAAAGCTGGAAAATGAAATATAGAATCCCCGAACATGAGGACCTACCGAGACTTGGAGAAAGAGTTCCAAGCTTCTTCAAATCGACCTCTTTAACTTCAATGGCCGGAACCTACAGTTGTAGTAATATAAAGTAATGGGGTTAGTACGCCACATGTACTAAGTAAGTGTATATGCACATAACACTTAAGGACATGCATGAAAAAGGATCATTTATCATCTCTTTAGAAAATATGCTAATTCATATGAAAGTCTTCAATGCACATACCATATAACATATACAAGTTAAAGCATGATCATAATCAAAGACATATTCTCATAGAGTCATGTTAACATTTCATATTCAATAGATCATATAGACACAACATACAAAATAGTTACCAATGACCTCATCCCCAACTTACAAGTGCAATGATCATGTGATACCTCATAACCCCACACAACCAATTAGATAAGATAGGAGACCATAAGTAAAGCCTTGCTTCATGTACTTGTAACATAAGTAGTCATCACCTCATATAACAATATAAGCAAATAACATATTCATCATAATGACCAACATCATATAAGAGTAACATCATGTATCATAATCATCATATCTTTCATGTTATCATATTCATAAGAACAATCTCCTAGGACTTCCCTTAGAGTCAACTTGTGCAATTTCTAGGTAGAGTCCCATACCCCTACCTATACTAAGTAGACTCATCAAGTCACCCTAGTCAACGTTCATTTACTTGTCTTTCATATTACATGAGGGAACATTCACATTAACCGACAAAGACCATGTGAGCTAAATATGTAATCTGGTGTCATGAAACCCCACACCGAAAGAAGGTGGTCTACCGTCCAAAGTAGAACCTAACATGACATAGCTTTCTAGGTGGATCCACTAGCTAGTATCATATGGTGGCAACATAGTTCAAGAACTAGGAGATGTATTAGAGAACCATAGTTCCACATTACATGGCAGCCTCAATCTCATGAGAATCATTGTGAACCTACCTTCCAACTAGGGAAGGAATACTTTTTATATCTAGTTCATCGGTGCTTAGCTTAAGTCCCTTTCTTGAATAACCTTTAAGTTGTCTTTTATCATAAACTTATCATAGATAATAGGAGATTAACTCCTTGTATAACATGATCATAAGCTCTTTTAGATTAGATGAGAATTTTCTTTCATCATAACACTTCATATGTGAGATTAACATAACATAATCACCTTGTGTAAAGCATACAAGGGATATCATAACTTGCATTTCCGTATTCCTATCATGATCTCACAATTTACATGTTCATAGCTCAGCATATTCACATAGAAACATCCTACATTCCTTTCGTAATCGTAGCATCATAATTATAGGCTAACATAAACATTGAGAGCAATCACACTTAGAAGACTTACCTCTTGCTTCCAAGAATCTTATTCATCATGCAATATTCATAATCATACATAGTGAAATACTCAATGGCATAATCAAGAATAACTCATCAAATCATGTACAAGATCAATGCATAGCGTAGGAGAAGGTAAACGGGTCGTTAAAGGGTTCATTCAAGTCTTAATTCTAATCCTAACGTTTACACATTATCAAATACCATAAATAACTCATTCAAAACCATCACTTAGAGAAAGATCATGTATCACACGACATTCAAACATTATCAATCAATTACTCAACAATTCAGACGAAATTGAATATAGAAAATGTTTACTTTTCATTGAAAATCATAAATTTATGGTTAGGAAGAAAATCCGTTTTGTAGAGTAAAAATCCTAGTATTTGAAGTTCTTGAAAACTTATCTTGAAAGGACCTCTTGGGGAAAGGAATCCCAAGAGTGAAAAACCCATACCTTATAGATGAAGAATCCACGAAATCTTATTGGAAACTTCAAAACCTTCGTCTTCTCCCTTAAGCTTTTCTTGTTCTTCAATGGAGTTTGGAAAAGAGAGTGTTCTTGAGAGATTAAGAGAAATTTCGTTTGATCTGATTTGGGACGTGTAAAAGTGGTTTAAAACCGACCTAATATCTATATATAGTCGTCCCATGAATTACCCAAAAGACCCTCCACTTAAATGGGTATTTTTAATAAGTTAAATTACCAAAATGGCCCTCCTAAATTGACTAAAAATAGAAGAGCATTTGACTTAGCCAAATTCTGAAAATTTTCTAAGTGTCTCGGGTTTGACCATGAATTTAAATTAATTAATTAAGTTGCTAATTTAATTAATTAAGTAACTTAGGGTAATTACTAAAGTACCCATAAGTTACTAGGACCATAACCAACCCCTTTGCACCATCCTAGGTTAGGTACTAGGATGTTTCTTTAGTTAGCTACTCGGCTAGTGTCACCCGGTTAGGTCTTATGATTTCGGGCACACTAGTTAGTTCATTTTTGTTAGTCCTAGGTTAGTTAGCTAGTTAGGTAAGTTAGTTAGAACCTAAGATTGGTTAGGAAGCTCGGCCCCACGTGGCTTGACCCGACGTGTGCCGACCCCCCTAACCACCCTAACCGAATCGGTTGGGCTTGGTCGCTTGTCTCTCGGCCGGTAGCACATGTGCTTGCACATGTGTTGCCGTGCACTTTCCTAATCGTGCACTCTGTAATTGCACTTGGAAAGTTCACTTCTTGTCCAAGGATTCTCACTATGTCCTTGGGCACTACTTAATCTACATGATAATTTTTAATGATCATGTGTTATGGTACCTAGGCTTGACACTTGGATGCCTCGTACCTAATGTGTGTAAGCGATGAAAATAAGAATTTTAGCTTAGGGTCTTTATTGCAGGTACAATTCCTAAACAAGCTTGGATTGGAGCATTTGAACATCAATGTGTATTTTAAGTTAGTTGTGTATACATAGAAATTGGCTAACACCCTAAAGCCAATATTCTCTAACATGCACAATATTACTCAATATTGGGCATTGGGATGCCTATGTACCTCAATACATATTCTTAAAACCTAATAGACTCTTCACTAGACAAGTACATTTTCTGGAAACATCATTTTAAGCATTATTAAATAGATTAAGCTTTAGTATAAGTCATGACATTTCCGGAGTGTTACATTAGATCAACCTAGAATTCATCTATGTGAGAGAACTTGATTCTCCTACTCGTTCATGTCTTAGAAGAGAAAGAAAACATCATCACAATCACTTCATAATGACTTTACCCTAAAGCCCTAGCATCAATAGCATAACAACCCATAATCGATTAACTACCTTGAATTCATTATGTTCCATGTTTAATTACAAAATAATTCATTCAATTTGATCATTAGAAGGTAATTCTAGTCATGGTTGATCACATAGGTTCAATTCCATCCTTACAAGTCAAGACCAACCTAGATCAATTAGTCCTAGTTCAATTCATATCTAGGTGATTCAACCATGATAAAATAATATACAATACAATTGAATTAAGAAGATCAACTTAAAACCTTCATCTAGCCTCTAATGGCCTAAAACCACCATGATCACCTTCAACATCAATTACTATAATTCACCATGAAAACTTCATGAAAATATCACATAATCATAATATGAACATAATTAAATGTTACCCACTAGATTGGGATCACAATCAAGTCTTACCCACAATGCAATCATAACCCATCTTAGATTGGGGTATTTTGAATCCACAATTGAGGGATAACTATGGGACTCCATGAATAGAAGAATTCATGGGTGAATGAGCTTCACATACCTTAGATTAGAGTCTTAAAGCCAGCTTGAAACCTTGGTGAATTCGTCCTAAGAGCAGCCCCCAATTTCTCTTTCTTCTTCAATGGTATTCTTGAGAGAGTTTTGGAGAAGGAAAAGTTTTGGTTTTTTATTTCTTATTGGGTGTTGGGGTTTTGACTTGGAAAATGGGTTAAATAAGTCTTTGTTTCTAACCGACTCCCAAATTACCCAATTACCCCTACATCAATTTGTCCCTTTTAGACAAGTCAATCTTAACTTAAATTTTCAGAACTTTCATCGAGAAACAAGTCTGCGACGCAAAGCTACTCCCGCATGATTTTCAAAAATAAATTTCGAGATAGCAGAGTCCACGTTGTGGCCCGAGACGTGGACCAAATTTTGGTCCTTGATGAACCAAGTCCACGACGCGGACTGGTTCCACCATAGTGTAACTTGCTGCTGCCTTGGGCAGCTTGCTAACCCAAGGTTGGGTCCTCCTCAAGGACCCCTATGGCGGTCCTTGGGGAGTCATGCCCAGACGTTTCCACCCTAAATACGTCCGTCTAGATGTTGGGAACTTTTTCCTTATCCATTTGATCTCCAAACACAACATAAAACCTCATGAAACATACTAAGGTACTCAAGCACGTCTCAAGGTTAACTTTCAAACGTCATCAGACGTTCTTGGACGTTTCACCTCCAAACTCTTCCAAACTTTATATACTGACTCTTAACACTATTTGTAGTCATTTTAGGACCTCATAAGCTCATGACACACATGTTAGGCTCTATTTTGTCTTAATGCATTTTTGGGTCCTTATAGTTGATATGGTCAGACTTGGTTCATCAAGCCATGGAGAAAGTGAAGAATATTCAAGAGAGGCTGAAAGCAGCGCAAAGTCGTCAAAAATCCTATACAGATGTTAGAAGGAAAGACTTAGAATTTGAGTTTGATAATTGGGTCTACTTGAAGGTTTCACCTATGAAGGGTGTTATGATATTTTCTAAGAAAGGAAAACTCGGTCTCCGATACATTGATCCTTACAAGATATCCAAGAGATTTGACAACATCGCTTATGAGTTGGAACTATTGTCAGCATTGACAGAAGTTCACCCGGTGTTTCACATATCTATGCTAAAGAAATGTTTAGGCGATCCTGCACTTATTGTACCTATCGAGAATATTGATATTAAGGAAAATCTATCTTATGAGGATATTTCCATTCAGATTCTTTGCAAGTTGAGAACCAAAAAAGTTGCATCAGTCAAGGTCTTATCGAGGAATCAAATTTTTTAGGAAGCAACTTAGGCGGGTGAGGAGGATATGAAGAAGAGATATCACTATAAGAAAAATGTGAATTGCATTGGAATTGTTTTAGGGATTATTAATGAAAATTCGGAGGAAAATATATTTCTTACTGACTTTCCTATCAAAAAGAATCTAAAGGTAAACCTTCCTAGGAATTATTTCCTGCGAATTTTAAAATCTCCAAGTAATTTATCTAGGGATTATATTTCGCAGATAAATAAGTTGCAAATTTTCTTGCAAAAAATATCAAAAATAACCCAAATTTATTCGCAAGTAAATCCGCATAAAGATATTCTAATAAATCGTTAATAATTTCTTGTAAATAAATATTAAATATGATTTTTTTGTTACATCTCACAACCACTCACCCCACTGCCCACCCATTTATCTTGCATATCCATCTGCACACCCATTTATCTTGCATACCCATATACTAGCATTTTTCAAACCATTCATTACATACCACTTGAACACAATTTTAATTTCGCACCCAGAAATGCCCACTTGAATTTTATTCTACCCTTGCGTTTACTCGTAGAATTATAAATGCTAATCTATTTAGACCATCTCCAACCCATCTCTATTTTACTCTCCATCCTCTATATTTGGAGAGTAAAATAGAGAATGTCTTCTCCGACTCCTTTTCATATCACTCTCTATACTCCATTTATAGAGAGGTGAATAGTATTTCTCTAAATTTGAAGAACTACTATTCACACTCTCGATTTCACTTTTTGAATATTAGTTTTATTACTTTCTAACTTTAACATATTATTTTACATATAATGTCATTAATTAAATATCTAATATTTTATGTGGACTCTTACATGATCATATGACTTGTTTAAACTTATTTAATTGGATAAATTTTAAAAATATAATTTATTATTAATTAATTGTTGTCTTTTTCAAATCCTACTGCTTGTGGTCTATATATAACTGTCATATTCTAGTACCTGCAATATCGACAATGATTTAACATAGACATAAATTCGAATATACCTTACTATTGTCAGGGTGTAAATCTCATTGATTACACACACCACACACATAGATATGCATCGATTGTCTAAGATATATATATATTTTGACAACCAGTACATATTTTCATATACATATTTTACAACGGTAACAATAGTTTAAATTTCAAGTTTTTTTACAATTCATTAAGGATTCGTTTAGTTTGTATTATTTATAGTTGAATTAGTTATACTTAGATTATTTTTTAAGCATTGTTTGATTTGGTGCATTATATATAGTCATATATTAATAATTTTCATATTTTAATAATTTTATATATTATTAATTTTCATATATTAATAATTTTCACATGTTAATAATTTTCATATTTTAATAATTTCATATATTAATAATTTTCATATATTAATAATTTTCACATGTTAATAATATTCATATGTTAATAATTTTCATATGTTAATAATTTTCATATATTAATAAGTTTCATATGTTAATAATTTTAATATGTTAATAATTTTCATATATTAATAATTTTCACATATATAGACAGTGCACAAAATGTATGTTATCTTTTGACTGATCTATATATCATGAGTAATGACATAATAGATGACAATAAATTGACCAAAATACTGGCAGTTGCTTGATTATAGTAGCAAAAAAACAGAAGTTCTATTACAGTAGCTTCATTACAAAAATAAATTCTATAAGATGTGTTGTTGTTCACACATGTAGTTCTCTTGTGTCCGGTTCTCTTACAAATCGAACATTTGTTCCTTCTCTTGCTCTTGAAATTCTCATCGATGCTTTGACACGTTTGCTTTTTTTTTTCCTTCGAAGTTTGGTATCGACAAGAGAAGGAAGAATCTTTACATTAAGCAATTCTTCTTGAACACACCATTCTCACTCGAGAGGGACAACGTTAATAGAATCCATGTATGCAAGAAGGTACGCTTCAACTTTATACAAAGGCGAAGAGTACTCATAGATGCTCATACCATACTCATTGCCATGTTTCGATCGCAAAGCGATCATCGCGTGAGCACAAGGTATCTTGATCAAGTCATATTTTCTACATGAGCATGACTTTTCCAGTAGGTCCACATAGGCAGTAATACCCGCACCGAACATGATAAATTGATTGTCGTCCCCGTTTACATTCTCCACATACAAGGAGTCGCCCTCGATTATTTTTTTCTTGCGATTTTCTCTGTAGCCGGCACCATTTAATTACCCATAGATTTGACGATATATGCATGCCTCTCCCAAAACAATTCTCCAAACCTCTTAACAATTAAATTAAATATAGATGCCACGGGATACTCTCTTTCGTCTATCAAAATAACATTGAGTAACTCAGCAATATTCGTGGTCATCACATCATATCTTTTGCCAGGAAAATGTGTCCTACTCCACTTATCAAAACTAATATCATGCTCAAGGACGACGGCTGTCACGGGGCATTTGTTCTTGAATTCTACAAAATGATTGTTAAACTCCTCCAAGAATAAGTCTTTGCCGCATTGTTGTAAAGATAAAGATAATCTCCACAATGATGATTTACGCAAAGATTTTCACCGAGATGCCACATACAATATCCGTGGTGAGCATGATCGTAAACGTTGTATTACTGTTGGCGATGCTCTTGTGTCTATTGGAGATAAAACACAAATCTGGTTCATCAACCACAATCTCCTTCAATTTCTCAAAGAAAAATGTCCAAGATGCATCATTTTCTTTGTACACGACACAAAAAGCAATCGAATAAAAATGATTCTCCATATATTGTGCCACTGCGCTCAATAACACGCCCACATATTTACCATGTAAATGAGTGCTATCCACCGCAATTACCTTTCTCATGTGGGCAAATCCATTAAGAAAAAGTCGTTAAGCATGAATATCCATTCTTGTTGTCCCTCAAACCATTTCATTAGCAACCACATCACTTTTTCAATATTTCCAATAGCTTGGACTACAATGAAAAGAATTAAACATAACTCTCTGAATCTCTTTAACATTTGGACCCTTGCCATCACGATACATATTACACAAAGTGAAGCAATCACTTTGATTGAAATTTTTCTATGGCTATTGTTGGCATGTTCAACGCCACAACTATGTTCGCCAGTGTACTTATAGATACGAAATCTATCCAAACAGTCATATTTTCTCGCCCGCAACATCCATGCACAGTTGCGAGATACACACTTCACCTTTGAGTATTTTGTACAACTCTTTACAGTAGCACAATCAAAAGACTTTTTTGACGACGCTTCGGCTAATAACAATTGCAACTCGTTCTTGTAACTAAAAGTTTGGTTTATACATAAATTAGTTCCATCTAAGAAGGAATGATTGGATTGTGACCCCAATCCTTTTGACCATGCATTTCTTCACAACATTCGGGTTTGGGATCTTCCGCATCTACCGGCTGATTTTCCACATTAGTTGGATCATCATGTAAATTCATTGAATGATCACCCAAGCTCTCATTTGAATTATCACTCAAGCTCCCCTTTGAATGATCACCCAATCTTTCATTTCCAATCGAATTATTATTGCCGTTAGATGAATTTGTTGGTTCAATTGGAGGCCTCGCATTGACGTTTATCCTCAATGTAGGCCTAGATTCATCAATATCAATATCTAACATGTACAAGCTCACGTGCCTATCATTTTTTATGAATGTGGGATGTATTTTACCCATCCCATTTATTTGATATCTAATCACCAAGTCATTTGGCTAGCACGTTAACTCACCGGCCTCAATTACGCTTGCAATCATATCATTATATGAACCATTGCGACGTAACACAACGGGCATTGTCGTCTTACTAAAAGATTTCCAATTCCAGGTTTTTGGAGTCTCCTCACATACTCCCATATAATCATCACCAGCAAGAACAAATTCAGTTACTGCCTTAATTGACTACAAAGATATAAAATAGATTACAGTATCAGTCGTTAAAGATCAATGAAGTCTGACATCCGTACAGAAACGGGACTGAATGGGATCGTGGTTCAAAATACAGCTCCTGCAATGGCGAAACAGATTTTAATGCTTTTAAACTACTAAAATGTATCTATAATGAGTTATAAAGTGTTTCTTATGGAAGATTTCTCAAATATCTAAAATAGCGGGAAAATCATTTTGAATCTTATTTTTTTTAAGAAAATGGAGAAAACATGACTATGGAGTAGGAGATGATGATGATGTTACCTTGAAAATTGATATTTTGATCGAAAATTTGCCGGAATCGTCACTCTTTCGATAGCCAACAACAAATTGAGATCTGCTGTCTCTCCCATTTGTTTGGCCTTTTTTTTCTTTTTTTTTCCTTATAATAATTTTTAACAAATACAAATACATATATATTATTCCAAACTAGTGGAAAAAGAAGGGGGGACCAAAGTGGAGATATTAAAACATAGAGAGTTTTTTTGTATGTGTCAATTAGGGCATGTGGGTGATGTCATTAATAGTGGCTATATCACCTATTTTTTGAGACTTTTGTCTTAATGTCCAATTAAGTTTGGAGAGTGAGTATTTTGCCAACTCTCCCAAATTACTGTCAATAATTGTTTCCTTAATATGTGTGTCAATTCAAAAGTGGACAAGTAATTAGGAATAGAGGGAGTATGATGTAAATTCAGATGTTCTCTCTCACACTCATAGCTAGGCAGGTTGCAATTTTTTTAATCAATAATTGGTGAGTCCTACTTATTAGGAGACTTCATGAAGTAGCAAGTAGTTAGAACTCTTCTTTCAAACATAGATTGCTTTTGATGATAATTAGAGGCCATGTTCCAACAAACTTACTTCATTTCACTCCAATTAGTAAAGGCTTTGGTCCAGACATTAGTTATTTAATTTTTGCATGAAATTTTGGTCATCCTATGGAGTTACATAGTTAGCATTTTGCCTAGTCAATTGATTATGTTTCAGGTTCCATTTGCAGTTCATAGAATGTTAGTTTAATTGTTAGTTGTATGTCAATATCGAGGATTTCCTTGAGTTTACTAGTGATTCTAAGTACACTTAAAGATATAGACTCGGATCGTGATGGTTGATCACTTTTTTTAAAAACTATGTAGTCGATGTTGAGTTTCCTCCAATGCTTATTCATGAATATTCCCTAGAAAATTATGTAACGTAACTACTCTATTTATAATTGTTGGAAATAGGTAAGGTTTCTTGTGATTGGCTAAGATATGTTATTTTAGACACTTGACAACTTTTGACTGATTCTTGAATTCGACTGAAATTGTCACATTATTTGAACATGTGACATTACCTTATTAGTCTTGAATTTAACGAAATATCAAGTCACCTTGATGCATGACATGAATTTGGGCTTGAAGCCTAAAATAAAGCTTTAAATTGAATTTAATTAATACATACTATTTGTAAAGCAAAAATTAATTATTCAATCCAAATGGTCATTAATTTAAGCTAAGAAAAATGCTTTAATGCTAATGAGAATACATAAAATTGAACTAAAACAACAATACTATGGAATTACTGGAAACATAAGTGCTTATTGATGTCAATTCCAAACACTAATATTACAATAAAAGAAAATAACAACCATTCGAAGAAAATGATTGGAACATCAAATCAACTAGCTTTAGATTGTCTTATAAATGCAACAGGCACGTGAATTAGTCACTTGTTAGCAAATCTCAGAAGAAATTTGAAAAGTTCATGGGGCTTAGACATCATGACCATATGGTCAGCGCCCTGGATCTCTTTCACTTCATCAGGTGGATTACTTTCAATCATCAACTGCTGAAATTCTTTCTTTAGAAGTTTATCTTCAGGAGTCACAACGAATGCTCGCCTAATTGATCCATATCTTTTTCTCGAAAGAATTATCTCCTTAGAAACATCATCCACACTATAAAAAAATATTTCCCTTACTAGTGTAGTGGCCAACGCCAAATCCTAACACCAAGAATTAAAGAAAAATAAACTAATGTTAAATCAATTTCAAGTTGCAATCAAGTACTTGAATAGATATGTAATTTGTATACTCTCCTCGATTCATAAAGAATGACCTAGTTTGAGTTGGAACGAAGTTTAAGAAAAGAAAGAAGACTTTTTAATTTTGAAGTTCTAAATTAAAGTTATGTCAAATGTACTAAAATATCTTTTTAATCTTGTGGTCTTAAACATGTCACGTGGAAAGATGAAGTTAAAGTGTTACAAAAAAAGAAAACTAGATCATTCTTTTTTCAACAGATTAAAAAGGAAACTACATCATTCTTTTTTAAACAAAAAGAGTAGTATTATTTTCTTACCTGAATTGGGCTCCGTTGGTAAACATTACTTGCCAAGTACTTCGGACCTAAAATGAAGGTTGGAGGATTCGAAGGCCCATTATGGTATATAACACGATTATCAAGTTTCGATACTACTGCATTGCATAACTATAACGAAGTATATTTAGATACCACACATATTACCTCATGGCTAAAGATTGGAATATGAAAAATTGGTACCTCAATGTAGACAGTGCTTGCATTGATTTTTGGACCAGGCATTAAACCAGCAACAAATACAGCACCTGAAATTTTTTCTGGAAAAAGTTCCATGGCTTTCGAAATGGCTAGACCACCAATGCTATGGCCAACAAGAACAACATTTTTATGTGCTGGAAGAGAAGTCATGAACTCGATTAACGGACTCAAGAAATCAGAAAAATGTGTGATTTCGAGAGCCTGTTTCGAGTTGATTCCTGAAGAACCTAAGTCAATAGATGTGACATTATGCCCTGAAGATTTCATTAATGCTATAATTTTGTACCATGACCAGGCTCCATGACATGCCTTATGAACCAACACAAAGTGCTTTGTAGTAGCTTTAGGACTTGACAAGGTTGCATTTACATATGGCAAGATGAGTATTAGAACTACTAGACTTGTTAAACAATTGCTTTTCTCCATATCTTTTTTTTTTCTTTGAAGAATGAGCATAAAATTTAAATTATTGCATAACAACTTTATAATTCCAGGATTGGTCCTTTTCTTACTTATTTCCATGAAGCGATCCCTCACCCCACATTTATACAAAATCTACTCCTAGCCTCCTACTCTAATAATAATAATATCAAGTCAATAAATGGATGATGATATGTGTATACTAAGTCTTTTAACATTTAATCATGATAATCAATGACATAATATTGTATTATAACTTGAATTCAGTTGATATCTATCTTCTTCAACTTTTGATGTGCATAAATAGCCATGAAAATTTGTATAAAATGGAACAAATAGATACATATGATATCACATATATAGGACACAAGATTATCGTGCATGTAGAACGCCACGTAGGACTAATCATGTGTCAATTTGTTCAATTTTTATACAAGTTTAAATGTCTACTTGTGTACATTCAAAATCAGATAGTATAAATATCAGTTAAGGCCAAGTTAAAAGATATGTTTATACATTATGGATTAATCAATATATACACATCATATTAAATCACTTTAACTATAATGAAGTTATATATTTTAGAGTGATTATGTTGTGTGCAAGTAAGTATTTACCACTCACGTTGCGCTATTTAGGCATTTGATTATTGGAGGAACTAGGGTTAGAGATTTTAAATTTCTACACGTGAAAAAAGAAAATATGTTTGAATTGCAATAAATTACAAATTAATGATCTGTCTGTTTGATGGTAACCCCTCAACAAATGTAGTTCAAAATAATAACTACAAATTGATTACCCTTTTTGTAAGGAATCAGCAAGGTGTCGGTAAGTGGTAAGAATTTAATTTCAATTTCAATTCCAATTTCAGTACCTATATATTTCATGTTTTATGGAATTAGATTGTGTTTGCAATGGAGTTCTGTAAATATATATGTATTTATATTTGATTGATCAAATGTTTAAAAAATATTTTTTCTGATAAAATAATTTTTGTAAAATGAGAAGAATGATCTTTTTAATAAAAATAGAAAAAATATATTGTATAACTGATATTTCAAGTTTATTGTCACACCTCTACTCATTCAATCCTCCCCAAACGCCCACTTGACCATTCAATCCCCCTGTCTAGTCCCTATTCATTCAATCCATCCAACGCCTACCCCTTTGACCATTTAACCCCCGAACCTCCGCTCACCATCTCATTTCGCTTCGATAATGTTTTACTAGTAATATAAAAATGCTTTTGAGATAATATTTTCTTCCTTAGATCATCTCCAATCCACCTCCATTTTACTCTCTATTCTGTATATTTGGAGAGTAAAATAGAGAAAACCCTCTTCAACCCCTCTCCATATTACTCTCTATACTCCATTTATAGAGAGGTGAATAATAATTCTCCATATTATTTCCATTACTTTTCAATTAACATATTATTTTACATATAATTTCATTAATTAAATATTTAATATTCATGTGATTCTTTTAAAATGTATATACTATTTTAAAAATATATATTATCTAATATATACTACTTTAATTTCAATTAATATATTTTTAATAATTTTCACCAATAATAAAAATTTATTTTAGTTTTAGTTTTCCTTATAAAGAATACACAAATTAAAATGGTAAGATAAAAAAATTAATTTAAATACAAATAACAATGCAATATATAACATAATAATTTAAATATAAGATAAAATACAATACATAACATAATAATTAATTCACGATGAAACAAGAATCATGTTGAAAAGATGTGGAACGTGCATTTGAAGTTTTGCAATTATTGTCGTCACGTTTTTGGAGAAAGGAAGTGCTACATGTATTATACTACACACAACGTGATAATTGATGTCGTGATGTTAATGCACCAATTCAAGATGTCGTAGAGGCTCCAACTGCAATGACAGAAATGGTGATAGATGAAAATCTCCGATTTGAACAATTTTTAGCTAGACATAATAAAATTAAGGACAAAATGCTCATTTTGAACTACATAATGCATTAATAGAGCATTTATAAGAGCAGCATAATAATTTCAAAAATTAAGTGTTTATGCAATCGTACTTCACTTTTATTTGAATTTGTTCATTATTTATATATTATATAATATTTTTCGTGAAATGTATGATATTTAAAAATTTAGAATAAATATTGAAAAAATAAAAAATTTATCACATGAGAATTATATAAGGTAATCATTGGGGAAAAGAAATAAATAATTTATATGAAATAAGAAAACAAGAATGAAATAGAAATAATAATATAATATTAAGGAGAGAGAAAAAGATTCATTTTAGAGAGTAAAATAAAGAATTGGATTGAAATTGATTGTCTGAAAAAATGAAGAACTCTGTATTTAGAGAGTAAAATAGAGTATAGGGTTGGAGATGCCCTTATGTCACGACCCAAAAATGAGCGTGATGGCACTCGTCTTATCCCACCAAGACGAGTTAGCCTAAACTCAGCCATTACAATAGAAATCAATTCAAAACACCCCCAAAATCTGGTTGTCACGTGTACAAGCCTCTAAAGTATTATAATTGATTCATAAGAAACACAAATCTCAAATGAACTTGTTTCTAGAATAGAACAAGGTCATAATTAAGGAGAAAGAAAGTATGCTGAGACGACAAACAACTACCTCACAAATCTCCAAGAAGCCTCAGACAAAGAGAAGAGAAATATCACAAGGTCCGGGCTAGTAACCTACAAAAAAAATTGTAGTAGCAAGGGGTGAGTACCAAACCACACGGTACCCAGCAAGTAAACGTCTAAACACAAGCTAAGGGGATAAAATACGAGTACTCCTTACACACCAACCGAACCTCCACAACTACAACCTGCATAAAAATCATGCCAACCTACCGTTCACAGTGTTCATATTACCCAACTCATCAAAATCATTTTAACAAATTATAGATCCTCAACTACAAACTAAGTATGCAACAATCACTACTTTACACAACAGGAACTCACAATATCAGCAACACATAAGATCAAGTTCGTCAAATAGAGGTAATCAAATATCAAGTAATTCACAACCACCAATAAGACATATAATCATCAAGAATGAAGAATGTCATGGGATGCAATGCAATATGACACCATGAAGTGATATGCCTCAAAATATCAATTTCTCTCTCAACCGTATATACATGATACTCCTCGAAAATACATCGAGAGTTCATGACCCATGGGGGACTCGCGAGGTCCATATACTGACACGGACGATCTCCACGTGTCTGTGCGGACGATCTCAACGCACTATCATAAATCAAACAAATTCCGCACGGACGATCTCCACGTGCCCAAATCATAATCATAATTTTTCTATCGCACGGACGATCTCCACGTGCCCAAATAATCATAACTCGATCTCAATACGGACGATCTCCACGTGTTAGACCTTTACTCATACCCAATCTCATGTCAATGCATGTGCACAATATGATATCAAATAAAGGAGATGATGCAACATCTCAATAAATCAAATGTCGCTATGACATATAATCATCTCAATTATCACAATTATACGGGTTCGGTAAAGAAAACAATCACACATAATAAATCAAATCAATAATATATCAGTTAATGCTCATATGCTTTGGCATTCTCGGATTACAATCCACATTCTATAGTAATAAACCTTCCCATTATAACACCGATACTCGTACCATTCTCAACACATCACATACAAACAAATAATCACATCATCTTTTATTACCCCTTTTTATCATTAGAATTATTCAATGTGGACAAGTCAACCCATCACCAAGTCCCATTACTCCCAAACATATACCACAAGGAAATACACGCATTCCATACACTTAGCAAGAGTTTAGAAATCCACTTGCCTCAATCAATCAAGAATTCATTCCAAGACTTGAGCCTTCCCTTTCGTTGAGCTTTCAAATCAATGCAATCTATTCAAGTACATAGTCACAATAAAATTCCGAAACTAACAACACTAATGTTACTATGGGTTTAGCCTAGACCCAAAAACTTACTCAAATATATAATAAAATTCCTAAATCTTGATTCCAACCAATAGGTTAAATGTCATATTTCCTAATATTATCAAGACTTAAACTATAATGTGATATCGTAATACGAAACTTCAACTAGAAAAAAAAACAAGCATGTCCAGAATTAAAAATTATGAAGAACCAAAGTACGAGGACATATATGCCAAATTGAAATTACTGTTCAACAATCCAAACCTATATATCATTTTAATCATTACTAAATGATTAAATCATTCATCCCAATAATTAATTAGTCATACCATAAGAGCATCACATTGCAGCGATTCAGATGTTCAATTTGGAATATTTTATTTCTTTCCTAATGCAAATCTAATTGCCAAGATACCATCAATTAAGCATCGCCGACTTCCATCCATTTCCCCGATCATAACCTCCTAATTACACCACGATCTACCCCTAATATTGATGCCATTTTTTTTAATAAATTAATAAATAAAATGTATATGCAAATAAATCAAATTTTCAATTTTTTTTTTTAATTCCAATTCCATTTGTCTGATCCCTATTTCATTTTTTTTCCAAAGCCAACATTAAAGTAATTGTTACAATTAGGCACATGAATCAGAAAGAGATACTCAATTTTCTTAATATTAAGTTTAAAATTATGGAAAAATTAGTAAACTAGTCAAAATCAATAACTTAATTAGTAAAAAACTCACTATTTTAAAAATATTAGTTAAAATGTCAAAAATGTCATTATTTTGAAAAAGAATATATATCCTAATTAAATCCTTATTTTATCTCCTAAAAAATTAATTTATTTACATTCCCATGTATATCCATAGTTCATTTTTGCCAAATTATTTTTATTTTAAAAAAAATCAAAATCTACAAAATTTTCACCATATCTCTTCTTCCATATTTATCTCATAAGTAAAAAAAAAAAAATCTCTCTCTCCATATTTTTCTGTTCATATTTCAATTCAATCTTCAAATCTTTCTTCTCTTCAATCCCAATTTTCTTATTATCTTCACCGAAATATTGTTTTTTATCTTCAAAATTTGGATTCACACAAATTTCTCTAATTAAGGTATTTTCATCGTTATCTTTTTTTTTTTAGATTTATTTTCTGATTTTATTGTTGTTTAAATCATTCTTATTTTGTGAAAGTATGATAATTTTAGAACTATAAAACACTCTTCAATGGATGATTCGAAGAGACACTATTCATCTTAGTAAAATAATTTCTAGTGATTTTCCATCATTTAATCTATGTATTACTCAAGAAATAGTGGATATTGTAGGATCTGCTTCTAAAATGAGTGAAGAGAGACGACAAGAACAAAGTTTTCATCAAATTCAGATTGAAAACGTAACTCGTAGGGTACAAGAAAATGACGGAGAAGATCAAATTATTGATGAAGAGGTATTTAAATATTTGTGCATGTTTAGATTTTTGCATGTTGAGTTGAAGTTAAAGAACAATTTGTTCAACAATGTGTATTGAATATATTTATAAATTTCTTGTTATGTACAGTGTGCAATATTTATTAGTTGTATTTTGTATTCCATTGTTATTTTATTGTTGTATTTTGGGGTCAGTTTTTATTAATTTTGATAATGTATCATTTTTTATTCATTCCTTTATATTTTTTCACATTTGTAGATATTCAATAATTTATGAATACATTTTACATGACTATGATATTTTAGATTTTATAATGAACTTTTGTTGGATTTGTGTTGTATGCTATGATAATTTTTATGTATTTGTTGTATTTGTGTTATATGATTATTGTTAATGAATTCATTTTGGGTGATTTTGGATCAGATGTGTTTATACTAATTGTATTTTGTGTGAGCCTTGTTTGTATCCGTAAAGTAAATATACACATTGTAATGCTATTGTATGTTTCCAAAGTAAATACATATTAGTTGTATTCAGTGTATTCTTATTGTATTTTGGATGCAGATGTGTTTATTCAGTGTATTCTTATTGTATTCACACTAAAAAAAAATTTCCCAAGTCATTAATAAAGTTAGGAGTAGAGTTGTTAACAAAGTCAAGATTAAATAACTAATATATGTTTTCACAATTGTACTTGCATCATGTTATGAACAAAATTTTATTCAAGTAATATCACTTACTAAATACATAACAATCATCCTGTTATGAACAAAACTTCATCATAGTAATAAATATTATGTATTCACAATAGTAATTCTTCATAATTCATATAAGTCCCTTAACATATACGTATACAAAACAAATATTGAAACTGAATCCATTTCAGAACAAACGCTTACAACACACATTACATTGATCATATTTATTCCGTTAAGAAATACAACTTATTCAAATAGTCATATGTTATCCATAGTTCATACAATTTACAACCAAAACAGAATACAGGCGAAAACAGAAAACGGACGGAAACAGACTACTTGTTTACAATTATACGAAATGTGAATACTACGCTTTACAATTATTTTCAATTACACTTTCAATTTTTTTCGTAGTATATTAATTTCAAATATACGAAAACAGAATACGATTAACAATTATATCAATTATAAACAATTAGAAAAAGAATAAGGAAGAATCAATTATCTCGTCGAATTTATATGGAAATCTTGAAAATCAAAAGTTGAGAGAATTTATCAGATTTTGGGAGTATTGGTTGATTTTTTGAATTTTTTGATTTTTTGTAACTGATGAGAGTTTTAAGCAATACTTCCATCTTTAGTTTTTTTTCTCTCCCCTTAATTTTTCCTTTCTGTTTTAAATATTTGTATTATTTCAATTTAAACAATTAGAAAATAGATTAAAAAGATACATAATAAACTAAAATTGTGACATTTTTACTAAATAATGAAAGTATTGACAATGAGTCCTCTTAAATAACAAAATAATGACATTTTGAAAAACGGCGTGGGGAGTATTCTCCAAACTTTTACCCTCTTTTTTTTTTCGTTCTAAATTAATTGTGTATTAAAGCTTACTCTTAAACAAAGCATATGGGCTTAGCCCATTAGTTACAAACTAAATTATTATTTAAAAATTAACCATCATAAATATAGTTGAACGAATAGCTTGAGATTCTCAAATCAGTTTCAGTGACTTATTATAATTTACTCGGGAAAATTATTGGGAGGGGTAAAATGGTAATTTAATAAAATATCAAAATGAGGTTTCGGGTCATTACATTTTACTAATCAAACATTAGAAAGTAAGTAAAATTTGTTTTGCAAGAAAATATGTTCGGTGGAAAACATTTTATATGACACTTTTTTAGGGAAGAATTTATACATTTCTACATCCGGTAACAATTTAACTCTAATTAAGATGTTTATTTCATCCTTAATGAGATAATTTATAGAGATACAAATATATATAATTTATTTTAAATCACAAATTTCAAAAATCTTTTATAAACTCTGAATTAAGTTAAACAACAATACATTAAGTGGGAACGAGTAGTTCATTTATTTGATAAACGTCCTGAGCCCTCCGCACGAAAGCGGATTTAGTTTGTAACTCGTGATGTCACCAATTTGAAAAAATCCATTCAATAAAATTTTATATATATGTCAATAAATATTTTTTTACTTAGTTACTTGTCCACTTTTTTTTTTATAGTTGTTCCTAATTACTTGCTCATTTTGATAAATTAAGAAAGGACAAACTTTTTTTTTACCTACTATACCTCAATTAATTACTTTGAAAAAGGTAAATCTTCTTGAAAATCTTAAATTTTAATTCATCAACTTCATAATTAATAAGGATAAAATGATAAACTCAATATGTCAATAATTATTTTCTTAATAGACGTGTCAATTCAAAAATGAAAAAAAAATCTCAAACTTTAAATTTTGAATTCACCTCTACCTAACTTCAAACAGAGTTAGATAAAGCCTAGTGATGTTAGGTTCATATTAACCTAATATACTTTAAACAACGAAACATTAAAATTATTTATAAATATTCACTAAAATTATAATAAATAGTATATATGATTCCATCTATATCAAAAATAAAAACACATTCAATACTAAATTTTTTGAGGTTGAACCCATTCAATTTAAATTTTTAACTCACCTTCTAACTCCAGAGTGAAATTATATTGACGTAATAGCTAAGTAGTTGAATCCGTAAATAATGAAAGAATGGACCTTTAAACGCATAATAAAATAGTTGTAATTCCTACACCATTAAGCAGAAATTTGAGCTTAATTATAAAATGGAGAACGTTTTTTCAATATAAAGTAGTGTTACATGTTTTTTTATGAAATTATCTAATGTGAATGTTCTAGATTTGTCTCCTTTTTTTTTTTGTTCGCACATATAAAATTCGAATTTTTCAAGTTAGTATAGTTTTGTATACTAAATATGGGCTAAAAAGAGATTGAATGAAGAATAAATGTGTTGAATTTCACGATACCTATAATTTTATTTTATTTTGGTTAATAGTTCTTTCATTTCACCCAGAAAATCGTTACAAATCAAGTGAATGTGTTGACCATTCACACTCTGAAAGTAATTAACAACGCCTATATATATAATACTACAGGAAAACAATCAAAACAAAAATCACACTTTTGAATGAAGAATTCAAATTATACTTATTCATGAACTCCAACTATTTTCTCTTCAGTTCTTTCACTATGTATATGACCTTGCAAATCTTATTTCTCAACCTTGATTAGGCCATTTTTATGTATATGAGCATCCCTTACTTACTCGGTACATTTTCACGTACTAATCACATACATTTCTCCGTGCTACATCCTTTTATGATGTAAATTCAAGCTTTCATGGTCAGACTCGTGGCTAGTTAGATTGCAGATAAACAATTGGTGAATCCTCTTCGAAAGGGGAGAGGGGGGGGCTTCATGGATTGGTTGCTAGTTGTTAACACCCAATTTTGATCCTTCCCGATAATAATTAATTATTGAGCTTCTTAATTTTGAACGATTTGAAATAATTAGATTTTATTGAGGCTAAAAGGGTTTTTCAAGTTGTTCTAAGTCGATCTTATCGCTTCTTTGTAGTCTTTGAATAATATATATTTTTACATAATTATATATACGATTAGTGTATTTTATGTTTATTCGAAAATCATCTTAAAAAAGATTTTACTTCGTCTAAATATTTTACTAATTATTTCGGTCATATAATAATCTATGATTTAAATTATTTAGTTTGTAATTAAATTAATTATTTATTTCGTTAAAATTTTGAAAGCTCGATTATTAATTACATGGAAAATTTGTCTTATCTAGGTTTAGTCAAATTTATTAGTAATTTCAGATTTGGTTAAATCGATAACTCATTTTGGTTGTATTTAAAAGACCAAAATTTGGGTTCCTATTCATTTTTCTAGCTACCCACTACTTAAAAACCCAATTACTTCAGGCCCAAATTTTAATTCAGCTAATTCCCAGAAACTAACCCAGCCCAATTTTCCCCAATCCTTAAATTTTCAGCAACCTCAACCAAGTTCTCTAGGCCAAATTTCCCTTAATTCCTTTACCCAAACCAATGGCCCATCCTCACTTTCGTTTTTCTCCAATCCAGCCCAAACCCTTATACCCCTTGACCCGGCCCAACCTTTTCTTTTCCCTTTCATCGAAGAAAAAGAAAACCACAACAGAAGCAAATTTCCCAGAAAATCGACGCCCTAGCCTTACACGGCGTCTCCACATCGTTAGAATGCGGCAGCAACAACGCGCGTGAACGACGCTACGCAGTCCCTACGCGTCTCGCGCAGCAACGAGTTCACAGAGAAATAGACAGCGTCGATGGTACTGCTCCCCAACGTCTCTTCCCCAGTCCAATACTGTCATGGCAGCGCGATCATTGCCTTCAAGGACACTAGTTTGATCCAAACCATCCGCGTCACTGCCAAAGCCGATCTTGATAATTCTTGGATAAGAAAGACAGGGGATTTTTTTTTTGGTAGAACAGAGAAGATTTTTTTGGGGTTAGGAGTTTGTTCGAATTTTGCCTAGCAAGAGTACCAAGGAAGCTTGAAAAGCTTGTCTGATAATATTTCCAAGAAAGGGAATTAGTTCCATCTATGATCTGTTTTCTCTTCTCGGTTTTTTTTTTTTTGAGTTTCTTGGGGATTAAAGGGAATCACTGAGAATCCTGTCGTTTGTATTCGAGATCGTTAAGTGGTGAAGGTCGTCTTCTACTCGTTCTGTCCCATTTGCTGCCCGGACAAAGGTACTTTGAAACTGATCTGTGTCGATTAAGCTGGCAGATCATCCCTATTTTATCAGATTCAAAGGGCCTGAAGATTCCTTCCCTAGACAAGGTTCAGACAAAGGAAAAACAGTTATGGGAGATAGTAATGAAGAAGTCAGTCTCACCGACGTTGTGGTGGCTCAACCCACCATAGCAGACCAGAACGAACTAATTATGCAATTAATGCAACAAATCGCGGAGATAAGGGTGGAGATACAAAACAGACAGGATCTGCCTCCACCGAGTTTTACTGCTAATGCTGCTGATGTAATACCTCCTATCTACTTCCCTTCTTCGAACATGGATCCAACTCAGAACGTGCCACCTGCTCAGAATCCCTCAATTATAGACCTGACTGCTCAAAATCCCCAGTGCGCTTCGGCTTCTTACCAAACGCCTCCTCCTCAAAATAATCATTCTCAAATACCACCTCCTCCCCAAAATACTCAAACCGCTCCACCTCCACAAAACCAAAACTAAAAGCCAAACCAAAATACTTTCAATCTTCAAACTTCCCACCATCACTTAAATCAAAATACCAATCCTCAGACTTATCCACAAAACTACCAAACCACACAGAATGCCCAGTCCCTCCGTAGCTCCACCCTACCTAAAAGAACAACTTTCCAGATTCCCGTCCCTACTGAGCACGACGTGCACTGTTCTGAGCTGGACCATTACGAGAAACATGAAAGAGAATGGATAGCAAAAGAAGAAGCGAAGGTGGATATAAAAGAAGAAATTAGGAAAGCAATGAAAGAGTTCCAAAGCATCCCCGATGTCGCTGGTCTTAACTATGAGGATTTATGCATCCATCCAAATTTGGACCTCCCAAAAGGGTTCAAGATTCCGAAATTTGATACTTTCGGAGGAGTAGGGAACCCTATGGCTCATCTAAGAGCCTACTGCGACCAGCTTGTGGAGTTGGTAAGGATGAAGCTCTGTTGATGCGGCTCTTCAGCCGAAGTCTATGCGGGGAGGCTCTGGATTGGCTCACCTCCCAAGAGACCAGGCAATGGCCCAGCTGGAATGCCCTGGCCAAGGATTTCATCGATCGGTTGGCTTACAACGTGGAAATCATTCCCGATCGTTACTCTCTAGAGAAGATGAAGCAGAAATCCACTAAGAGCTATAGAGAGTTTGCATATAGGTGGAGAAAGGAAGCCGCAAGAGTAAGGCCGCCTATGTCTGAGAAATAAATAGTGGAAGTGTTTGTACGGGTGCAGGAGCCCGAATATTATGATAGAATCATGTTGATCGTCGGAGCAAAATTTGCTGAGATAGTCAAGATTGGTGAGACTATCGAAGATGGTTTGAAAACAGGAAAGATAGCCCGTGTAGCCGCATCGCCCGGATCATCAGGATTGTTGAAGAAGAAGAGAGAGTACGTTGCTCCTGTCTCTTATAAAGGGAAGAAAAAACGCAGAAGATCATCATCCTCCCAAGGTCGTTCTCGACCTTCCCAGAACTCCTACCAAGCTTGCTATACACAATCTAGTCATCCAAATAATCCTCCTCCAGCCTACCAAAACGCTCCCCCTCCAAATTACCAAATTTCATCTCCTATTTACCAAAATCCTCCTCCACTTTACCAAATTCCATCTCCCCTTTATCAAAGTGTTGCTCCTAACTGTGCCAACGTGCAGTCAAGCTACAGAGCATCGCCTCTTATTTATCAAGTCCAAGCTCCACTCTACCAAAATACACCTCCAAATTACCAAGCTCCATCTCCAAATAACCAAATAAATCCTTATCCCAGAAATTAAGCTCCCCATCCAAGTACCAGAAGTTATCAACAGATGCCTCCTCCACAAGGCAGCTATGACCCACCTCGACCTAGATTCGAGAAGAAGCCTCCCAGGAACTTTACCGCGCTCACCGAAAGCCGAACAAAGCTGTACGAGCGATTGGCTGCGGCTGGATATATCCACCCGGTGGGACCCAAGCCGGTGAATACTAGTTCTAAATTTTATAGGTCCGATCAAAGGTGTGCGTATCACTCCAATAGTATTGGACATGATACCGAGGATTGCATCAACCTCAAGCACAAGATTCAAGATCTAATCGACCAGGAGGTGGTTTCTCTTCAAGCAGTCGCACCTAATGTCAACACCAACCCTTTACCGAATCATGGAGGCGTCAATAGCAACATGATAGAGACGGATGTTGATTGGTGCGTGACTAAGGTGATAACTCCAATTATCCATGACGAGTTAGATAGGGTTGTGGCCTCGTTGAGCATCAGAGAGAAAAAAGAGTTCGTGATCCTGACACCCGCAAAGGTTGTTGCCTTGGTGCCATCAAAAACTCTTGTCAGGCCAAAATTTGTGATTGAAACTGCTGCCGCTCAGGGTATGACCTAATCTGGGAGGTGTTATACTCCCGAAGAGTTGGCTCTTGGGGGACCGAAGAAGGATCAGGGTAAAAGGCCGATAAGCGAAGGTGAGGCAGAGGAATTCTGGAGAAAGATGCAACCAAAAGACTATTCGATCGTGAATCATTTGGATAAAACTCCAGCTCAGATTTCTGTGTGGGCCCTATTGATGAGCTCACAGCTGCACAGGCAGGCCTTGATGAAGGCTCTTGATAATACATATGTGCCCGTGGGCACAAACAGCGATAATGTGGCAGCTATGATCAACCAAGTCATCCGAAGGCATCGGATTAGCTTTTGCGACGATGAGTTGCCTTTTGAAGGGAAGTCACACAAAAAGGCATTGCACATCACTGTCATATGCCGTGAGAAGGTCATAAATAGCGTCTTGGTGGATGATGGATCCGGTCTGAACATTTGCCCGTTGTCGACATTGAGGAAGTTACAGTTTGACTTGGGGAAGCTGGAACAAAACCAAGTCAATGTAAGAACCTTTGATGGGGTTCAGAGAGACGCGTTGGGAGCGGTGAATTTGGTCATCCAAATGGTCCCGGAGGAATTCAGTGCACAGTTTCATCTTGGACATTGATACTAACTATAACCTTCTTCTGGGAAGGCCTTTCATCCATATGGCTGGAGCTGTGCCCTCCACTCTTCATCAGATGATGAAACTCATTTGGAAGGACCAAGAACTGGTTATTCATGGCGAAAGGAGTCACTCTGGAAGGCAAGCGCCAATTATTGATAAAGTCTCGCGAGGTACCGATTTTTACACGGTGGAGATGGTAAATACCACCGGTGAGGATTTGGCCCCACAACCTCCTATGTCTGCCGTGTACAAGATGATCGTCACTGTCATGCTGCAGAGTGGATTTGAACCAGGTTTTGGATTGGGAAGGAATTCCCAAGGAATTATTGAGCCTATTCAAGTTCCCGTCAAAGGAGCAAGATATGGTTTGGGGTACATCCCCACAGATGATGATATGAAGATGAAGAAGAACAACGATCAAGAATTGGCTAAGCCAATCCCTTATCTATATCAATCATTCCCAATCCGGGAGTATGCCGAGCAAGACGACCTTAGGGAAGGAATCTGTGGCCTTTTCGAAGAGATTGATATTGTTATTGAGGACGAGGTCCAGCTGACAGGATTCCGCAATGATGAGCCTGGGGAGATGCTGCATAATTGGACCTCCACGCCGATTCTGATTCCCCGAACTCCTTGTAATATAAGTTTTAAACCTGCCAATGTCATGTCATGTCACGAGCTGAACGAACAAAATAAGGCAGGTGATGTCGAGGCTGATGACTACGAAAAAGAGGATGAGACACTGAAATATGTTTCTGAGGAATTTAGAAAGTTTGAAAATCAGCACAAGCCGAATTTGGAAGAAACTAAAACTGTAAATTTGGGGGACCAAGAGTGTGTCAAAGAGGTCAAAATCAGCGTTCACTTGAATGAAGCTCAGAGGAAGGATCTAATACATTTACTCACTGAATACATTGATGTGTTTGTCTGGGAACTCAACGACATGCTAGGGCTCAGTACCGATGTTGTGTCTCACAAGTTGCCGATCAATCCGGGATTCAATCTAGTGAAGCAGAAGGCTCAAAAGTTCAAGCCTGAATTGAGTTTAAATATTAAATAGTAGATTAGTAAGCAGATTGAGTCTCAATTGGTGGAAGTGACGCAGTACCCAACTTGGTTGGCCAATGTTGTTCCGGTCGCCAAGAAAGATGGGAAGATTAGAATTTGCGTCGATTACAGAGATCTCAATAAAGCTAGCCCAAAGGATAATTTCCCATTGCCGAACATTCACATACTGATCGATAACTGTGCTAAGCATGAATGCAGTCATTTGTGGATTGTTACGCAGGTTATCATCAGATTCTAATGGACGAGGAAGATGCAGAAAAGACAGCTTTCATTACACCTTGGGGTGTATATCATTATAAGGTGATGTCATTTGGCCTCAAGAATGCTGGTGCTACCTATATTAGGGCTATGACGACCATATTTCACTATATGATTCATAATAAGATCGAGGTGTACGTAGACGACGTCATAATAAAGTCCCGCGAGAGTTCGGATCACTTGACGCACTTGAAGAAGTTCTTTAATCATTTACGTCGTTACAACTTGAAGTTAAATCCCGCCAAATGCGCTTTTGGAGTTCCAGCCAGCAAGTTGTTGGGATTTATAGTCAGCAGAAGGGGTATTGAGCTCGATCCTTCCAAGATTAAAGCAATTCAAGAGTTACCTCCACCGAAGACGAGAAAAAAGGTGATGAGTTTCTTAGGGAGGTTGAACTACATCAGTCGATTCATCGCTCAATCAACTGTGGTGTGTGATCCTATCTTTAAGTTGTTGAAGAAAGATGCTTTGACAAAGTGGACTGAAAATGTCAGACTTTTTTGATACTATCAAGAACTATTTATCCAATCCACCGGTATTGGTTCCTCCGCGAGAAGGGAGTCCATTGTTGCTGTATTTGTCCGTCTCAGTTAGTGCATTCAGATGCGTGCTTGGTCAACACGACGAGACAGGAAAGAAGAAAAGAGCTATCTATTATATAAGCAAGAAGTTCACTCCGTACGAGTCTCGTTACACTCTGTTGGAGAGAACATGTTGTGCTTTGACTTGGCTTGTGATACGCTCAAATTACACTTCCCTAAAGAAGTATAAGCGGTCGTATAAAGTAAAGAACCCAAATGTTAGGTTGGGGTCGATCCCACGAGGAAAATGGTTTAGACTTAACCTTAATCTACGATTACTTCTATTTAGTCAAGTCCTTTCCGAAAACAAACAATTAAATGGGGGATTTTGCGTAACAAAAGTAATTGATTAAGTCTAAGTAAACAAGTAGCAAGTTCAAATATTTGATGTTTATCAAGTGATGAGAGAAACTAGGGTGTAAGTGTTCCCCATAGGTTCATAACGCAGTAACCCTAGCTATAACAACTCTTTCTTAGTATCTTGCATGCAAAGTGATAAGTTATGTATCCCTAATTCCTTGGTCCGGCGACTAGGGAATTTCACTCCGCACCTTGGTCCGGCTACGTGTGTATACTTTACTAAACCTTACATTTTACCTCATATTAAGCATCATATTCAATGTATGGCTAAGTTACTACTTCGCACCAATTGAAACTAGCCTATTAGATAGTGCATACTAAATCTACGTTGATAATTCTTTTCTTATTATCTACCTCTTTGGTCCGGCAAGTAGCAACAAGGCGAGTTCTAACGTTGGCCACCGTTAAAAAGACTTTTAAATGAAAGAATTATCAATACATGCAAGAAACTATTCTAGAATTGTTATTTAGCTAGTTTTACTTTGTTAATTACCCATGGTTCCCACAACCCTAGTTGTGAATTTAGTTACCCATGCTAAGTATTACACAATTCATGATTAAAAAACAAGAAATCATATACTTACTTTATCAAGTTGAAGAAAATCCAGAAAATACCACTTGAATTAATGAATATATTGTAAGAAACGATTTCGGAAAGTATAAGTGTTTTCCAAAACCCAAATTTTTTTTCCAATAACACAAGTCTCAAAAACAATAAGAAGTCTAACCCCAAAAATGAGGTCTTTTGCCCTATTATAATAATAGAGTCCTAAAATAAAAGGAAACCTAAATAAAAAAAATCTGTCCAAAACGCATCTCGAGTCGACGACCTTACTGACGGTCCGTCGATGGAACGACGGACCGTCGACGCCTCCATCGGTCCATACTTGAACTCTTTTTCAGCTGCCATTTTCTTCAATCATTCTGTTACCATCGACGGACCACATCGACGGTCCATCAATGGCCTTACGGTCCGTCGATGGACTCCCTTGCTCCACACTTAGAATCTTTTTCAACTAGGGTACAAGGACTACGTAATTTAACACCAACGGTTTGCCAGGACGGTCCGTCGATGAGTCGACGGACCGTCAACCTTTCCGTAGCCCCACACTTAGTCAAAATTCCCCGATCTTTCTTCAGCAGCCTAAATCTTCAGTCGACGGTACCACCTACGGACCGTCGATGGCTCCGTAGGTCACCACTTCTGCACTGATTTCAGCACAGTCTTCTACATTTCCATTTTGGACTGTTTTTCTGCAAACAAAGATAAAAATACATTAAAACTACGACAAAGAGGCCTTAGACATACACTAAACTTAAGGAAAAAGCATTGAAAGTACCGTAAAAACACGGTACATCAGCTTGCCCAGAAATTGAGACATTATTTATCTTTGTATACTACAAACCTTATTTCCAGGATGGACCCATTGAAGTACATTTTCCAGAAGGCGATGCCGACCGGAAAGTTGGCCAAATGGCAAATGTTGTTGAGTGAATTTGATATTGTATATGTGACTCAAAAAGCAATAAAGGCACAGGCATTGGCTGATCATCTTGCAGAGAATCTTGTTGATGAAGAATATGAACCACTCAAGACTTATTTTCACGATGAAGAAGTATCATTTGTGGGTGAAGATATTTCTGAAGCATATCCTGGTTGGAGGTTATTCTTTGATGGAGCGGCAAATCACCAAGGAAAAGGTATCGGAGCGGTCTTAGTGTCAGAATCTGGTCAACACTATCCCATGGCTGTTAAACTCTGATTTAATTGCACGAACAACATGGCTGAATATGAAGCTTGTGTTCTTGGTTTGAAAATGGCCATCGACATGAATGTCCAGGAGTTGTTAGTTATTGGATTTCAGATCTGTTGATTCATCAGGTTCAAGAAGAGTGGGCCGTGAAGAACCCGAAGATTATACCTTAAGTGCAGTATGTGCAGAAGTTGTGCAAAAGATTCCGTAAGATCGAGTTCAGACATACTCCCAAAATGCAAAATGAGTTGGACGATGCTCTTACCACCATCGCTTCGATGATTAAACATCCAGATACTGATTATATTGATCCCCTGGATATAGAACTGAAAGAACATCCAGTCAATTGTTCACATGTTGAAGCAGAATCAGACGGTTTGCCATGGTATTTTGATATAAAGAAGTATTTGGAGTCCGGGATTTATCCGGAAGATGCTACATCCAACCAAAAGAAGTCGATACGCCGTATGGCTCTTAATTTCTTTCTAAGTGGAGAAACCCTTTATAGGAGGACTCCAGATTGGGGTCTCCTCAGAGGTGTCGATGTTGTTAAAGCTGCGAAGCTTATCGAACAAATACATGTTGGAGTTTATGGCACGCATATGAATGGGTTCACTTTGGCGAGAAAGATCCTTCGAGCCGGTTATTTCTGGATAACTATGGAAAATGATTGTTGCAAGTTTATGTAGAAATGTCATAAATGTCAAGTGCACGGTGATCTGATTCGAGTGCCGCCTCACGAACTCAATGCTATGAGTTCACCTTGACCATTTGTAGCTTGGGGCATGGATATCATTGGTCCGATAGAGCCAACCGCTTCTAATGGACACAGATTTATTTTCGTTGCTATTGATTATTTCACCAAGTGGGTGGAAGCATCTTCTTATAAGTCGGTAACCAAGAAAGTTGTAGCTGATTTTCTTCGCAACAATCTGATATGCAGGTTTGGAGTACCAGAATCCATCATTACTGATAATGGTGCAAATCTCAACAGTCACTTGATGAGAGACATATGTGAGCAATTTAAGATTACTCATCGAAACTCAACCGCTTATCGTCCTCAAATGAATGGAGCTGTAGAGGCCGCCAAAAAAAACATCAAGAAGATCCTGAGGAAATGATTGACAATCACCGAGGTTGGCATGAAATGTTGACATATGCTTTGTTGGGTTACCGAACAACTGTCAGAACGTCGATTTGAGACACTCCGTATTTGCTGGTATATGGAACGGAAGCAGTCATACCTGCTGAAGTCGAGATACCGTCCTTGATAATCATCCAAAAAGCTGAGTTGAGTAATGCTGAATGGGTCAGCAAGCGGATTGATCAGTTAACCTCGATTAATGAAAATAGAATGGTCGTTGTCTGTAATGATCAGTTGTATCGACAAAGAATGATGTGTGCTTTCCACAAGAGAGTAAGAGCCAGAATTTTTGAAATCGGTTAGTTGGTACAAAGAAAAATTTGCACCAAATTGGCAAGGACCCTAGATGGTTCGCAAAGTATTATCTGGAGGTGCTTTGGTCCTGTCGGAGATGGATGGCACCGCATGGACAAAGCCGATCAACTTAGATGTTGTCAAGAGATATTACGTGTGAAGTTTCAGTTTGTATTTCTGTCATTTACTTGTAATTGTTCTATTTGCTTTGTTTAAAATTTTATCCCTCTTGTAATAAACTACGTTTGACCTAATTCCTGCCTCAAGAGATACGTAGGCGCCACAAGGGTTCGGTCATATCTCCCGTAAGATTTTTATTCCTTTTTATAATAGAAACTAGGACAGAATCTTTAAGAGGGTCTCAAAAATTCTCGAGAAAAAGATTTTTCTCAGCAAGTCAAGACTGAAGATATTTCCAGATTTGCAACTGGGACAGAATTTTCAAGAGGATCTCAAAAATTCCGTGACTCACTCAGCGACAGTTAAAAATAAGCCGAGACAATTAACTGGGACAGAAATTTTGAGGATGACCTCAAAATTTCAACATGGTTTATCGGCAATTTGGAGTGACTTTGACTACTCCCCAGCGAATAATCAGATAGACCTCCAAGCATCAGACTCAAATAAATTCGCTAAGCCTGACATGACATGATACTTGGCAGTAACTTTTTAAAAATTTATTTTTCTTAACATTTTTTTTATTTGTATTTCATTTGTTTTGGCATAAAATATTTTTTCCTAACTATCAACAGTCGGGAGATCGGAAAATCAACCGAAGATAGCTGCACAAGGAGCAGATAACTGAAGACATCGACACAGATCAGTTCGTTTTAATACTAACAATTTTTCTGTGGGTGCAGATTTATTAGGTTTGCTCTGAAATCAACAAATTCCTCCGATCGACGAATATGGAAAGGTCGGGAAGGGAGAAAGTTGTTCCAAAATTTACAAATTTTCTGTGGATACAGGAATGATTTTATATTGCCATATCAAAGATTTGGGAATGTCAATGGTTTATTTCAGTCAATTCTCAACAACATGAAGTCTATAAGGAGCGTACAACTAGGTTCAAAGATGAATCAAATGAAAACCCCGGAAAGGATAGTTTACGATTTTCGTCAAGCACGTCATCTGCATCACATTATCAGACACGATAGTGTCGCTACCAGAAGAGTCATTTTATTAGTATTGTCGTTTGAGACGATACACTATATGGAGGGTCAGTGTATTTCCATTGCCGATTGAAAAGATATCATTATCCAGAAGGCACTCAGAAGATAACTATGTTGCTCGATTGAAGCACTATCTTCATTTGGTACCAAGGATGGCATCAATAGTTAAATTTCACGCATCGTGGGAAGATATTCATGTCCCGCAAGAAATCACGCATCGCGGGAAGATATTCATGTCCCGCAGAAGATCATGCATCGCGAGTCAATATTCATGCATCGCGGAAGATCATGCATCGCGAGTCAATATTCATGCATCACGGAAGATCATGCATCGCGAGTTAATATTCATGCAACGCGGAAGATCATGCATCGCGAGCTAATATTCACTCATCGCGGGAAGATATTCATACCCTGCAAGAAAGTCACATATCGCGGGAAGATATTCATGCCCCGCAGAAGATCATGCATCGCGAGTCAATATTCATGCATCGCGGAAGATCATGCATCGCGAGACAATATTCATGCATCGCGGAAGATCATGCATCGCGAGTCAATATTCACGCATCGCGGGAAGATATTCATGTCCCGCAAGAAATCACGCATCGCTGGAAGATATTCATGCCCTGCAGAAAATCATGCATCGCGGGAAGATATTCATGCCCCGCAGAAAATTATGCATCGCGAAAGATCATGCATCGCTAGTCAATATTCATGCATCGTAAAAGATCATGCATCGCGAGTCAATATTCATGCATCGAGAAAGATCATGCATCGCGAGTCAATATTCATGCATCACGGGTCAATATTCATGCATCGCAGAAGATCATGCATCGCGAGTCAATATTCACGCATCGCGAGAAGATATTCATGCCCCGCGAGTCAATATTCACGCATCGCGGGAAGATATTAATGCTCTGCAAGAAATCACGCATCGCGGGAAGATATGCATGCCCCGCAGAAGATCATGCATCGCGGAAGATCATGCATTGCGAGTCAATATTCATGCATCGCGGAAGATCATGCATCGCGAGTCAATATTCATGCATCGCGGGAAGATATTCACGCCCCGCAAGAAATCATGCATCGTGGGAAGATATTCATGCCCTGCAGAAAATCAGGCATCGCGGAATATCATGCATCGCGAGTTAATATTCACGCATCGCGGGAAGATATTCATACCCCATAAGAAATCATGCACCGCGGGAAGATATTCATGCCCCGCAGAAATCATGCACTATCAGATAAGGAAATCGTGCATCTCAAGAGAAGTATTTACCCATCGACATCAACTGCATTCTTTTATCTTGACAAAAGTAAACAACAAGAAGAGCATCGAAGACGACGTCAAGAGAAGTATCAGCACTGCATCAGTTTTTATTTATCTCGACATCAGATGAAGAATATATTGAAGATTATATTGCAAACATAAGACATAAGCTTTATTTGCTTTACTTCAAACCGATCGAGTTGACGTCAAATATTGAAGGAGAGCAACTAAGTGTCAATACGGGAAAAGACAATATCTACCATTTGAATTGCATTATTAAGCTGACGAGTTTTATCTCAGTCTTTGTCGAGAGCATTCGAAGGATGAATTCTCCAAAAGAAAAAAAATCACAGGTGCGGACGACATCAAAAGGGATGCAGCACAACGTGAAACTTTTTCTTAGCAGCGAACTGGGATATAGTCCAAAGAGGATTGCCAAACTCTTAGGACGCAAGCAGAGGAGTGACTTCCACCTCAATCAAACCACACCCCTATCAGAAGGCACGTGGGTTTTTCTTTGGATTTTGTCAGTTTCAGTCTCGCATCCAAAAATTTCGGTATCTGCCGGAAGCAAGTTTCCAATCTGAGTGACGATACACCAAGAGCTTTGGAAATTATGTTCATGCAAGTTCTTACCTATGGATGTGAAGAGCTCCACCTTCATGGCTAAGAGGTTGCAAGCCTCTTTTTCATACTCGACTTTATTTGTCACTCTTCTAGAACCAAAGGTTATCTAACATAATAGATTTTCTTTTTCAACCGATCAAGGGGAACTACGTTTGACCTGATTTCTGCCTCAACGGGATACGTAGGCACCACAAGGGTTCGGTCATATCTCCCGTAAGATTTTTATTCCTTTTTACAATAGAAACTGGGACAGAATTTTTTAGAGGGTCTCAAAAATTCTCGAGAAGAAGATTTTCCTCAGCAAGTCAAGACTGAAGATATTTCCAGATTTGCAACTGGGACAGAATTTTTGAGAGGATCTCAAAAATTCCGGGATTCAATTGTGGAGCCCCTTTTTCCTCCATTTCGAACCCTAATTCCCCCCTGTATAAACATTTTTTCTTTTGTAAGCTAAGGGGATTTTTTTGAGTGGAGAGAATTGTTCTTGAGAAAATAATACTCACAGCAGCTTAAGAGAAAAAATATATACGAACATATACATAAAAGACGTCCTAGTTTGGTTCGAAGCTTGAGATTGGGTTTTTAATTCCCTTTCGTTCGTTTGTATTCTGAGTCTCGTAGTGGAAGAGTTCGTCACTGCTGGTTCTATTTTGGTCGTTGCTCATAACAAGCGTATGAAACCTTCCCGAGTCTTCATGGACTCCTTCCCTCTCCTTGCATTTTGTTAATTGGATGAATTGGGTCTAACAGGCCCAATGCCTCTCTCTATCGAGTCTCCCACCCCAAAATTGACGAATAGGTCTTTAAAGTTCGAAGGATATGAAACCAATGGAAGAGTTGAAGAATTTGGTCCAAAAGCCCACGTCTGTTTTATTTATTGCTCCATGTTGTATTTTGTTATTTTGGTCCTAAGCTCCCTGTCGCTTGTATTTATATATTCGTTATTATTTTGTTTAGTCTAGGACAGGTACAAAGTGAAGTGAGCCAAAAGTCCAAAAAAAAATGGGTCCAAATACCGATCCAGGCGGACAGAAAATCCGGATTTGGACCCAACTCTCTCCTTCTCTCTCTCTCCCTCTCTTACTTTTTATTTATTTATCTATTTTATTTGTCGGTAGTTTTAAAGTTAAAGAATCCAAATCCCTGCAAACGCCGTAAATGTTTTATCGACTTAAAATTAATTTCAAACAGATTCTAAAAGAATGAATAAATTTGCAAATCAATTCTTACTTAGATTAAATACTTCAATTTTTCAAAACAACTTCAAATAATTTTGTTTCATAATTAAGTTAGAATTTTTAGCCAAAAGGTTAGTTGTTGGATAACCGCAAGTAAGAGGACATCTTAGGTGCTTTCAAGACCTTCCTAAGACGTCAATAAGAATCCCCGAACCCCCTTTAAGTTTTCAATTGATTTTTCTGTTTAAGTCTTTTGAAAATCAAAGTTTTTCTTAATTTCTTCTTTAAAAAATTAAGTGGCGACTCTAAAAAGTCGAAAACAAAATACTTTTAAAAAAAAAATCGATAAAACACTAGTCAGATTTTATTTCATTCCAAATTCCAATGGTAGAGGCTTTATTCAGATAGTAGTAAGATAGTTTCATGAATTCTCCTTGATTCAGTCTTATATTATAAATGTATTCCACCTTCGCCTTTAATTAGTTTTCATGAGCATTGTTTAGATATTACATTAGCAAGTATCGTGTTTCAACTTGGAGTAGACTCGAATCGTAACAAATTTGGTATTAGAGCACTAGGTTCAAGTTTTCTAGGATATTTGAAAAAACCATGCTTAAAGAACCACCAGTCCCCTTTGGACCAAGAGGTCCAAACCGACTTGTTGTGCAGCCTCAGGCTGAAGTTACTTATGTGGAGTTTCACAAGTCACAACTTTTTACTCAAAATTTGAAGTCAATTTCAGAAACCAACCAAAAATGACTCGGGGCAATCCTAGGGAGAGGGAAAACAACAATTTTATGGGGGAAAAATAGTTATAAAAAAGGCTTTCGAGTCATTAAATTAAATTAATAATTTAAGCAATAAAATCAAGTTTCATAATTGAAAAATCATTGTCAAACACCTTTATGGAAAAATACTTCTCCTAGGACCTGAAATTCGTGTATCAAATCGGATGAATATCTAAGTCAAAATTGTATGACTTAAATCAAGTCTAAATTACACTTGAGTCAGTCCATTAAGTTGACAAGATGAGCCCAACTCATGATTCTTCAGGCCTAGGGGTCAAAATTGTTCAGACCAAAATACCCCTAAAGCCCCAGCTCAAGCCTATATAAGGAGATTTTCATAAGACCAAAAGACACACAAATACATACATACAGAAATACATAGTTGCTCTTCAGTGGAGATCTGCAAGTCTTCCGCATACAAAGAATTCTTCGCTCCAAGTATTGAGCCGCAAGTATTCCGTCAAATCAAGAACATTCATGAAGAGAAGAATCAGGGATTACATATCTTTTTGAGATATTTTATAAAGATTGTAACCTTCCCATTAATTCAAATACAAATATTATTGTTTGCTTGCTATTTTTCCAATCCTGTTTATTGTATTTCAGGATTGAAACTTTAGACGCTTACAAATTGGCACGCCTGTTTTATTTAAAATAATTATTTAGAATGGTTTAGAGTCGCTACTTAATTTTTGAAGAAAAATCAATAGAACTAATTTTCAAAGGATAAAAACAGTAAATCGATTGAAAATATTTAAGGGGTTCGGAATTTCTTATTAATATCCTAGAAAGGTTTTAAAAGCACCTAGGATATCCACTAATGTGGTTATCCGGCAATTAATTTGTTTGGCTAAAAGACTTAACTTAATTTGAATTGAAAAATTATTTAAAATTGCTTCTAAAGTGAAATGTTGACCTACTACCTAAATGAGATATTAATTTGCACAATTATTTTTATCTTTTAAGTCCATTTAGAGATGATTGATTAAGTTGATAAAACATAGTGGCGTCTTACGGAGATTTGAATTTATCAATCTTAAGACTAACGACAAATACAAACAAGCAAACAGATACCAAAAGTAAAGATGGAAAGAGAGTTGGGGCCAAATCTGGTTTATGTTCGCGTGGACCAGTATTTGGACCAATTTCGTTTTGGGCCTTAGGCCCATTCGATTTGTACTTGTCCTAAACTATTAGCAAAAGAGTAAATTTTGTATATAGCATTTTATACAGTAATATTATCAAGTTATGGCATTAGATTTTCAATTTCATTGTGTAGCATTTAATATCTCACTCTATAGCATTTTATTAATAATTATATTGTTAATTATAATTTATTAAAAAGAAACAATGAATTAAAAATTAAGGGGATAAAGTAATAATGGATAATTAATGTTAATAATTAACTCACTCACAACATAAATCATGGAACTTTTGTTTCTTTATTAATTGCTACATTTAATGTATGTAGACACGTTTGTGAATATGAATAGTTGCACTTTTTAGGGAGTTTAATTAAAGTTAAATATATGATTAGCACATTTTTAGGGATATTAAACATTTTCAAATTATCGTCATTGCCTTAAATATCTCTAGTTAGTTAAAATAATATTTTTTTTTGAATTAATTCCTTAAAAAACGTTGTCAACTAGATAATAACACATAATATTTTTAGATTTGCATTTTCAATCAAATTTGGATCAACGTTACAATTATTATTCATTCCAAAATTTCACTATTATTTTCAGATTGCTTTCAACGTATAAGTCATTTTTTTCTAAGAATTCAAGAATATTTTCATAGCTGCATATTTCACTTCTTATTTTTTAGTAACCTGATAAATTTTGGCATACAATATATGTTTCTATTTAAATTATAATATATGTTTTTGTATTAATTTTGTATTGAAAATGAATTGTGTTTGTTTAATTGTAGTATTGTATAGGACAGTGAATGATATATTAATTGTGTATGAAGTGTGTATGAATTATATGAACGGATTATAAATCTGTGTAACATTGAAGTCTGAATTTTTTTTTAATAGTGTATGAAGATTATACGAAACGTGTATCATTTATGTATGAAAGTCCATTTATTTTTTTTCAAAATTACAGTATATGTTTCTAATGAAATTAAAATATATGTTTTGTATTAATTTTGTACAGCGGGTAGACCAAAACTTGAAAGATGGAAGGGGTTTGCTGACGTCAAATTCAAAAGGACAAAATGACTTGCAATAGATGCCGTCAAGTTGAACACAATAGAAAGACATGTTCAAAGTATCCTGTGCAAAAACAATGATTTCGTAATGTTACATTTCTTATTGTGTTGTTTTGAATGTTAGAAACACGTTTTGTTTTATTGAGTGCAGTTGTTATCATTGACATTTATAAAGTTTGGTTTCGTAAAAGATTATCATATATATATCATTTGTTTCTGTTACATATGTCAAAGTTCAATATCACATTCATAATTCATACAATGTTTATACATTATAAATATACATTGAACTATACTGACATTCATAAAATGTTCATATAGTATTCATACAATGTTCATACAGTATTCATACAATGTTCATTTATGTACCATTTGTTTCTGTTACATATATCCAAGCTCAATATGGGATTCATAATTCGTACAATGTTTATACATTATATATATACATTGAATTTTATTGTCATTCATAAAATGTTTATATAGTATCCGTACAATGTTCATATATATACCATTTGTTTCTGTTACATATATCAAAGTTCAATATGACATTCATAATTTATACAATATTTATACATTTTTCATACAATGTTCAAGTCTCTAAACATTCTTATGGCTTCCCAGTCAGAAGAATTCGGCATGTATCCGAAAATCATCGTTGTCCAAGAAATAGCGTTTTTAACTTTCATTCGATCAAAAACTGACCTTGCAAAAATATGGCGCAACAATTAACATTTGATTTTTATGTTATGTAAATCATAAAAATATCCAAATGGAGTTTCTTGTAAAAATTGCTGGAACTTATCTTGACTGAGGAAGGTCAACAAATCAGCGAACACATTCATATTGATACATGAAGATAAATGTGTTTGAACCTTCTTCTCCTATAAAATTTGTAAAACTGAATTATTTCTTTTTATATACTATAAAACTATATATAAAAAATCATACAACTATATACCACAAATCATTTCATACATAAATCATACAAAAACTTCATACAGTATTCAAACAAAAAAAATACAATATTAATACCACAGTTTCATCCACAATGCATACAACTTTATATCACAGTTTCATACACAATTCATACACATATACGCTATAGTTCATACACAATTCATACAACTAAATGCCACAGTTCAATTCCAATTTATACAACTATATGCCACAATTCATACACAATTCATATATAATTCATATAATAATAAAATACATATTCGATTTCAAAAAAAAAATCTGTGACTTTTGAAAAAATAACATAATACTCAATTGATATATAAATCATACAATTCATAAAATAATAAAATACATATTCAATTTTTAAAAAAAAATCTGTGACTTTTGAAAAAATAAAATAATACTCAATTGATATATAAATCATACAAAATTCATGTAGTACACTATTGACAAATAATATAAAAAAATAAAAACACTAAAACAACACATTGTAAATTCAATTTTGAAATAAACTTTTTACTAACCTTATCAACTTTTTTTGTTTTATTTTTTTCTTGAATCTCTGCATCTTTTTTTGAAGACTTCGTTGTTGAACGATCAATTTCAACGCCTTTTGATTTTTTTGATTTTGTATTTTTTACTACATCAACAAAGTCAGAATCGAATTCTGACGATGTTACAATTTCTTTTCCTTTCCTCTTCTTGCCTCTTTCCTTTGCCTCTTTGATTTTTTTTCCCTTCAATTTCTGAATTTGAGATTGTGACAATATATCGAATGAAGAAGCATGAAAGTCGTCTTCCTCATCGACCAATCTTTTACTTTTCTTTGGATTTTCACTACCTTTCTTCGACATTGTCTATAAAATTAATGGGGAACGGATCTGAGATTTTAGTTTGTGTTTTAGGATGAACTGATATGAGAGATTTTGGGGAAGATGCGGATTTGAGAAAGATGACAAAGTGGCTGCGTTTTTTATTTGAAGTGATGATTGAGGCGCGATTTTTGGGGAATATGAAATAACTTCACGCGTGGGGAAAGGTTGATTGTATTGGGGGAAGATAAAAGAGTATTGGTTGATATGGGGATGGGTAGTTATTGAGTAACCATATAATATGAAATTAATTAAAATCAAATCCCTAATTTTTAGATTTTATTTTTTAAAAGGTAACTATATAATATGAAGTTTAATTAATATTTAATAAATAATAATTTATTATTTATATTAAAAACATTAAAAGGTAATTGATTAATATTTAATAATTTATTATTTATATTAAAAACTTTAAAAGGTAATTGATTAATCAGTATTAATTTAAAAGGTTTTGTTGATAAAAGGTAAGTGAATAAAAATCAAATCCCTAATTTTTAGATTTTATTTTTTAAAAGGTAACTATATAATAAGAAGTTTAATTAATAGTTAATAAATAATAATTTATTATTTATATTAAAAACATTAAAAGGTAATTGATTAATATTTAATAATTTATTATTTATATTAAAAAATTTAAAATGTAATTGATTAATCAGTAATAATTTAAAAGGTTTTGTTGATAAAAGGTAAGTGAATAAATGAAACTAATTATTTAAACATAATAATTATTAGTTAAATAATAAAATAATTTTTTTTTATTAATATATTATTAGTTAATATGCTATAACTTGATAATATATGCTATAAATAGTTTTTTTTAAATATGTTTTTTAATTAATATATTATTAATTGATGTGCTATAAGATGATAATAATATGCTATAAGTAGTTTATTTTTAAAGAATATAATTACAACTTGATATTTATCCTCTTAAATGTGTGTGGGATGTTAATTTTACTTAGCAAAATACTAATAGTAAAATGACAAAGTCTTAGGCCCAAAAATAACAAAATACAAATTTTTGAGAATAAATTTGAGCTTTTTGGCCTAATCTCTTCAGCTTCTTGGTATGTTTCTAACAACTTCGGGGCCTGTACGTCAATTTTTTACGGCTGGTTGACTCGAAAAAATAAAAAATTTGAGGCCTTTATGGCCCATCTGAAATGCAAGGATTAGCATACGAAATAATAGAATGAATGAGATATAGTTTAAACAAAACGGAATTCAATTAAAATGAAATCCACTTAAGAAATTCAGATTAGGCCGAAACATATAACTCTAAAAGACCAAATGAACCAAATTATCAACGACAAAGTTAGTAAACAAATTGACACTAAACAGTAGCATACATATATATATATATATATGCATATGTATTCATTTTAAAAAAAAAAAACATATTTGATTCCAGAGAATACATAACCAACGGCCAACAATAAATTTAAAGTATTTAGAGGAAACATGCGGCATAATTATTAAATAAAAACGCCTCTTGACAAAATCCACATTAACTCCACCAATGAAACCTAATATTGCTAGTTTATCATGCTAAAGGACAAAATGATATTAAAAGATAGTAGCAAGCCAAAATCAATTTAGAAGAAAATTATTATTACATTCACACAACTTAGCACGACAAACATCTTTACTCTACTTAACATGCTTAAGACACATATGGATGAAAACAAGCAGAACATTCATAGAAGCAAACATGGTTCATTAATAATTCCAAATAAATGGGTGAGCTAAACCAACCAATTATGCTTATGATAGATAACTTCAAGCTCACAACGATGAAAACTAAGACTGAAATGCTAGCCGTTGTTCAAGACGAGGGAAAACTATGTCAAACCAAACATGATTTCCAATCCAAAACTACACTCCGTATTATCGACGACAAACATGACAAACCAAACAAACCCACAAAGGGAGGCTGGACATCAAACAACAATCTTGCATGCAAGCAAAAGGCTTGACAACATTTAATTCAAAGACTCGCAAACCAACAGTAAATATTGGATAAACTCAAAAATTTGACGCCTTGATTCGTTCATCCGACTTGAAGTGGAAGAAAGAAGAGACTGACGTCGAAAACCAAACCTTATCACATATTCATGACGATGAAAATAGACTAAAAAGAGTAAACTAGAGTAACAAATTTTAAGCTACAAACATATTCACAAACTGCACAGTCATAATAGCTTAAAAGACAGACATGAGAAGAGTAACGAATTTTAGGATAAAAACAATTTTGAAATGCATATTTACCACACATATCCATTTGGACTACATTCTCAAATAACTAGTTCTAAAAGATTGAATACGAGAACTCCCAAAATGCTTAACGAGCAAGCCAGTAGTAAACAAACAACGTTGAACCTCATAAAACAAAATCAGCCAACTCGTGCTCTACTCGCAGTCTTCATGGATATTTGAAAGTGAGTAACTCACACGAAGAATGCACTTTATACGTTAGTCGACTGAGTTGACCTCATTCAAAACCAAGCAAGCTTTTATCATACAAAAGCAGTAAATTTAAAAGAACAGGGACAAACGAGAAAAAAAAAGTAAACAACATATCACTTCAGTTCGCAAAACCAAAATACCGATCAAAAGTTAAAATTAAAAAGGAGTTTTACCTTCTTTGGGGGCAGCAAACGGAGACAGCAACGAGCTTTAAAGAGCAGCGACTTCCAACGACTCCGAGGAATTCCCCTGAACAAAGAAACAAACGAGGAACTTGAGCAAAACCAAAACTCTCACTATCTCTTCTTCTGAAAACTTATTCTCAATATTTATGTATAAATATTTATAGCTGGTAATTTACTGTATTTTCTTTTCAAATTCCAACTATTTTTCTCCAAAGGTTTTCTCCCACTTAAATCTCCCCCTCACAACAAAGTAGAAGAGAATATATATAGGGAATATCAGGGTTTGGAAAAATGGGGAGGGGGGAAACGGATAAAATTGGGTGAGAATTGGGGCGATTCCCAAATCCAAACCCCCAATTCTTTCACCATTAAAGGAAGGCATACTTTTTCCTCAAATTTCAACCCATTTCGGAAGAGGAAAAGGGAGACAGACGCCTTGGATTGGTTTCGTTGTCCTTGGCGCGATGTGGCTTCATCTCAAGGTCGCAAGGACAAAAACACGGCTTGCCTTTCTGCTAAAATTGTACAAATCAAAAGGGATGGGGAGAAGAAGACAACGGACTTCGTGTACTGGCTTCTATTCCTCTCTACTTTTCGTGTATCTTAACGGAATCTTGAGGTTGTGACGACGCTGTGAATGAACTTGTTGTCGTTTGTTGTGAATTCGGATGTTGTTTTGGGAGACTACTATTCACACCATTGGTACCGTTGCCAACTTTGTTTTTGCTAGAAACTGGCGTTAAGTTGAAGAGAAAAGGGAAGTGGGTCGGGTCATGCTAAGGGTGGGAATCGAAAGAATGGGCTAGAGTTAGAATCTGGCTGGGAGGGAAAGAAATTGGGTCTGAGATTAGTTTGGATAAATAAAGTCAAACTTGGGCCGATAACAAATGAAAAAGGGGCGCAAGCTGGTCTTACAAAAGGGATGGAAGACAAGTAATAAAATGTCTAAAGTTACAACTATAAATAATTAAAATTATAACCAATTAAGGTTGACGATTTGGCGAAATTGAAATTAATTGGCGATCTTAGCCGAAAGCTAAAATAAGACGAACTTACATAAATTAATTAATGAGTTTTTTAATCTAAACAAAATATAATAATTAATTTGAATATAAACTATGATTTCAATAACTCAAAATTATACCTATGAATTATGATAGACTAAATTAATAAAACATTTACTAAAATTGAAATCTTTTTGAGATGATTTTCGAAATGTTTATAAAATGTACTAATCATAGACAAAATTATATAAAACATATGTATTACATAAAAAGTATAACAAAAATATAAATTAATTAAAAGTAGCTTGAAAAAATATTTCAAAATTTATAAAACTAATTACTTCTAATCGTTTGGAATTCAAAAGCTCGATGATTAATTCGTATTGTGGAGGTCCAAATTTTGGTGTCAACAACGCCCAGTGGGACAATCTTTACCTCTCATTTTTTCTCTTCGAAAATCAAAATTCAAGAAAACTGAGATGACTTCGAAGAAGATCAATTCAAAATGTGCATCTGCATCCAAATCTGGATCTACATCCATACCGACATCTGCATCCAAATCTGGATCTACATCTATATCCGCATTTGTATTGAAATCTGCATCTGCATCGAAATCTGCATTTGCATCAAAATTTGCATTTGCATTCGGATTCGCATCTGCTTCTGCAAAAACTGATGGATTCGAATTATGCATCGCTGTGGAAAACATCCTTGATGTTACTACAGGAAACATGGGACCTATCACAAGGAACCAAGCCAGATTGCTTGGACAATAAGCCTCACGAGTGTCGTCCGAGTCTGATATTGCCTTGGGTTTGTCCGCAAAATGTGCAAAGTCTCCTGCGAAAGTCACACAACAAGACATCGTCGAAATGGGTCGAGAGGGTTCTTGCCCAACTGAGCCCACCTACATGCAAGAAGTCCTTCGCTTCGATCGACAATGATGTCATAAGCACGGGATCTACCCCACATAAGATGTTTGCATCTCATGTTTGGGAAAATCAACGTTATTCTCCGTCACCTACTATGGTAATGCACGCAATGGTGACTAACGCTTCATATGTAAAACAAGAGCTATTGAAGTCTTGATCAAGTATGTTCAAGATCAAGATGCTCGAATTGTTAAGCTAACTAATAGGGTGGAGGGCATGATGGATGAAGAACCAAGTCATGCACCTGGAAAATGTATGCAAGTACAAGAGACGGTCGATTGCCCCTCAAAGCAAGTGAAATATGCTAAAGAGATCCAACTTTCCTCTGAAGGAACGATCCCGATCAACCAAATCAAGGAGTTCATCATGGGGGTCATCAAAGAAAAGTACGAGGTCGCCATAAAAAACTCCTTGACACACACAAATACATACATACACAAATACAAAATCATCCTGAACTACCTCTTTCACTGAGGTACGTAGGCACCTTAGAGTATTTTACTCTAGGTTCAGTCATAAGAATAAAAAAATATAACGTCGCCATGTGAACATCATGTTGATTCTTTCAAATGAAGAGTTAAGCACCCAGATTTTGAGCTGACTTTGAAGACAAAATCGCATTAATCCGTAAATTCTATGGACGCGATTTTTGTACAAACTAAAGATATTGAAGTTATCTTTCCAACAAACAAAAAAGTTCATTATTCCGACACTCCTGCTCCATGTTATGAATTTTCTTTCTCATGTGTGCAAAGCTGAAAATTCAAGCACGCATTTTGAGCTGAATTTGAAGACAAACCTGTACTAATCCGTAAATCCAATGGACGTGATTTTTAAATAGTTTGAAGATCTCGAAGTTATCTTTCCAACAAATAAAGAAACATATTATTCCGGTGCTCCTACTCCATGTTATGAATTTTCTTCCTCATGTGCGCAAAGCTAAAGAAAGTTGAAGATTCAAGCACGCAGATTTTGAGCCAACTTTGAACACAAATTTGTACTAATCTGTAAATCTCATGGATTTAATTTTATACAGATTGAAGATATCGAAGTAATCTTTCCAAAAAAACAAGAAGCTCATTATTTCAATGCTCCTACTCTAAGTTATGAATTTTCTTCCACACACGCGCAAAGCTGCAGAAAGCTGAAGATTCAAGCACGCAGATTTTGAGCCAACTTCAAACACAAATTTGTACTAATCTGCAAATATCATGGATTTGATTTTTATACAGATTGAAGATATCGAAGTTATATTTCCAACAAAAAAGAAGTTCATTATCCCGGTACTCGTACTCCACGTTATGAATTTTCTTCCACGTGTGTGCAAAGCTGAAGAAAGTTGAATATTCAAGCATGCAGATTTTGAGCCAACTTCGTACACAAATCTGTACTAAACCATAAATCCCATTGATGTGATTTTTATACGGATTGAAGATCTCTAATTTATCTTTCCAACATTCCGATGCTCCTACTTCATGCTATAAAATTTTTTCCACATGTGCGCAAAGCTGAAAAAATTAACGTTTTGCTGCAATTCTCATATGAACGCTAGTTTATGGAGTCTTTTTTCCAATAAATAAAGGGAGCTCATGGAAATAAACTATCAAAATTCAAAATTCAAGAGGAGAAAATTCTTATTGAAAGATAAGTCACTATTTTATTGCTTCAGAAAAAAAAAACACTACACCATAACGAGCGAATTAGAAAATCCTAAGCAAATAAATATAAGAATCTAACTACGAAAAAAGTTTGAAACTTATGATTTCTTGGCGACTTTTCTCAATCGCCCCGTCTAGCTTGGATAGCCTCTCAACCTCATCGTTAGACATCGCATTATTTGCCTCAATGGTATAAATCTCGCCCTTCGTAGTGGTGACATTCTCTTGACTTTTGGACAGCTTCTCTTGATATTTGTTAATGAGCTCGGTGACATTTTTTTTCTTGGAAGTCAAGGCTTTTAAGTCTTTCTCCACATCTGCTAGAGTTGTTTCAAGTTTCTCCATGGATCCATCCGACTTTTCATGTGTTGGTTTTGCACCATCGCGCGAGACGGCTTAGCGCATCAGAGAGGATCTTTTCATGTGATTCTTTAGTCATCAAACTTAAAGTATCATACTCTGCGTACGACTTGAAGAAATTCTCTACATGATCCTCCAAAGAAGAGACATCAATAATGTTTACCTTTCTAATCTCCTCAAAAGTTGAAGCGATACTTGACTCCAATTCTGAGATGTGGGGCGCATTGGGTGGATGGTACTCGTACTAGATGTGGTACTCGAGTCAATCAAACGTCACAATCACAGTCATAATAAAATAGAACTAGACTTATAAACACAAGAAAATAGGTCACCTTCATTTGCATGAGATTGTGAACAATTTATCATTTCATATTCATCCCCTTGATCTCCCTAACCAGACATCATACAAGATGACTATAGAAGTAGTTATCATGCATGCATTACATAACGTGTAAATAATCAGTCATCACCTACCTCAAATCAAGCTTAGACTATTCTATTGTACTTGCGTTTTTTCCTTGTTATGATACCTGGCTTGTTCTTGGTCTACAAACAATCAATATTAACACATAATCATACTCAAATGGCCTAAAAACACCTGAATTAGAACTTAATCCCAAACTATATGCCAAAATCATGCTCATCCCGCCCAATCTATGGCTTTTCCACCATTAATATATCTAAAACTATCAATTTCATGGTTATATTAGTGAATTACTGTAGTAAATCAAGGAGAAATGTTTTTTATAAACAACACAACGTTTGATCACCCGATTTATTTCACAATTCGTTCACCCATTACGACGGAAAGAGTCGTTACATGCAGAAATAAAAATGTAGTGCATTGGTATAGTGTCTTTCAGATGAACCCTTGTGCTTGTTGGGTGGTCTTGGGCCTTCTCAACCCAAAAGCTAGCTCAAAGGTTGAGGTTTTCCCTCACACTTATAAATTGACCACCAGCCCCTTCCACTTCCGATGTGGGATAACCCAACAATCTCCCCCTTCACACATCGGGCCTTGGGCTGGAGAGAGCGACAACCCAATTTCTCCCGGTGGGCTCTGATACCAATGTTGGGTGGTCTTGGGCCTTCTCAACCCAAAAGTTAGCTCAAAGGTTGAGGCTTTCCCTCACACTTATAAATTGACCACCATCCCCTTCCACTTCCGATGTGGGATAACCCAACAGTGCTCAGGGTTTGAATCTCACAGTATTAGCTTATGTTATTTGTTTTATTTAATTTCGGGAACAATCAATAGCTGGCTCAATCTTTCACAATTAAATATATATTTATTAAATGCTAAAATAGTGAATTTAATCCCAAAAAATCAAACTGTCTCAAAAATCCAACTTCTTAAATAAAATTTTTGGATGCGTCACTAGCCTTAGATGAGTAATTTAGTTGAAAGGTAATTAAATATACTGGAAAAATGCGAACCGAAGTCCTTCCAAGAGTATATACATAACTTCTTATCAAATTGGTTTTGAGCTTAAGAAAATGGGATTAATTCAATTCCTCAACACACATTATGCTTAATGCATTATAGAAATCTTTAACTATATACATGAGACAATATAACTGTATATAGTTACTAAAATTTCACACTATTATTATATTATATCAAAGTCACTAATTAAGATCTTGATGTTTGACATTTGACTTTAAGGTCGGTCTTCATGAATATAAAATGTAAGTTGTGGTATAACCCGATGACTCCTAACCGGACCTAACTTGTAATGAAGTTATAATATAGATAAAGACTAAAGTTGCAAAATTCATTAATTATACACCAATGTATAATATTATATGAATCTATAAGAGATATTGATATATTGATATACAATTTATACACTGTTATACAAAATAAAATTTCGTCAAACTTTGCCCATTAGTTTCTCCAAACGGCAAGATGAAATCTTCTGAAAATTTGTAGAGAAGTAGATCTAGTGATGACCTAGACCTATCAACCCCAATAGATGAGATATCATCAATCAAGATTCACGATAGAATTTGATTGAGAAATATTTTGAAAATGACTAACACTTTGCTCTTGGAATTTCTCTACAATAATCACATTAGTAATGTGGGATTTTTCGAAATTGTGGATGAAATTTAAGACGATTCTTGTTGCATTGAGTTCGTCTCATCAAGATCTATCATTTTAATTGGATTTTGGATTATTTTTTTTTATCGTGAGAGGGTTGTGACTCATAGCAGTTGCTGGGAAAGTCTCAAGTTAAAAAGGGAAGAATAAGATTAGAATGTGTATAAAACTTATTATTCAAATTACATATTAAAGAATGTAAAATAAGAATGTTAATATTCATAACTTTTACATGATCATTTATCAATTTGGAATTTTTTTTTCTTTTTAAAATTTTTATATTGTATTAAATATTTTTTAATATTATTTATGCTATTTTTAAAAATATTTTTTATTAATACGAGGGATATGCCGAAGGCATGTGCACTGTGATATCGAAACATTGTATGCGATAACAAATTTCATAGACGATAAGTTTTTTAATTAATTGAAAAAGTAAATATTTACATAAAAATAGATTCCTAATAAACATTTTGTGCAAACATATTTTGACGGTATAATATATTTCTTGTATGAAAATAGATTATGAAATAAATATTTACATTGTAATATTGATTAAGGGTCAAAATTATGGTGTTATAGAGCCTCTTGGTAGATGATTTTCAATTTTTTTGTATCACAACTTTTAGGTTGTCATTTTTTATGCTTTGTTCTCATTAGGGGCGGGCATCAGTGACGGATCCAGAATTTTTACTCAAGAGATTCAAAAAATAAAAGTATAAATATATAGTAAGCTAACAAAACAAAATTTTCAAGGAAATAGTAGTATATAGTCTATGGGTTTAAAGAGTTAGTTTCATTACAAGAGACCTGAAACGAACATGAGTAATTATAGAGAAAAAAAAAGGTTACCCTTTTACAATGTGTCAATTTAGGACTAGAATGCTAAGTAGAGCCAAAAATGGTGCTAAGTAGAACAAAAAAAAATAGCCCTTCACAATAGGACTAGATCTCAAACTACAAATTAAACTCCAAAAAGAGATCAGTCCTAGTACTTCAAGCATATTTACAATACTATTCGGCAAGGTTGAAAAGATGTGAAAGTTAGGAACTGAAACTAAATAAAAAGAAAGCTTAAAAAATGAAACAGTCACGTCGAGATTCAAACTATAGACGTGAAAGTTAACTTAAAGGAGACATGTCAGTACACTATATATAGTTTTCTTTTCATCCATGAGGGTTTGAATTTTATATATGTTACATAAATACAGAAAATATACCTTATGTATATATTGTAATTTTTTGCCACCATTTTAGGGAGGAAACTTTTTTTTGAAACTTTAACTCTATTCTGGAACTGAAAGGGGGATGGAGGGATGGATCGATCCCAACGTCCTTGAAGTGTCACGCGGCTCAATCTCGAGCCAAAATGATTAACCATGGCTGCTTTTCGTACGACTTGAAAGGGATGTGGGGAAGAAGACAAATAGGGACAGTGTACATTCCCTCTCTTCCGTGTACTTCGACACACGTGAAGCGCGTTTTGGCGTCGCTTGGGTCGTTCCTTCCGTGAACTCGCGCTACTGAACGCGAGCTACTGCTGTGAAGTTGATGTTGGGAATGAGCTGTCAAGTTTTCTGGATTTCTTCTGTGATGAGGAAAAAAAGGATTTGGGTCAGGTTTAAATGTATGAGTTGGGATCGGGTACTGGAGATAGAAATTTGGGTTGGGTTTCGATAGAGAGGTGGGTTGGGATGGGAGGTAATTGGGTTGGGCTTGCTGATTTGGAGTTGCTGGAAAATGGTTAAATTGTTAAGGGAAACTTTCACACATATAGCCACTTAAAAATAATTAATTACTCTCGATAGATATAGTTTGATAATTACAATTTGTAGCTACATATTATATAGAGGAGAGAGGCGAGCGAGACTGAAAGAGAGAGAGGGAAAAAAGAGTGGGAGAAAGGTGAATTGTATATGAATATTGGTTAGATAATTGTATATTATATATATGTATTTGTATATATGACAAGAGAGATTGGGAGAGGGAGGAGAGAGGCGAGCGAGACTGAAAGAGAGAGGAGAGGGGAGAGCGAGATTGAGAGAGGCGAGCGAGAGAGGATAGAGAGTGGGAGAGAGGTGAATTGTATATGTATATAGTTATATTAAATGTATATTATACATATACATTTGTATAAATGGCAAGCGAAATTTGGAGAGGGTGAAGAGAGGCGAGCGAGATTGAGAGAGGGAGGAGAGATGTCAGAGAGTGGGAGAGAAGTGTATATGTATATAGGTTAAAAAATTGTATATTATACATATGTATTTGTATATCCTGGTGAATTATACATATACAAACATGACTAACTACATAAACTCGGAGTCAGCCCACGTAATTAATGTATAATGTTAGTCGCGAGTGGTAATTATAGCAAACTATAGCTATGATGAGTAATTAAATAGTATAAGTTTGCTTAGCCGCGTAATTTTCCCATTGGTTAATGGGAAAGAAATTTGGCCTGGGTTAGTAAAAATCTGAAGAAGGATCCCAATTTTCGGTCTTTTTAAATGGATTAGGGACAAAAGATTGATTAGGTTTGAAGTTTAAGAAATACTCAAATTGAGTTAGACTAATGAATTCGGCTAAATCTAAATAAAACGAATTAATAATAATTAATTAACAAGCTTCTTAATCTTAACGAAATGAAATAATCAACTCAGTAGTAAACCGATGATACAAAATTATAACCATAATTTAAACTGAACTAATTTAATCAAAATCCTAACTAAAAATTAAAATCTTTTAAGATAATTTTTTGAAATGTTTTATAAAATACTAATTATGTACAAAACTATGTGAAACATATATATTACTTAAAAATATAAAAAGTGACAAAACTTTATTTAAAATAATTCGCAAACTTTATATTCTCTTAAATTTTTATAAAATTAATTATTTTAGATTATTTTAAATCATAGAAGCTTAAAAATTAATTATATTATTAAGAAGGATCAAAATTAGATGTCAAACATATATAACATAAAGAAAAATCATTCTGACTACATTTTGCAGAAGAAAAAAAAATCTTCAGACAGAATATATTCAAGCACCAAATGGACCAGGCAATTAAAGGTTGGGCATTGGAACTCGGAAATAAGATGGCTTTTGCTATATATTATCCAGAAATAATTAATTTTCAAATGATTGGTGGGTCACTAAATGTTTATTTAAAAAAAAAAAGTTACTTTCTTTCCTTCGTTTCATACTATATATATATTGTATTCTAATTTAAACATACTTTCGTGAAAATCACTTATACCTAAAAAAAATGTTTCCATTAAATTATTTGTGATTAAATAATATCAATTTAGTATGAATGTTTAGGTATGTACAAATTTACTAATCTAAATAAGCTGAAATAAGGGGAAAAAACTAATATCTTCTTAATTAATTATATAAATACCATTATTTTGGATTAAATAAAAACTAAAACTATTTTATGATATTGATAGGAGTGAGAATTACCTATTTCCATCATTGACTTACCCCTACTTATCCCCAACAAAGAAAATGAGGTTATATGGTAAGATGTATTTTGAAAAAATAATGTTTATTACTTCTCTACATTATTAATATTTTATTAGGTACACTTTTTTATTTTTTTTTCTAATTCATATATTGATAATTTATGATATATAGTAATGTAAGAATTTTTAGTGTATGCATTAGTATGATTAAAAAAATAAATTGTCATTATCTTTTCTCATATCCCTTTTCATTATATATGTGGAGGATATTTTTAATAGAAATTATGAAATTGCATATGTTTTATATATACCAAATCAAATATTGTATAAAAATTAATCTCGGTGTAATTAATATTTATACAAACATTATTAATATATTAGATTTTGGTATTATTCTTATACGCCCTATCGAAATGACCCCTTAAGGAAGGAAGAAAAAAAAAGAAGTCTACTCTCTATTTCATATTATTTGGCGTTATACAAAGACATATTATTTTAATTTATTTGTCTATTTAGCAAATTAAGAGAAATTTATTATTTACTTGTAATACTACCCTTATTATTAAATTAAATAGCAATACAAAGTGATAGTACTAGAATTTAAATTCTCAAAACGTAACTAACAAAGTTAATTTAATAAAATATATTCCAATTAATAAAGTAATACTTTTTATTTTATATATATATATATATATATATATATATATATTAAATGAATATGAGACAAGTAAAATGAAACGAGGGAGTAAAAATGATAGCTCTTACTTTAAGAAAACACAATTGTCTAACAAAGTAGTTGAAGATATGGTAGGCATCTACCATATCATTGTTGTTTTATCTACTTATTATCTACACTTTAAAGCAAAGATTACATGATTATTTCCACATGTACCAAAGAGTAGTTTCTTAAAGAAGTCATTGAGCACTATCATGTTCATAAATAATATTTACTTTATTTCTCATAATTTAACTTAGTATAAAATTTAATTAGAAAAAATATAACTTGTAATCTTCAATATTTCGTTATATTTGTGGCTATAATTTTTTAAAATTTATTATGTTAAGTTCATAAAGGAATAGTGGATGTAGTGATTTTTGTTTCTATTGATATATCTTAGCTTGTAGTGGGTTGTTGAAAGTCTTTATGCTTTATCTATCATTGTCAACAACAAATGTAACATCGACAATTTGTATCATTAATAAAGTGGTTAGCAGCTAATTATGCAGAAATATACTTCAATTTTGTATTTTCTTTCGTTTCATATTATTCGATCCTCATACGAAGAATAGTTCTTCAAAGTTACTTATTTAATTCATAAAATTAAGAGAATTTGACATATTTCTTACTTTATATTTTAGATATTAAATAACTACATGAAGTAATATCATCTTCGTTTATTTTTGCTTATCCATTTTAGACTTGACAATCCAATGACGAATATGCGTATTTTATTATTGTATATACATTAATTAAATGCATAGTCTTAAGTCTTGAGAAATGATTTGAACAATATGTAATTAATGTTGAGGGTAAAATAGAGAAAAATAATGTACTATCTTTTCTTAATATGTTAAAAGTTTTTTTTTTAATATAGTAGACAAGTAAAAATGAACGGAATAAGTAATGACAACTTTAGAGATTCAAAAAGTCATTAATAAGATTAGTTTTAGCAAAATGTATTTGTAATTAAAATTTTCTTAAGAGATTGTCCAAGTTAACATGGATCAAAATAATAATACTCTCCCTATTCTTATTTACTTGTCCACTTTAGAAATGACACAACTATCAAGATAACAATGATTAACATAGTGAAGTTACCATTTTATCCCTATTAATTATGATTCAAAAAGTATGAATTAAACTTAAAAATTTTCAAGAAGTTTAAATCATGGTATAATAGAAAAAAAAATTGTCCTTTCTTGATTTGTCAAAATGGACAAGTAAAAGAGAAAATATGAACAAGTAAATAGGGACAAAGGGAGTATGAAAGGAGAGGGTAACTAAAAAAAACAAAGGTTATAGTGGAATGAAAATACTTCTTTATTTCCTCTTTGTTAAGAAACGGTTTACCTTTAATGTGAGACTTTCAACTCGAATTTGAATTTAATTGAACCTCAGTGGAGACGAAAAAATATTTATCTTTCAAAGACTGTATTCTATATTGGTGGGTTGGTCCATATTCATTAATGTCCTCTATTAACAAAAAATAGTAGTACCACAGAAAAGAGTGAAATTGACGTTCACAACAGAATTAATAGGCGTTTGACCATGTAATATCATATCACGATATAGAATTATAAGATGGAATCAACATTTGGATATGCGATTTTATTACAATTTTATTTCATGAGTACATATCATGAGATGTAATTCCATATTCTTCAAAAATCATGATATGGAAATTTTATATCATGATTGAATTATTTTTAATACAAAAATTAATCCACAAGTTTATATTTTGTTAAAACAATCCCACATTTTATATCTACTAACCATCTATTTTATATGTAAATAAAATTTATAATGACATTGTTATTTTTTTGCATTTATTATTCTCACCGATATAAAAATTATTATTCTCACCAACATATAGTCACTTTAACTCACACCAAGGGACTGTTGAGTAATATTAAAGATTGGTACACTACAATTTATGTTCAATTTTTTTTATTGAATTAAAGTTAGATGAAACAGTTACTTAAGTGGAGAACAAATAGCAATGTAATAATATATTGTGCAATTTTATAAATTTTTATTTATTTGGTAAGATTGAATAAACAATTGGGGTTATTTTTAATAGTTTTACAACTTATGGAATTCTTATATTTATGAGAAAATATACAACATCAAAATTTCATATCGCATGTCCAAACAAAACTTTAATTTCATATCGTAATTTCATATTATGATATCATATCATGATACCATACCACATGGCCAAACGGACGCATTGCAATTTAACTGGCGAAAAAATCAGTTGATGATTTGTTGTTGTATCAAGTATAAAGTAAAAACAAACTTAATCGACCTTGTCCGTTGTGAATATTTCACTACAAAAACACAACTTAAATAATGGTGCAAGTACATAGTACAATTAATTAAACTCATACGAGATCGTTTGACTGATGGTTAGAGTTACGTAGATATTAATAATATAAGTATTAATTATAAGTCAATTTATATATTATTTTAAAGGAAAAAATTGTATAAAATAACAAACTATGAATTTAAATGCTATAACCACAGTTTCATTTAATTGTAACCCGTAGCAAACTGTTGTCATTTCGCCTCTCTTCTTGAATTTCTCGCTCGCACTCTCGTTTCTCGTTGGACAGTCTCTCCTCGCCCTCACTTTATACAAACACAAATGTATAAAATGTGTTTGTATTTGTATAAGTGAGAGAAATTGCATATATACATATTTTTTCGTTCTCCTCTCCCCCCTCTCCCAGATCTCGCTCGCCACTCTCACTTGCCTCTCTCACTTTATACAAATGCAAATGTATAAATCAGGTTTGTGTTTAATAAATCAAGATAAAATTGTATATACAAATACATATATTTTCGTCGTATACACTTATGATTATAACAATTACAAATCTTCCCTTGCCCAGTTTTCTTTTGTCTTTCTCTCTTTCTCGCTTTATACAAACACAAATTATACAATTGATTCTTGAGAAAATTGTACAAAATAGCAAACTATTAATTTAAATTAAATTTGATTTAATTGTAACTCATAGCAAACAATTGTTTCTCGCTCGCCATTCTCCAATTCTCGCTCTTCAGTCTCTCCCTCGCCTCTGTCACTTTATACAAACACAAATGTATAAAAAGCGTGTATTTGTATAAAGTGAGAGAAAATTATATATACAAATATAAATGCATATATTTTCGTTCTATACACTTATAGTTATACAAATACAGATCTTCCTCTACCCAATTCTCTTTTGTCTTTCTCACTTTATACAAATACGGATTATAAAAATTATAATGTATAATGTGTGTTGTATAAAGCGAGAGAGAGATATTTGATATGCAAACGTTTTATTTCGATTCAATTGTATGCAAATTCAAATTTTATGGAGATATACACACATAAAATTGAATTGAGGGGGATACCAGCGATTTATACAAATGAGAGGTTGTCAACTATTTACACAAATAAGAGGCTGCCAATGACTTATACAAATTTGATGCTCCATGGCAAACCTAAAGTTTGCTATGAAGCACAATTACACAAACTATAGTTATAATATACAAATATGACTTTTATGTTTGCTAAACCTAAAGTTTACTCATAATTATTTCATTTTCTATCTCGCATATAAAATTTTATATATATATATTGTCACATCCCGAGAGCATACCCTAGAAAATATGGCACTCTCGGAGTGCAACCGGCGTACTTGACCTCTCATAGGTCTTGTACAAGCCCTTTCGTACCATTCATCGCATATACATATATGAAAAATAGTGCGGAATTAAAACTTTTCACAACATTCGAATAGTCTTTCAAAATATCTTTCATATAAAAACCATAGGAAATACTAAGTCACATGTCATCAAATCTTAGACTCGAAATATACTTGGGACATGGCCCATACAATCGAAATATAGTACTATTAAGTCTATTACAATGCTTTAATAAAAGAAACTCTAAAGACATATATGCCCTCGAGTCAAATGAGGACATACTTCAAACTTGCTTGAAATATCCTATAATCCAAGCTTCACTTCCAATAGCACCTTCACCTATGAATCACTTTAGAGATAGATAAAATATGGAATTAGTACAAACACATATACTAAGTATGGCTTAATGCATAAAAATCATGATAACGGACATTAAATGGAAATATGTTCATTTTGATTAAAACCTCATAGTATAAGCATAAGAACAACATTTAACTCCTTAGAAACACATAATATAACACATAAACACTTATTCACATTTTAAGGACATTACAGTGAATTAGCAAATATTACAGTGAACTATTTTAATGATACAGTGGACTAAATTCCAACATTACAGTGAACTTATTTAGCATGCAACCTTCTCACTAAAAGCTATCCTAAGACTCACTTAAGTAAGACAAAGAGAGACCGCTCATACACCCTCTCTAAGCTCACCTAAATGATCCTTAGGACTACCTATAATGAGATACATACACTTACAATACACCAAAACACATAACATATATGATATGACATTCACCTTACCAAGGTTATCAAAAGACTAACTTAAGTAATTCTAGAAGACAACACACATACACCCTCTTCAAGATTACCTAAATAATCCTTAAGATTTCTTAAGGTTAGATCATGCCTACTTTATAAATCAACATTCCTAACTAGAGTCATTCTTAAGACTTCCCTAGATAAGATATGATGAGATCATCATTTATACCCCATTCACACTTTAACTAGGAAATTCTTAGAGTTACTCTAGACTAGGTATTCATTCATTCACATGCTTTCTTACTTAAGTCATTACTTCATTAGTTCATTAAGAGACATTCATCACATAAGGACATTCAAGTAATGGTCTTGGAGAAGACCTAGGGACTCACTCACTAACATCTTCAAAGCCTAAGAGTGCAATGTCTAGGTAGCGTCCCATACCACCATCTAAACTTCATAGACTTCTCAAATACTAGTAGGTATCCATATGATGAGAATAGGCAATAACCGACATAGACTATGGTAGCTAAGCATGAAATCCGAAATTGTAACCTACGCCGATGAGGGTGTTCTACTTGCCAATGGTAGAACTTGAACACATCTCATGTAGGCACATGGTTAAGGAATATGAAGGTGTAAGATCTCGAAAATGACTTAGGTGAAGCTAGAGACTAACATGGTTGTCATGATGGTCTAAGGTCCTAAATTGGTCTATAATGTGGTATGGAGGCAGTGCCTAAGAGTTTAGGTGCATTGGAAGTCAAACGTCAAAGGGACGACTAAGACGTTCAACGACTAAGTCACATATGTGCCTCATATGTGTTTTATGTGTTTATGTGTCATTCATAAGTTTATAAGGTCCTTAAATGAGTTATTATGGTGTATATAGGCAGTGTGTCAAGTTTTGTGAAGTTTGGAGGTCAAACGCCCAAGAACGTCTATGACGTTCGAAAGGTTTGCCTTGAAATGACCTTGTGTGTATAAGCATGTTTCATCGAGTTTTACGTGTTATTTTTGGATGAAATTCATATGGGAGGTCCTAAACTTGTATACAAACCTATTTGAGTTGGAAACGTTTGGGTGAAAGTCCCCAAGGACCAACCAAGGGTCCTTGAGGAAGGACCCTTTCTTTGAAGCCAAGACTGCCTAGACAACCCCAAACGACGGAGGCAGTAGACGCCTCTTGGGCCAGTCGACGCCCCATCGATGGGTGTCGTGGGTCAGAACTTAGGCGTGGGAGAGATGCTGCCAAGGACCAGCCACAGTCCCAAACCACGGACCAACAATACGGTCCGTTGGTTGGGTAACTGTCCGTTGGTGGTGGTGCGCCTTCCTGCGCAGTTCACTGTAAAGTCTAGGGGTGAAGTTGTAAATTCACCCCACTTCCAAATAAGAACTTGGGCGATTTCTAAAAGGTTTTTGGGTATTTTAAACATGTTTATAAGCCTTAAACACTTAGAAGAATTCATTCTTCAAAATCAAAACCCAAAATATCCTAGAAATTCTCTACAACTCCATTGGAGCCAAAACTCAAGGAAGAGCTTGGATTGGAGGTTTGAGTGGTGATTCTTCATCAATTTCGTGGATTAACATCATTGATGTATGACTTTTTATCCTTGAAACTCTATTCATCAAGGATCCCAAATTCTAAGAAGTTTTCTAAAGTTTTCAAAGATGAACTTGTCCAATTTCATGATCTATCCATGGGTTCTTGCATTAAAGATTTTTAAGCATTGTATATTGATTGAATTTTTGTTAATTAGGTGATTTTAACACAATTAACCTATGAACCCATGTAATTGATGAACCCTAGTTTTTGACTACTTTATGGTTTACTTGATATTGACTTAATGCTTATGAATTCTAGTGTAGTTTTCTATGGGTTATTGAATGATGTAAGAATTGTATTCAATTGATGTATATGTTGTATTAGATTGATTAATCTATATTGAATTAACCTAGTTTCATTGAGTATTATGATTTATGTATTGAATTGATGTTCATGGTCATGGGTAAGGGCCTTATGGTATTGAATTGGATGATTTAGACATGGATTGAAGTGGAGAGAATGGATTTGTGGTACGCTGCCCTAATTCTCTTTATTTTGTGCAATTTAGCTCTTGAATTATGTTGTGATTGGTATAGGCCACTTATGGTGGTGGTGTTATGTGAATGATGTGGCCTTGTCGGCGTTACTTTATGTATTATGATGATCATGGCCTTGTCGGCACTACTTGAAGTAATATGATGATTTGTGTAGTTGATTATGTGAAGTATTATAATATCTATCTACATTCTAGTAATGTGAAAGTTTGATGTTGTTAGTTCATCATGTTAGACTACGACTATGTGTTCATGTGTGTAGTCTTAGAGTTGATGAGTGATTGTTCCTACTTGACTGTATGAGTCTATAATGGTTATATTGATGATGTTATAGTAATGTATAGGATGACATAAAGATGATAAGGGTCATTCCTAAGTGCTTCAAAGAATGATATGTTATATGTAATAAAGTGAAGTAATGATGTATCTTGTTTAGATAGACTTAAGTCCCTCTTCTTGATGTATGAATGATATGTGAATATGAGATGTTTTGACTTAGGATGCTAAATCCTCTTAGTCTTGAATGTTTGAATGATATGAGATTTGAATGATGTTAAGAAGGTCCTTTATGTGAAACTTTGAACCTACTGGTAAGGTTATGAAACCTTGAAGTCGAAAGCTGTAATGATATCCTTCTTGTAATGAATGATGGACTTAAGGTTGGATGGCTGGAATGACATCATATCATTCTTTAGGAAAGTCATTATGAGTTTCTTGTCGCCATTGTAAGGCAGACCTAGGGGACCTCTTTGGTAGGATAAATGTGATTGAGTTATGAACTTGATATGGAACCCCTTTGTATGAACCTTTAATGTGAAGAGCACCGAGTGAGTATGGTAAGGGAAATAGTTCTAGTTAAAGGATGAGGTTAGAATACAAAGTAAGCCCTTCATATTCCTTAACCATGTGTTTACATGTGATGTGTTCAAGTTCTATCATTGACAAGTAGAACCCCTCCATCAGAGTAAGTTACAACTCTGGATTTCATGCTTTGCTACCATGGTCTATGTCGGTTATTGCCTATACTCATCATGTGGGATACCTATTAGCATTTGAGAAGTTAATGAAGTTTAGGTGGTGGTATGGGACGCTACCTAGACATTGCACCTTTAGGCTTTGAAGATGTTAGTGAGAGTCCCTAGGTCTTCTCCAAGACCATTACTTGAAAGTCCTCTATGTGATGAATGTTTCTTAATGAACTAATGAAATAATGGCTTATGTTAGAAAGCATGTAAATGAATGAGTACCTAATCTAGAGTGACTTAAGGATTCCTTAGTTAAAGTGTGAAGGGGGCATAAGGGATGATCTCTTCATGTCTTATCTAGGGAAGTCTTGAGAATGACTCTAGTTAGGGAAGTTGGTTGATACTTTAGGCATGATCTAAACTTATGAAGTCTTAAGGATTATTTAAGTAAACTTGAAGAGAGTGTATGGGCGTTCTCTTCTAGGAGTACTTAAGTAAGTCTTTTGAAAGCCTTGGTAAGAAGAATGTCACATTATACACGCTATGTGTTTTGGTGTCTTGTAAGTGTGTATGACTCATTATAAGTAGTCTGGAGGATCATTTAGGCATGGTTAGAGAGGGTGTATGGGCAGTCTCTCTGTGTTTCTTAAGTGAGTCTTAGATAGCTTTTAGTAAGATGATTACATGCTAGGAAGTGTCCTATATGAATTAGAATCACTTCACTGTAACAGTGAAGGAGTTTACTGTACAATGAAGTTCAATGTAATGTTGCTCCTAAAAATGTGATAAATTGATTAAGTGATTTCTTATGTGTTTATAAGGTGTTCAATGTTGTTCTTATGATTATTTATGATATTTAAATCAAAAGATGCATATTTTCAATAAATGTCCATTTTCATGATTTTAATGCATTATGCCATACTTAGTACATGTGGTTGTACTAATTCCATGCTTTTATCTATCTCTATAATGGTTGGTAGGTGAGGAGCATTTTGGAAGCAAGACTTGGACCATAGTATCATTCAAGTGAAGTTGAAGTATGTCCTCATTTGACTCGAGGACATAGATGTCTTTTATTTCTCTTATTGAAGTATTGTAATAGACTTAGTAGTACTATATTTCTATTGTGTATGGGCCGTGTCCCAAGTACTCTTGTGTCTAAGCTTTGATGAGATTGAGACTTAGTATTTCCTATGAGTTTTATATGAAAGAGATTTTTAAAGACTATGAAAACGTTTGTGAAAAGTTTTTATTCTGCACTACTTTTCACTATGTATATACGATGAACGATACGAAAGGGCTTGTATAAGACCTCCGAGAGATCGAGTACGCCGATTGCACTCCGAGAGTGCCATATCTTCTAGGGTATGCTCTCGGGATGTGAAAAAAAGGTTTTTTTCACTCTAGCCTCATTCTTGACTAGAGCTACTTTCCTTACCATACTCACTCGGTGCTAGCCTTTGTTCTCATAGAGTAATTCACATAAAGGATCATACGAAGGGGTTCCATATCTAGTTCATAACCCAATCACATTCACCCTACGAAAGAGGTCCCCTAGGGCTGCATTTCAATGGCGAAGAGGATAGCTTAATGACTTCCTAAGGATGATTTCATGTCGTTCCAGCCGACCAACCTTAAGTTCATCATTCACACAAGAAGGATACCATTACGACTTTCGACTTCAAGGATATCATAACCTCTCAACTAGGTTGAGGGCTCCACATAGGTTGATCTTCTCACTATATTCAAGGCTACGTATCATTCATACATACAAGACTAAGAGTATTCAAGGCATCTCATATATACATTCCATAGGTATCAAGCAAGGGACACAAGTCTACCAAACAAGACACACACATACTTCACTTTACCACATATAACATATCATTCTAGAAGCACATAGGCATAACCATCGTCATCTTTAGGTCACCCTATACACTACTATAACATCATCAATATAACCATCATAGACCCACATAGTCAAGTAGGAAGAATCAGACATCAACTCTAAAACTACACACACCTAAGGACATATTCATAGTCTAACATGATCACCTAACAACATCAATAGAAGAACACAAAGTATCACCTTAATCACAAGTAGATAGATAGGATCATACTTCATATAAATTAACTACACAAACCATCATAAGATATTAAGTAGTTGCCGACAAGGCCATGATCATTATAACACATAAGTAACGCCAACGAGGCCACATAATTCACAAGTAAAGCACATAACACTGCCACCATAAGTGGAGCATACCAATCACAACGTAATTCATGACCTACATTACATAAAATAAAGAGAATTAGGGCAGCGTACCACCAATACATTCTCACCACTTCAATCCATAGCTAAATCATCCAATACAATACCAATAGGCCCTTACCCATGACCATGATCATCAATTCAATACAAATAATCATAATACTCAATGAATATAAATAAATTCAATATAGATTTATCAATCTAAGACAACATATGCATCAATTCAATACAATTCTTACATCATTCAATAGCCCAAAGAAAACTACACTAGAATTCATAAGCATTGAGACATAATCAATTAATCACTTCACCCATAAAATAGTCAAAACTAGGATTGCATGGTTTGCATGTGTTCATAGAGTTTTTAGGTTAAAATCATAAAATTAACATCAATTCAATTATAATATAATGATCCAAAATGTTTTATGCAAGAACCCATTGATAGATCACAAAATTGGCATGTTTTGATCATCTTTGAAAAATCGTTGGAATTGACTCCTTGAAGAAAGAGATTTCAAGGATGAAGAACCATACCTTAATTGTGATGAAAAGCCCACAAGATTGATGGAAAAAAACTTGATAAATCTATCTTCTTCCTTGGAGCTCCCAAGCTTCAACTATGGAGGTTTTGGAGAGAAGAATGGAGAGGTTTTGTTTTGAGTTGAGGGTTTAACTTTGATTGGTGAGTTTAGGGGTATAAAAAGACTCAATAAACGTCAATAAATTATCCCCAAATTACCCAAAAGACCCTTGAATTTATTGAACAATTTAACCAAATCAAATTTGACTTAAAAATGACGCGGCCAAATTTGGGAGTTTACTGCGCGTTGCGAAGGCATTTTCAAATCTTGTTTCTAAAAAATATCGATACAGAATGGTTCATGACAGCCCGGCATCACAGGGCAATAATTTTGCCCTTTCAGTGTCAGCTGCGCGACGCGCAACCACTGCCAGATTCTGGCTGGCGCGGCAGCTTGACTGTCCCACGTTTGGGTCCTCTTTGGGGACCCTTTTGTTGGTCCCTGAAAGCGTCGTTCTCGGACGTTTCGACCCTTTGTATATCAGGCTACGTGTAGGAACCATGGATACCCAATTTCACCTTCAAACCATCTCCCAAAACGTCATTACAAAACACTATGACACACTAGTTCAATTTTGACTAGTTTTCGAACGTCTTGGACGTTCTTGGACGTTTGACCTCCAAACTTCATGAAACTTGACACACTACCTACAAACACCATTATTACTCATATAAGGACCACATAAGCTCTTGACACACACATATAAGCACATAAACACATGAGACACATAGGTGACTAGTCGTCGAACGTCTTAGTCGTCCCTTGACGTTTGACTTTCAATTCACCTAAATTTTTAGACACTGCCTCAATAACATATTATAAACCATTTTAGGACCTTAGACCCTCATGACAACCATGTTAGGCTCTAGTTTCATCTAAGTCGTTTTAGAGGTGATATATATATATATATATATATATATGTATATAACTTATAATAAATTAGTTATAATGAGTTTTTAAATTGTCAACTAGAGCTGTCAAAATAGGCTTGGTCCACTAGGCCAGCCCAACTCAACCCAAGAAATAAATGGGGCTAGGCTCAATTTTCAAGCCCATTTAGGAACGAGGCTTCTTAGCCTAGCTTCATTTGATCCGCTGGCATCGTATGCTCAACTCGCAAGCCTCAGAGGCCAGCCCGCGGGCTGTGAATTTTAAAAAAATTATTATATATAGTTTAAGTGGTGTTTTACTTGTTAAGATTTTGTCAATAAATATTTTTTAGAATATATAAAATCAAGACTATATTTTTTACATTTTAGGGTTATTAGCCTACTAAATTTTCGTATTAGCCCAAGTCCATTACTTCATTATAACTATAAATTTTTGACCTCTTTTACTTTGTTTTTATGCTTAATTTTTCACTTCTCCTTTATTGTCATGTTTATGATAATAGTGATCATGCAATATTTTTTTTGCTCGGATGAAAATTATGAATGTTGTATCTTGACTATTATGTATTTGTTTTGTAAATAAACACTGAAGTATGTGTAATTCATCAACGTTCGTATTCTTTCTAAAAGGAAAATGTTGTCCATTTTTTTGTTGAAGGGTCAACCCGTCCCAGCCTTGGCCCGCTTAAGGCTGGATTGAGCTGCTATTTGATAGACTCTTTATTAAAAGGGTCAGCTCGTCTCAATCCATTTAGCTCTCTAGCCCGTTAGAGCTGGATTTGGTTGGGTTGGACCGGATGAGGTCAGCTCATTTTGACAGTTATATTGTCAACAAAATATCATATTAATTTTATACACAAATAATTTTATTTTTTATATCATATGAATGATAAAAATATTAATACATAAATTACTTTAACCCTTTTAAACTTTCTATTCAAGTCCCCACACATTCTTCTACTTCAAGAGGAGGCGTAAAGCAACAAGACTGTTTTTTCTAGATAAAGTTTTAATTATTGAATTTCCAAATGACTTTGAGAATATTTAATTTTCTCATTTATATTTTTCTTAGAATTGTCCATTTCTCAATCACTAAGTGCTGCAGTCCATACATTCTTCTTGCTTCGACTTGTGTTGAAAACTTTATATTGCAATCATTTTTCATTTTATTGATCTAATATTTGAAGAAACAATTTCAAAAATGAAATTATGGGTAAAAAAGTTGACAAACAAAAGGAGGAGGTCAAACTATGCTACGTACTATAGCTATAATTTAAGAAAATTATAATTTGCAAGTATAGTTTTTCAATTCTTGTTATTCTTTTGATTTGTATAAATTTAGAATTTGTATAATTCGATTTCTGATTGTATATATTCAGTATTTTATATATGTTTACCCTACTATTTGTATATGATTTATGTAAAAAAATCATAATAGTTTAACCTGTTTGTATATTGACAAGCGAAATATATAAATGAAATCTGAAAATTCTAAAAATATCATACATAATTTGTATGTATTTATCCTATTTGTATATTTACAAGTAAAATATACAAACGTGAGACATATACAAACCGTAATCTCCACAATAAATAAAACTATAGCTATGAAGCACAATTATCAAAACTATAATTATTAAACCTTAATACCTTATTATGCTTATTATATTTGTTATTTCTGAAATTTTATATTTTTTAATCAAATTAGTTGTCATACATATTTAATATTTTAAATTTTATCTTCTTATTATAGGAACTACAACACATTTATATACTATGAGTTAAAACCACAAATAATATTTGTTTGTCCTTATAAATAAAAGAGAAAAAAGAATAAGAGGTATGCATGTACTCCCCTTATGTCTTGAATTTTTTATTTTTCAATATTTTATGTCAGCAGTCAATTCATTTCTGTTATCTTTCATCAAAGTTGTTCCACCAACATTCAACCAACCTTAAATTAACAACTACAAAAAAATCTTTAGCAAGAAAGAACCATTCATTTTTCTGTTTATTACAAATGTAGTATTAACATGAATGGATGTGGTGAGATGATTGAGATTTTTTTATCGATTTTTTGAAAGTAGAAAATTTATTGTAAGGAGCGTCACTCTGGATAATACAATGCACGAATCTAAATTAATTGGACTTTAATATCAGAATGGGACACCAAAGAAAAACAAAAAGCAAATTTAATGGCCTCCACATAAAACATTTATAAATATTGTCAAATCAAAGACAACGAGACATTATTACTATTCAGTAGTTTCCAATGATTACGATTAATTAAAAAAGTTTTATTATCAAAATGTCTTATTAATAAGAAATTAAATATCCTTTTTAAAAATAATGGCTGGACTATAAAATATTTAAAATTATTCTATTAAGTATCGGCTATTTTTTGCCAATAAAATATCAAATAATTTTATTTTATCCATCTTAAAAAGATGAAAACAAATCCCTTAGGCCCGTTATTATAGTTAAGACTTAAATTCTAATTCTAAAATTTTAATTACACATATTATTCACTAGGCCATTGAATGAGTGAGTATATCAAATCAAATAAGTTAGCTCTCATAATTTTATTCTTTCATTATCTTTCTCAGAATGAATCACAATACTCACTATATTTGATCTAAATTGATTTGATATATTCTTTTAAAAAAATTATTAGAGGCAAGAGTAGGTGGAGTTTATGGTTCGGACGAACTCAGTAACTTTTTCGTAGATTTTAAATTTTTATTAGAAAATTAAGTAATAACCCGTGAACTCCTAACAAAATTGATTGACAACATACTGTTAAGAAAGAGGAAGAAAATTTAAAACACTCAAACTCCTAATACTAACTCGACGCTGATTATTTAGAGGTATATTTTTATCGAATTAATTTTATTAAAAATTTGAATACTAGCTACTACTTTATATAGTTATTTAAAGCAATGGATGAAAAGAAAATATAATAAATAAAACTCTCATAATTTATTAAGATGAACATATAATATTAAATATTTACTTTTTTAGTTTAAGGATCAAATAAAATTATACATTAAGAATAATTGAATCTATAAATAAATCACGCATCGGAACATGTCCATTTTAATTAATGAAATAATGGGAGCCATGACAATCCTTATGAAAGCTAAAACATTCACGCTTGGTCCCCACCATATACTCAACTTGTGCTAAATCTCATTCCTACCGTTTGCCATCCAAATAATTAGAAATTAAAAATTACAATATGTCTTTGTGAATATGTTTGCTCCCCGTTTGGAGCGTCACCTTCGAATAACCCCTGTAAAATGCGATTTGAACTCAATCGGAGCTTCAATATAAATTTTGAATATCAGATGGGAAACAAAAAAAAATTACATGTTTGCTCATTATCCTTATAGAGAGAAAGACAACTAGGAAAACACGATAATAGAAGAGACGAACATATTGAAAAATTTAGGTGCACCAATATAATTTATTTTAAGCATTTCGCACCAAAGTTATCTTAATTTAAGCATTAGAGGCTTTTTTTAAACGAAAACTAACGCATGGTATCGTATTTGATCAGTTACTAACAGCTATCAAATGGTCATGAATTTGAATCCCCCTATTTAACAATTTTGATATTATAAATAAACTCTTTAACATACAATAAGAGTAAAATTGGGTTGTTGGCTAGAATCGATACGGGTCGCAGGGATGAAATTTTATTATTTTTATAGAGATATTATTTAATTGATAAATTAATAAATATTAATTTAAAGAAAGATTTGAAATTTAATGAAAGTTATTTTGATTAAATCAAAATTATTGTACTTTCTAATTTATATATCATATTTATTGATTTCACATAAAAAAAAATTTATGCATAAAGTACAACGAATACATTAAAATCATTATATCTTACTAATTTCGACCTTGTGATGTTGGATAATAAGAGCTTTCAAGATGTATTATCCTAATAGATTTTATCGTAGAATATAAAAAGATTATGAATTGGACAAACTGATCCAACAAAGATTAATGTTTTAGATGCTATAAGTTTTGTAATCCTGCTTGGACACCAAATATTCAACAAGAGACAATAGAAAATTGTTTTCGATACTGTAAAATTCGTTATGGAGATGCAATCTCAGAGAATTTAATATGAATGAACCCATTTGTGAAAACGTCATTCATGAACTCGAGGTCATAATTAATTATCTCGGTTATCACAATAAAATAAATGTCAATAACCTGTTGGATTATTCAGGTGAAAGTGATACATGTTCAAATGTCCAAAGCTTTGAAAAAATTGTGGATACCATTGAAAAAAATAATATTGATGATGAAGTTGAAGATGATACTATATACTTTTGGAATCAGTTACGCATAAGGAACACTTATAATCTATAACTCTTCACAATTTTATGGTGCAACTCAAAAAGACAACACTAGAACTATTGGATGCAATAAGAAAAGTTAAATATGAGCTTCAAGTAGTGTTAAATTTTAAGATAAAACAAAACACAATAAATCATATTTTACTAAATTATCTAAAATATATTTACACTTTAAAAAATTTATTAATTTATAGAGATTTTATGATAACTTTTTGTTGGTAAAAAAAGGAAAAGAAAAAGATGTTGGAAAGGCGTTAAATTTGGTTGGATTCATACGCTACGAAATATGCACATAAATAAATAAATTATTATTATACAATGTGAATAGATGCAGGATCCAATACAAGTGCTCTCACGGTCTCACGGTCAATTTACAGTTGTTATAGTTTTCTTTTCTAGAATTAATTTATAGATCGTTTGATTAATATTTTATAATATATTTTTTTATTATATTAATAGTATATATAAAAAATTATAATTTATAGTGTATTTCATATAATTTTTACATATATATACTTTTTATTTAAAAAACCAATTAATCTAATTTAATTAATTTTAAAATTTATAAAATTAATCTTATAAAATGTGACATAATAATTAAAAGCGAATCGAAGAAATATAGAATTAAGGAGGCCCACAATGAAAGGCATGACAAGCTCAGCCGCGTCTGTCCATCGTATTTTATTTGTCTGGGTCTTTCTGAAAATTCCCAGGTTATATTTAAAATATGTACACACAAGTATAAAATATGAATTAAATTATTAACACCATTTAAAAAAAAATATAATTAGTGAAACAAACATTTTAAGTCACCAACCAGATTAACTATAAATCATACTAAATCGTAGTTGAAACTTTCAGCAACAATCAGTGACTAAAAAATAAGAGGAGTTCATATATAACATTTTCTTTTTTATCATTAAAATTATAATTTTATAGATAAAATTTGTGTTTTTATGCAATAGCTTGCACCAGACTTGATGAGATTGATTCAAATCTTTTTCTTTATTGACTTTAAATTTTAAATTTGAAACCTTCAATATGAAAATTTCAAAATTATACCTCCACTGAATATTTATAGTACTTATATTTAAAGTTAAAATTTTAATCTAACTAAATAGTATAATTTTCAAGCAAAAACTCCTCCACTGGCTAACGTGTAGTTTCAGTTTATCACATGTGTATTGAAATAATACATTTTCTTTAATTTAACATAATTGATTATTTTGATTTTCTATAAATTATTTTAGCTATAATGCTGTAACCTCAGTTCTACTCAATAATTTAAATTTAAATAATGACTCAAACTAAAAAATTAGAATAAAATATTTATACATAATTTTAAAGTAATTTAAAATTTATTAGTCCTAGTATGGTAATTGATTATTTTGATTTTCGATTGGTTACTTTAATTTTAACTTCAATTTTATATAGTAATTTAATTAATGATATAACTTGTTAAGATTAAATATTTGTATAAAAATAATTATGAAATTACAGGAATTTTATATATACTTACTTTATCAGTTAAAATTCTTTTGTTTGAATATTTATATTTCCATATTATAACGATCTAAAAAATATGTTATAGTAATTGAATAATCAACAATATATAAGATTAAAGAGCAGAAGAAATGAGTATTTAATATAGTCAACCGACCCTCTTCTCTGTTGAGTCCTCACCTCTTCTTTCAACTGTACATTCACATTCACCTCAACACTTTCTCTCTCTATAGCTACAATTACCAACGAAGATACAGCTTTACAGAAACTCCATTGATACACCATGTGTATGAATTCAATGGCGAAAATGTAATGTTGATATTCTGAAGAAAACGTTTGATGAATTAGGGTTTAGATTTTGTTGAAAATGCCTGTGAATAGGTATCAGATTCGGAACGAGTACAGTTTGGCTGATCCGGAACTGTACAAAGCTGCTGATAAAGATGATCCAGAAGCTCTACTTGAAGGCGTTGCTATGGCTGGACTTGTTGGTGTTTTGCGTCAGCTTGGTGACCTCGCCGAGTCAGTATCTCCTCTTTTGTTTTTCTTGCTTTGATTTTATCTGATGCGTTTTTCGTTTTCATATGGCTGATTTTTAGAATTTTGTCGTTTTACAAGTGAATGCTCTCTGGATTTTTATGTTTCAAATCCATCTTTTGTGTCGTAATTTTGGATAGATATAGTGAAATATGCGAGTTGAGATAATCAGTATTGAAATCTGTCGAAACTTGGTAGTTGGAAGATGTTTTGTAGTTATTGAAAATGGAAAGTTGAATTTGTGAGTCCATTATTTGAATTGTTATTTGATTGCATTGTAGATTTTTATTTTTTTTTTGACAATTTTTGCATTTGTATAATGTGACTTTGTTTTTTATTTGTTGCTGTTTTCGGCTGTTTGATTTAGCATTTACAAGTAGTTCTGTTCTGGGTAAATTCATATGGAGTTCTTGCTCTTTTTATTATTTTAATCTAGATTATGCTTCTTAGAAGATGAGGGAATTGAGATGGTTTGGACTTGTGAAGAGGAGACGTGTAGATGCACCAGTGAAGAGGTGTAAGAGGTTGTTTATAGAGGGTACGAGGAGAGGGAAGAAGTATTGAGGAAATGTGACAAGACAGGATATGATGTAGTTTACGTTACCAAGGATATGACCTTAGATAGGAGGGTGTGGAGGACATGTATTAGGGAAGAAGGTGAGTAGAGTGTACTGTTGTCTTGCTTAGGATGTCTGTTTGCCATGATACTAGTTGTATTATTGTAGTTCTTGTTTTTTTTATTTTTATCATTGTTTATTGTAGTTCGCAATAATCTATCCTAGTATGTTATTTATTGTGTTCCGATTATCACATTACTTAATTGTTTTTTTGGCTCCTTTCTGGTAGACTTTGCATTGTTTCCTTGTTACTTGCTATATTCTTTTCATTGTCTCTTTCTTCTTTGTATCCAATTTGTTGCATTTGAGCCAAGGGTCTTTTGGAAACGACCTCTCTACTTCCATGAGGTAGTGGTATGGTCTGGGTACGTTTATGATTTAACCCTCCCCAAACCTCACTTGTAGATTTCACTGGGTATGTTGTTGTTGTATGCTTGTTAAAAAATGTTCAGAGTATGTAGAGCTTAATCTATTGAGTTGCTGATCAATTAATTGTAAGGCATAAAAATTTGGTAGTATCATTAAAATGTGGTGCCAAATATGGGTCTCTTTGCTTATACACTTTCTCTCCCTGTAAGTGATTCCTGATCACTTTATTTTGTAAAGAATGTACTGCAGTTGAAGTTCTATTTAATTGTGGTAGCGACCAGTGTTATCAAAGGCGCGCTTAAGCCTTGAAGCGAGGCTCAAAACGTGTTGAGCGCTTCGCCTCGCTTTATGTGCACTTCAGTGTCGTCATAAAGGTTCTGAGGCAAGCTTTTCCTTTCCAATGAGCCTTTTATGTAGAAGTGAAACAAAATAATTGATATTTCACTTAACCAAAACTTTTTTCAATTTCTTTGGTCATATATTTGTCAGTCATTCATGTTTATAATTATTAGTATTGGACTAAACATATATATTTGTATACTTTTCTACCTTTGCGCCTTTTTTCATTAAAGCCCACACTTTATTTGCGCTTTGTGCTTAAAGCCCCCAAGGACCTTAGAGCTTTTTTGCGCTTTTCGCCTTTGATAACACTTGCGACTAAAATGTTGGTTTTCTTGTTTATTGTAAAATTGAAGGTTTGCTGCTGAGATATTCCATGACTTGCATGAAGAAGTGATGGTAACTGCTGCAAGAGGTCATAGTCTAACGGTCAGGGTCAAGCAGCTTGAAGCTGATTTTCCTTTGATTGAGAGGGCATTCCTCTCACAGACCAATCACTCTTCTTTCTTCTATAATGCTGGTAAGTGCTAAGAGTATTTCATTGGCCAATAACACCATACAAATTCTGGACAACTTAGTATACTTGCTTTTTTCTTTTTTCGTGCACTTTGATAAACTCTTCTTGCTTCTTCTTAATTCTGTACCAAAGATACTGTCCTTCCTAACTGTTCTATACATGTTTGTGGTGCATGTGTGTGTGTGTAGAGAGAGAAAGAGAGAGGGAGAGATAGCATACAAAGGAATATTTGTTTTTTATTTTCCTGAACATAGAATGTGGTGTGTATGAATATTAGTGTTTCTGCATCTGAAAAAAATGGATATTAGTATTTAAGCAATTTATTGAGTTTCCGATATAACCTATGAGTGAAAGTATTCGTAATACAAATGTTATTTCAGGTACTGATTGGCATCCTAATCTGCGAATCAACCAAAATATGGTTACAAGGGGAGATTTACCTCGATTTGTGATGGATTCATATGAAGAATGCAGAGGTCCACCTCGCTTGTTTCTGCTAGACAAGTATGCTCTGTTTTTGACAGCTTTAATTACATAGAGTGTTAAACTTTGTTAGAACAACTTTTGTCAAACTTAATGTATTGTAACAGGTTTGATGTTGCTGGAGCTGGAGCATGTCTGAAACGTTATACAGACCCTTCATCCTTTAAAGTCGAGACATCCTCTTATGCATTCACAACTTCAGATGTTCAGAGGGAAAAGAAAACTCGCAAGACAAAGGTAATTAAAAGAAGAGAAACTATTACTCCTGTTTCTCTGCAACCTTTTGGTTTACTTTGGAATTTATATGAGTGACATGTTGATTTTGTGTTTTTTCCATTGCTTCATATTTGAGATGACATTTTTTCTTTTTCTTCGGGCTACAATTGGGGAAGGTTATTAGTGGTACTATGATAAGTCCTTGATACTTCCTTCCAATTACTTGAACATTTATTTCTTCATGTGGTAACATGTGCTTATTTGCTTGAGTCTCTGTCTATCTCCTTCTTGAAGCTTTCTGAAACCATCGCCTCATAGCTCCATCTTGACCCAGAAAAGTGTAAGGGAAAAAGGACCAAACTGATCTTGCCCCCTAAAATGTTTAATTTTAACTTGACACCTTTACTGAGAAGTGAATCTATTATTTGCTACTTGAGCAAAGTTGTGTTTCCTAATATGCTTATTTTTCAGCTATGAGGCATCTGATGTCTGTTATAGATTAGAGGAGTTCTTTTAGCTTTAACATATAGGCAGAACGATGACTTTCACTAAACATAGTAGAGGAACCTGCATTCTTAATAAGAAGTTCTTGCGAAAGGAAATTGGGGTTTGCTTAAGCAGTGTCTGTCCATCTTGGCTACTGTTTCTGGAGGGTTCTTACTGTTTCATCCATCAGCAAGTAGCTTCTTTTCAGTAATAATATCAGTGATGATGAAGTTGCATTATCTTTCTGGTGCTTCAAAATATTTTTTCATCTTGCTGTTGCAGAAGAGAGGTTCACGCTGGAGGAATGGGGAGACACCTGAGGTGTTGCCTACATCACATGCCAAGTGAGATCCTTGATGCCTAGTGTATAAAATATGTATTATGATTCTTCTAGTCGAGTATCTTATTCTGTGTTCCTCACGTTTCTACAGACTCCATCAGCTGTTCTTGGAGGAACGCATTGAAAACGGTATAAATGTTCCTGCACATCGTGTGAAATTGAAAAGAAAGCTGAATGGATTTCCATTTGACCCGAGATCTGGGAAAAGCTATATGAATAAGTTCTTGGAGACTTCTTCACCAGAACATAAAGTAGTCCATGAAGTCGGTATTGACTCATCACCTTTAAGATTGCCATCGACTGATGCCTATGAAACTTTGGTGGACACTGAAGATATTAGACCACCGAGTCCTGATAAGGAGGTGATGCGGAGAAACAAGAGAGCATCTTTATCGCCATCTCCACCACAAAGTGCAGAGAATAATAGTCTAAGACCATGCTTAGATGAAGTCAATGAGGATCTCTCCCGCTATCGAGTAAGAGGAATTTCCAGACGAAGCTATAGATCACAAACAACTGATATCTTGCCTTCTATTAATAGTGTGGTTGATGAAAAGGAAATAACAGTGGATGGAGAAAGCCGAACAGGAAAAGGTACTGGTTATGAGTCTGATGATGTTGCTAGTGAAATAGATAATTACGTTGATGCCCTAACTACAATGGAGGCAGAATTAGAAACAGACTCTGAGCAGAGAGACAGAAGGGATTTGCACTTCTTGAACAGCAAAAAGCAAGTGTTATGTCTGTCTTCTAGCAGTGAAAAGCTTCAAACTCAATCTTCAGATTCCCATTCAATTGAGAACTCTACATTATCTGATGATGGGAATAGTTATTCTAAGAAAGAAATATCTAGTTTTTCTTGTTCTGATTCCCCTAGCACTTCTGTTGAGAGTGTCCTCTTGGAGAGCGAAATTTCTAGTAAGGGAGCTAAGACCTCTGATACTTCATGTGAGCAGCAATCTGTTAATGAGGAGACTCAATTACCCCAGCCTCCAGAAGGCGGTGTTTATGATAGAAAATGCATTACAGTAGCTAGGGAACCCAGTGGCAGTTGTGACTCTGGTGAGAAAACTGCTACCTTTAACTTTACAGATTCAACTCCTATGCCGATACATGCTTATACAGAGATATTTGTTGAAGTTGCAGGGATGAGAGCTGAAACAAATGAAAATTTCATCACTCATGGCAAGAGTGAAGATCCTTTAACTGCCATTGCAGAAGAGGCATCAAGTTCGCATGTCAGTCTACCCCATGCTCCTGTTATCCTTGATGCTCCAGAACAAAATGGAGATGATTCACCATCTAGAGCATCCATTAACATCAAGCTAACAGATGGTTTGGTTGATCGAAATTTGAAGCTAGATGAAAATGTGTCTTGTGCATCAAGTCATTCTGATGTTCCTTGCCACGCCATAGATAACATGCCAGAGTCAGAGTCTCCCGTAATCCAGCATGAGAGCAATTTATATAATGATGATGCTAGTCCCGTTAACAATCTTCCCTTTACATCTGAGCTCCTTAACATTCCTTCTGAAGACAGGCGTGAAGTGTTGTCTTCTGATTATCAGCAGTTACCCAATTTGGATGGTGAGGATCCATCGGTAGGTGATGATTCAGCCTCCTTATATAATCTTCCTAATTGTCCTTCATCGGAAGGAGGTCATATCTCACCTTCATTGTTGGCTGTAAACCATCCAAACCACGTGGATGATGATCTAGACAATGAGAATTCAAATGGTAGTTCTGTTGGTTCAGTTCAGATACTGGATGTATTGGGTGCTTCTGATAAAGATTGTGGCAAACACTTTACCATGTCTCATGATGAAATTGCAGAAGATGCATGCATGAAGCCACATAACATCAGTACCAAAGATATTGAAGCTGGTGATGCAGATAAAGATCATGAAGATACATGTGGGGCATTCAGCGATGGAGTTATGTCTGAGCGAGGGGACCTCAGTACAAACTGTGGGGTAGATGGCCTCGATTTTGTTGATGTGCTGAACCCTCAGACTTCAGAAATTCCAACTGATATTCAGCCACTTGAATCTGGAGAATTGGATATTTCATGTTCTAGGCAGGAAAATCCTGTTGAAGTTTTGAGTTTAACAAAAATTGATGAGAAGGGTACTATTGCTCCCAGTGAGCTTTTGTCTGGAACTGTGTCCACTGGTTCTATTACCTCTCCACATCTCAAATCATTGACCAATGAAGGAATACTGTCAGATGAGACAGTAAATAAGATAGATGAGTCTGATGTCACAGATGAGACAGCTTCACCTCTTGCTGCCTTGGCTGATAAGGAAAATTTTGATGATCTAAGCTCATCTTTAGATCACAAATTATTTTTAGAAGAATCTGTTTGCTCAATTGGACGTTCCAGCCAGAAAGAATTGGAAATTGATCTACCTAATAGTCATGCAGAATCAAAGTTTATGATACAGAGCGCTAATACCCCAGATTCTAACTCCTTTGTGCTTGATACATACAACTGTCATCCTGAGTCAGCAGTTCTTGATACTCCCTCTGGAAGTGAACTCTCGTTTGATGCTGAAAACAGTGTGGACTCGAGCACTGCTCCAAGCCAACCGCTATTAAAAAATTGGGATACTGAAGAGGTACTCTCCCGAAGGAGGAATGTTGCCGATTCCACTGAAGATGCCTCATCTTTGCAAATTTCTCCGGAAGAAGGAAAGGATGAATTAGAAGACAATCAACCCAATGAGGAATTGCTGCACAAAGTTGATCTGGACCAATCACCTCTCCTGGAGAAGATACAAAGTCATGTTGACCAAGCGTCTGATGCGTCTTCCCTATCTTTTCTGGCAAACCTTCCGAGTCAAGATGCAATCCCAGATGTTTTCGCCCACAACAGCAATCTAGTTCCTCAACCTTTGCTAACTGATTACTGTGCAGAAGAGACGGCTGAGTCAGCAATTCATGAGCAAGTTAAAAGGGAAGTGCTGGATAGTGGTGAGGCAAAGTCAGAGCCATTACCTCAGTTAACCCAGTCACAACTGGTGGATTGCTTTGACATTGAACAATCTGCTGAAGCTTCTTCAATATCTTCACAAACAGTGGGCCCCAGTCATCCTTCATTCCCCAAGCTTTTATCACAGAGCAACCAAGATAGTTTGTCACCTTTGTACAAAATAGACGAAGAGTTAGCATCTAAAGTACCAGATACAGAGAGATTGATAGATGAAGATACAGCTAAAGAGGTGCTGTTACCTCAATTTGAAGAGGCACGCCTCTCCAATCATGTTGACATAGTAGGAGCCCTCGATGCTTCTTCGGTACCATTTATAGCAAATGTTCCTAGTCAATCTCCGGTTTCAAATCCCTTACCTCTCAGCAGTCATAATGTCAATCCTTTTGAAATGGGTAATATTTCTACCTCTCCTGGCTTTGCCCTACTTCCCGATGAAGCCCAGACCAGTCTGGTAGAAATGCCCCCATTGCCTCCTCTTCCTCCAATTCAATGGAGGATGGGGAAACTACAGTCTTCCCCGGATTTGGACGGGGATCCAACACAGGATTGTATAGGTGCCAATCTATCGAGTCTGGCATCTAGGACTGATCAGAATACTCAACCTGTGAATCAAAACATGCTGTCAGCTGTAGCTACGGAGAGTTCAGAACTTATTGATATGTATTCTGCTGATAGCGTGGCACAATCAGGTTTGTTAACTTTGCCACCTGCAGTTCTTGGTGGAAACAGTAGTATTAGGTTTATTGATCCCGTTGATAAACACTCTACAAAAACTCACTTTCCATTGGCAGGTCAATATCACGAGGTGCAGCTGCCTAGTTTGCATGCTATAAAAAGGGGGTTGGCACAGCCTATTAATTGGATCCCAGATGTAACTTCTCTGGATAAACCTTCTATTGATGTTTTGGGTTCAAGTGAAGAACTCATCCAACGACAGAACCAAGTCGCTCCAGAATTGCTTCTGGAGAAACAAGGCTCTGCTCATTTGGAAGGGAATCTGCCGCTACCAGTTAGTGATGGAATAGAGCCAAAAGCACTTCCTACAGATACAGTGATTACAGATGCTTCTGAGTCGTTATTCCATGAACCATCCCAGCCCCAGCATCAACCTCTCCATCAGTTAGCACCGGAGACTTGCTTAAACATATCCAATCTTGCAGAGACCCTCACAAGTTTGGAGAAAAATGTGGTGACTCATGGTACTGTTATCCCATCATATACAGAAAATGCGAAGCCTGATCATAGCGTTCCAACTACAGAGGCAGAAATTATTTGGCCAGCTGTGGAGGAAGGAAACACTAATGAGATTCGTATAGTGAAACTACAAAGACCGCGGACTCCATTAATTGATGATCTTGCTGCGCATGACAAAAGCAAAGTAAGTTTTGGTTCATTTTGGTCAAACTTGGAGGTTGCAGTGTTGGTAAACTTCACATCTCTAAAATTTGAAATTTGAATCATTGTGCAGTTGAGGAAGGTTACAGAGCGGGTTAGGCCTGAAATACAGAAGGTTGATGAAAGAGATCCTCTCTTGCAGTTGAGGAAGGTCACAGAGCGGGCTAGGCCTGAAATACAGAAGGTTGATGAAAAAGATTCTCTCTTGCAGTTGAGGAAGGTTACGGAGCGGGCTATGCCTGAAATATCGAAGGTTGATGAAAGAGATTCTCTCTTGCAGTTGAGGAAGGTTACAGAACGGGCTATGCCTGAAATACCGAAGGTTGATGAAAGAGATTCTCTCTTGGAACAAATAAGGAAAAAGGTAAGATATCAATTTTATTATTGTTTATTTAACTTTGCATTCTAAGTTTATGTTTTTCATTTTATTAGTTGTGAAGTATTTTATGAGCTGAAAACATCTTTGTTTTCCAGTCATTCAATCTGAAACCAACGGTGGCAACAAGGCCTAGTATTCAGGGTCCTCAGACTAATCTGAGAGTTGCTGCAATTTTGGAGAAAGCAAAAACAATTCGCCAGGTCGGTCTCTTCCTCCCTCTCTCTCTAGATATGTGTGTGTGCACAGGCATAAATGCAAATCAAATGAGCATCTGCATATCATTGGTGCTAAGGTTTTCCATGTTAATACAGGCCTTTGCTGGAAGTGATGAAGAGGATGACGAGGATTCTTGGAGTGATTCATGAAAAATCTAGCACTATGATAAGTTGTTGGACACATTCCTAGTGCCATGGATTCAGAAGAATCTCGACCTCTCTTACAGAATTTTCCATGCTTTTCCCACCCCTTGTAAAATACTCTTTCCCTCCTCCTCCTCTCTCTCTCTCTGTCTGTAGCATGTAGCCAATTGATATTTGATAGTGTTGTCTCCAAGTCATAGTATGGTAAGTATATTCAATGCTGAGATTGCGTGCAAGCGCGTTGCTATTCATTTTTCATGTAAAGGTAGCTATATATTGTATTTCTTGTTTACAAGTTTTAGTGTAGAGGGTCTGGTCAATTTTTGTATCTACAATATAGTAGTGGCTTTGATTTGTCCAAGATTGAGAGAGTATATACGTTGGAAGTGTTGAAATTTATTGTATACGTTAATCAAACAGTTCTGTTGTGTATAAAAATACTGATATTATTATGCCCAGGTTCCTGGACTTGATGACAGCTCTCTATTACTTTGATAGAAATCAATTGCTTTTTCAACTTGCAACAATATTGTCAGGGACTTAATCTGGAAAAGCATTTGTCATTTGCATATGAAGATGTTCACAGGAAGATATTTTATCCTGCTGAATATGGAGCTTAAGAAATCAGTGTCCGTTTGGTCATTGATAGTTTTCACTTTTTCGGAGTTCTATTCCAGGAACTTGTTTGGACGTAGAATTGTTATATAAGTTATTGGGAATTCAATTTGACGTTGGATTCTCCTTTTTTTTTTTTTTTTTTTTTTTTTTTTTGGAATTTGGAAATTTTTAAAAGTTATTTTCACAATTTTCACCTCAAACTACTCGTAAGAATTCAAAAACAACTCTAATTTGCATTGTCTCCAAAATTGTCACTTTTCTCGATTCGTAATTATTTGTTTACTTTTGAGTTGACATATCTATTAAAAATTAATAATTGATATAATAAATTTACCATTTTATCCATATTGAATGGTGGATGAATTAATTTTTTCACTTGCACGTTTTTCACTACAATAAGGGGCTATTTATAAGTCAAAAATAATACTCTGGCTAAAAAAAAGTGAGGGACTCATTATACTTTATAGGACACAGAAAAAATGTGGACATCATGTTTTACAACACTATCCCTTGATGTTCATGTAAAAAAAATTCTAGTGAAAGAAACGTATAATGATACGTATTGTTTGTTGCCTCATTAAAATCTTATTAAAAAATTCAGTGAGACAAAATATGATCAAGGAAAAAAGAGTGAAACGAGTATTGACTCCCTTCAACGAAACATTAGTTAATATCTCGAAGATGACTTCCAATCTTGTATCTTAGCTTTTCAAAGGATGGAGTTGTTAATGTCTTAGTGAGCTTATCTGTTGTTGAACATCTGTTTCACCCTTTTTTCGAAGATCAGGAGTAGAAAAGAATTTTGGTGAAATATGTTTTGTTCAGTCTCCTTTGATGTATCATCCCTTAGTTGAGCTATACATACAATCTTGTCTTCATATAACTTTTGTTGGAATTTCTTTTTAAAGGAAGATCACATGTTTCTTGGATATGTTGAGTTATTAATCTCGCCTGAATACATTTTTAATAAGTATGATAAAAAGAATATGAAAAAAATTGAGGGCAATTTCTTTTTATCCTTGCCAATACATGGACAAAAAATCCTTACATTGTTAAAACCCCAATAAATAATTACATAAATTGAAATAGCATACCAAATAAAATACTAATAATATATAAAGGTTAATGCTAAATTGCTAATTATTTAGACCAGCCTGCATTTTCTCTAGTAGGGATAAGTCAAGAATGGAAATATGTAATTCTCATTTCGGTGAGTTCGGTCTATACTATATGATATTTTTAATATATAACTTATATAATGGTGTCTATATAATTAAGAAGATATATTACTTTTTTTTAGTTTCATCTTATTTAGATAATCGAATTTTTAGCAAACTAACAAATTATACTAGATTGATATTATTTAATTACAAGAATTTAATGAAAACATATTTTATTTTGTAGGTATAAGTGATTTTGACAAAAGTATGTCAATTTAAAATATCATATAATATAAAACAGAAAGAAGGGGAGTAACCTTTTTTTTTTCTTAAAAAACATTGACATCTTGATGATTGTTACCTGGTGTATTGTTGGTTTGACTGCAATGATTGTTTTGATTATTTGAATGGTTGTTATGTATGTTTCATGATATATCACGTTGTATTATATTATATTGTATTATATTATATTATACTATGTCATTTTAATAAATATAATTTGGATAGATTGTTGTACTCCATCATTTCATAATGTGCACATATTCATAATTTAAATGATAAATCTATAAAAAAAAAGTGTACGAGGTATAATTACTACGAAATTAAAAGATAGGGTGAAAGATGAAATAAAATTATTAAATAATAAATTATAAAGACAAAATGAGAAGAAAATATTAAGGTAATGATACGATCACACCAAATTGATTGCTATATAAAATGAGACTTTTTGTCGTTACCTAATGGTGAATTTAAAAGGCATGATACAATAGAATTTAAATAACAACCAAAACAAACATTATATTTAAACTTACAATACAATACAATACAACGAGTAACAACCATCTAAACAAGGTGTTGAATTTTATTTTATCATGTTGTTTAAATCCATCATTAATAAATCATAGTGAAAATGATCATAATTAAAAAGTACTAAATAATGTAAAAATAAATCTAATAAGAGCCCATTTGGCTTAACTTTAAAAAGAGCAGTTTTTTTTAGAAGTAGTTTTGAAAAAAGTCAAAACTTTAAATAACTTTTTAAGTTAAAAAAATAAAAAGTAGGAGAGTACCTATTTTTAACTTTTAACTTTTTTTAAAGTTATTTTAAATTTATTTTTGAATGTCAAACACTTCCTAGAGCTAAAAATGACTCAAAAGTAAATTTGACCATCTTTTAAGAGCCTGTTTGGATTAGCTTAAAAGCTGGTTAAACTGACTTAAAAGCTAATTTTTGAATTATTTAAGTGTTTGGTATTCTCAAAGTGACTTATTTTAAGTTAAAGTTTTTTTATTTTAAGCCAAAAGTTAAAAGCGGGGGAAGGGATGCTTTTTTTTTTAGCTTAAAAGCTCTTTTAAGTTGACAAAATATTTTACCTTTTTGCCCTTATTTCTTTTATTTTTATTTTTATTTTTATTATTATTATTATTATTATTATTATAATTATTAGTATTATTAATATTTAATTATTTAATTATTATTATTATTATTATTATTTATTTTATTACTCTTTATTATTATTATTATATATTATTATTATTATATATTATTATTATATTATTATTATTATTATTATATATTATTATTATTAATAATAATAATATTTTATTATTTTTATTATTATTATTATTTATTTTATTATTCTTTATTATTATTATTATTATATATTATATATTATTAAATATTATTATTATTATTATTATTTTCATATTATTTTATTATTATTATTATTATTTATTATTATTATATTATTATTATTATTATTATTATTATTATTTATTATTATTATTATAAATATTTTATATATTATTATTATTATTTATTTTATTTATTATTATTATTGTTATTATTATTTTCATATTGTTATATTATTATTATTATTTATTATTATTATGTATTATTATTATTTATATTTAATTATATTATTATTATTTTATTATTTTTTATTATATTATTATATATTATTATTATTATTATATATTATTATTAATATTTTATTATTTTATTATTATTATTATTTATTTTATTATTCTTTATTATTATTATATACTATTATTATTATATATTATATATTATTATTTATTTTATTATTCTTTATTATTATTATATATTATTATTATATATTATATATTATATATTATATATTATTATTATTATTCTTTTCATATTTTATTATTATTATTATTATTATTTATTATTATTATTATTATTTATTATTATTATTATTATTATTTAAATTAATCAACTTTTATCATGTTAACAACTTTTAAGCGTATTTAAGACATTTTGATTAAAAAAAGTGTTTACCAACACTTATTTGCCAAACACATCAATAATTTTTTTTTTAACTTCAGCACTTTTATCCAAACACATAAGTACTTATTTTAAAAATAAGTTTCAGCACTTTTAAAAGTACTTTTTAAAAGCTACTTTTTTTAAGTCCATCCAAACGGGCCCCTTTAGATTAACTTATTTTAGGTGTTTTTAAGCTAAAATAACTTTAAAGCAGTTTTGAAGTGTTTGAATAAAGTTAAAAAGTACTTATAAGCACTTATTTCAAAGCTAAAATAACAAAAATAAGCCAAAAGCCAAAAATTCTAACTTATGGCTTTTGGCTTATAAGTCATAAGCCAAAAGTCAATCCAAAGAGGCTCCAAGTATCAATTACATGATTAAATATTAAAGAAAAAATAAATTAGGTTATTTATTTTAAATGTATAAATCAAAGAACAAACTAATTTTCAACATATTATTGTCATTCTTAGTGTTGATTTTTTTTTGTGTGTGTTAGCATTAGTACTGATTTGATTTAGATTTGAGTTTTTATTAGATTTACGAATATTTATGGACTATAACATTTATTGGATCACTCAAAATTCCAAGTCTCAAATACTTGAAATAATATGTTGAAATATTAAAATTATGAAAAAGTATAAGAAATATTTAGAAACTATATCAAAGTAAATATTTTTATGTATAAAATAAATTTTATAAATTATATATATAATGTCGGGTTGATTTGTCTCGTGTTGATTTTCTTTGGTCAAACCAAACCAACACAAATATAGTTAGGGTTTTATTTTCCAACACTAAACCAAGTGATCAAATCAAACCATTAGTCGGATTATTTTTCCGATTTGACTCGATTTGCGATTTAATTCAGTTTTCGATTCAATTTTATAAATTCTACCTAGAATATTCTAAGACATTTCAAGAATTATTCCAAGATATTCTAGAATATTTTCCAGAAGTTGTTCGTGACTCTAAAATCTTTCCATAAATATTTGTCATGTACTCCTTCCGTTCATTTTTAATTGACATGATTTCTATTTTTAGAGTCAAATTTTGAGAAATTTGACTAACATTTTAAGATGTATTTTTTCATCATATTGATATGCAAAAAATTTCAATTTATAGTACTTTTCATATAGTTTTTGAATATCTAAATTTACAGTTTAAACCACCGAACTAATATAATCTAATTTAATTTTAAAAGTTAATCGATTTGACTTTTAAAAAATGTAACATAACAAATAAAAATAAACGGAGAAAATAAGTTTTTATATGGACAATCTTATGCCATGTGACGCTTAAGTGGCACGACACGATGATGTGGTGGATCATCATACTAAGTACGTGCAGTTTTTTTTTCCAGGGTTATTTATGTGCTTTATTTTGGTCAAACTGAAATTGTTGAAGAATTTGGCATCATTTTGAATATTCTACTTGAATTTGCACGAAAACGTGATTTGATAATTTTGACATATATGCAAAAGAATATGGACAAGCAATACCATGAATTTAATCCAAATGCTGTTATAAGAGGGAATTGTGTTTTAAGATGAATGTAAAATAATAGTAATTGATACCTTTAGAATTTGAAAGAGATAATATATGAATGTATTTTTTAATTTAGTTTCAATTGATATTTATCTCGTTTAATTTTGGTGTGCATAAACAAATAACTTTTGCTATCCAAAAGCTGAAAAAGTAGACATATGTTTCTTACATAGTGTCCTACTTAGCAATTTTGCGTTATACATAACATCCCATGTGTATTATTTACGCCACTTAGGACACATCGTTTACCCTTTAGATAGTTTAAGTACCTATATATGTGCACCAATAATTATAGAGCATAGATGTCAGTAAAGACCAAGTTAAATGATATATTTATGTATTATGCCAATTTGAAAACTGTTGAGAAGTTTTTGAAAGACATAATAAATAAATATGTTATTTAACTTGACTCCAACTTATATTTATGCCCTATAACTTTTGGGTATGCACAAGTAGAGGCTTAAATTTTTATAAAGTTGAACAAATAGACACACACATCCTACATGACAATTTGTGTGCTACGTGTATTATGTCATGTAAGACTCATGTATTTTCATATTCAACTATATACAATTTTAAGTGTCAACTTGTGCATACCTAAAGTTAGAGGACATAAATATGAAATAAGACCAAATTAAAAAATATATTTATATGCAGTGGTGAAGCCAAAAATTTTACAAAAGGTGTCCAATAATTACATTAACTAAAAAAAATAACGAATGGGTGTACTGAAAATTTAGAATCAGACTACATAATACTAACAATTAATTCTCTTTTATGAATAAATGTACAAAAGAATTTTAAGTTAAACTACATAATACTTATTTTAATGTGTATATTTAGTTTAGTATAACGTGATTAGACAGAAGAAAAAAAAGAGAGAAAAAGAGGAAATTTAACTTAGAATGACATCATTTTTATATTTCAAGCGATGACGATAATAATATCGAAATATGTAAAATAAAGAGTACAATCAAACAAGTTTTTTCAAAAAAGAATTCTATATGGAACCTTTTGCTTTTAGTATTTTTATATATAGGGTTGTTTATTAACTTAAATTAAATAAAAACATAAGTTTTATTTAAAAAACAACAGTCAAAGTCAAATCAATTAAAAATTCTAATTGGCTTCTAGATTTTTAATTTCTTTTCTTAAATTCTTAAGTTATATCTAATTAAGGATTATTTTATAAAAAATGTTAACTTTTAATTATTTCTAATAATAGGATTATTAATTATTATTTAGATTTAGAAAGTAACTAAAAAACTCTTTTAAAAATATAAAAAATGGCGTAAAGGACAAATGCTTTTGGTGAGGATCAAACTTGTGCCCCCTGATCCCCTGCACCGCGCTACTTTTTCAACCCCAAGAATCACTGGACTACATATGTTTGTTGAGATCAAGGTGTTCAAAATATATTAAGTAGTCATTTAAGATATCGTTTTATTTATTATTTGATAGAAATTTGACGAAAGATGTACGATTAAATATCCAGACTCCACTATAGCTCCGCCTTTATTTATACGTTATAACTTTTTGTAAAGAGAATACTCTCATTTGCGGCTTCGTGGGCATATTAGTAGCGTCTTGCTAATCTACTACATGAATCAGACTTGTTTTCACCCTTCCCTCACTTTATTGTTTATGTTCTTTTCTTTCTTATTGGATTTTTATAGGAAAGTGAAGTTAAAAAAAATTGCATTGAAGCGAAGTTTTTGATATTTTTTAATTTCACGATAAGAGGAAGTTGCTCCGATGATAAGTATTTTTCATTTTCAATCTTAAGTTGAGATGGGTAGACTCCTTATAAGGCTTGGGCAATCCTCCTCCCTATAAGCTAGCTTTTGGGGTGTGAGTTAGGCCTAAGACCTAATTTCTACATTAAGATTGTGAGTTTTAGTCATCAAGAAGCTAAGGTAAAAAATTAAAAGCTCTTGCGAAGGGATTTAAAAAATAAAAATAAGACATGCACAAGTTTGATATCTTCTCATCCCGATAATAGGCATAATATATAAATATGTTTTTTAATTTATTTTACCTAATATTTATTTGCTTCAACTTTGGGTGAGACAACTTAATTTGTATAGAGATGAACAAATTGACATTGACATTCTACTTGGCATCATACATGTTGAAATTTTTTGTTTTACGCGACATCCTACATACTGTCTTATATGTATTATATCATGTAAGATGCATGCATTTATTTGTTTAATTTTATTTTAAATATCTATTGTACATATAAAATTGAAAGGACATAAATAACAACTACGGTCAAATTAAATCACATTTGATGTATTATGCCTACTGCTAATTTGCAAATAGTGACATACATCTCAATTGGCAAAGAAAATTGCATGATTATCGACTACAATTTCTTTGTGAAATTTGAATTTTTTATTCTTGAAGAGTCAAGTAGAAAGTTCCCCATCTTGTCAGGCAATTAAATCAACTTAATCCCCAAGTAATTAGGAGTACGACCTTTTGGCCTTCATTTTCAAACACATCTAAAATTACGACGATGACATTTTTATGGAACATAATTGAGGTATATACACTACATGATGATCGAAACTTTTTAATAAAATTTCTGATTGTCTATAAATGAGACCGAGATAATGAGGTTGGAAAACTACTTATGCAATTTATTTTCTTAGCTTTCGTTAGAAAATTTTGTTCATGTAAAAATTGTTAGGACCGAAAATAATTAGGTGTAATGCAGAAGCTAACAAAGCAAACCTCGAAAGACTATGAGTAAGAAGACAAACGAGAAATATACAAAAAGACACAAAAATTAACATGGTTCGGTCAATCGACCTACGTTCCACAAAGGAGATGAGCAATCCAATATCAATATGAGAGTACAAAATACAGAGAGAAACAATCTCAACCAATCCACTCGGAATACATGAGAGGTTCACACAAGTGATAACGTATCAAACTTTGTGACCCACAAATTCTCCCCCTAAGTAAAACTCTCAAAGTACATAAGACTACATTGTGAATGGTGATAAAGTAAGAAGGAACATGCCTCTATTTATAGAGTCCTAAATCTTTTCCTACGAGAAAAATGATTAGTCAATGCAAAACATTTTCTTAAAAGAAAAAAATATTTATGGTAAGAAATCAGGACAATAAAACTCAACAAAAATGATCAGACGACATAATCACATAGAATAATACGGATGAAATAAACACCTTAAATATTATAAGCAAGATATTGAATTGGAAAAATTGGCTCACAAAAACTAATGATTGAGACGTCTTAACTTTAAAAAGTAGATTCATTTTCGGATCTTAAATTATATTTTGGAATTTGTTTAGGTCGATTTGATCACTCTTGAAATAAGGTTCAAATTGTTGCCTCATATACGTATCTTAGGTACTTCATACCTTTAAGTTGTAAAATGAATAGTTTCAAACTTATGAGTATAACTAAAAGATCTTCTGTCTTTTAAGTTAAAAAAAAATTATCTAGTAATTATGCTAATTTAGTTTCGAAGTTAGACTAACTAACTATTTGGTTCAAATTTTGACCGTCACATAGCAATACTTCTTAATTTCCTTTTGGAAAAGGACGAGTTTATTAAGGTTAAGACAAAGTGGAGGGTGGCTCCACATGACCCCGGTTAGTTGCGGAAGATAACCACTTACCTCTATTTTCGAATAAGTCTTTTTTATAGTAAAAAAGTCCTAAAAAAATAAGGTGTAATGTGAAAATGAAAATGGTGAAAAATAAGATGGTGCGAAAGAGGAGATCTTTCATGCTTTTAAATAGATACACTCCTTTTAGCTCTCAAAGAGCTGAGAAGAGGATCTCTCCTCGCGCTCTGTCGCTCACTCGACTTCAACTTTAATTTTTTATGTGATTTATAAATAAATCTTTTGTACAAAATTTTATTTTTGGATCTTCATATATTAATTTTTTTTGTATTAATATTAATTTATTAGTTCACGGACTTAGTTAAAATTTGTCCAGCAAATACCAAAATATATTCTTAACAAATAAGTTCACACATTTTCAATCCAGGTTTTTGACGGTAAATAATGAGGTTTTTCCTCAATTTTCTGCATCGAATTATTTCGTCTATATATATATTTTCTTACAAATAAATATCATTTTTTGTGATTTATTGCTGACATTTGAGTTTGACGAAGTGACTGATGTGCGAGGTTTCACTACTTCAATAATAACTATATCCATTTTATCGTGGGAGGAAGTAATTCATAACCTTGAATACAATGATACTACATAAAAATTTGATCATTAGCGGCAATTAAATCTTTATTGCAGCTAAATATGTATTTTTAGCGGCAATTAACAAGTTTTGTATATTTCCGTAAAGCTTTTAGTGATATTGGTTTTAATGATACTTAACTAATGTCAGTAAAGACTTTATCACTCTTTATTAATATCAATATATTGCCGCTAAAGTTATTTTTATTGTACTGTGAGAAGATTAAATTTTCTAAGACACATAAATTTTGTGGTCTTGAGTATTTATTTATCCTTCTTAAAGAACTTTGACTATTTATTTTTTCCGTTAATAAATATGTTTTAATTTTCCGATTTGAACATAGTACTATAGCATTTTTACACGCTAGTTTGTGGCAAAATGAAGTTGCAAAACATGTACTACAATCTTAATTTTAATCACATGTTAGATAAAAAGAAAGAAAATTCTAAAAAAAAAATCCAAATAGAGAAAAGTGCTAGTAATTACTAAGTCATGTAATATTTGAATTTGTAAACTCACGCGATAAAAATAAAGATTTTTATCAACAATTAAAAAATTAAAAATCTAAATATAATAGACAAGATGAAGTTACTTGGATAATAAGCGCTCCTACTTTCAACAAGTAATGAATTCGAATTATTAAAAAACAAAAAGTGAAAGAACGTCGTGGTGGTGGCGGCAGCGGTGTGTGTGTGGGGTGGGGGTGGGGTGGGGGGGAGTTAAGAAGAAAAGGTTCAAGCACAATGGCAAATCTTATATTTGGCAAAATGAAAGGACACAATAACCATAAACTAAAAGAACATCCAACAGCCAAAACTAGAACTACAAATGCAATAAAATAAAATATAATTGAACAGTTGGACCTTAGAGGGGATGATAGCAACACATTCTTATCAAAACATTTGTATTATTGTTGCACACTTGTCATTTTAATATTTTATTTTTCTTAAAAATAAATAAATAGAAGATACCTTCTCCTTTATTATAGGTTCTTTATTTATTTTAATAACTTAAATATTTATTGTACCATTTGGACTGAAACCCTAAGAAATGACTTTGACCAAGCAGTCCCGTACACACTATAAGGCTTGTTTGGTTCACCTACTATATACTATTACCATTTTTTTATTTATAAAAATCGATTATTCGAATCTTATTCATCGAAATATTATCCTTTATATATATATATCTAAAAAATGATATGAAATATAGATATTTTGAATGAAATTTCTAATTTTGTCACTGAATCAATCTGTCAATAAGATTTCAGATTTCCAAATAAGACTCTAAAATGATAGTTATGATTAATATTTGTAACGAGTAACGAGTATGCACGTTACCCTTTATTTATGAGACCACACATGCTCACGACTTATTATATAATTAACCAACATATATATCAACTTGTTCATAATATATATATACTCAAGCCAAAATATGAGCTTGATGTATTTATTTATTTATTATTCATATTTCCACAAGCACAAACTTACTCCAGTCCCATCTTTTATAAGATAACAAAATTAAATTTGAGAAAATAGCTAAAAGTTATATTATATTAGCTATTTGGTCATTAATATTGAAGAACACTTGAGTAGTGACTCTGAAGTAACCACAAAATTAAACATTTTATTTTCTTACTTTTCACTGAGATAAGTAATTGGACAAAAACTAATTTCTCTTCTAATTTGATTATTTGAAGTATTAGCTCATAAAAGTGTAACAGCATAATGAGTTTATTCCAAACTAGTTGAGGTCAATTATTTGAACTTTTTATATTTAGAGAATGCCCATATAATAATTTGTTTACTTTTACATTAATCTTAATAAACTACTAATCTTTTATACTCATTTTATTGTAATGTTTTTGTCTTTTTGTTTATAATATGTTTTAAAATAAAAGCATTTAAGACCAACATGTAAAATTCCGCGTGAAGTACGTTCTTAAATTTTTAATATTAAAATTATATTTTTTCTATGTCAAATCAAATTTTAAAAAATAAATTAAAACATGATACACTACTTTTTAAGACCAAGAATGACTTTTACGTTGGCCGATCGAGTTGTTCCCAACAAATGTAACAAAAGAAACTATTTGATATTTAACAATAATTCACATGTCTTATAATATGTACTTTTCCCAGCTAATCTACAAAGATAATGGATCCAAGATGCTTTAAAAAAAAAAAAAAAAAAAAAAGAGGAAAGGTATTCCATGGACTAGAGTTCCACTAATGTTAGAATAATACAAACAAGAAGATTTGAATTTTAATATTAGTACTAATTATGAATATGAAAAAATGTCAACTAATTAAAGGATAAAGGTATTACTATTTTAAGTATGCATAATCCATGGTTAAAAAATTAGTCCCTTTTGATTCTGATTTATGAGATGTCCTTGTTTTTTAATTTTATTTTATACCACAAATGTTATATGTTTTCATTTCTTTCTTAATTTTTGTATTTAGTTAAATAATATAGTATAAATTAGAAGATATAAATATATTCGACGTTCACATCAAATTACTCCTTCAGGAAAACTCTCCAACGATAAGGTTTAACACAAAGGGTCATTTGTTATATATATAATAGATATGTTTTTGATACTTATATTGATACTTTCTCTGTTGATTTTTATTTATCACGAGATTAAAGTTATATTAAATTAGATTAATTTAATATTTTAAATTTTAAATTTTAAATTCTTTACTAAAAATCTTAGAAATTACAATCATTTTCATATTAATATAATAAAAAATATATCTGATCAAAATTCATCCAGTTTAACTCTCGAAAAACAAGTAAAAATAGATCGATGACTTTTTTAAAATTATAACCAAATGATATGTTTTCTCTCTTCATTCTTTATATATCAAAATTAAATTATCTGATTTGGTGTAAACGCGATGGGATAATAAATATCTGCATTTTTTTTCTTATGATGTGTGTGTCATGTGGGTGTACGATGTTATTAACCATAGAGGATAAATACTCAGATCCCTTCTGAATGAGCCGCCGAGAATTGGTCAAATCCACAAGGTTTGACTATCACAAAAACTAGAAAAAAAATTTTCTAAATTTTCCACGGTCAAAAGTACCTTTTAGCTTCCTAGAAAAAGCCTAAAGACCAAAAAATTTATAACTACAAATACAACACCTCCATTTTTTTCTTTATAAAATCTAAGTAATCATCTTTTTTTCCTCTTAATATGTTTTTGTTCAAATTATCTTTCAACAAATTTGAATTTTCTCGTCTTATTTTTTAAATGGCTTCTTCAGGTGGAAATATGAATACTTTCATGAATTCATTTAACTCATTTTCTTCTTCTCAATTCATGACTTCTTCGTTTAGCGATCTTCTTTCTGATAATAATAATAATAATGATAATAAGAATTGGGGATTTAGCGACGATAGAATTAAGTCATTTCCAATGATGAACTCATCAACATCACCGGCTTCACCTTCCTCTTATCTTGCTTTTCCGCATTCATTAAGTCCATCTATGCTTTTGGACTCGCCCGTTTTGTTCAACAATTCTAATGTAAGTTATAATTATTCAAAAAATTAATTTACGTTTTTTTTCCAACTTGTCTGATTTTGTTTTTACTTTTGAACAGACTCTTCCATCACCAACTACAGGGAGTTTTGGTAATTTGAATTCTAAAGAGGGGAATTCAAGGAATTCTGAATTTTCTTTTCAAAGTAGACCTGCTACTTCTTCGTCAATCTTTCAATCTTCTGCTCCAAGAAACTCATTGGTACGAACTTGTTTGAAATTTCGAGTTATTTTCTTATTTGTTTCTTTTTTTAATGTCATATTTCGGTTCTTTCAGAGTCAAACTGGGTGAATGTTGAGTTTGGATCGATATTTTAAGATGTAATATGAAAAAAGATTGTGACTTATTTGGTATTTTTAGTATATATTTCAAATATTTGTATTTGAAATTTAAAGTATTAAACTATTCCGATTCAATTTAGGTTAAAAAATTAGTCAAATTGATTGAATTGTGACAAGTAAATTAGTATTTACCCTATTTATGAAAAGAAATGTCAAACTTATCAAGTTTATTGACGGTTAATATATAGTTACAGTTGTCCAAGAATATTCCCCTCAAATATTCGAATTCCATAACATGTCTATCTCTTTGAAAGTTTATAAAAATGAAACAATTTGGAAGTTAAAAATGAGTATTTTGAATTTTAAGTTGAAAAGAAAATTTTTGTTTGAATTTGTGTTTGGACATGGATGATGGGTAAAACTTACCTGCATTGGGTGTTTACACCAAATCAATACATGCATGGGGTTTAAATTTATTGTTCATTTCACTCCATTAAATCACATACTAATGGAAATTGCATTGGCTTGGTGTAAATACCCGATTTCTGAAATTCTAAGTTTGAAGTTGAAATAATGAACATAATATATAGTATAATAAACATTAATTGCAAATAATATTTGGTTTGAAGTTATGTTGTGCATTTCCTGGTCATAAACATGGAAGCAAGATTGCAATTTGCAATAAAATATAGATACTAATAAAAGTCTTGTTAGACCAACAAACCACAAATTGCTTTTTCTTTTCTTTCTCTAATCATAATTAATTGTCTTAAACAGGAAGACTTAATGACAAGGCAACAACAGACAACTGAATTCTCCACAGCAAAAACTGGAGTTAAATCAGAAGTGGCTCCAATCCAAAGCTTTTCACAAGAGAACATGTCGAATAATCCTGCTCCGGTGCATTACTGTCAACCATCGCAATATGTTAGAGAACAGAAGGCGGAAGATGGATATAATTGGAGGAAATATGGACAAAAGCAAGTGAAAGGAAGTGAGAATCCGCGAAGTTATTACAAGTGTACATTTCCAAATTGTCCTACAAAGAAGAAGGTTGAAAGGAACTTGGATGGACACATTACTGAGATAGTTTATAAAGGGAGTCATAATCATCCAAAACCTCAATCCACTAGAAGATCGTCCTCACAGTCGATTCAAAACCTTGCTTACTCAAACTTGGATGTAACAAATCAGCCAAACGCGTTTCTTGAAAATGGTCAAAGAGACTCCTTTGCTGTCACAGACAACTCTTCAGCTTCTTTTGGAGATGACGATGTTGATCAAGGCTCTCCTATCAGTAAATCAGGAGAAAATGATGAAAATGAACCCGAGGCAAAGAGATGGTACGTTTAATACACAATCTTTTCAAATGTTCTCCTTTTGTTGATACTATTTGATATGAAATCTAAATTTTGTCGTGTTAATTGTCATTTCAGGAAGGGTGACAATGAAAACGAGGTTATATCATCTGCAAGTAGAACAGTACGTGAACCTAGAATCGTAGTTCAAACCACAAGTGACATTGATATTCTTGATGATGGTTATAGATGGAGAAAATATGGACAAAAAGTTGTCAAAGGAAATCCGAACCCAAGGTTAGCAATCCCTACACCATATAACATTAGTTCGTTTTTCTCATTACTACATCTTACTATACAAAGAATTGAATGATCCGTTAACATAAATCTCTTATGACACACGTTCTCCATTCTTAGATCATGTCCTTGGAATTTTGAATGAAAAGTAAGTCTAAATGTGAGTCTTCATTATGTCTTTATAGGAGTTACTACAAGTGCACATTTACTGGATGTCCGGTTAGGAAGCATGTAGAACGAGCATCTCATGATCTAAGAGCCGTTATCACAACTTATGAAGGAAAACACAACCATGATGTTCCTGCAGCACGTGGTAGTGGTAGCTACACAATGAATAAACCTCCATCTGGCAGCAACAACAACAACAACATGCCAGTAGTTCCAAGGCCTACAGTGTTGGCTAATCATTCTAATCAGGGAATGAATTTTAACGACACATATTTTAACACAACACAGATCCAACCACCAATCACCCTGCAGATGCTACAGAGCTCTGGAACTTCAAGTTATTCAGGATTTGGTAACTCATCGGGATCTTACATGAATCAAATGCAGCACACGAACAATTCCAAGCCGATAAGCAAAGAAGAACCTAAAGATGATTTATACTTCAGCTCTTTCCTTAACTGAAATTCTTCCATACCAAAATACAAAAGATAGAGATTTCTTTCTCAAGTCACTGTATTCGTTGTAACTTATGATAGTTTTTCCTTTCCTTCTAGAATACAAAGTTAGTTTTTACGATCCAAAATAAGAGTTAATCCATTATTTTATTTGTTTCGAGCCTAGCTCTGGATTTCTTAGCGTCTGTAACTTCTCATTAAGATTTTTTTTTTTAGTATACACAAATTTATCAGTGTAAGGTGGGACTGAGGTTTCATGGTTGAAAGTTGATATTATTTTTTTCGTGTGAAGTTGAATATTCATTCTTTACAAGTAACCGTTCAGTCGTATCCCTCAGAGTATCTCAACCATAAATCAAGAGGAAACTTCCACCAACCATACCAGAGTTCATTTCTAGACTTTGAAAATAAACTGCATTATTAAAATGATCACTTTCTACGCGAGTAGTTACATCAATCAGTTAGCATTGTCCTACGGTTGGTATCAATATTTGGTTACCATCTTTTCTTGATGCAAAAATCAGATTTGACTTCGGCTGCATATGGTGTTTCTAGAAGTTCATGGAAATGTCTACGCCTCAACTAATTGATTTATCAAAACGAACAATACAGAGCAAGATACAGAGAGATAACTTCTTCAATGAATGAAAGATCGATAATTTTGTAACAAATGAAGGAAATGTAGAGAATAAAAAATGAAACAGTATGTTTTTAAGTATTTTCTTATCAGATGTAGGTTTGTTTCGAAAGTTTATATCCAGAAATGATAGCTGACACTGCCATAGCTAGAAATGCTACAAACTCCATTCCGATTGCTGATGCTGAAGAATCTGTGAATATGTTGTCATTGTTTTCTCTCATTCTGTTTGTTAGCGGTACAGCAGATGAAGCAGCTGATAGTAACAAGTATGCCAACAACTGCAATTCAATCGCGATTTCATATCAATGGATAGTTCACAGTTCACAGAGTTAACAGTTGTATTCTGTAAAGAAAATCACAAACCTGATCACCATAAAAATCGAGGAAAGCTGAATTCTTCCGCGAAAATATTTCCTTGTTAGTTGAAAGTTGGTAGACTTGTATCAGCACTAGCAATACTGTATACAATGTTGATAAAATTGCAATAGCAAGCAAATACCTGCATTTGCCAACATCCCAATATTCAATTCAATTACAAAGATCTGAAAACAAACAAAAACAAAAACTCAAGGGCGAACTTAGTGTGTTAGTATAGCTCCCGTTTGGCCATAGATCTTAAAGTTGAAACTTGAATATTTGAGTTTTTGATCAGTTGTGTTTGGATATGCATTTTACTTTTGAAAAGAACCGAAGTTTGGTGAGTGGAAGTTCCAAAAACACACTTTTTTAGAAACTTGAAGATATTTGAAGATTTTCATGTCCAAACAGATAATTTTTCAAAATTTAAATCTATGATCGAACGCTGATTTCATGAAATATTTACCTATATTCATCATATTTATCAAAATCTCTCCAATCACCATGCTTATTACTAGCCATGATTATGAAAGCAAACAATGAGAAAAGCAAAGCAATACAACGTAAGCCGAAACAACCCTTCTTTAGCATATCTTCTCTCTTCCATCTCTCGATGAATCGTCCCATCCCAGAGCTAGCCACCGGAGGAGTTTGTCTCTGTATACCTCCGGTGGCTGGAGTCTGGCTCTCCGTGTCTACAGAGCACGGAGGTGCCGTTGGTGTTGGTACACCTGTTGCCTTGTAATTGTTTGGATCTGACATATCTCCTCAAAATGAAAGAATGGAAAATGTAAATCCTAATAAAAAATTGAAAAAGGAAACAATCTTTTTGGTTGACAATTTAATTTTGTCTTTTGATTATTCTAGAATTAGAAAGAAAATCATTGATAATTATATTTGAAAAAATTGCCTAATTATTGTATTGATATGATCGTTTTTTTAGATTGTTAGTAACGAACTTCAGTTGTGACAGTTTTATGCTGTCAGGTTCTAGGTGGTTGGGGTTGTTTTGGAGTGGGCCCCACTGAGTCTACATGGATTCCATGTCAGCATTTTGATTTTTTTTTTTGTCAAGTCATTTGATGGCACAAAGAAAAGTAATATGACTACAAGTCATTCGATAAATAGACAAATATTCAAAGGAGAAATTGTGTGTTTTACTCATATTGTATATGTTTGGTTTGGTTAAGTTCCATTTAATAATTTTTATTTTTATTTTTATATAATAAATTTATATTTTATTCTACGTTTATGTATGATTATTTTATTTATTATTTTACAAATTATTTTGCAGAACTATAAAAAGGTAATAACAATATTTTTGCAAGATTATAATTTTTTTTTAAAGATTTCAACCTTTCAAAAAAATGTATAATATTGATTGGAAAGTTAAATATGAACATTTTAATTTAATAAAAATAAAAATTTAATTTATTTTTTGTAATACATGTTTAAATTAGTTTTTTTCTAAAAATAATCTTAATATTTTATACTTGTCATTTATCAATTTGAATCTCCAAAGCACTTTTTAAAAAAGATTCGTCAAACACAATTTGCTTATGAAGAACACTTTTCAAATGAATTAGTCAAACACAAATTGTTTTTTTCAAAAGCACTTCTCTGAAAAACTATTTTAAAAAAGGGATAATTATATATAATAACAAACTATTAATTCAAATCAAATGCTATAAATATACTTTGATTTAATTGCACCCTATAGCAAACTATAACTATGTTCGCCACTCTCCTTGGTGGAATCTCGCTCGCCACTCTCGTTTGGTGGCAGTCTCGCTCGCCTCTCTCGCTCTTTATACAAACACAAATGTAGGAGATTGATAAATACATATATTATTCGTTCTCCTCTCTCCAACTCTCCCAGATCTGGCTCGCCACTCTCCCAGATTTGGCTCGCCACTCTCCTTAATCTCGCTCGCACCCTCGGCTCTCGCTTATACAAACAGAAACGGAATGTATAAATTGCATTTTTGTTTGTATAAAGCGAGAGAAAATTGTATATACACATGCAAATACATATATTTTTGTCCTATACACTTATAATTATACAATAAAAATACTCCCATCCCAGTTTCTTTTGTCTTTCTCTCTTTCTAATTTTATATAAATTTAAATTGTATATAATTTCTCTCTTTCTCGTTTTATACATTTCGATTCAATTGTATAAATTCCTGCCCAAGTCTCTTTTGCCTTTCTTTCTTTCTCATTTTATACAAATTCAAATTGTATATAATTGTCCTATACACTTATAATTATACAATATAAATATTTCTCTGCCCAAGTCTCTTTTGTCTTTCTCTCTTTCTCGTTTTATACATGTTTTACGAAAAAGATATAGTAAAAGAAAAAATGACTAAGTTTCGGAAAATCGACTAATCTTATGATTTAAGAGAAATCAATTTTTTAAATTGACACAGTCGCCACTTAATTTTTTTAAACTAAAAGTCAAGAAAAAACTTATAATTATTTTCAAAAGATTTAAACAGATAAAATCAATTAAAAAAAAAGGTTCGAAGTTCAATTTACACTACGAGAAGGTGTTAGGACCTCGAAATGCTCGCTAACTTGCGGTTGATCGACGATTTGACTAAAATGACTTTCAAACAACTTTTCAAATTTTAAACTAAAGTAAAAGAAAATTTATATTTTATTTATTTACTTATTTATCATTATCTATTTATTTATTAATTAATTATTTTAATAAACTAAAGGGGGATTTTCTAAGGAAAATACTTTGAATGTTGTCAAGACTAATAATGAAAATAAGTTAAGTATTAAATATAAATATTTGATTTTAAATTTAAAACGAGGAATGACTATCTTTGGGAGATGATTAAATCTAAACAAGATTCATATATAAGATGTTAGTCAATCAACAAATAAATAGGAAAATATTTAAGGGCAAAGGACAAAAATCACATACTTTTAAGGTAAAATTACCATTTATCCTTATAAGTTTATAATTATAAAAAACCCTCAAATGATACAATAATATAAGCTCTGATACATTAATCTGATGCGCGAGATACATTAGTCGTTAAGTAAGATTCATTATATTTTATACATGATACACTAATATGATGTACATTTTATACATGATATATTAATTTATGCGCGAGATACATTAATTTGATGCGCTGATACATTAATCTAATGTGTGAAAATGAGGGATTTGGGAGAATTTGTAAAACTAATAGGGGATAATGGTAATAAGATAATTTAAAGGTGGGATTTCTGTCATTTATCCAATATTTAATTTAGGCCTTTTGCCCAAATTCCAATCTGATGGGCTTCTGGCCCAAACCTGTCCTAAAGTCTAGGTAAGCGGCTGCATTGTTGGGTCTCTGTTCAGTCCATTTTTTTGCCTCTTTTTATGTTTGATTTCTGCGTATATATTCCGTGTATATGTATACGGATAGTATTTTGGCCTTCTTCCTTGTATATTGAGTTGTATTTTACATGTGTACTGTGACACCCAAATTTTGACCTCTCCGAAATAATTAATTAATTGACGAGTTTCTTAATCTTGAACGATTTTTAAATAGTTAGTCTAAAATGTTTTTTAAGTTATTTTAAATCAGTCTTATTTTTTTTAATTTCTAGATGATACATATGTTTTACGTAATTATGTACACTATTAGTGTATTTTATGTTTATTCGCAAAACCGCCTCAAAAAAAAAAAAATTTACTTCGTTTAAATATTTTACTGATTAGTTCGATTATATAATATTCTATGTTCTAAATTTATTTGATTTGAAATTAAATTAATTATTTTATCTCGTCGAAATTAAGAAGCTCGTTAATTAATTTTTATAAATTTGCCTTATTTAATGTTAGCTAAATCGGCGATTAATTTTATTTCGATAAAGAAGGTAGTTCGATGCAGCTGTATTTTTAACAATCCTTCAACTAAAATTGTATCACAATTTTGGGGCCATTTATTGGCCAATTTCCAGCCGACCCAATTCCTAAATGAGGCACAGGCTCTTTACCCATTTTAATTTTCAGAATTTCCCCCATCAATTCAACCCAACCTATTTTGTTTTCACCGCTACAGCCCACCCCTCATTTCCTTAAACCGGCCCTTACTCCAAATAACCCTAGCCCAAATTTTCAATTCCTAGCCATTCATTAAAATCAGCCAAACTCCATTTCTTTTTCAACCCAAGAGCCCCACCCACAATTCAGCTGACCCGGCCCCATTCATTATCTTCTTCACAAGAAGAAAGACAGAAGAGACGCAATATTCTCAGAAAACGCAAAACCTGCGCCTCAATGACTCTTTCTCTCTCAATCGTACAACTCTCTCACCAGTTTTATCTCTGCAAAATCGTCCTTGCGACAGACGCGGAATCGTCCTTCCAAGCGAGAGATCGAGCCACGCAAGGGCGCAAGGACATTAGCTTTAATCCAAGCCGTCCAACGTTCTTTGTTTTTCCAGAGATCGCGGTATTTGGCCAAATTTTGGTACAAAACCAGCTGGTTGTTCTTATCCGAAAGGGGTTTTTGAAATTCCAAATTTGAAGTGAAAATTCGAATTTGCCCCAAAACTCTTCCAAGAATTCCTCCGCCCTCCCCCCATTCAAAAACCCTAATTTCCGCTATAAATACCCTTTCTTCATCTTGTTTTGGGATTGGATTTTTGAAGGATTTTTGTTTACTGGGATTTTGGGAGGCAGATAATAGAGAGAATTTTTTTTTGGAAGTCTTGGTCAAGAAAAGTAAAGGGGAGAAAGATTTTTAGCTGGAATTTTTTTTTTCTCGACTAGAGAAACAGAGAATATTCTGGGAAGAAAAGAATCAGTTAGCAAATTTTGGCTTCTCCATTGAAAGACCATGGGCGAGGGACTTGGTGTGAGATTTCTAGTTACGTTTTCTTGTTAAAATATACTTATCAGGAGTTGATCGAATATCGGCCTGGTTTCTTCGATATTCGGAATCTGGTTTGGTTTCCTTTGCTATTCTCTGTTGCTGCTGGGTGAAATCGTCGTCTTCCGACTTCTGCTCGTCGCCCCTAGTTGTTGCACTCGAAAAGGTAAATCCTTCCATCTTTGTGATGCTTATCTTTCGCTCGTTTTGTATTCGAGATGAGACTCTATGTGTGAGAGGTGATTGAGAGTTAGATTCAAATCTGTGTTAATCGCCTTGTTCACTACTCGAATTGGTTTCGAAAATGTTCTGTTGCGATGATGTTCCAATTTCTTCTTGAAATAATTTAGTTGCTGCATCTTGGGCCATAAGATTGAGTATCTGTATGCTCTTACTGTTAGAATCTATGTTGAAGCTTCTTTATGTGACCTTTGGCTCAAAAAATGGATTGACAAGCTGAAAAATCAAGTTTGGTCGCTTCCCTTGTCTTTGTTCGAGCTTATTTTATCGTTAATGTAATCAGAATTGCGTGCTATGTTGTTCTTCCTTTGAAATTTGTGTACTGTAAATTATTATTATTATTGTTATTGTTATTATTCTTATTATTGTTTTTTTTACTTCATTTATTTGCTGCTCGTCCGAACCATCTTGTATTATGCGTAATAGTTTTAAAACTAAATAACACAATTTGATTAAAGCAGTCAAGAACTTATGAAGCAATTTTTCTTTGAATTATTGTAAAATCTTTTCGAAGTGTTCTTGATAAATTGATGAAATCTTTTGCATTATTGTGGAAATAATTGCTTAGTTCATTACTAAGAGAATATGCATCTTTCTCTCCCACATACTACCTAAATCATGTCTTCATACTTAATTGCTAAAAAATGAGTGTGTATTAGGAGTATTTGGAATATGTGTTGTTTTTGTATAATTATTAGTACAACTTGATCATATCCTGATAGTCATTTTGTTGTTTCAAGTAGGGTACAATTATTTGTATAAGTTGGTTTTTTTTCCTCTTTTCTGTTCCCTTATCATATTAAATTTCTTTCCTCTACCTTAAGTTACAGATTGATAACTTTAAATAATTGACATAGTATTTAGTCTTTATTTGTCTAAAAAGTATAAATTGTCTTGACTCTATTTAAACTTTGTGTTTGTTGTGATTCCTCCTCTTTAAACATACACTTTAATGTAAGCACTCACCTCATTTAGACCCATTTCTTTTCAACCATGCTTCGCACAGACTGATCTAGTGTTGTAATATGATGCCACTTTACCTCTTGTTATCTGATTATGGCATGGTGGTTTATGCTAATGTATTTTCATTTAATGTGCATGTGAAATTCATTCGAGTTCACTATGAACTTGCTACTCTCTTGCATCTTCGGAGAGCCACAAAGGCTCAAAATTCCTTGTGTCGAGTCAAGCCATGAAGTTGACGGACAGGTTCCGAAGTCTAAAGACTTGAAGAAAATCTAAGAAGATCGGAAGAAATGGAAGAATTTGGGTCAAAAATCCATTTTGATTCTATGTTCTTTTGCTTTTGTTGCATTTTTATTTTCTTTAGGCCTAAGCCTTGTAAAGTCTTCTTTATTATGCTAGAATTTAGAACAGGTACAAATGAAGTGGGCCAAAAGCCCAAAACAAAAAATGGGTCGAAAACCCAAAAAGAAATGGGCTTAAGACCAAAAGATAAATGGGTCAAAGGACCAAAAGCAGGCGGGTCCAAATTTCCGGTCAAGGCGAACAGAACCCGGAGTTGGACCCAATATCTCTCTTTACATGCTTTGAATTATTTGCCTCGTTTATTTGTCGTTAGTTTTAAGGTTCGAAAACTCTGAATCCCCGCGAAACGCCTTACATGTTTTACCAACTTAAAATCAATAATTTTGCAAATAACTCATTTATATAATAAGTTAATATTTTAACTTTCCTTCACTCTAAGTAGTTTTTTTTGAAAATTAAGCAATCTTTAGCCAAATAGTTAGTTGTCGGATAACCGTAATTAAACGGAACGTCTTAGGTGCTTTCAAAACCTTCATAAGACGTTAATAGGAATCCCCGAACCCCCTTTAAAAGTTTTCAATTGATTTTCTCTGTTAAAGTCTTTTGGAAACGCTAGTTTTCTTAATTTTCTCAAAATTAAGTGGCGACTCTAAAAACCTCAAAACTTATAAAAAATTCCTTTTTCGATAAAACAGAAATGGCGACTCCGCTGGGAATTAGGAGGATTCTAACCTTAAAGCTAACTTTATTTGGCTATGTGTATAATTGTTTATTTGTTTACTTTATCGCTTTATTAACTTGTTGCATTCATGGCATAACATTTTTTCGTCAAACGACAATTATTTCATTTCCATTAAAGGACGATTGTTGATACGATCAAATTTACTTCTCAAATAAGAAGTAAAGCGGTCGTATCAAGTAAAGAACCCAACTAATGAGGTTGAGATCGATCCCACAAGGAAAATAGTTCAGACTTAACTTTATTCTATTATTACTATTATTTAGCCAACTATTTTCCGAGAAATAAAGAGACAAAAAGGGGGATTTTATTTCTAAATTAATGAAAATGATTAACTAAATAAAAATGGACAACTAACAAATTCAGCTTTCGAAGTTTAATCAAATTATAAAAGTAACTAGGGCTTTAGTGTTCCCCACAAGTTCCTAACTTGGTAAATCTAACTATAACAATTCTATCCTGATATCTTGTTTGTAAAGTGATACGTTACGTATCTCTAAATCCTTGGTCCGGCATCTAGAGAATTTCACTCCGCACCTTGGTCCGGCTACGTGTGTTGCTATACTAACCCTTATCTTTACCTCATATTAAATATCGTATTCGGTATTTGACTAAGTTATTAACTCGTACCAACCAATACTAGCCTATTAGATAGTCTACACTAAATCTATGTTGATAATTCTTTTCCTATTATCTACCTCCTTGGTCCGGCAAGTAGCATTAAGGCGAGTTCTAATGTTGGCCATTCGTTAAAAAGACTTCTACACGAAAGAATTATCAATACATGCAAGACACCAATCTAGAATTGTTATTTAAGTTAGATTTTTACCTTGTTATTCACCCATGGTTCCCACAACCCTAGCTATGAGGTTAGTTACCCATGTTCATAATTACACAATTCATATTGTTAATGGAAGAATTCATGCACTTACTTTTATGAAAACGAATAATTTCCCAGAATTTAACTTGATTAATCAACAAAATCACCAACAATCAATTATCGAGAAAGTATCTTAATTCCCAAAATCGAGAATTCAATAATATAATAGAAGAACTAAAAACTAAAAATTATCCAGAAAGTCTAACCCCAAAAACGAGGTTTTTCCAACTATTTATAATAAAAAACGAAACCTAATCAAATAAGAATTCTATTTACTAAAAATCTGTCCAAACGCGTCTGGGTCGACGGACCACGTGACGGACCGTCATGGACACGACGGACCGTCATAGCCTCCGTCGTCCCGTACTTCACAAATTTTTCTATTGCTTTCTTCATTCCCCTCGACGGACAGGTATGATGGACCGTTTCAAGCACGACGGTCCGTCGAGGGTCTTCGTTCCAAAATACTTCAATTCTTGGAATTTGGGTACTGGGACTACTCTCTGATCATTACGACGAACCAGCAGGACGGACCGTCGTAGCTGTGACGGTCCGTCATGGACTTCCGTAATCCCACACTTGGTCAGACTTCCCCAAATTTCCTTCAGCAACTTCTCCCTTCACTACGATGCCACCTAGGGACCGTCACAGCCGCGACGGACCGTCATAGGTTCCGTAGTGGTCTCTTCTGCAATTCTTTTCTCAAAAACTCCCGCGTTCATCCTTGGAACAGATTTCTGCAAACAATAGAAACTATATCAAAATCAACACAAAAAGGCTCTCGACACACACTAAACTTAAGGAAAAGCATTAGAAAATACCGTGAAACCACGGTACATCAACACCCTCAACTTAAATTCGTTGTTTGTCCTCAAGCGACGCACTATGACTCACTACAAGATCTTTGTACAAAAGTATCCATATTTTAACTTCCGCAATCATTTGGCTATCAATCCCGATTATTCTCATTATGTTCATGCATGGTATCACTATTAGGCATTGACTTGTGTAGAATCAAACCATGACCCAGACCCACTACGCAATGATGCCTGTCCTCTTCAATTTCTCACCGAGATGCTAATATTTCTGGTATTACAACTCCTGTCCTCACTTAAAATAACATCCTCATTTTTCACAAAAATGATTTTAGTTTGAGTATAAGGATCACTTTTCGACACTCACTCTCAGAACAAATTCACCACTCATTTATACATATTGCCATAGGCTTCCCTTATTTTCACTACTTCAAGTTCATCATACGCACTTAGGATCACAATAGGACTTTTTTTAGCTTGTAACATAGGCTCAGGGTCAGGTAGGGTGTATTTAGGTATATTCTAGTGACTTGTTGCCCTCCTTGACATATCGGCTAAGCGACCACCCTTTTATCATCTTATTTCGCCTATTACTCAATTTTCTTTTCACTTTGCTGTTTTCCCTTTCTTATCCTTATGTGTAAGTGGCTTTTCTCTTTTCTTGTGTTTATTTTGCTTTTTATTCATATATATATTATTATTATTATTTTTTTAAGTCACTTCTGTTTTATTCTTTCTTTCTCTTCATTCTTTCAACCCCACTTCCGGGGTTTTCCTTATAGCAGCCACCCTCAACTCATGATTTTGCCATGAGTCAAGGTTCACAATACCCATGGTTGGGTCAGGGCCAAAACAAGGTTGC